>CM065597.1:62522050-63722050 GCA_033119425.1 Bufotes viridis
GGACAAAGGGAGGGCAGAGGCCGACTGCACTCTGCCCAGCTGCCAGCTCTTCTGCTGGGGGCTGGGAACATAGTCCGGCTTAGTAGCCAGGGGAACATGGGCGCCAGTGGGGTTAACATCGCCTCTGTTAACCCTGGGGCCAGGATTAGGTGTTAGCTGGGGAGGAGAGTTTGTACTTACCCCTCCTCCTGTTGTCCCGGTAGCGGGTAGTTGGGGATCTGGACAGGCTGTCCAGCATCCCTGTAGGTCAGGCACAGAGACCACGGTCCTATCTGCGCCGTCTGGGAGATTGGGTGTCTCCCTTGTTAGGAGTAAGCTGCCGCTGGGGAGAGGGGTGCTGTGTTCTCTCCCTGAAACACAGGCTGCTGCTGGAGTGGGAGACCGCCTGTCTCCACTCCCGTAACATTGTCCTGCTGCTGGAGAGAGACCAACTGTCTCTGCTCCCTGTAGGACACACTGCCGCTGGGGAAAGGACGACACCTTCGGCCCCTGACTTCACACTGCTGCTGGGGGAAGGACGACACCTTCGGCCCTCTGTAACTCACACGGCTGCTGGGGAGGAAGGACGACACCTTCGGCCCTCTGTAACTCACACGGCCGCTGTGGAGGAAGGACGGCACCTTCAGCTCTCCGAGCGCACTCAGCCGCTGGGGAGGGCGGACGATACCATCTGCCATGAACTGCAGGTACTCTGCTGTTATCCTCCTCACGAACTGCACAGATTTCTCCAGGGGTTGGGTCCGAAGAAAATCAGCCGTGATCTCAGCTCTCTGTCAAATTCCTCCTGCGTGTAGCTGGTTGCCATGCTTGTTCTCCTGTGAGTCTGGATCCCAGCGCTGCCAACCAAATGTAACGGACCGTTACGCACACAACTCCGTTAAGGCGATATTCCCTTTCCGGATAGACCAGCAGCTACTGCAATCACCAACTTCCCGAACTGCAAACCACGCAATTCACCAACTTCCGAACAAGAGCACACGAACCCTGGAAGCAGCCGAACAGGAAAAGCCCGAGGAACAGCTTACACTCCTGGCAATCAGCATACAGTCAAATCCCCCAATAACGGACGACACTTCGCTTTGAGGGTCAAGCAGGAACTCTCCTCCTGGGGCATACAGCCTCTTTTATTTACACTCCACAAACATAGTAACGACTCCACAGGGGTTTGAAATACAACCAATCAATCCATGCATAATAAACACAGACACTCCCACACAAAATACAGCGACCAATCAACATACAGCCAGATATATCACAACCCCACATGGCTGGTCCATTGTGGGTGCTGATTAGGTCACAGCAATGTCCATTGTGAATATTGATTAGGTCACATGTCCATTGTGAATGCCAACTGTCATTGGGGGCCATAGTCGCAGGGTAAGAGGCTAGCAAGCATGCCTCTCCAATGCCCAGGGATACATGGCAGTTTGTCACAACGTTATTCCAAACAATTTAGGAATGTTAGTTGATTTATGCCCTTTATGGATTAAAACCCGACTCTGCGTCCACTACGTAATTTTCCATGGGAGTTTTGCCATAGATCCCCCTCCGGCATGCCACAGTCCAGGTGTTAGACCCCTTGAAACAACTTTCTCATCACTATTGTGGCCAGAAAGAGTCCCTGTGGGTTTTAAAATTCGCCTGCCAATTGAAGTCTATGGCGGTTCGCCCGGTTCGCCCGTTCGCGAACATTTGCAGAAGTTCGTGTTCGCTGTTCGCGAACTGAAAATTTTATGTTCGCGACATCACTAATTAGGGCATTCCAGAGTTCCCGTGGGCATGTGTAGGATACCCGTGTGGAAGCCGTCTGTCAGACCCGAGATGAGAAAGTCTGTTAGATGTCTGGATGGATGTTGTGACATGAGGGCCGTCAATTCTGGCAAATTAATGGACGTTAAGTAAGGCTTGTTATACATTTTATTTGGACACATGGATTTTGCATGAGCCCTGAAGCATTGTGAGCAGACATGCAATAGTCTGCATCCATTGTAATTGCACGACCCAACATTGAAATTGTTGCATATCTGGGATTTGCCCAAGAACTTGATAGGGCGTTACAGTTTGTCTCTTGACAATCTCTCTGGAGCCCCAGAGGAACTAGCCCCTTGCGTGGAGGCATGCTCTCCCAACGTGTTGGGGCAAAAGCTTGTGGTGTGTGCGGTGGAGGAGCAGAATGCACAAGCCGGTGTTCTAAGCCCTGCAAAGTGTCTGCAAAATATGACAGTATCAATCCTTCCCCAGTTGGACCGTGTACCATACTGAGAGAAGGCTCCAGACACTTTAGCAGAAAAAGACCTATGGTAGTCGTAGAAGGCCGAACCCCCATATTTGTTGCCCAGATCTACCAGCTTGTGCATGTAGAGATCAAACTCCTCTCTTCTGTTGGGATAGACAGCACATATAACATCCCTGTAGATACCGAAGGCCAGCACGAATTCGGGGATGGTCAATTTCCTGTTGAGGCGGGCATCCCTGGACCTGACCACCACCGACACGTCCTCGTAAGCGTAGGTTTTGTTTCCCACAATATCCTGGGAGGCAATCAACAGGGAAGCCAGATTGACGTCTTTACCTTCCAGGATATCCCTTTTCAAGTGCTCAGGTATCATGTGAGCCGGGCTGACCTCCTGGTCCTCCAGAGTAATGGCGCGAGCCACTACTGGCGGATCGGCTGTTGCTTGTGACGCAGGCACCGGTGGCCCTGTCAGTGTGAGGGCCGTGGTGACCGACTCCAGTTGTTCCAGTCTGGAGTTGACTTTGCTCATGGATGCCATGAGTGAAGTTAACATGGTACATATGTCGTCTGGGCTGGACTGGCTAGGTCCTTCCCCGGCATCCATGTTGTTTGTGGAAGTACGTAGGAGTGAGAAAAGTTCCGCTTTTCTTGCCGATGCGGGGTAGGGGATGTGACGTTTCCTTAGTTCCGCGGTAATGCGAGGGATCGTCCATGATCTGATAGAAGCTGGACTAGCTAGCTCCCCTCCTGGGTTAGGAGTGACAGATCTAGCAGGGGTGCTAGGCAGGGAGCAATCCTCTCCACCTTCTTGGGACATGCTATAACCAAAACAATAATTAGTGTATGACAATATCCCCATTTTTTACTGGCAGGCTAGCTAGGCCAAAGGCGAAAAATTATGGCTTGTCTGGTGACAGATGAGGCCCTACTAATTGCCAAGTGGCTGTTGAGAGTCTCTATCTATGTGTTGGCACGAGGGGTTATTGAGGCCACTTGTCGCAGTGGCAGGAGTTTTTTAGGCCTCTCGGTGACTGTAAAATAGACAACAGGGGAAGGGAGTGACAGGTGAGGCCCTCTCTATGCAGTATGCAAGGCGGCTAGCTAACGTGTGGCCCGATGGGTGTATGCTTCTGACCATTTGAAGTGGGGTGTTGGCCTTGCAGGACCACTAACTAGTGGCGGTAGCCAAGACGGGGAAAATACCTATTGGGAAGCTTACGACCCTAATACCAGTAATCTAACCTAGAGGGAAAATAAAATGTACAGTAGTAACCATATGCGTTGGAGCACGTACCTGGGCGTATAGCAAAATATTGTTTCACAGGCAAACCGTGTGGAGCAAAGTATGTATATTAGACAGCCTGAAAATGAGTAAGAGAGAGTAGTATGGTGAGTGGATTTGTGGGAAGAGCGTGGATCTGTAGCCTGTGGTGGTAATTTAAAATGGTTATGCTGACGTATACACCTATGTTATATATGATGTTGAACGTCAGGTCGTACGTTGTGCTATATGAGGTCAATCGTGGTCTGAGTGTAAATACTCACGTATTTGGCTGACACATAGTGTGTGCCGGAGAGAACCCTGGGTTATGCTCACGGAAATGCGCCGGAGAGGTATGGCTGGTTGAACCGAGTGGGGTTCAACCCGAGTATGTGTGAAACGAAGTATGGAGTCTATTGAACCGAATGAGGCCTGTAACGTGGGCCGTAGCTAAACCGAGATGGATAGTAGGAGACCTCCTGAGTGGGAGTCCAGTGATCCATGGGTTATACGTATTTGATATGACGAGTGACCCAGAACATGATATCGAAGTGGTATGTCTATGTGATATAGAGAAAAATGCCGAAATACACGTAAAGCATTAAAGTAACCATGGATCATGTCTGCTGCGGCCCTGATCCTATGCCCCCGTGACCGCAGTGAGTGGCAGCAACAGTGGTAGGATCAGTGGTGTGGTCGCAATTGTATACCGAATGTCAGCAGACAATCCTCTGGTGTACCGGCAGTTTACACATTTCTCCCCCCCCCCCTCCTCTCTCTCTGTCTCCCTCCCTCACCCCCCCTCCTCCCTGGCCATCTGGTGAGAAGCCGTGACCCGCATACCGCGATGGCCCCCATGTACCCCGGCCATGTGACGGCCGTTTGTATAATGGTGAGAACCCCCCCCCCCACACACATGCTGCCGATGGTCAGGGGGCAGGAGGCCCGCTTTGCAGGTAACAGAAAAAGTGTTGGGCCGGCTGAGACCCTGGATGATACTCCAGGCGGCCCCCGGCATGAGCGTAGCCGGCGTGTGCGTGCGTTCCACTGTGGAACGCACGCTGTGATGGAGGCGTGCCACCCGGAAGAGGCGGAGGTGGGCGGCGAGGTGCCGATGCAGCGCGGCCGTGCCACAGACACCAGGTGGAAATGCCGACATGAAAGGTGGGGGGGGGGATGGATGATTCGCCGACTGGCCACTTACCTAGCTGGACCGAGTGTCCAGGCAACCGGAGGACCGTGGAGCGGGGGGGGGGACGAGACAAACGACGCTTCCTGCAACTTCACTGAATGGACTGCGACCCGGAAATAGAACAGTCATTCAGCGCTGACCTCGCACGGTAGGGTGCCAGGTCGGGGGAAGCGCTTAAATAGACCAGGGGTAGCATACCAGCCCCTCCCACAAATCCAGGCAAATTGCCTTAATACATGCGAGAGCCTTCAGGTGAGCTGACCCTGTAAAATATTGTAGGTGAGGGCCTGCAGGTGAACTGACCCTCCCTGAAGAGGGAAATGAGGAGATCTTGTGCACTGATTCCCAACTCTTCAGCATCCACAGTAAGAAGAAGATGACGATGGGGAATAGCAATTAGTGTTTCATGAGGTGGATGATGCGGATGAGACACAGTTGTCGATAAGTGAGGGTCTTGTTAGGTCAACAACACAAGTCACGAGGATGACCCAAGTGAGGAAGTGGAAGAGGGGGTGGTGGACGATGACATCACTGACCCAACCTGGGAAGGTGGCAGGCCACACCAAATAGGCCAGCGTACAGATGTCCTTAACCCAGGCCTTTGAACGTAAGCGCAAAAACCCAGCCACCCATTCACAGGCCATAGAACTAAATGCACACCTTTAAAAATTGCTGGCCCTGGAAATGTTGCCATTTAGGCCTGTGAACACTGAGGCTTTCCTCAGCCATATGGCGGCGGACATCCCTCGTTACTCAGTCCCTAGTGATGAGCGGCAGGTGCCATATTCGATTTCGACGAAATTCGCGAATATTCGAATGAATATTCGTTTCATATTCGTCGAAATCGAATATTCGTCATTTTTTCTAGTTATCGCGATTAACATGCGATTTAAATAATCGCATATTGCGATTTGTACTTAAGGCTACTTTCCTATTGGTTTCATATCTAGAATTAGCGAGGATGACGAATATGACGAATGTATTCGTCTATTCCTCAAAACGAAGATAACGAAGTATTCTACATCTTCGTTTTAGCAACCTATTCGTCAACCTCACTAATTCTAGCAATCAAATAGGAAGGTTGACTATATAGACAGCTGTGTTAAATTCGCTATGCGATTTTTTTTTTTTTTTTTTTTTTTAATAAATAGAATACTTATAATAATTTTATCAAGTAATATAATTATTGTATTAAAAAAAAAAAAAAAATCTCATAGCGAATTTAACACAGCTGTCTGGTAAGTCAACCTTCCTATTTGATTGCTAGAATTAGCGAATAGTGAAGTTGACGATGACGAGACGAATAGGTAGCTAAAACGAAGATGTAGAATACTTCGTTATCTTCGTTTTGAGGAATATGACGAATACATTCGTCATATTCGCTATTCGCTAATTCTACCAAGCCAACCATAACTTCCGTGCTCATGGAGCGTCCCCATCACCATGGGAACGTCTCCATATACTAAAATGTACTGTCGGATTTGAGGAATTACGTTGAAATCGCAATGCGATTAATTCAAGTTATATTAATCGCATTGCGATTTCAACTTAGAGCTGGGTTTATAATGGGTCAGCTTGCTAGAATTAACGAAGTTAACGAACGAATATGGAATATAGCAGCACTGCTAAGTTGAATTCGCAATGCGATTAATTTAACTTAAAGTATTCGCATTGCGATTTCAACTTAGCACTGCTAGTGCATAGCTATACTCCATATTCGTTAATTCTAGCCTATGTAAGATAGCAGTGCTAAGTTGTAATCGCAATGCGATTAATATAACTTGAATTAATCGCATTGCGATTTCAACGTAATTCCTCAAATCCGACAGTACATTTTAGTATATGGAGATTCTCCCATGGATGGGGACGCTCCACATGAGCACGGAAGTCGGCAGAAGCGGCAACGGGCACTGACTAGAGCAGCCAGGAAGCCAGGAATCCTCAGGACAGGTAAGAACTACTTTTGGGAAGTAGGAAAGAAAAAAATATAACTAAAAAAAAAAAAAAAAAAAACGAATATTCGAAATAGCGAATTTATAGCGCTATATTCGAAATATTCGCGAATTAGCGAAGTGCCGATATTCGCTAAAAAAATTCGCTTTTCGAATATTCGCGCTCAACACTATCAGTCCCCAGCCGCCACTATTTTTCTCTGTGTGCCGTCCCCGCATTACACCAGCAATTGTGTCCTGTAACATCACTCATGCCCTGACCAACGCAGTTATTGGGAAGGTCCACTTAACGACTGTCACACGGACAAGTGCTTTTGGCCACAAACGCTACATTTCCGTGTCGGAACACTGGTTGAACCTTGTGGAGGCCGGTAGCTAGTTGTACCTTGGGATGGCACAGGTGCTACCAACGCCAAGGATTGCGGGCCCCCATTCCATCAGGATTTTGACCACCACCTACATTAGTTGCAGCAAACCCCCCTTCTTCTACTCCTACTTCACTTCCACCCATGCACAACATGCATCCCAAACTTATACATTAATATAACTAAAAACATAACACACGATAAAGGAGGTAAACCAGTGGCATGGCCCATTAATTAACTCATAAATAACCAAATAACCATAACATATTTTACAACCATAATAGCAATAATAATACCATCAATAATACAACCACAAACCATAATAATAATAATATAACAGAATGTCATTGCGGATAAATTTACAGCTGACAACGCTGGCGGCAGAGTACGTAGTTCCTTGTGCAAACCAGGAGTGGCGAACTGTCACAGTCGCTACTTCTGGCTGTGACCTTCTGTCCATGTGCTACTGCAGCTCCTCGCTGCAGTTCCGTTCCTGTGTGTTGTATGTGGTTCTGTATTGGTTAACTAACCTGTGTGCCTATTAGGAGTTAATCCTCTCTGACTGTTCCATGGGTGTGGCCTCTCTGCTGTACTCATGGAACCTGTATATAAAGCTGATGTTCCCTCAGTTCTGGGTCAGCTCTCCTGGTGTGTGTTTGTCCTGTCCTGCTCATTGTCATCTTTATTCCTGTGTTTCTGCTATTAGTTCTGCCAGTTATGTTTGAGTCACCTTGTGTTTATTATTATGTCTTTATGCCTCTGCCCTTATTAGTCTTGCCTGTCTTGTTTTGTGTCTGTCTTCCCCTATTTCTTATTCTTTCCTCCGTATGGAGGACTCTGTCTCTGCTTTAGGGGATACTCTGTTTAGCAAGCCCTTGCTGCAGAGTGCTATGGGCAAGGCCATGCAGTATACTACTGGTGGAACAAGTCCTTCTCTGCTCATTGCCACTCTTGTTTCCTTGCATAGAACTCCTGCTTGTGTTATTAGTTGCCTTGTTTGTATTTCCCGGTCTATGTTATGTTTGCCTATGTACCGTCGGTACCTTCTGGTACCTGTTGTCCGTTCTTTCCTGTTGTCACTGTCTAGTTCATGCTCTGGAGTGGACCCTGGCAACTTCCTGCTGCAAAGCCTAATCCTACCATCTGGGGCCCTAGTGAATACCAGGAGTTGCTTAGTCATGCCCCTCTGGAGTATTACTAGACAGTGGAGGTTTTCTCCCACTGTGCTGACGGTACATAGAGCTCATGTTTTGCCTGTGCTTCCTTCCTTGGCTTTTGTTTGTGCAATAAACTCTTGTGTGTCTGTACCTGATTTCCATATGTTTATTGCTTGACGACGCAGAGGTCCTTCGCGGGACCTCCAGCTCATGACAGGAACACACAGCTATTCCAACAGAGGCAGGACGACACTCTCCAAGGCCTGGAACAGTTTCATGACACCCCGCCAGCACCCTCACCCTGATGTGCGCCCTAGTGTCACAAGGCGGTAAAATTTTTTGGAAGATGGTGAAGGAGTGCATAGCAGACTGTGTCAGCGTCCTCAGTGATCCCACTGTGCCTTACAACTATTGGGTGTCAAAGCTGGACACGTGGCACAAACTGCCACTCTACGCCTCAGAGGTGTTGACCTGCCCTGCTGCCAGTGTTTTGTCAGAGCAGGTATTTAGTGTTGCTGGGGGCATAATAACTGATAAGCATCCGTCTGTCAACTGAAAATGCTGACAGGTCGACTTTTATAAAAATGAACAAGACCTGGATTGCCCCTGACTTCTCTACTCCTCCGCCATCATATCAACATGCTTTTTAGGCTGCCCTCGCTCATAATGTTTTAGAGGGTCAGTTCACCTGCAGTCCCTCACATATAATGCTTTACAGGGTCAGCTCACCTGCATCCCCCAGATATAATGTTTAGCAGGGTCAGCTCACCTGCAGGCCCTCACATATAATGTTTTAGAGGGTCAGCTCACCTGCAGGCCCTCACATATAATGTTTTAGAGGGTCAGCTCACCTGCAGGCCCTCACATATAATGTTTTAGAGGGTCAGCTCACATGCAGGCCCTCACATATAATGTTTAACAGGGTCAGATCACCTGCAGGCCCTCACATATAATGTTTAACAGGGTCAGCTCACCTGCAGGCCCTCACAAATAATGTTTTACAGGGTCAGCTGCCCTGAAGGCACTCGCAAATGATGTTTTAGAGCAGGCATGCTCAACCTGCGGCCCTCCAGCTGTTGGAAAACTACAACTCCCATAATTCCCCGACAGCCTACAGCTATCAGCCTACAGAAGGGCATGGTGGGAGTTGTAGTTTTACAACAGCTGGAGGGCCGCAGGTTGAGCATCCCTGCTCTAAAACATAATTTGCAAGTGCCTTCAGGGGAGCTGACCCTGTAAAACATTATTTGTGAGGGCCCGCAGGTGAGCTGACCCTGTTAAACATTATATGTGAGGGCCTGTTTTAGAGGGTCAGCTGCCATGAAGGCGCTTGCAAATGATGTTTTAGAGGAATAGCTGACCTGAAGGCACTTGCAAATGATGTTTTAGAGGGTCAGTTGATCTGAAGGCACTCGCAAATGATGTTTTAGAGGGTCGGCTGACCGGAAGGCTTTTCCAAATAATGTTTTTGAGGCTTAGAGCACCTGGAGGCCCTCAGCTACATTCTTTTACTAAGTTTTATCACACCCAGGGCCACTGCCTCTGCATGCAACATCAGCATCACGGCCATTTCCATGGCCTTACTGTCCGCCTTCTTAATATTAAATGTTATATATGCTATATGTTATACTGTCACGCGAACAATAGCGTAGGATTTGTAAGTGTATGTGCCAATAAATTAAAAAAGGTATTTGGGATGCGCAAACACACAATACACAGGAGATTTAGCATTGGTAATGTCACAGACTAGCATACACCGTCTACGGATAAAGTACAGTATATGTCAGTGATTTATATTAAACGCACACACAGTAAATGTGGCACAAATTATTTACATTTGCGCTACAGACACAGTCTTCTGATGTAGTACAGAATTTGTCACAGAAAGATATACAGTATGGCCCAGATTATTTAAATTTGTGCTACAGACACTGTTTTCGGATGCAGGAAAGTATATGTCACAGAAACCCACAAAATATGGACACTATATTAGGCCAAGATTATTGGAATTTGCAATACAGACATTTTTTTTGGTGTAGTACAGTATTCGTTACAGAACACCACAGATTATGGGCACTATATTAGGCCCAGATTATTGGAAATTGTAATACAGACACTGTTTGCAGATGTAGTTCAGTATTTTTTACACAAAGCCATACACTATGGACTCTAGATGTTGCCCAAATTATTAAAAGACACAGTCTGCCGATGATGTACAGGATATGTCACTAATAGGTATAAAATAAAAATATCTTGCTGCTGTCAAACACAAACAGTAGTCCTTAAAAGGGCTTTGGTGTCTTTGAAAAGCTTTTGTTAGTAAAAACAGCAAATCTGTCCCTTCCAAATCACTGTCCCTTAGACTGCAGGAGATAAATAGATTGCTGCTCTAAAACACACACGCACACAGTAGTCCTTATAAGTACTTTTGGGTCTTGGAAAAGCTTCCTCAGAATCAAAACTGTGAAATTCGCTCTCTACTCTGTCTTTCCCTTCCTACGCTCTGCTCTCCCTGTCTAAGTCTGAGCCAAACATGCGTTATCGGGTGCTATATGACGCGTTCCGGCCAGCCAATCACTGTAATGCCAGCAGCCAACAAAACCCGCAAAATGTGCGGGGCGGAGACTCAAGCATTGCGCTCGAGCACATGCGGTACTCGGTCGAGTACCGCCATGTGCTGAGCATAGCGATGCTCGAGCCGAACAAATATTTGGCCGAGATCGCTGGCTCATCACTATGACTGTGCTCAAATTTACAATGTTGTGTCCGCTGGTTTCTAAATTTTTTGTTTCATGCTTTCGTTTGAATCTACCCCTTCGTATAGTCTTTTTTTTTCCGGGGGTTTGAGTTATTTCTGTGTAAATTTGTGCAGTTGTTGTTAGATTGTTTTTCTTTACTTGTTCTGCACACTGTATCGTGAATATGGGTGGAATTTGGTTTGTGAATGTGAATATATTGGGTATTGTGAGAGGTCTGTCCTGTATACGGAGTGTGATGTTTTTTGACTACTTGTGATGGTGCATATGTCTTGCTCAGTTTTTTGGGAATTTTTGCATTGTGATATTTGTGTTGTATTTGTGATTTTTGTGATAATTTCTTCCCTAAAAAAGGGGACGCTAGGCTTTGGTATCTATTCTGTGTAGGTATATTTATCTGATCTTCCATTGTTGGCTCACTCCCTGTGGAAACTGTTCCCCTTGATACATGCTGCTTATTTGAGGATGTAAGGCATTTTCTGGTCTTTTTTTGTATAATTTCTTGCTCTATGCTATCAAATTTTTTAAAACGGTTATTTTGTAATCACAGATTTTCTTCATCTTTTTTTTATGGTATCCATCTTTGCTTTCATATCCTTTATTTGTTGTTCTAAATTTACAATACATTTTTGCCTCCTTCTGATGATTAATTCCACTAATGCTGTTGATTGCAGCTTGAAGAAACAGTCCCACTGTGAGTTGACTTCATCACTACACAAGTCCGATGCAGGTGCTTTATATAGTGTCAAGCCCATCAGAGTAATGCCTGTTTTTAAATAGTGCTGTAACTACTTCACCTCCCACTGTTGTCTCAATTGTTTGATCAGTAATCTTTCTACATTTTTAAATGTATCCAAAACCGTAGGACTAACTTTTTCTTTATGTAGAGCCTCTATTTTGTCATCTACAAAAACATATTTTTCTAATTTTTCTTTCATGTTTGCCATAAAACTCCAAATATCCATTCTATGAGATAGTGAGATAACAATTCTAACTACTAATATTACAGGAGCTAATCCCAAGTGAGTGGTACTAATAATATTAATGACAATAACAGAAAAGGGGAGCTCACTGGAATATAACTTGGCCTGCTATACCACCTAGCTTCTTAATACAATTGATAATAAATGGCTGGTTTTCGTTAAAAGTAAATCCACATTTATTATTACCTAAAATGCATTTATGGTACCTTACTATACTAATAATGACACAAAATGCATTAAATATAAACAATAAATAAAGAAAACAATACATAAAAATGTGCAAAATCATGCAGTCACAGTCTCTCTATAGATATAACACGCGGAGCTCTGTTTAAAAAAAATCAAATGTTCCACAGGAGAGTAGATATGTTATCTTAATTATGCATTCTCTTTTATTATAATGTCCTTGATAGATTTCCGATTGTCACTTTTTAGACTGCTACCATTAGTAGTCTTTAACCAATTGAATTATTATTGCTTTGGGTCGGCAGCACCGTTATACTTATAATACAAGATATTCAGGCAGTGCGTCCATATGTGCCTAGCCACTCCTGGTCGGCTGTATGTTAATTGTCGAGTGGTTACGCCATCACCATGCGACTCATCCGCACGATTTGTATAGTTAGTACAGACGGTAGTTTGGACATAAAAACCATTACCTATATAATAATCGTGTGACTTATAAAGACTGGACCAGACTGCCTCTAATAGGGATTGATATATAAACCTGGACTGGACCATGTTTTTATATTCATATTCTATTCAGACAATGCGGTAATGTGATTACACTTTTTTTTATACAACATTTTCCTTTTCATAGACTACATTTACAACCTGCATATGTCTCATATAGAACTATAGACTAAACATTCCTCAATATATCTTATTTAGCATATTTCCATCTTATTTAGATCATACTTCAACATTTGTTCAGACCTTGTACTATGTTGCCTTCTACATATTGTTTATAATCCAGCCCCTATAATACACCTGCAAATCAAATATACTAATTATCAAAACTAAAAAATAACAAATAAAAATAAATAAATATAAAAATTAAAATTAAAACATTTTTAAAATTAAAAAATAATAATAATTAAATGTCTATATATATATATATATATATATATATATATATATATATATATATCAGGGGTAGGGAACCTCTGGCTCTCCAGCTCTTGTGAAACTACAACTCCCAGCATGCATACTTACTCTGCTCTTCTCTTAGCTCCCATAGAAATGAATGGAGCAAGTTGGGAATTGTTTCACAGCAGCTGGAGAGACGGAGATTCCCTACCCCTGATATATGTTGATTTCCGGAAGATAGAGGTCACTCCTGATGATCCTTGGTGTCCTGGGGACGGTGGGAGTATGCAGGACACGTCGTTGCGCTGGAAAATAGCCTGGCAGCGACATATCGTGTAAACCTGCCACGAGCCCTATTCTAGAAAACCAAAAATCTCAATTTTTGCATTCAGTCCCCACGGTGCCAGCGATCCAAACTCATATATCATTCTTGACTCGTATCTAGACATTTTGGAGACAAAATCTCGTTCCCCTCCATTCCCTTTTTACTCATTGAATGGCCGCATATTTCAAAACCGCTGGATTCCTGGCATGGTATAAATTAAAATGTGGTGAGAGAGTATGTTTCTCATACCCTTTTTTAATGTTATTGATGTGTTCTGCGATTCCAGTCTATAATGATCATCCTGTACGTCCCACGTATTGTTTAGCCCACGGGCATTCCAAGATGTAAATCACCGCCTCACTATTGCACATTAATTTCTCTTTAAATTCCCACTTAAACGTGTTGACCTTAGATGTTATAACATCTTTAGAACATATTACTGCAGCCATGAACGGCAAATATATTTTTTTTTTTTTGCCTCTAATACACGCCAAAAAGGGCTGTAATTTTCTCACTTCACCACACAACGCCTAATAAGCCCCCCTTTTCCCCACTAATGCACGCCAAAAAAAGGCTTTAGAACATATAACTGCGGTTGTGAACGGCAAATAATATTTTTTTTTTACCACTAAGGCCTCATGCACACGACCGTTGATTGTATCCGTGTCCGTTGCTCCGTTTTTCGTGATTTTCTGCGGACCCATTGGTTTTCAATGGGTCCGTGGAAACCTCGGCAAATGCACCGTTTGTCCTCCGTGTCCGTGGTCCGTGATTCCAGTCCGTCAAAAAAATATAACCTGTCCTATTCTTGTCCGTGAAAAACGGTTCACGGACCCATTCAAGTCAATGGGTCCATGAAAAATGCGGATGGCCATCCGTGTGTCATCCGTGTTCCGTGTCCGTTTTTTTTGCGGATCCCTTGGCAGGCACTTGGGAAACATTGTCAGCCTGTCTTTTGGTAAAATCTTTTGGGTCATGTCCGCTAAAAAAACGGAAGACACAAGCACAACGGAAGGCAAAAACGTACACGGATCACTGAACAACGGAACCCCTTTTTGCGGACAGCATAAAAAAACGGTCGTGTGCATGAGGCCTAAGACACGCTAAAAAGGGAGTTAATTTTCTCACTTCACCACACAACGGCTAATATGCTCTTTTTCTTTTTCCCCACTAATACACGCCAAAAAGACTTTAGAACATATAACTGCAGCCTTGAATGGCAAATGATATATTTTTTTGGAACTAATATATGACAAAAAGGGCTTTAATTTTCTCACTTCACCACACAACAGCTAAGCACAAAAAAGCTTTAGAACACATGACTGCAGCCGTTAACGGCAAATAATTTTTTTTTTTTTACCGCTAAGACACGCCAAAAAGGGCATTAATTTTCTCACTTCACCACCCAATGACTGATAAGCCCTTTTTTCTTTTTCCCCACTAATACACGCCAAAAAAGACTTTAGATATAAAAACGGCGACCGTGAATGGCAAATAATATTTTTTTGCCACTAATACACGCCCAAAAAGGGCTTTCATTTTCTCACTTCAACACACATCTGCTAATAAGCCGCTCCCCCACTAATACATGCCAAAAAGAGGCTTTAGAACATATAACTGTGGCTGTGAACAGCAAATAATATTTTTTTGCCACTAATACACATCAAAAAGGGCTATAATTTTCTCACTTCACCACATAATGGCTGATAAGCCCCTTTTTCCCCCACTTATAGACGCCAAAAAGGACTTTAGAACATATAACTGCGGCCTTGAACGGCAAATAATATATTTTTGGGAACTAATACACGCCAAAAGGGCTTTAATTTTCTCACTTCACCACACAACAGCTAATAATACCCTTTTTCCCCCACTACTACACGCCAAAAAAATGCTTTAGGACACATAACTGCGACCGTGAAGGGCAAATAATTTTTTTGCCACTAATACACGCCAAAAAGGGCTGTCATTTTCTCAATTCGCCACACAACAGCTAATAAACCCTTTTTCTTTTTACCCACTAATACACGCCTAAAAGAGGCTTCAGAACATATAACTGCGGCCGTGAACAGCAAATCATATAATTTTCTCATTTCTCACTTATCCACACATCGGCTAATAAGCCCCTTCTCCCCCATTAATACACACCAAAAAGAGGATTTTGAACATATAACTGTGGCTGTGAATAGCAAATCATATGTTTTTTTAATTGCCACTAATACACATCAAAAAGGGCTACAATTTTCTCACTTCACCGCATAATGGCTAATAAGCCCCCTATTTTCCCCACTTATACACGCCAAAAAAAAGGCTTTAGAACATATAATTGTAGGCGTGAACGGCAAATAATATTTTTTTTGCCACTAATACACCCCGAAAAAAAGGGCTATAATCTTCTCACTTCACCACACAATAGCTAATAAGTCATTTTTCCCCACTAATAGATGCCAAAAAATGACTGTAGAACATATAACTGCGGCCGTAAACGGCAAATAATTTTACAACTAATACACTCCAAAAAGGGCTTTAATTTTCTCACTTCACCACACAACGGCTAATAAGACCTTTTTCTTTTTGCCCGCTAATACACGCCAAAAAGAGTCTTTAGAACACAAAACTGCAGCCTTGAACAGCAAATAATATATTTTTTTTGCCACTAATATATGCCAAAAAGGGCTGTAATTTTCTCACTTCACCACACAACTACTAATAAGCCCCTTTTACCCCCACTAATACATGCCACAAAAAGGGCTTTAGAAACATATAACTATGCGTCCGTGAACGGCAAATAATATTTTTTTGCCACTAACACACGCCAAGGGCTGTAAATTTCTCAATTTACCACACAATGGCTAATAAGCTATTTTTCATTTTGTCCCACTAATAAATGCCAAAAAAGACGTTTGGAACATATAACTGCGGCCGTGAACGGCAAATAATATTTTTTTGCTACTAATACACGCCAAAAAGGGCTTTAATTTTCTCACTTCACCACACAACAGGCTAATAAGCCCTTTTCTTCCCCCTACTACACGCACAAAAAAGGCTTTAGAACATATAACTGTAGACCGTGAACGGCAAATAATATATATTTTTTGCCACTAATACACGCCAAAAGGGCTGTAATTTTCTCACTTCACCACACAACGGCTAATAAGCCCTTTTTTTCCTCCCACTAATACACGCCAAAAAGACTTTAGAACATATAACTGCAGCCTTGAATGGCAAATGATATATTTTTTTGGAACTAATATATGACAAAAAGGGCTTTAATTTTCTCACTTCACCACACAACAGCTAAGCACAAAAAAGCTTTAGAACACATGACTGCAGCCGTTAACGGCAAATAATTTTTTTTTTTTTACCGCTAAGACACGCCAAAAAGGGCATTAATTTTCTCACTTCACCACCCAATGACTGATAAGCCCTTTTTTCTTTTTCCCCACTAATACACGCCAAAAAAAGACTTTAGATATAAAAAAACGGCGAC
Organism: Bufotes viridis; assembly: GCA_033119425.1. Lineage (NCBI taxonomy): Eukaryota > Metazoa > Chordata > Amphibia > Anura > Bufonidae > Bufotes > Bufotes viridis. The sequence continues at coordinate 62,538,854 of CM065597.1, forward strand.
CGTGAATGGCAAATAATATTTTTTTTGCCACTAATACACGCCCAAAAAGGGCTTTCATTTTCTCACTTCAACACACATCTGCTAATAAGCCGCTCCCCCCCCCCCACTAATACATGCCAAAAAGAGGCTTTAGAACATATAACTGTGGCTGTGAACAGCAAATAATATTTTTTTTTGCCACTAATACACATCAAAAAGGGCTATAATTTTCTCACTTCACCACATAATGGCTGATAAGCCCCTTTTTTTCCCCCCACTTATAGACGCCAAAAAAGGACTTTAGAACATATAACTGCGGCCTTGAACGGCAAATAATATATTTTTTGGGAACTAATACACGTCAAAAAGGGCTTTAATTTTCTCACTTCACCACACAACAGCTAATAATACCCTTTTTCCCCCACTACTACACGCCAAAAAAATGCTTTAGGACACATAACTGCGACCGTGAAGGGCAAATAATTTTTTTTTTGCCACTAATACACGCCAAAAAGGGCTGTCATTTTCTCAATTCGCCACACAACAGCTAATAAACCCTTTTTCTTTTTACCCACTAATACACGCCTAAAAGAGGCTTCAGAACATATAACTGCGGCCGTGAACAGCAAATCATATAATTTTCTCATTTCTCACTTATCCACACATCGGCTAATAAGCCCCTTCTCCCCCCCCCCCCATTAATACACACCAAAAAGAGGATTTTGAACATATAACTGTGGCTGTGAATAGCAAATCATATGTTTTTTTAATTGCCACTAATACACATCAAAAAGGGCTACAATTTTCTCACTTCACCGCATAATGGCTAATAAGCCCCCTATTTTCCCCACTTATACACGCCAAAAAAGGCTTTAGAACATATAATTGTAGGCGTGAACGGCAAATAATATTTTTTGCCACTAATACACCCCGAAAAAAAGGGCTATAATCTTCTCACTTCACCACACAATAGCTAATAAGTCATTTTTCCCCACTAATAGATGCCAAAAAATGACTGTAGAACATATAACTGCGGCCGTAAACGGCAAATAATTTTACAACTAATACACTCCAAAAAGGGCTTTAATTTTCTCACTTCACCACACAACGGCTAATAAGACCTTTTTCTTTTTGCCCGCTAATACACGCCAAAAAGAGTCTTTAGAACACAAAACTGCAGCCTTGAACAGCAAATAATATATTTTTTTTGCCACTAATATATGCCAAAAAGGGCTGTAATTTTCTCACTTCACCACACAACTACTAATAAGCCCCTTTTTACCCCCCACTAATACATGACAAAAAAAGGCTTTAATTTTCCCACTTCACCATACAACAGCTAATAAGCCGCTTTTTTCCCCCCACTAATACATGCCAAAAAAGGGCTTTAGAAACATATAACTGCGTCCGTGAACGGCAAATAATATTTTTTTTTTTGCCACTAACACACGCCAAGGGCTGTAAATTTCTCAATTTACCACACAATGGCTAATAAGCTATTTTTCATTTTGTCCCACTAATAAATGCCAAAAAAAGACGGTGGAACATATAACGGCAGCCGTGAAAGGCAAATAATATTTTTTTGCTACTAATACATGCCAAAAAGAGTTTTAATTTTCTCACTTAAAGAGGACCTTTCACCAGAAATTTCATGTCTATATTAATATCTGACATTACTTGCCTGCCCCCAGTGGTGCTTATTCCGGAATTCTTATTTTCTTTTGTGCCACCGTTTGTCCGCGGTGCCCCCAATATTTCCCGCCATGTATGGTAATGAGCCATTTGGCTCAAATGGGCGGGCCTGCAAAAGGTCTCTCAGGCGTGTCTGCCTTCCCCCTGGCACGGAGCGCAACTAATCAGCGCGCTCCGCTCTTAGCCAGGGAAAAGACACTCTGGCTCTGGATGGTTGAAATCGCTCCAGTTCTCACGAGAACTGAAGCGTCTTCTCCCTGGCAAAGAGCGGAGCGCGCTGATTTGTTGCGCTCCGTGCCAGGGGGAAGGCAGACATGCCTGAGAGACCCTTTGCAGGCACGCCCAGTTGAGCCGAATGGCTCATTACCATACATGGCGGGAAATATTGCGGGGGGCACCGCGGACAAACGGTGGCACAAAAGAAAATAAAAATACCGGAATAAGCACCACTGGGGGCAGGCAAGTAATGTCAGATATTAATATAGACATGACATTTCTGGTGAAAGGTCCTCTTTAAACACACAACAGCTAATAAGACCTTTTTCCCCACTAATACACGCCAAAAAGAGGTTTTAGAACATATAACTGCGGCTATGAACGGCAAATAATTTAATTTTTTTTGCCACTAATACATGCCAAAAAGGGCTGTAATTTTGTCAATTCACCACACAACAGCAAATAAGCCCTCCCACCCCCCCCACTAATACATGCCAAAAAAATACTTTAGAACATATAACTGTAGCTGTGAACAGCAAATAATATTTCTTTTTTGCCACTAATACACGCCAAAAAGGGCTTTCATTTTCTCACTTCAACACACAACGTCTAATTAGCCCCTTTTTCTTTTTCCCCACTAATACACGCCAAAAAATGGCTTTAGAACAGATATAAAACTGTACCGCACAAGGGCTAATAAGGCCACAATAACAAGAACGGTTTGCTGGAATTACGGAGATATTGCAAACCTGAAATGAGCAGCAGTATAATGGCAATTTGGATCCCCAGTCAGTGCAACAAGGTGTTATAAAATTATTCCTATCACCCAGGCTGTTCACGCCCCTATTGGATCCTGTTACCTTCAATAATTGGAATAATTCCTCCCTATCCTTTCCCTACACTTCTAATGCTTTTTCCCTGAACTTCTATTGAGCAAAATATAAGTTTTCAAGTCTTTCTTAGCTCTGTCCCTAGCACCTGCTAACGTCTCTCCCTGCGCTAAATACATTGGAAAATGGCTGAATGCAAGATGGCTGAGGCTATTTATAGGGCTGTGACATCACAGGACTGGCTGGCTGTTGATTGGCTGCATGCATGGCATTGTGGGTGATCCCTCGTTCCCAGAGTTCCTAGCTCAATATCCTAACATGTGCAGCAGCCATTTTAGAAAAAATGCAATTTGTTACCACGAAGGAAATTCATATTCCGTGCGAATCAAATAATTCTTGAAATTCGGATTGAATTCCACTTTGTCAGCTTCGATTTGCTTATCTCTAATAATTATCTTAGAAAATTCATTGTGCTATAAAGGTAAAATTATAGTCTAAAATAAAGCACTGGGGTGCAAGAAATTGGTTGTCTTGACCACTAGTGATCATATGGCACCTTAGTCCACCAGGGATCTTACTACTAATTACACCCGTCACTACTTGTAGCCAGGGGCATAATTACAATAGCGGCAGACCATGCGACTGCTATAGGGCCCAGGGCAAGAGGGGGCCCAGTCTTAGGCCTCTTTCACACGGGCGTCATGTTTGACGCCCGGATAAGAGGCGGGTGCGTTGCGGGAATATGGGTGATTTTTCAGCGCGGGTGCAAACGTTTGTAATGCGTTTTGCACGCGCGTGAGAAAAATCGCCATGTTTGGTACCCAGACCCAAAGCCAGACTTCATCACTGAAGTCCGGTTTCGGGTATTCTGGAGAATTTATTATTTTCCCTTATAACATGGTTATAAGGGGAAATAATAGCATTCTTAATAAAGAATGCATAGTAAAATGAAGAGGAAGGGGTTAAAAATAATAAAAGTTAACTTACCTTAGACACTTGATCGCATAGTTGCGATCTGTCCTCTTTTTCCCAGCATCAGCTAAGAACTAAAGGACCTGTGATGACGTCACATCACATGGTCCAATCACATGATCCATCAACATGGTAAGATGGACCATGTGATTGGACCATGTGATGTGACGTCATCACAGATCCTTTAGTTCTTAGCTGATGCTGGGAAAGAGAGGACAGATCGCAACTACGCGATCAAGTGGCTAAGGTAAGTTAACTTTTATTATTTTTAACCCCTTCCTCTTCATTTTACTATGCATTCTTTATTAAGAATGCTATTATTTCCCCTTATAACCATGTTATAAGGGAAAATAATAAAGATCTGGTCCCGTTGCTAAGCAACCATGTGGGAAAATCGCACTGCATCCGCACTTGCTTGCGGATGCTTGCGATTTTCCCGCAGCCCCATTCACTTCTATAGGGCCTGCGTTGCGTGAAAAACGCAGAATATAGAGCATGCTGCGATTTTCACGCAACGCAGAAGTGATGCGTGAAAATCAGCGATCATGTGCACAGCCCCATAGAAATGAATGGGTCCAGATTCAGTGCGGGTGCAATGCGTCCTCACGCATTGCACCCGCGCAGAAAACTCGCCCGTGTGAAAGGGGCCTTAGTTGGGATTATGTCCTCTTCTACTTGAGGTGAAAACTTGGTCAGGACTGATTGTTGCTACACCTGTAGAGTTGAGTCTACTGTTCATAACATTCTTTACTATTTCTACTCAACTTCGTCTGACTCATAGCAGTCTCACTGGTCACTGGTGAGCTGTCTGTGAGTCAGGCCTTACACTCCCGTAATGCCCAACGGCTCCTGGTATCGCCCATACGGCACAGGTAGGTTGAGTGGTAGGGCCTCGGGCTACTTGAGGGACCTTGCTGTGGTGTCCGAGCTTAAGGCATGTCCTCCTAGTAGGATATGTCGAACTAACCCCTCAATTTTATCAGTGTGAGGGTTTAGTATTGCCGCAGAGTGCGCCTGCCTTTGCTATGGTTAGGTTTTTGATCTGTTAGGTTTTTGATTTGATTTGTTCTCCACATCCACATTATCGTTATCGTATGTAGGATGGTTATTGTGGTACTTGTAGTCTGTTGCTGGCATCTTCCATTGTATGCATTTTTTGCTGTTGATTGCCCCTAGCAACGGACTACAAGTGCAGGATGTGCTCCCCTATATACATGCACAACTGCATATGGGTTGAGCATATCCTGCTTGTTAAACACCACACCACGTTTTCTAATGGTTTGTATCATAGCAGTCTCAGTAATGAGACTTCAATTATAATGTCAGGAATTCCTTGATCCTACTATCCTCTAAGTTGTGTGAAGCAAGACTTTACATTATGAATTATTTAACTAATGCTAGAAAGAAAAATAAATAACTTTCCTTGCTCTGATATTGATCCAGTATATTCATTATTAGATTTTGAAACCCAAGCAGATAAATTTTTTTTCTACATTTTAGGGTTGACATGTACTATTTTTCATCTCCTCCAGTAAAAAAATCTTCTTCTTCTAAACTTGAGGTAAAGCGGTATGTACTTACTATTATTCAACTGATGAATCATTTATCCCCCGAACAAAAACAAGTAAAAAAATAAAAAAAGGTTTATTACTTTTCAGTTTCTCAGTGTCTATGAAAAAATCATATGTTAGATATTTACTAAATCATTTACTATATCACATCAAAAGAGATTAATTCAGTAAGTTTAATACTTCTTAAAAAAATGTTGCATTCCGTATTTTTCCATTTATGCTGACTAAAAGCCCCTTTACACAGGCCGATGATTGGGGCAATTATCAGAAGGGAGAATTCCTCATTTCTGTTAATTTCCACATGTAAAGGTGCTGCCAATCATCTGATTAACAAGAAAGCACTCATTTATCGGGTGAAAGCATAATTTAAGTGATCCCCTAAATCATATGTAAACTGTGATCTACTGTCCAGAAGCAATGATTCTCTAAGGGGACGGACAATTGCAGTAAAGGAGATGATTTCAGCACTTAAATACAACTCTCACCTCTGATGAGCAGGCAGTTATCATGTTTGGCCCTGCCCAATAAACCCAGAAACACCTTCAAAATGCCAATAAATGCTTCTAATGCGCTTGTTATGCAAATTAGCATAGAACCCAGCCGATTTATAGGCCAGTTCAGTGTAAATTTAAATGATTAGTAGTGAATTTTATGGGAAAAGGGGAGAAATTTGAATTTTTATTTTTTTAGATTTTTAAAAACTTTTTTAAAACTTTTTTTTCAAGTCACTCTAGATGACTTTAGCAATCGATTGTCAGATTTAGTTTACTTTCACATTCGTGTTTTGGCTTTCAGTTTGTGAGATCAATTCATGGCTGTCACAAGCGGTCCCAGATCAGTTTGCATTCTAATGCATTCTGAAGGGAAAACGATCCACTCAGAATGCATCAGTTTGCATCAGTTCAGTCTCCATTCCGCTTTGGAGACGGACACCAAAACGTTGCTTTCAACTTTTTGGTGTCCGTTTGATTAAACTAAGCCAAACGGATCCGTCCTGGCACACAATGTAAGTCAATGGGGACAATCTGGAACAATGGAAAACGGATCCGTCCTTTATTGACTTTCAATGGTGGTCAAGACGGTTGTATTATTTGAATGGATCCGTCCATGACGGATCCGCACAAAAAGCGAGTGTGAAAGTAGCCTTATCAATGCAGTCTATTGAAGATTCAGTATATTCCTATGGAACCCTGCTACTTGTAGGCCTCTAAAGGAGCTATTGCTGTGACAGCCTGGGATTCATGTTACCACAACAAACAACTTCCCAGATTTACATGCAAGTAAGAAATTAGGGACCCGGGAGTGCAGTGTTTCAGGGGAAAGCTGCCTTAGATGTCATGGTCAAAATTGACTAAGACATCTGAGGGCTTAAATATCTGTAATTGGCATTATTGCCAATTGTAGACATTAGCCCAGGGTGTCTGCTGTTTAAAACAGCAGAGACCCAGTGGCAATGGTACCCACTGCACTCACAAGTAGGTACCATATTTAAGTACCCAACTTTTCTATAAATTTATGTTAGGTGGTCGGGAGGGGTTAACCCTTAGAGAACTTTACGATTTACCATTTTTGCAGGTTTGTTTTTTACTCCCCGCATTCCCAGTGCCATAACTTTTTTATTTTTCCATTCACATAGCCTTATGACGGCTTATTTTTTGTGAGTTAAGTTGTAATTTCTAATGGCACTATGTACTATTGCATATGATGCAGTGGGGAGCTGTAAATAAATTCAAAATGGGGTAGAATTGGAAAAAAAACACAATTCTGCCACAGTTTTATGTTTTTTTTATTTTTAACAGCATTCCCTATGTTTACTTTTACATTCATTCTTCGGGCCAGTATGATTAAAATGATACCACACTTGTATACATTTTCTTGCATTTTAATATTGAAAAAAGAAATAAAAACCTTTAAAAAAAATTAATGTTTTCTTTTCATTGTCATATTCTGAACTCAACAACGTCTATGTCTATGGAGCTGTATTAGGGCTCATTTTTGCAGGGTGATCTGTACTTTTCAGTGACACCATTTTGAAGGGTGTGCGACTTTTTGCTCACTTTTTATTTGCCTAACACCTATAAAAAATATGGATCTTCACTGTATTAGCAAAAAGTCAATGCGATCATAAGGTATGATCAATCAATACATAATTTTAATAGAAACAATATAATAAACATGATTGGCACAACACAATGTATAAAAACACAATTAAAAACAATAGGGCTGGTGGTGCATGGTTGGTGGACAGAAGATAAATAAAGTGCAAGTGCAAAAATGCGGTGAGCAGTCAAGGTAAATGCTGTGCCACGCAACCGGCAGTTGCATGCAAGTCTATTTGAAGCAGATGGGAGTCTATGTCAAACAAAAAGTTTGTATGGCACCTTGGATATGGCACGCTGAGAACATTAAGCACAGTCGTCAAATCATCTGTGTATTATGAATGACCAGAAGCCCAGTAGAAAGGAGTATGCATAACAACAGTGTATTAGATGTTGCCAGCAAGCCAAACAGTGCTATATACTTAGAGATATGTGCTAATACTGACAGCAAATATGTCCACAAATGAACACAAGCACCACCAATCCACTCCCCGACTTGTGTTTCGGGTACTGCTTTTTCAAGGGGTGATAACCAAACCAATGCTGGTGCTGAGTATATATAGGGCCAAATATGTAAAGCAGATAATAGAAGGACTTGTGTTATTGGTTCAGAAGTTTGAACCTGGACACAAGTTGTTCATGATAGGTAGAAAGCCCAATTTGCCGTCCACAACTCACCCTTATATTGTAGATAAATAATGAGCACCGCTCATTACTTGGCGCCTGAGTTGCTGCCACAACCGCCGCCAGGTGCGCGTGTGCCCTGCAGTCCAGCGGAGGGCTGTGCGCAAAGTGCGCAATCAGCATCATCGAGGAATGACGGGATGCCCCCCCCCCCCGGCGCATGCGCAGAAAGACAGGCACACCGCGGCCGCCATCTTAGGTGAGGGCAGCTGGGTTGGCATGCCGAAAAAGACCTGACAAGATGGAGGGGCCGATCAATATATCTTAAAAGCAGATGGTGCGTAGTTTGTCCATAATGTCAAATGCCACACTTTGAAGAATCATATATGTATATACAGAAATGTATGTGTATACAAAAATACAACTGTACAGGTATAGTCATAAGTACCAGGAATATTGGTACAATAGTTACCTTAATAAAAGCCTGTGTAATTAAATGTGAATGCAAAAATACAACTATATAGCAAAAATCAAAAGTGCCAAGAGTGTTAATACAATAAGTGCCTAGATATAAACGTGTATAATTAAGTGTGACAATGATGATGAAAAAAAGTAAATAACCATAAATATAAAGCCAATGAAAAATGGCAGTGACAATTGTAAACACCCCAAATCATAAACAAAAATGAATAATAAATGAATGCCATGATTAAACAGTGAGAGGAACAGAAAGTGGAAGTTTGTAGTGAACAGAAGAGAAATGCAAATAAAAGTAAAAATGAGACAGCACAGCATTTACTAATAGGGAAGTATAAGTGAAAACCACCCTTGCCAAGAGTGCAGTGTATACAAAAATAAGTGAAAACGTGAAAAAAATTGAGAAAACAAGATGAGAAAAAATAAAAAGTGCAGTGAAGAAAGGGGAAAGGTGAAGGCACGCACAAGCACCAAAGGATGGCGCATGAAGAATACCAGAGTAACAAGGTGACATAATTCATATAAACACCCTTCCAAAACACCACTAGATGCAAAAATACCCAAGCAGTAATTGCTTGTAAAAGAATGTAACTCGCCCTAAACAAAAATATGGATGTAAAACGAACAAACAAAATCACCCTCCCAATCATTCAGGACCAACACTGATTCCCATATTGATAGTCAAGTCAGCCAGCGAGAGGACCCGTACAGGCAACCATGCAGCACAGGGAGCCTATAAGAACCGCTACAGTGAAGAACAACAGTGCCCTATTGTCATACACATAACACCAACACAGAAGACATACCAAAATGAAAAATAAATAATAAAAAGTGAAAAACAAGGACTCAAGGTGATACCATTACAAAAAAGATGCAAAGGGAACTTTATAATTGAGACCATATGGTGTTTGTGTCTTAAGTTTCACTATCCACTTGCTTTCCACTTGTTCCAACCGTCTGAAAAGATCACCTCCTCTTGAACCAAGCAATACTTTATCAATCCCACATAATTTCAAATCTTGCCATCAATTATCATGTTCGTGACGAAAATGTCTCGCTATTGGTTTGAGCTTCGTAATTTTGTCCCTGTCAGAGTTATCAACCTTGGCAGCTGCTCGTATGTAGCTCTGATGTTCCTGAATGCGGGTGCGAAATTCCCGTGTGGTCATGGCAATGTAGATAAGTCCACAGGGACAAGTAGCATAATATATAACTCCAGATGTTCTGCAATTGATAAAGTGCACAATATTGTAACAATGTTGCCCAGAGGAGTCACCAAAGGTGTCCGTTTTGACAACGGCCTTACATGCACTGCAGTGGCTACATTGCACAGAGCCCCATTTGGGACCACGTGACTGAAACAGAAAACCAGTTCTTGGTGGAACATAATGGCTGCGCATAAGAATATCATTCAAATTTTTGCCCCGTTTGGCAACAAATGCTGGGGTGGGTGTAAGAACCCGTTCAATATCGGGATCTGATCTTAAAATGGGCCAAAATGTTGAAAACATTTTTATTATATTCTGCCATTATGTGTTATAGTTGGTGATCATCCTCACCACCTGTGGAGAAGCAGAGGTATCCTTCCATCTAGGAGTAAGCAGTGTCTCACGTTGTGTATTCTTATATATTGATTGATTATACCTTGTGATCGCATTGACTTTTTGATAATACAGTGAAGATCCATATTCTTTATAGGTGTTAAGTATTTGATGACATATGAGTCTAATATATACTCATGGGAATTAGTTTTGGTGTTTCACTTTTTATTTGGCCATTTTTATTTTTATTTTCTGTTACGTCATTCACCATAATGGATACATTTTATTTTATTTTTTTACTTTTTTAAGTCACCCTGGGTGACTACAACTGGCAATCATTAGGTTGCCCATTGTATTCTGTGATGGCTAAATAGCCATCATAGAACACTTCATTTACAATATATCGATACAGTGCTGCCACCTGCTTGCCTGTATTGGTATATTTTAGTATTAGCTACCAAAGCCTGCACGAATGATTTTGGAAATCTGGTATGTGTCACTTTAGCAGAGAACAACTTTGTAAAGGTATTGCACATAAAAGTAATTCAGACATTGTTTTCTGGTCACATATTTTACTTTACTTTGGTGATAAAATTTACTGATACAATATGAGTATCTTTATTAAAAAATGTAAAAATCTATGAAAACTTTTAAAATTAGCTTTTTTTTACTATTTTCAACTACAATATTTCACATACATACTATTTAATATTTTTTATCAGAAATGTATTTCCACATCTTTACTTTATTTTGGCTGCACTTGCAAAACACTTTAACTTTTTATTTATTTAGGAAACTTACCATTTTACATTAATTTTAACATTTTTGAAGTACATATTTTTTTCCTACATCAAGCCAAGCTTGTAGAGGCTTATAAGTGTCAGAATAATATACCCCCCACCAAAAAAAAAGGTGACTCCATTTTGAAAACTGGACTCCCTAAGGTATTCATCTATGGGTTTAGAGAGCTTTTAGATCCCCTAGTGTTTTGTAGAAATTAATGCTAATTTTTTACACAAAAGTGTCAATTTAAAGACTTTTTTTTACTACAAAGCACATGAAAAGAACACCGCAAAATGCATCACCCCATTTCTCCTGTCTTCAGAAATTCCCCATTGTGATCCTAATCTTATCTCTGGACAAACGGCAGGACCCAAACATGAAGAAGCACCTGGGACACTTCAGATAATGAACTGAAAATGGTTCAGGCCCCATTGCACACTTATTTTATCCCATATCTGGCACGCTTGGCTGGTTCAGTTCTGGGGGAGGACTTGTAAATTTTCTAAAATAATGCATAAACCGCATTAGGACTTCATAGTGGTTTCGGGACATAACTGCTGCAAACACTGGGGTTGAGTGGACAGAACTCACAGCCCAATAGGATTAGACAGATGGCTTTTTTACAATGCCCATGTCCAAGGTAAGCCCCCAAATTTTTTTTATTTCAGGGACACTTGTGGGGATCCATCTTCTCATATAAATAGACATAGTCTTTTGCACAGCAAATTATGTGGCATACAGATTAGTCTGCTGCACAATTAATTCCAGGACTTTATCGGCCACAAATAAATGAAAAAAAATCATAAGGGGTAAAATTGGTGACGTCCACATTAATTTGGGAAGTAGATAAAAATTGGGGTACTTGGGGGGAAAATGATGAAGCAGGAACCCACGTAGTAGAAGGGATGGGACAGCTGGGTGGTGAATGCGATGAGGTGGCGACTTCCTGATCTTCAGGCATTATTTTCTTGATTGCGAAAATTTGCATTAAAAAATTTGCATAAAATTTGCATAGACTGGTATTTTAAAAAAAAAACAAATATTCGCGATTACGAATATATTTTGAGATATTCTAAATATTCGCGAATTCTCAAAGTGCCGATATTCGCAATTAAAATTCGCAATTCGAATATTCCATCAACACTACACAATAGGGCTATGGGGTCTGGGGATGGAAGTGGAGCTAGAGTCCCCGCTATCGGAAAATATTTCTGCCTCTGAAGTGGTGTCGGATTCAGAGTTTTTAGAACATAGAAATTCAAATGCCTGCTCTGCATTGAATAATCTTCGAGCCATTTTATTTACTAAAAATGATTATATATATACCACCCTAAAAAATTAACCCCTTCAGGACCCTGCCATTTTTCACCTTAAGGACCAGGCCATTTTTTGCAAATCTGACATGTGTCAATTTATGTGGTGATATCTTTAAAACGCTTTTACTTATCCAAGCCATTCTGTGACTGTTTTCCCGTCACATATTGTACTTCATGACAGTGCTAAACTTGAGTAAAAATATTTCATTTTTATCTATAAAAAAAATACAAAATATACAAAAAATTTGGAAAAATGTGCAATTTTCAAAATTTCAATTTCTCTGCTTTTAAAACAGATAGTGATACCTTCTAAAATAGTTATTACTTTACATTTCCCATATGTCTACTTCATGTTTGGATCATTTTGTAATTACATATTTTTTTTTTTTGGAACGTTAGAAGGCTTAGAAGTTTAGAAGCAAATCTTGAAATTTTTCAGAAAATTTCCAAAACTTTTAGATGAAATTTCAGAATTTGCCTTTTTGGCAGCTTTTTCATTTTAATCCATTCTTTCCAGTAAAAAAGTAACGGTTAACAGCCAAAAAAAACCTCTATATTTATTGCCCTGATTCTGTAGCTTACAGAAAAACCTTATTTGTGATCGTAAACTGCTGTATGGGCACACGGCAGGGTGCAGAAGGAAATGAAAGCCATATTGTTTTTGGAGGGAAGATTTCACTGGGATAATTTTAATTTGCCATGTTACATTTGAAGACCCCCTGATGCACCCCTTGATTAGAAACTCCAAAAAAAAGAAGCCTATTTTGGAAACTACGAGATAAAATGGCAGTTTTGTTGGTACTATTTGCATATGGCGCATAGGGTGCATATGACATTTTGATCTCTTGGTATTATACTTTTAGTGCTGTAAGGTGACAAAAAATTTTGTATTTTTACACACTTTTTTTTTACGGTGTTCATATGAGGGGTAAGGTCATGTGATATTTTTATACAGAAGGTTCTTATGGACATGGCAATACCTAATATGTATATATTTATTTTATTTAAGTTTTACACAATAGCAGCATTTTTTAAACAAAAAAATCATGGTTTAGTGTCTCCATATTATTTTTTGGGTGATTGTCCTAGGTAGGGTCTCATTTTTTGTGGGATGAGATGATGGTTTGATTGGTAGGATTTTGGGGTGCGTATGACTTTTTGATCGCTTGGTATAACACTGGCTAAAAATTGCTTTTTTGACACCGTTTTTTTTTTTACGGTGTTCACCTGAGTGGTTAGATCATGCGATATTTTTATATTTGTAATTAAGTGTATGGCATTGTATGGGGGCTTATTTTTTGCGGCGCAATCTGAACTTTTAGTTGATACCATTATGCGGTGTGTAGGATTTTTTGATCCCTTTTTTTTAATTTTTTTTGGAGGAAATGAAGCGTCCAAAAATGGCGAATCGGCCATTTGGGCGCTTTTTTCCGTTTTTTTGTTTACAGTATGGGGAATATATTTTTATATTTTTTATACTACGAGCTTTTTTGGCACATTGCGACACCCATGATGTGTATTTTTTTATTATTTTATTTAAATTTTGGGGAAAGGGGGGTGATTTGAATTTTTATTTTTATTTTTTATTTTTTTTTATTTTTTTTTATTTCACATTTTTATATAGGTCCCATAGGGACCTATATAAATCAGTCATCTGATTGCTTCTAACATAAACTCCAATACACTTGTATTGGAGTTTATGAGGATTTTACTACTTTCCTATGAAGCCCTATTGCTAACAAGGGCTGCATAGGAAATAGTAAGTAGTAACCTCGAATCATTCACTGAGTTCGAGGTTATTACATCCAGCCCTGCGATTCCCCCGATAAACACTAGGGGGAGCCGGAGAGCTGCCGAAAGTTTTACTTTCGTTTTTAGCGCGCACAGATGCCGTGGTCATGATTTACCATGGCATCTACGGGGTTAAATGACTGCGATCGGCATCGCTGCCGACTGCGATCATTAGCCGCGGGGGTCAGCTACAGGAAACAGCCGGACCCCTGCAGCGATCGCGCCCACAGCGGACAGGAGCGGGCGCCATACTTAGGGATCAGACCCATGACGTACCCATACATCATGGGTCCTTAAGGGCTTTAAGGGTTCAAAGTAAGTGTTCGCTAGCGTCAGTAGCAGGGTACGTCCACTGACTCACAATTATGGACGGACCCTAACAGATGCCCACTGTCCGACTAACAGACGGACAGTGACAGTTGGCCTCTGACCGTCAGTGACAGACAGATAGTAACAGATGGCCTCTGACCGTCAGTGACAGATGACAGGAACAACTGCACTGGGGGGAGAAAGAAGCAGAGCCCATGTCCTGGCTGTGTTTAGTAAATATAATGGATGTGATCTCCATGATAGGGTTATCATGGAGACCACATGATCAGGGACCAATATTTATGGTCCCTGATGGTTACTGTGCTGAAGGCAGATCTTCAGCACAGTAACCACTGCGCCCCGATCGGGTCATAATCATTTTCACTTTCGTCTCCCCTGAGGAGAGAGAACAGCTGTAAGGGCGGCGGCGGCCGGCATATAGTCTGTGCATACAAGGCTGCCGCCATCTTTGTTGAGGTACTGGGGGGGTGGGGTGAGGATTGGGACCAAGTTTTCCCTTATGGGGAAGCTGGGGGACCCGATCCTTGCACTGGAGACTTTCTCCCTCCTTTCCTTACATGAGAGGAGGGAGAGTGTTTACTGCCGACAGCTCTGCTGTCATTTTCAGTGACCACCCTGATACACTGTATCACGGTGATCACCTGATCAGAGACCGCTTGTCACAGTCTCTAATCACTGCCCCCATCCCTCAGCTAGTGCCGGTAACTGTGGGCAGGGAGCTCCTGTGTTTTTTTGTAGCGCTAGCTTGGGCTGAAGTACCGCAGTAAAAAGCCGGCGCTCGAGCCCAAGGCCCTTTAGTGACCTTTGTAAAAACACGTATGGGCGGTAACTAAGGGGTTAAAGGAATAATTTGATATTGATTGCCTATCCTCAGGATAAGTCATCAATTTCAGATCGATGGGAGATCAGCACCCAGCACCCCAGCTGATCAGCTGTTCGAAGAGGCTGCAGTGCTCTGTGAGCGCCTAAGTCTCTTCCTGGGCCAGTGACATCACAGTGCATCGTTAACATGGCCTTGGTGCAACTTAGTCCTATTCAAGTCAATGGGGCTGAGCTGCAATACCAAGCACAGCAGCAAAACAATGTACAGTACTGTGCTTGGTAAGCAGTGAGGAGGCCACATCTCTCATCTGAGCACCGGTGACCTTCACAGCCTCTCCAAACAGCATATCCTAAATAAAGACCATCAGTATAAAAGGAGTGGAAAACGCCTTTAATGCATAAATATGAGATATAAAGTAACCATAATGGCCATCAATATCAAATTCCCAGATAACCACTTTACATTTTAGACATGGTTGGCAGTGTGAAAGGGGGCTCAAGTTTGGGTAACAGCCAGGAATTATAGTCTACTTTATCCACAACGGATAGTGGGGATTATAAGCATATATTTATCAAAATGGTTTTAGAAAAAAAAATGGTCATCTAGGTGGACCTTTTGCCAAATGCAACCAATCACAGTGAAGCTTATTTTTTCAGTTTAACGTAAAAAACAAAAACAAATCTCCACTGTTATTATTTGCTATCAGTAATACAATCTTGGGGCACATTTATTAACACTGCCATTTTAGACGCAAGTCTTAAAAGGGCCCTGCGCTTGTGGTGGATCGCCAAAGATATGTAGAGGCGCTGGCCTCTACATAACTTCAACTTATCCACCGCCGATTCTAAATGTAAGACAGCTTCCTCACTATCTTAAATTTAGACTATTTTCTACGCCTAAACCAAGCGTAAAAAATGGTAAATGAGACGGGCCACCCACACCATGCCCCTTTTCAGTCGTAAATTTTGCTGCAAGATGGTGTGCTACAGAATCTGCTCCAGATCTATGCCACAAAAGTGGTGTAAACCTGTTCATAAATGACCCCCTAAATGTCTAGATATTCTAGGTTGATTTTACTTTTTCTATGCATTCTCAGAGATACTGCCATTACTGTACGGATAGGAAGTCACTGCTTTTTAAAAGTTACATAGATTAAACATTCAGATTTTATGTCATTGCTGTTTTGTTCATTTGTCTATTGAAATACATGTCAACTCTGATGACATAAAAACAGACAATTAAAAAATCTTCGCCGTCCTACAAGTCAGTCTTATAAATCCATTAACAGAGACTCTTTAGTCTTCTTCCTGGTAAAAGTTACACTTATTTTCCAAATAACGAATGTCTATCAACGGAACTTTGTCGAGGCATACTGTTATTATGACTGAATCATTCAATGAGTATGAATGTGTAGGCTGCAAACAAGTGGACAACAATGATACATTCTGTACATTATAAATGTTTGCCTCCTCGGCAATGTGATTTCAATCCCCTTGTTACCTTGACTACTAGAATATTTGTGTGTGAAGTAATTGCAAGCAGCATAAATATAAAGGCCTAATACGTCCTTCTTGACAATAAAGAGATGTGGGTAATCTCAGCAAAGAACAGCAGTGAATGAATGGAAGGATACAGCTTTTGCAAAACATTTGCCATACTATTCAAGAAACACAGCCAAACCCTAGTGGTGCTATCCTGGCACTTCCAAGGTAATCACCCTTTAAACCCTATATAGGGATCTGGACTTCGCTAGGGGTTGGAAACCAGACCATTACCATCTGGGGTAGTCCTGATGTAGTTGGCAGCTGATGCACTGGGGTCAGGGTCTCCAGTACAAGCACCGAGAGCTCTGGATATAGAAAACGCACCAAAAATGTTAATGTAGACACAAGAGAGTCTTTTGGTTGGGGTAGTGGTGAGGCACAGACAAGGCAGGCAGGGAACTTGACTGGAACATGAACTACTGTAAATTGAACTTGGGCTTGAAAGTGTAGGAGAACACAGGCAGGATGGAGACAGAACTTGGACCATGACAGGAACACAGACAGGAAATAATGCAGGTTAAATGCATGTAAATCGCAATAGCACTAGGTGATCAAACACTTTTGCTAGTCACCAGGGAACCTATGCCAATGGTGAGTGCACGCACTCTATGGGAACTTCAGACAGGAGTTTGGAGGCAGGGGCATGGAGAGGATGCCAGTGACCAGGATGCTGGATGGCATGGTGAGTAGCGCATCATCCACGGAGTGCAGTGGCCATGGACCGCAAACTTAACAAAAATAACATAACTCATCGAAAAAGGAGAAGAAATTTATTATTTATAATGCTGCACATTCTTTGCAAGTATGGTGAATGAACCCCGCTACAGTTTACAAGATAGAAGTATTAGAGTAATCCAAAATAAAGAGAGAAGAATCAGCCCCGCAAAAACCACAAAAAAGTTGCAAGTTTACACCAATCCTCAGGTTATTTGTAATAAATATGATTAGATTTTACATAGGAAAACACATAGATATTTCACACAATAAATTTATTAAATGGTGTGCAACAGTTTGTAAATTTTTCACAAAACATAGGTTCAAGCAAAGCAGTCACTCAGAAAAAGTTGCATATTGATACATTACACCTTTAGACCGGCTGTCTGACAGGCACCACATTTATTACAGTGTCTCAGGCTGGATGATATATCTGGTGAAGGGATAAACATCATACAAGATATTGTTATGACTAGAATTATGGCAAATTCTTAGCAGTGGCAAATGACTGGAAATGACTGGGCCCCACAGCAAATATTTGAAAGGGTCCCCCCTCCACAGCAATTTCTTCGCAACCCCCTCCTCCCATGCAACCCCCACTCCTGTGACTAATGAAGATTGCTCTCTTAGACAAGACCCAGAAACCACATCATCCGTTTCCTACAGTGTCTCTGTACTTAATGTCATTTTTATAATACTTTCGGGAGGGGGGGGGGGGCTGACAATAAAATCTCCTCCTGGGCAGTGATGAGCAACAGGGCAATATTTGAATTCGCAATATTTCGTGAATATTTGGGCAAATATTCACCATAAATTTGCTAATTTGCCATTATTTTCTTGATTGTGAAAATCGCAATGTAACTGGAGAATATGATTGGCACCGCAGAACATTACAATAGCTTTATATGCAGATAGAGTGCTCCAATATATTCGCAATTGCGCTAATCGGCACTGATGATGCAAATATTTTGGCGCAATACGTGCAACTTCATATTTTAGCAGGTATGACTACATATTAGTGATTGGTGCACTAAGTATTGTTGTGAACTTGTGACATCACAGCACTATGTCTGTATGTATGTAGCATGTATACATACATACATACAGCACTATGTATGTAGCATGAACCTATCACACTACCTAATACCCTGCACTGGAACCTATCAGCTACACTATATTACTATATAACCTACACTGACTATCTCCCGCTAGGTAATGTAATGACACAGGAAAGCAGAGAGCACATCAACGACACTGCTGTCTCGCTCAGAACTGTAATAAACCGCAGAAAATGACTGCTGGCGAGTTTCTTATATACTAAAGGGGTGGGCAACTTTCCTATTGGTTGCTAGGGATGTTGCTAAGCTCAAACACATTGCAGCCTTCTCATTGGCCCACAAGCTAGAAGCAGGGAGGGATCATGGGTTCAGATAAAAAAAAAAAACTAGAATATTCGAAAATACGAATATATATCACTATATTCTAAATATTCTCCAATTATCGAAGTCGTGATATTCACAATAACAATTTGCAATTCAAATATTTGCACCCAACACTACTTCTGAGTTCAGGCTCCAAAACAACAGCTGCTTCCCCGGCTTCCCCTATAGCTATGCCCCTGCTTCTTAGGCCATACTACCTTTTCCACTAAGTTCTGCTCCTATTTTGTTCACTCACACCCCTTTGGCAAGGTGGATGCAATGGATTCTTTCAGAACTAAATGTGCTTAATTGTGCCAAAAATGGCAAATTGCATCATATTTTACAATTTACAATAAGGAATAGGGGCACTCACAATAGTAAATTTGGACCAGAATCTTTAACTACTATTTTTTCAGTCCTATTCACCTTAAAGGAGTTTTCCGGGATAGCTACTCAGTATCTGATCGTTGAGGTCTGACAACTGGCACCCAATCCAATCAGCTGTTTGAGAAGGCACCAGCGCTCTCCGTGCTTACCAAGCACAGTGCCATACACTGTGAATGGGGCTGAGCATGAAACCAAGCATAGTCGCTATACAGTGTATGGTGCTGTGCTTGGTAAGCTGCGAGAAGGCCGCAGCACTCCCAGGAGCATCAAAATCCCGGAAAACCCCTTTAACAAGGAAGAGATGCACTGAGCTGAAATACCAGGCACAACCACTAGGCACAAAAGTACAGAGCTGTGTCTGATAAATGGTACATGCTGGAGCACCACGGCCCCTTTAATCATCTCATCTGTGGAGTTATTGAGAGGTAAACCTCCATTGAATGTATAATAATGACCTATTCTATGCATGGCAGTAGCAACCAACCTATGATGCACGTATTATCTGAGTTCACTTCTAACAAAAAGAAAAGGTTTAAAGCAAGAAAAGACGTAATTGTGTAGCTGAGGTTTTGTTGTTGGCTGGTTATAAGGGAAAATAATCACATTCTCAATACAGAATGCTTAGTAAAATGTGGATGGAGGGGTTAAAAATAAAAAAATTAACTCACCTTAATCACTTGATCACGTAGTTGCGATCTCTTCTTCAATCATTAGCTGCCGGCTAAAGGACCTGTGATGACGTCACTATGCTCATCAAATGGTCCAATCACATGGTCCATCACCATGGTGATAGACCATGTGATTGGACCATGTTATGAGACGTCACCACAGGTCATTTAACTGGCAGCTAATGCTTGAAGAAGAGAGAAGAGATCAGCCACTACACGATCAAGTGGATAAGGTGAGCTAAGTTTTTTTATTTTTAACCCCTTAATCCACATTTTACTGAACATTCTGTAGTGAGAATGCTATTATTTTCCCTTATAACCAGGTTATAAGGGAAAATAATAAATATCGGGTCCTGTCTCTTAGAAACCTTGTGGGAAAATCGCACTGCATCCGCACTTGATTGCGGATGCTTGCGATTTTTATACAGCCCCATTCACTTCTATGGGGCCTGTGTTGCGTGAAAAACGCAAAATATAGAGCATGCTGCGATTTTCACGCAACACAAACGTGATGCGTGAAAATCACCGCTCATGTGCACAGCCCTATAGAAATGAATGGGTCCGGATTCAGTGCGGGTGCAATGCGTCCTCCTCACACATTGCCGCGTGGAAAACTTACCCGTGTTAAAGTGGCCTTAATAAATTAGGTGCACCTAACACTAGTAGTCTTCTTAGTAAGGTCTTATACGCATGACTGTATCCGTTTTGCAGTCCGCAAAATACGTATCTGCAAAACACTGATGATGTCCGTGTTGCATCAGTTTCTTTTGCTGACCCGTTGACTTTAATGGGTCCATGGTCCATATTTTGAGGATAAGAATATGACTATTCTTTTGCGGAATGTTCTATTCTTTTGCGGAATGGACACATAGATGCAGACAGCACATGGATACCATTCATGTGTTGTCCATTTGTTTTTGTCTTTGCAGACCCATAAAAATGAACGGGTCCATGTGCAATCCGCAAAAAATATGGACACGGATAAAAAATACGATTGCGTGGATGAGGTCTAACACTGGTGTAAGAAATGTCACCCTTATCTGCCCCATGGTGTTTTGTAGCTTTTCTTGTAGCTGGGTTAACATCACATTCTTGCTTTGCATTTAATTCATAAAAAAGATATATGTTAAACAGATGCCATAGTGTGACATCCGTCACCATGGAGTTCCATTGTAAAAATGTATATGTTAACTTATACGTTTTTGCTGGAATCTGCAGGATGGAAAAGCATAGTGTGCAACATTTCTGCATCCTTTTGTTCCCACCATATACATTAAATGTAGGTCAAAAACATAATGTGAACCCAACCTAAGCATGCTTGTATATGAATATGGGGGTGTTGGGAGGGATAGCCTAGGGAGTGTTTAGTCATCAGCTATCTAGGTTGTATGTATATGACATCAATGGGTAGAGGGGGAATTGGACCAAAGTGCCTAGGGCAGCATAAACTCTAAATACAGTTCTGGTTCCAGTGCGAGATCTACTGCTGAACATCAAATCAGTGGAGGTGAGGGGTAGTCCAAAAACCCCTTCAAGGTGCAATAATAATCATAGAAAGGCCTCATGCACATGACCGTATGTGTTTTGCGGTCCGCAAAAAAACAGATGATCTGTATGGCATCCGTTTTTTTTGCGTATCCGTTATTTTTGTGGATCCATTGAAATAATGCCTATCCTTGTCCGCAAACTAGAACAAAATAGGTTTGGACCGCGCGTAGGAATAGATGATCCCCAAAAAGCAGTTTTCCTTTTCCCTTCTGAAAGAGACCAGAGGTCTGCCGATATCCTGCTGCTAGATATCCTGCAACTTGTAAAAAGGAAACTAATAATGAAATACCGGAGGGCTACACAAACCCCTATTGCACAGATTGTACTCACAGCAAGTCTGGTAATTGCAGGCGTATCAAAATATCATCCGCAACTCTGTTTGTTCCCGGCGTTTGTATTATCGCTTCCACACTTGCATGCAGGGGTCAGCCACGGACTTTACAACACCAAGCACCGAAGGGAAGTATTGTTGTCTCCAACCTTCCTTTTACTCAAAGGTTTCTGTAAACACAAGCCGCTCCCACCATAGTGAAGCTCCGGTATCTTTATAAAAAGTTTTATTTTGTATATACTTACAAACAACTTCTTTTAAAAAAGCATTAAAACAATCCCAGCGTTTTTTCTCCTGCCCTGTGCAATAGGGATTTGTGTAGCCCTACGGTATTTCATTATTAGTTTCCTTTTTACAAGTTGCAGGATATCTAGCAGCAGGATATCTGCAGACCTCTGGTCTCTTTCAGAAGGTAAAAGGAAAACTGCTTTTTGGGCATCATCTATTCCTATGCGCGGTCCAAACTTGTGTATGTCTAAATTGTGAAAGTGTGTTTGATCCTGCAACACCCATCGGACTCGCAGCGCAATCAGTTGTGGGCTGGTGATGAAGTGTTTTATATTTTGAATAGAAAAAAATAGGACATGCTCTATTTCTTTTGCTGGGCTACGGAACGGACATACGGATGCGGACAGCACATGGTGCGCTGTCCGCATTTTTTGCGGACCCATTGAAATGAATGGGTCCTCATCCTATCAGCAAAAAAACGGAACGGACAAGGAAACAAAATACGGTCGTGTGCATGAGGCCTAACAGTGTAAAATGGCTGTATTCATGTACAAGGAGAGATAAAATCTTTTTTTTTTTTTTTTCCCCATTTCTAAGATTACATTTTCCTTGGAATAAGTGTATCATTTGACAATGCTTGCATTTGCATGTTACGACTGAAAGGATTTCTTTTGGAATGAAACACAGAAATTGGAAATGCTAAACATGGCTAGAGAATCTCTTGATACTTCTAACTGTGCTAATCTATAAATTGGAGTTGACTGACCTTATGTTCATCAGCACTCTCCCATGGTTTTGATGTGAAGATGTGCACTGAGCATGAAAATCTGAATTAAATATGAATCTGGACAGCCAGGAGGTGCTTAGGATTAGCATGTATCCTGGTTCAGCACATAGAAAACCGATCTATTCATTCAGATCTCTCATTGGCTTGTTTCCCAAGTTTGAGATTCATCTTGAAGATCCCTTGGAATGAAAGATTTTCTGTTTAGCAACATTTAAAAAAAATATATATTTCTTTGTGAAGATATCTCCCAAGTGTCTTTTTTGGGACTTAAATTCCCTTAGTCTTAAATTCCTTTCTTTGCCCCTGAAATGTTCCAAAGGTTAATGTCATACTGGTTTCAAACTAAATATTTGCCTCCACAACGTCTGTTCTTTAATGGAGTAAATGTTGCTATTAAAAGCTGTTAAGTTTTCACGGATTACAACACAATTAAATTCAATGGCTTAAAGTTGACATCTCTGATTGCGGTTGTTCCTGCCTTTTCCATTCGACCCAAGCCGCTATGATGACTTCTTAAAGCCACAACCTGTCTCTGCAAAATCTACAACACAGCCATCTTTGTTTCCTAGTTTTTGTAGCATCCTCCTTTTAAGGCCCCATGCACATGACCGTTGTTTGTTTCCGCGTCCGTTCCGTTTTTTTTCACGGATAGGATGCTTCCCCATTCATTTCAATGGGTCCGTCAAAAAATGCGGATGGTCAACCGTTTTTGTTCCGCATCCGTGATCCGTGTTTTCATTCCGTCAAAAAAATAGTGCATGTCCTATTTTTTTCACGTTTGCGGACAAGGATAGGCATTTTTACAATGGATCTGCCATAAAAATCGGATCCGTCAAAAAAAACGGTCCGTCATCCGTTTTTTTTGACGGACGCAAAATTTCAAGGAGGAACGGATGCGGAGGCAGGCAACGGTCGTGTGCATGTAGCCTAACACCTACACAAACTCCCTATCCTGCTGCTACATTCATTTTTGTGCTTTTTACTGCTACATTTGCCTCTATTATTGTACCTGTTCACTTGCACACTTACTTCAAATACTGTGCTACTGTGCTTACCCCCCCCCCCCCCACACACACACACACGCACACACCTAACAAAAAGTGTCAGACAGTATCCCTGAAAACAGTAAAGATAGATAGCTAGATAGAGCCTCCAAAAATAATAGTGTCAAACAGATAGTGTTCCAAATGGTTATAGTGCAGCACAAAGTAAAAGCACCCCCTTTGAGACCAACAAAGTAATAGTGCAACTTTTTTGTATCCCACAGAGTAATAATGCCACACATGCTTCAATCCTAACACAGTCAGATTGTTTAATTAAAATAGTGACATAATAGTGTTCCTTTAGGCCCCACACAGTAACATTACCCACCTATGTGCCCCTACACAGTAACAATAGCCATCATTGTGTCCCTACACAGTCACAAATAATGCCAATCTGTGCCCTTATGCAGTAATGATGCCCCTTTTACGCCCCACATAGTTATAATGCCCCATTTATGTACCCTACAGAGTAGGAATGCTCTCTTTGTGTCTAAGGCTGGCTTCACACGTCCATTAAACCCGAACATGAGCAGTCTGTGGTAATGCGGGCTGGATTTGTTCTTTACAGCCGGAGCGCACGGCGTCTTTGGTTGCTATGGCGCCGTGCGCTCCGGCTGTAAAGAACAAATCCAGCCCGCATTACCACGGACTGCTCATGTCCGGGTTTAACAGAAGTGTGAAGCCAGCCTAATAGAAAATTATAAAAAAATGGACTTGTGTATTGTGTGTGGGCAGCAAGGCTGATATTGGTTTGGAGCAGAAAGAGGGTATTATTATTATTAGTAATGCCACCTTCATGCCCAAACTGTTAACATCCTTATTTGTGACCCGACACAATAAAATGCCCATCTTTGAGCAGTCCACCAAGTAATAGTCCTCTCTTATAGATTTTAGTGCCACCTTATAGTTTACAGTGCCCCCTATAGGTAATAGTCTCCTACTCAGAGTTTATAATGCTCCCTCACAGAAAATAAAACTTTACCTCAATCTGATGCTCTGACTGATAGGATGATAATAAAAAAAAGGGCTTTTTGGGGTACTGTCAGGACGCTGTCCTTACAGCAGAGATCTGATGAGTTTTTCAGGACTGGAGTGGACACTGAATACACTAGCCTAGCTATCGATTTCCCTATTAAATCAGCAGCAGCTACACTCTCCCTCCTCTCACTAAGACTGCAAATTCCGAATGAATCTAAAATGGATGCTGTGCAGGAGATGGGAGGGTCTGGGAGGGAGGGTATGATAATTGGCTGGAATGCGTCTGCTGACTGTGATGTAGAGGGTCAAAGTTTACTCAATGATAGGGGTGGACCTAACATTGCATATGTTCGCTCGCCACGACGAACGCGCACAAGCTATGTTCGTCGGGAACTATTCAGCCAGTGAATAGTTTGGGACATCTTATTTGCGAATTCAACTTAGAGATGGGTTCCTAATGGTTTGTATTGCTAGAATATAACGAAGATTAAGAATTTAGCGCTATATTCTCAATCTTCGTTATATTCTAGCAATACAACAACCATTAGGAACTCAGATCTAAGTTGAATTCTCAATGCGATTAATATAACCTGCATTAATCGCATTGCGAATTCAACTTAGAGCTGAGTTCTAATGGTTGTTGTATTGCTAGAATATACGTTATATTCTAGCAATACAACCATTAGAACTCAGCTCTAAGTTGTAATCGCAATGCGAATAATACTTACAATTATTAATCGCTTTGCGAATCCATTTGATGCCTCTATTTGATTGTATATGACGGTTGACTATGACTACGACCAACGTTCTGCTGCCCCCAAAGCAAGATATCTGAACCCCCAGGGGCCATTTGGGCGTTTTTGATAAAAACGCATCAAAACGCATCTGCGTTTTTATAATTTTTCATTTTCTAGTTTATTTTTTGTGTATTTTGCCACATTTGGTTGCATATTTACATTTGGTATAGGCAAATATGGTAGTCTAGATCATGTGTCTATACCAAAACCTAGGATCATTGTTTGACAGCATATTTTCTAAGCCATGTAGCTGAATATAGATTTGGGCAGAGTAATGATCTAGACTACCATATTTGCCTATACCAAATGTAAATATGCAACCAAATGTGGCAAAATACACAAAAAAATAAACTAGAAAATGAAAAATTATAAAAACGCAGATGCGTTTTGATGCATTTTCTATGAAAACGCCCAAATGGCCCCTGAGGGGTTCAGATATCTTGCTTTGGAGGCAGCAGAACGTTGGTGGTAGTCATAGTCAACCGTCATATACAATCAAATAGAGGCATTAAATGGATTCATAAGCGATTAATAATTGTAAGTATTATTCGCATTGCGATTACAACTTAGAGCTGAGTTCTAATGGTTGTATTGCTAGAATATAACGTATATTCTAGCAATACAACAACCATTAGGAACTCAGCTCTAAGTTGAATTCACAATGCGATTAATGCAGGTTATATTAATCGCATTGAGAATTCAACTTAGATCTGAGTTCCTAATGGTTGTTGTATTGCTAGAATATAACGAAGATTGAGAATATAGCGCTATATTTGTTATCTTCGTTATATTCTAGCAATACAACTATTAGGAACTCAGATCTAAGTTGTAATCGCAATGCGAATAATACAGGTTATATTAATCGCATTGCGATTTACAATTACTATTACTGCAGCTTCAGAATGAATGTAAGATGGATCCTATCCTTGTGTTTAGATAGGAGGTGGGAGGGTCTGGGAGGGAGGGTATGCTGATTGGCTGGAATGTGTCTGCTGACTGTGATGTACAGGGTCAAAGTTTGCTCAATAATAAAGTATAGGGGCGAACGCGGACATCGAATATGTTCGCCCGCCGCGGCGGACGCGAACAAGCTATGTTCGCCGGGAACTGTTCGCCGGCGAATAGTTCGGGCCATCTCTAATAATCAATGGTTGCCCTATTCTGCAGAATTGCCTTCTTATATGACTGTATATCTAGCAATATGTCCTGCAAGATTGCGCTAGTGACATTTATTTATTTTACCATAAAGCAAGCAAGCCTTGAGATTGTCTTTTGGTTATATGCAGCTAACCCTGGTACTCCTACCATTGATATTGCCAGGCTTAAGTACACTGTTTCTGAGAGAAGGTTCACTTTATAATTACAATCTTCCGGGAACTGCACAGAAGATTCTCATGTATAATGTGTTTGTGTTGCAGGAAGTAATGGTATCATTGCTAATGTTAACCTAGCTATCGTGCAGGGTCAATCTGTAATGTTTGCTGGTATGTACGTGTAACTAAAGTTTCCGCATGCTAACACCCATCCTGTTGGAAGGGGGACATGTTTGTCTAAGGATGGCACTATCTTTGTGATATTACATTGCATATTTCTTCCTGATATCATCTTTTTTCAACTACTTACGCCGTTGGCAAATATCTGGTTTGGTCTTTTTTTGTTGCTTTGCTTGTATGCAAGGAGGTAGTAATTTTTTATCACAAGTGAAATTATAGCATACTTCTGCATCTGTGACTAGACCTGTAATTATTCTGACCATATTACCTTGTAGATATCTATGTGTAGAGCAATTATAGCAGACATAATAAGGATTCATTTTTTTATACATTTTAACATGATATGTGTATTTTGTTGAGATTTAATAAATTTTTGTATGTGCTGCCACTGCAGGGGTATGCCCCCCAAATCTATATTACAGTAGCCATTATATTCCTTTGAGCTTTATAGGGTAAAGCAAAAAGGGGTGAGCACCCCGCATCCTCTGTGCAAAGTCAGGTGTAGCCGCTGATCACCCTAGTACCTGCTATAATAAGGATTCACATGTCCATATCTAACATCATGTTCTTCTAAATCAGTGTCATTCCAAAGGGAACGCAGGAGCCCTGTCCATATAGACACTGGAGTGAGCACTGCTACCAGGCAAGTTTCTACAATATTGGATGCAGACAAGGTGGTTCGAAGACAGAAATCAGTTAGGTTCAGGGTCTTGGCCAGGTACAGCCACAGATTCTCCTTTGTCTTCCACAGATTGTCCTCCCCTCTGCATCCTGTTGTTAGGTACGTCTGTCTGTCCCATGATTGCAGAACAGTTATTAGGAGGCATAAGGCTGCAATTGTCAGAACTGCACGTCTCAGCCATTTTAAGGAATTCTCCGTCTGTGTTATCTCGTTGGGCGTCAAGGCTGTCTGCCTCCGTTAGTACCCCTTCTTGTCGTTCCTTCTCGGTTGCCTTGTTCCTCTCTACCAATTTTATTCTCGTAGCGTGGATCCACGTGGGCGATTGCTCTGTCAGCACTGCTGTCCTGGTTACTGCTACGACGGTGGTGGGGGCGCTGTAGGCAAATACACCCGGTCTTTTCCCCTTTTTCAGTATCTTCATCAGCACAATATCATCGGACCTGAAAGGGTGTCTGGGTTCCTGTGGAAGAGAGGGAGATTTACAAGCAACTTTTTCCTCAGTTTTGCTAAGGATTCAGATAAGATTAGTAACATATTCCTCCCTAATCTGGTTAATGTCTCCTTTCTGTGAAGGCTCAATTACCAAGGGGCAACCCCACCTAGGTATAATTTGTTGGGTGAGTATTTTTTCTGTTGTTTTTGCATCCTCTGCCCTGGTGGGGAATACTTCTGGCTATCTTGAGAACATGTCTACTATTACCAATGCATATTCTTGCTTACCCTTTATTTTGGGAATATGTGTGTAGTCTACCTGCAGATGGGTAAAATGTGTAGTAGGGTAGTCCAGGCACTGATGTGGGATTTTAAGAGGGTTGTTTGGATTGTTTCTCAAACATGTAAGACATCTCCCTACATAATCAGCTACCAGTTTATTCATGTTGGTGATGTGAAAGTTTTGACCAAGGAGTAAACTTGTAGTTTGTATGCTGTAGTGTCCTACACCATGAAAATGAGCAATGAAGAGGGCAGCAATATGTTGCAGTATACAGGGTTTCCCCTCTTTGCAGATCAATCCAGTTTGTGGATTTTTCAGCAACACAAGGTACACCCAATCTTTCTCTTCTTCCTGTGATGCATATTGTTGCAGGTCAGTGATCATTTGGACTGTGTCCAAAGAGGGTGGTTTGAGGCATGCCATTTCCCATGAATCTTTGTGAATCCTAGTGGGGTTTTCTTTCACAACTTGTTTCGCTATCTTGTCAGCTAAAACATTGCCCTGGGACACTCTATCCTGGCCCTGTGTGTTGTCATGCCTTTTCATAGGTATATATATATATTGATATCCATTTATTGTAGTCAAGATGGAAGCTCATTGCCTTTAAGAGACAGGCTAAGCTAAAGTTTGTTCGTTACAGAAAAACATTACATGTTTCAAGGTTCAGCCTGGCAGATGTATGCCTATCTAAGGGAGTAATGTCACCTTGTCCTAGGCTCTGCACCGGGATGGGGGATGCTTCCTGGCATGCCTCTATAATGAGGGTTACTAACAAAGCAAACATATAATCCTATTATTTTATGTGTTGATTATATTTAGTTTTTCACATAAGTCAATCGATATATCACATACGTATTGTTTTATATTGCTACACATATATTGCTTACACATTACACATTATGTATTAGCATATATATATATGTATGTATCCTGTGTGTGTATCACTAGAAGCATATACTCCTGGGAGTATAAAAGAAAATATTCTAAATTGGATTCCCATAATGAGGAGTTACTCAGAGAAGTTGTGCTGTTTTCATATCCGAAGCATCCGTGAGACCCAAAACCCACACATTTGTTTTATGAAAACAATCGGACCAGTTTATGGGAATCTGGGTTTTTAATTGCTTCAAGTGTAGGGGGTACACATCCCTTCTGACGTATGTCCCAGGTGCTGCATGTTTAACAAATAACATGGAGTCACATTTTATAAAGTTAACTCTTAAAAGCTTCACATTTATAGCTTATACAACATTGCCGCCTAGGTATCGGCAGGTAACATAACACATTCACCACAAAATATTTTGGGTAATGTATGATCTCATAGTATCATTACCATATGTGCACACCCTCTGGTTTGGTTGGAAGACCGTTATCTAAAAGGGTGTATGCTTTTGATAAGTCCGTGAATATTAATCATAGACGGTATGAGAGGGGGTCCAGAGAGAAAAGAAAAAACTACAATCAAAGGATTAAACAGACACGTGGATTTGATCCGAGATCCCGGGAACCCTCTAGAGAGCTGACCGTCCCTCCGGAGCCCTACTCACCTTTTGACCCTTGGTAACGTATATCTTGCTTATTGCTTGCGGTATTGATAAGTTACTTAGCCCGGTATATAGTCAAAGATCCCCAATTGTGGATCTGTAATTGATAAGGCTCCTGATCAAGTCTGATCATTCCCTTAGCAAAGATGCATATTGGTAATGGAGCATCAGACATTGATACCTAGTCCTTGGGAACTTTGTTATTCCCTAGCCTGATACCGAGCTGGTAAAATTTATAGTGCCGCCATATACCTCAATTGGTTAAAAGGTGATAGAAAGGGGTATTTTTCTTTAATTTGGATTGTTGCATATCATTGCATTGATTGGCGATATTCAGTATTGTTTGAAGGTAGTGGTATTATATTGCATTATCTATCTTTGTATAGGTTGTATCATTGGTTTTGTATCTAGCACTTATGTATAATAAACTCACATATATTTTTGCATAGATGATGGTACCTTGTTTCCTTTCTAGTTGCACAAAATAATTAAGGTTCTCGCAAACGAGCTGAGAGGTTATTATGTCGCCCTCTCCTCAATAGGATCAATAACTTTGGTATTTTTCCCTTTGACCCTTTCTTTTGTTTTTTTTTTTGTATATAAAGCATTTTTGCGCTTTATACCCGCGACATAATGGAGGTTTCCACCGAGATGTCGAGTTAACTTTTTGATTATTTGTGCAAATAGTGAAAGGTTCCACATTTCCTTGGCTAGCCAGATTGTTGCTATTATCTGTGTATTGATTATTGATCAAGAAACATGAGTACAGCAGGCAGTGATGCGGGTGATGGCCATGCTGCAGCAGATAGTTCATCTTACCCGGAGCAGTTAATCCAAAAGATTATAAAATATATTTATTCCCGGTTTAAAGTGGACAAGGAAATGAGTGAATGGATTAATGAGATCCAAATGAGAGCTCAGGAAGAACGTAGTGATGTGTGGAAGTTAGGTGGCATGGTTGAAAGATACCTGACATATATGGATCTCGCAACCGATAATTCCAAAAGGGACCAATACCTATTGTATGCATTGCCACCTGTTTTATATGCACTATTGGCTGTCAGTTCTCTTTCAGAAAAGAGACATGAGACCATAACGGGAACAAAGTCTCATATAATCCAGCTAGAAGTAGAACTAAAGTCTGCAGAGGACACGATCAAGGACTTAAAATACAACCTTGATCACAGTCATGATGCGTATCAAAAAGCAAAACGCGATTTAGAAGAGTTACATCTCCGGTATTCAAAAATTCAGCAAACAGGCGAATCAGCCCATAATGTAGTCGATGCTGAAAGGGATCCGCCTAATGCTGTGGGATCTTCTGACCCCCATTTCTTATGCCCCAGCATATAGACATGTCATCACATGCTCTTAAAGCAGACTCCATCCAAGACCCCAAGCCACCTGTAAGTGATGGCATGATCACACAGGAGGCATTAACCCAGTTAAGTAGGGCCTTCCAGACTGTAACAGCCTTACTAGGCGCCAGCAACACGGAAGCCCCTAGAACTGTGTCTCCACATATTCCCCTGAAGAGAGACATTAGGGTTAAATCACCTGTGCCAAGTGTGTCTGATGGAAGCGATCGCAGTGTATGTGATACTGACAGTGATGTGGAGAGGCATGTGACTTACTCCCTGCCGAGCAGGTATGAGTCTGCCCCCAGGAGGGACAGAGGTCCCAAGAGACCATCATATGCCGAGGTGGTCTCTAGAGGGAAAAATCCTCAGTGTTCAGAAAAGGATCAGAGCTCCTCAAGTATCATAAAATTTCTAAATGCCACTGTGCCTAAATTTTCTAAAAAGGGTTCATCGCAAATTGCAAATCACTTAGAACTGTATGAATCCACTATGGATTCTTTAAAGTTGTACTCTGATGCTGACAGGATCAGATTCCTGCCATGGGCATTTGAAGATAGATATCGCCACTACTTTATTTCCTTTAGGGACAGAGGGATTCAGAGCTGGCAAGATGTCGCTCATGAGGTTAAATTGGAATTTGGGCCATACCGAACCATTACTGCCGCAAAACGTGACATTTATAGTCTCACATGCAGGCCCAATCAAAGCCCCGAGAATTCCTCTCCATCCTTAAAAATGCCTATGGATTAGCATATAGGTCCCCAAATTGGGAATCTGAAGAGTTTAAACAGCTGTTCTATGATGCTATGCCGACCCAGATCAAACTCAGCTTAGCCAGAGATCTGGATCTTGAAGCTCCCTTAGACAGGCTGGTGACGGCTGCCACCGCACTGTATAATATCAGTGAATGTCATGCTACAGGTGAGAAGAGATCAAAAAGGTCCCCAGGGCAGAGTGTGGCAGAGGTTAAGGTAAACCCCAACCTGGGATTTGAAACGCAGCCACGTAAATTCCCTCAGTCTACAGGACCTGTTCCTCAATCCCAGCAACAGCAGGTAGGACCCAAACAGTCAGAGCCCCGTAACTCCAAAGGATCAGAGAGGGATAACCCTGGTGCTGCAAGATCTAACTACCGTCCGTATTACAATAGGAGTCCCCAAGGATACAGGCGCTGGAATCACAGGCCCAGACAACAGAGGGAATCTAAATCTGCACCCTCTACTCCCCCTAGGAGTAGGTCACCCGCCAATAATCAGGGCGCACCAAAAGACCAAAACAAACAGAAACCAAGCAGTCGGCTTGATCAGCTGGCAGATCAAGTGGCCAAGCTAAGTGACGCTGTGAGTAAGTTGTCCCAGGTTTCCCCAGGAAAACAACCTGAGTTTTTTTAGGGAAGGCCCCGGGTCCCAGCTCTGCCCCGTAAAGCAGGCAGGGCAGGGTCAGAGCTCAGGCCAATGCAAGGTTACTGAAATGGTTGTGGAAAACTCAAATGTGATTACTAACCGTATCCTGCCTTGCAGTGCTCCTGACCCTAAAAGTGGGGCCGGGAGGGGATGTATAACATGTTGTCTATTTTGCAGTCTAATCCTGTTGATCCCTGCAATGATGTATCTGCTTCAGGGAGTGATCCTGTGATACCGGCATCCAGCCTTGAGCTGCCGTCTGTAAGCTGTGAAGTGATTCAGCGTCCCCGAGGGTGGGGGCTGTCTCTGCTCTTTCCCGTGCAGGAGGAATGTGAAGAATTCTTCAAAGGTCACAACGCTGCAGAAAGGTCAAACCCTCAGAAAGAATCATATGAGTGATCATCCTAATTTCTTATGTGATTTATTTCAGATTGAAGGACGATATTTCGTTGATGCTTACTTACAAGATGAGCTTATCGGACCAATCAGGGGTTTGATTGATACCGGGTCAGAAGCCACCATAATGTCACACAGTTATTTCCAACAGGTGCTGGATACGACAGCGAAGAAGCCAAGATTAAAGTCGTTTGATGGCTCTTTGATAAGTGTAGGTGGAGACACTTTGCAGGTAAGAGGTACATCATGGTTAACATTCAGGATTGGCAAAAGACATTTAAACATCCCACATTGGTTGTGGACCTACCCAATGATCGGCTGATCATTGGAATCGACCTCCTGAAAAGATTGAGTTCCATTGTAGACTTCATCAATGAAGCAGTTTGGACTCAGGTGAAGGCACCTATTGCCTATGAGTACTCTTGCAATGCGCAACCCCAACGTAGTTGTCATGTAATCGAGGAAAGGCTTAATTCTGTTGAAGTTCATTTTAGGAACAATCAAACACCTGATGTTACGATCCTGAAGAATGGTAAACTCGAGGAAGCTGTCAATGGTACCGCTCACACCATCACCATCCAGAAGGACAGGATTGAAAAGGTAACCTTGGACGGAGATGCATTAACCATTTCTCTTAAAGGGGGAAGTGAAGAAATCGCGGACCTGACCAAGCATACTCAAGCCCTGGTACGGATTGAGAAGGTCAATGACAGTTTGTTGATTCCCACACAGGTGAACAACATAGCCCGAGTGAAGTACGCCAAATTGGATCTGAAACCGAAGCCAGTTATATAAGCCTAAGCCTTTTGAAACAGGTCGCCAACCCAAAAGTGATAAAAGTGTCCTCGCCACAGGACCAATGGGTTCATGATCTGGACGGAGATTCTCAGAGTCATAATGTGGTTGCAAGATGTCTTTTGTCTATTTCCATAGGAGATAAAACTACAGAACACTTGTTTTTCGTGCTGAATGAACCACGGTACCAGATGTATTTAGGTAACGACCTTCTACACCGATTTGCTGTGCAGATTGATCTGGTCAACAACACCCTATGGTCCAGGCTACCTGGAAACCCGGAAGAGTTCCAGGATGATGAGCAGGCCTTGAGATGGGGGCAACAGATGCCCTATGCTGTAAGTATCATGGTTGCTGATGAGGTTAAAATCCCTGAGGGATGCAAACCATTTCTTCTTCCCATTCAAGTGAAAAGGGGACAAAATTTGAAGAATGCGGATGCCCTAATATGTCTGTCCAACCGGATGCAGCAACTTGGCCTGAGGGTAAGGCCCACTCCTGTGATAAACATCCATCAGGATCCATTGCACATGGTAATCCACAATATGGCCTCCCATAGCATATCCTTGCAAAAGGACACCATAATCGGTCTGGCTATGGATTCAGAGTATTACACTTTTGGATTCCAAAATGATGTCATTGGACTTATTCCTGAGGAGTACCTAACGGAAGAACAGGTAGTGGAACAGTGCTTTACCTCAACACCGGAAGGGTTGTTTAATGTCCACTCTGTTTATCCTTTCAGTTCCAAAGAAGGTACATGCCACATCGAGGAAACATCATTGGTTTTCAACCAGGAGATCAGTGAAAAGAGTACGAGTCATGTCAACAAGGAGAAAAGAAGGTACGTGATGCCCAAAGTGATTTAACTAGTGAGCTTGAGGAAGCTTATGAGTTAAGTCAGCCTGAGATTTTCCCGGAATTTCAGGAACGGGTGGAAGAGCAAATCTCCATCGCCGACGCATGCGCTGGTGAGTCGCAGCGTCTACAATTGAAGGGGCTTTTCGCAGAATTCCAGGACATGTTTGCTAAGGATTCTTATGACTGTGGCGAAACCAACCTACATGTGGCAAGAATCCAAACAGATCCCAATGCACCCCTGTGTATGTAAAACAGTACCGACTTCCGCTGGCGGCTTACGAGTCACTATCGGAAATCGTCAAGAACTTGGAAAGGCGGGGCATCATCCGCCCGGTACATAGTTCGCTCAATCATCCTATAATTGGGATTCTCAAACCCAATGGTCAATTTCGTCTCTGTTCGGACCTTAGGCAGTTGAACAAACGCGTATACATGTCCGGATGGCCCGTACCATATATTGACCAGTGTTTGGCGCAAATACAGGGATCAAAAATTTTCACTGCTCTGGACTGTGCGCAAGGATATTGGACAATTAAGGTGGACGAGAGGGATCAATACAAACTGGCCTTCACATTTGGAAAACAACAGTTTGCATGGACCCGATTACCTTTCGGGTACATTAATGCAGGTCACGAGTTCGCTGTGTTCATGCATAAGGCGATGCCTGATGCCGCTGAACGGGGTACCTTATCTTATGTGGATGACATCCTGATTAAAAGCACAACCTTTGAGGAACACATTGCAGAACTGAGACATGTGCTAACCCAGCTGAGAAAAGCTGGTGTCAAACTTTCCTTGCAGAAGGCTCAATGGTGTCGTACCAAGGTTAACTTTTTAGGTCACGAAGTCACCGCTGATGGGATCAACCCACAGAAGAAGAAAGTGGAGGCAGTGATCAATACAAAGTCACCTGCAAATCCCAAGGAGTTGAGATCCTTCTTGGGTATGATGAATTATTCACGTAAGTTCATAGATAATTATGCCGAAATTACGAAACCTCTTTTACAGTTGCTGAAGAAAGGAGTGAAATGGGAATGGAGTGAGCGTCATGAACAAGCTGTGATCGAACTCAAAACCAGACTTGCTCAAGCTCCGTGCCTTGCTTACCCTGAAGGTGGGAAACCTTTCTTCATTGAAACTGGCTTCACAGACAAAAGCGTGAGTGCAGTTCTCTTCCAGAAACGGGAACACCTAAACAAGGTCATCGCCTATGCCAGCAAATCCTTGTCACCGGTTGAGGTAAAGTTCAATGATTGTGAAAAAGCATTGCTGTCAACAGTGTGGGCTTTGCAATATTTCAGGAGCTTTATCCAAGGCGAAAAGATCATTGTGGAAACTGCACATCAACCACTGCAGTATTTGCAAAGTGACAGAATCAAGGATGGAAATCTGTCAAACAGCAGGATAACCGCCTGGACAATGTCCTTAATGGGATGGCCACTGGAAATCAGGTACAAACAAAACAATAAGAATCCAGTCGCTCAAGGACTAGCTGAACTCCACGATTGTACTAATGTGGAACATAGAGGTGAGATACCGGAAAATGATTTCCTAGAGGAGCAAGTTTCATCTCCATATAAATCTTACGAAGAGGAGTATTGCCAATCATTACCGTGTGTCTATATTGACGGTTGTTCTTTCCATACAGATTCAGGAACTGAACGCACATTGGTTGCAGGTATCGGGATTGCGTGGAACAATATCTTCCATGATTTGTCCGTGGGATACAAAATTGGCTCCAAAAGTAGCCAGGTCGCGGAGCTCACCGCTGTGTACAGAGCTGTACAAATGGCTATTGAAAATGATGTTAGGGAGTTTGTCATAATCACGGATTCGGAATATATTCGCAACAGCTTTGTGGAGTATTTACCAGGATGGAAAAGGTCTAACATGGTAAGGAGCAACAACAAGCCAGTTAAACATGGTAAAATGTTTTGCAGGATCGACGAAATGGTCACCGCCCACGGTCTTACCATTTACTGGAAAAAGGTAAGAGGTCACTCAAAACATCCAGGGGTGGATAAAGAAGGAAATGATCTAGCAGATTCCTCGCCAAGAGAGCTGCCCTAGATGGAGAAGTCTTTGATGTTGATGACCTCATGGGGACCATCCAAGTGGATGCAACAACAAGGAGACAAGCACGGAAGGAAAATGAGGCCAATGTGGCTCAATGGAGTCAAGATACCCCTAGTGAGGATCTCATCGCGAGCCAAAAGGGGGATCCGGTTATTGGCGCCTTTACAAACACATTGAGGATCCACAGAATTGTCCCATAACCGTGAAAGACTGTGCAGGTAAAGAAGAGTTGCGAATTTTGATGAAGGGTAAGTCCCAATTCTCGTTACAGGATGGATTGTTGATAAGGACCTCGAAGAACGGTATCACACAATGGGTAGTGCCAGCAGCATACCGAGGTTTAATGTTACAACATGCTCACGATGCCCCAACAGCTGGTCACCGGGTGAAAAGTTAACGTACGAATTATTACGGGACTATGCTTATTGGCCACATATGTTACAAGATGTTCGCACATATTGTCAAGGATGTCTAATCTGCCCTCAATTTCAACCGCAAGCACCCACTCACCGGGCACCGCTTATGAAAAGGGGGATGTCCATGCCATGGTCTGACATCCAGATCGACTTCATCGGACCAGTAACAACTTCATCAAAAGGCAATAGATACATGCTAACCGTAACTTGTCTATTTACAAAATGGGTGGAATGTCTGCCTTGCAAATCATGCAGCTCAAGTGTATGTGCCTCTCTACTCATTAACCACGTATTTTCCAGGTTTGGTCTTCCCCAACGCATCGAGTCTGATCGTGGGAGTCATTTCACTAGTGAGGTCATGTCAAAGATGTGGGAGATACTGGGAGTAAAGAGGAAACTTCATATAGCTTACCGGCCAGCCTCTAGTGGTGGAGTGGAGCGCTACAACCAGACCATTGTCAATATTTTAAAGAAGTTTGTCAACGAATCCGGTAAGGACTGGGATGTCAAACTGCCTTTGGTCCTGATGGCCATCCGGGCCACCCCGAGCACAGCAACCAGACTTTCTCCCTTTGAAATGCTTACGGGCAGGAAGATGGTGCTACCCCAGCATTTACTCTACCGGACAACGGACTACAACTTGATAAACGCTTCAACTTCTCATCAATATATGGAAAACTTACGCAAGCATCTTCAACACGCTTTGCGCTTGCCCAAAGGAACATGGAAAAGCAGCAGTGGGCACTAAAACTTACTACGATCTAAGGACGACTCAGAAGGAATATCAAATTTCCGATCAGGTCTATCTGTATAATTTTGCCCGGGATCAGGTGAAGGAAAGGAAATTTTTGCCTTCTTGGAAAGGACCATACGTCGTCATTGACAAATTGTCACCTGTGGTCTACAAAATCAAAATTCCTAAGGGGATGAGTTTGTGGAGAAATGGGTGCATATTAATCAATTACGAGTTTGTCATCCTAGCTCACGACTTCGTGAAATAGAAGGAGTTGGATGAAGAGAGGTGAAGAGATATTGAGGTTCCAGCTAAAGACGGAAACCCAGGATGGGTATTGTATAAACAAACAAGTGTACTAACCAATCCTCATGTGTGTTTCCTCTGTAACTAACTATCTCTTAACTCACTTCTGAATGAGAACTTGTTCTGTTCAACAAAAGGACCAATATCAATTGAGGTATATGGTAAGATAAACTCTTTTCCTGCAGAATGAAAGGTGGAAAATGTGTATATTTATATTTGTCATACAATATTTTGTAGGCAAGATGACGTCGAGAGTTATTGCTGTTGTCTACGCCATTCTGATCTTGGGGAAGGAGTTCCACGCTGAGCCGATTGCTGTACCAGGCCCTTCATCCGGGATTATGCTGCAGGATACTGCGGGGTTCATCTTGACGAATAAGAGGGTCCTGTCCCAGAAGATCTACATCAGTCTGGATCCACGCACCTTCGTTGAAAGACAGTTCAACGTATCCGAAATCCTGACGCCGGAGATTCAGTCATGGTATCAAGCACACATCGGTTATTCCCAAGAACGCATTACACAGATCCTGGACCAGGCGAGAAAGACCCTGACCAGGGAACAGTTTTCTACAAGCCAAAGGCCAAAGAGGTTCATTTCTGCAATTGTAGCCGCCATCATCTTTGGCGTCGTAGGTGCTGGTATTGCCACCGGTGAAACAATTGCTAATTCCATCTCTATTAAGACATTAGAACCTGAGATTGGTTCACTGAAAAGGAACTTGCTAAGTATTCATGCAGAATCAATCAAGAGAAACATTTGTCGGACTTATGATACTTAAGGATCCGTATGAAAAGCCCTCTTGGACATTCCAACCTAATCCAATTGACTGTGTTGGTTTAGGCCGTAATGAAGGGGGAATTTGTCATGCCTTTTCATAGGTATATATATATATTGATATCCATTTATTGTAGTCAAGATGGAAGTTCATTGCCTTTAAGAGACAGGCTAAGCTAAAGTTTGTTCATTACAGAAAAACATTACATGTTTCAAGGTTCAGCCTGGCAGATGTATGCCTATCTAAGGGAGTAATGTCACCTTGTCCTAGGCTCTGCACCGGGATGGGGGATGCTTCCTGGCATGCCTCTATAATGAGGGTTACTAACAAAGCAAACATATAATCCTATTATTTTATGTGTTGATTATATTTAGTTTTTCACATAAGTCAATCGATATATCACATACGTATTGTTTTATATTGCTACACATATATTGCTTACACATTACACATTATCATTGTGTATTAGCATATATATATATATGTATGTATCCTGTGTGTGTATCACTAGAAGCGTATACTCCTGGGAGTATAAAAGAAAATATTCTAAATTGGATTCCTATAATGAGGAGTTACTCAGAGAAGTTGTGCTGTTTTCATAGTCGAAGCATCCGTGAGACCCAAAACCCACACATTTGTTTTATGAAAACAATCGGACTAGTTTATGGGAATCTGGGTTTTTAATTGCTTCAAGTGTAGGGGGTACACATCCCTTCTGACGTATGTCCCAGGTGCTGCATGTTTAACAAATAACATGGAGTCACATTTTATAAAGTTAACTCTTAAAAGCTTCACATTTATAGCTTATACAACATTGCCGCCTAGGTATCGGCAGGTAACATAACACGTTCACCACAAAATATTTTGGGTAATGTATGATCTCATAGTATCATTACCATATGTGCACACCCTCTGGTTTGGTTGGAAGACCGTTATCTAAAAGGGTGTATGCTTTTGATAAGTCTGTGAATATTAATCATAGACGGTATGAGAGGGGGTCCAGAGAGAAAAAGAAAAAACTACAATCAAAGGATTAAACAGACACGTGGATTTGATCCGAGATCCCGGGAACCCTCTAGAGAGCTGACCGTCCCTCCGGAGCCCTACTCACCTTTTGACCCTTGGTAACGTATATCTTGCTTATTGCTTGCGGTATTGATAAGTTACTTAGCCCGGTATATAGTCAAAGATCCCCAATTGTGGATCTGTAATTGATAAGGCTCCTGATCAAGTCTGATCATTCCCTTAGCAAAGATGCATATTGGTAATGGAGCATCAGACATTGATACCTAGTCCTTGGGAACTTTGTTATTCCCTAGCCTGATACCGAGCTGGTAAAATTTATAGTGCCGCCATATACCTCAATTGGTTAAAAGGTGATAGAAAGGGGTATTTTTCTTTAATTTGGATTGTTGCATATCATTGCATTGATTGGCGATATTCAGTATTGTTTGAAGGTAGTGGTATTATATTGCATTATCTATCTTTGTATAGGTTGTATCATTGGTTTTGTATCTAGCACTTATGTATAATAAACTCACATATATTTTTGCATAGATGATGGTACCTTGTTTCCTTTCTAGTTGCACAAAATAATTAAGGTTCTCGCAAACGAGCTGAGAGGTTATTATGTCGCCCTCTCCTCAATAGGATCAATAACTTTGGTATTTTTCCCTTTGACCCTTTCTTTTGTTTTTTTTTTTGTATATAAAGCATTTTTGCGCTTTATACCCGCGACAGTGTGTGCCTTGCAATGTACTATGGCCAGGCTAGAGGGTAGTTTAAGGGCAGCTAAAAGATCATCAATGAGGAGTGAATGAGAGATCTTCTTCCCATCTGCAGCAGTGAACCCTTGCCTTTGCCATATTACTCCATAATCCCACACTACCCCATGTGCATATCTACTGTCTGTGTAGATTGTGACTGGTTTGTCTGTATGTAGGGTACATGCTCTGGTGAGTGAAATTAGTTTGGCAACCTGGGCTGATTGGACATGTCTTGCTTCTAACACTATGTCGGGTAACATGACTATGGCATAGGCTGCGCAGAAGACAGTATCGAGTGGGCGTGAGCATGAGCCGTCAACAAATACTTCAGGTGCCCCTGTCACAGGCATCGCTGACAAATCCATTTTGGGGGAAGTCTCATATGCTAACACTTTGAGGCAGTCATGGCGTCTTCTTCTCATTTTAGCCCTATGAGTGCAGACTGGACTCGCTTCTGACTGATCCGCCTTCTGTGAGGACAAAGCCCAAGTACTCAACTTGCTTTTTACACCATTGCATTTTCTTGCGTGACACCTTGTGTCCACATTTTGATAACCATTTTAACAAAGATACACCATAAGTAACATTGGCCTCCTCTGACATACTGCACAGTAACAAATCATCCACATATTGTATCAGCACCGAACCTAGGGGGGGTGCCATGGTTTCAAAGTGGCTTGGAGGACAATGCTGTACACAACTGGTGAATCAGCATATCCCTGTGGCATCCAGCCCCAGGTTAGTTGCCGTCCCTCAAAGAAAAAATCAAAAAGTA
This sequence comes from Bufotes viridis, assembly GCA_033119425.1. Taxonomy (NCBI): domain Eukaryota; kingdom Metazoa; phylum Chordata; class Amphibia; order Anura; family Bufonidae; genus Bufotes; species Bufotes viridis. The sequence continues at coordinate 62,580,442 of CM065597.1, forward strand.
GTCTGGTACTCTTATTAACTAGGCGGCTTCTGCGGGGATGGAGGATAAGAGGGCGGTGATGTCTGGAACTACGGGTGCAATGGGTACAATGAGATTGTTGATTGCCCTCAAATCCTGTAGAGGGGTCCGACTCTCTCAAAGGTCCCTTGTACAAATCTTTGTTTAACACACTAGAGGTGGCACCGCTGTCTACCATAAACCCTGTTTTTCTTCCTGCTACTTTAAGTTAGATGATAGGCGTGTCTTTCCAGTGTGATGTGGCCTGTGTGAAAGTTGGGGTGACTCCCTCCGGGCCCCGTCAGTAGGCTTGCTGATTGTTCCAGTCAATAGGGAATCTGGGCTGGTTCTGTGTGTTCTGTTGGTTCCTGTTCTGTGTGTTCTGTGTCGGCTGTTGTTGGTTATGTGCTACCTGCACTAATGTGTTTCTATGTGGTGCCGTGCACTGCCTTGCCCAGTGTCCTTCCTGCCCACAATTATAACAGCTGGTGTTTGAATATGGGTCTACGATCAGTTCTCTGTCTCCTTGCCTGTAGTATCCACCTCTCCCCCTGCGTCTGCCTCTACCCCTCCCCCTTGTGCCCGCATACAAGTGTGTAGCTGGGGCTGGGAGTTTCCTCACATCAGAACATCCAGCTGCTTCCTTTTCATAAAGATGTTTCTCAAAGTCCTTCGTGTTATCGGATGTCCATGATGAAACATTTTGTTTTACAGTGAGGATCAGTTTATCAGACAGGTTGTTAATGAATGTGGAAATGATTAAGCTGTCATTCTGGTGCACGGGTAAACCGGCCTCCAGCTTCCAGCAATCCATGAATCGTTTCCAGAATTCAGTGACAGTCTCAGCAGATTTTTGTTTACATGCCACTGCTACAGGAAGTGATGACTTCTTTTTGAACACTTCACTCATGTGTTCCTGTACTTGTGTCCATATCTCTTTTATGCCATCGGGTGTGTTACAGATGTAATTATCTGCCTCTGAGTTTGGTTGGATTTCTGAGATGGTTTTCACCTTTTTCCAATCCCATTCTGTGTGTGTACCTATAATTCCATGAGCAGCCTCCATTGTCTTGGTCCCCCCTGCTAAGTTGTCTACCCATGGGTTTACTAAATAGTAGTTAGTAGGACTAACTCTTGACACAAAAATTTTACATGTTTCACATTGTTCAGGTTTGAGGTAATCAGTCTTGGATCCCCGCCCTCCCATTGTTGTAATCAGAGAATATTTGGAACAATATCTGCCCAGGGCTATCTGTGCTGAATATAAGGAATATTCCTCTGAATCCCTAACGACTAGCGCGGTTTCGAATCGCCACTTGCGTTCGGTGTTTCTGGGCTATAACGATTTTCTCTTTGCCAGAGTACCGGGGCGTCTAACGATTCTCACAACGCATACAAGTTTACTCAACACAATTTCACAGAGTATTAATAACAATGAAGAGCGACTGTGCACTTACCACCCAGTCTGCAGTTCATACAAACAGATAATCTTATACTTCTACAAGATTTTATAACATCTATGCATTTTGAGTTGTGTTACGTGTGTCACTGACACAGCTTCTGTAGTTCTCTAGTCTAAAATAGGGTTCATCTGTACTTACTATTGTAGATCGAGACGTGGCCCGTGCCCTCGGATCACGCAGGGGACAAAAATTGATGTCACTTCTCACCAGACCCAAGGACGACCTCTCGATCCCGGACGAGCCCCCAAATTGATAGGATGATAATAAAAGATGACTAGATGCATCAGCTAGAATTAAGTCTTTTCTGGCGCCAGGAGAGTGAATGACCATATCAGACACGACACATATGATGATCAAAATCACTCTGTTTATTCATAATAAGGTTCCAGCTTATATAGGACATTGTACGCCCTTTCATTATTCAATCATCTTTTTCCAAGCAATATAGCTTCCAATCATAATGAGACACATACTGTTATACAACATACTTTCCCCAGTTACATCCTGGCCTTCATGCTCCACGTACTAGCTGACACGGACAAGATAAGGAATTGTTAGATACTCTGTTCCCAAAACATTCTGGTTATGACAGAATGTTCTTACACAAAGTTCAAGACAGCATATTCCTTCACTGACTAGTGGCATTGCTGAGGCCCCTTCCAGCCTCTGAAGTCAGGTGGTGCAAGGAAGTGACGTAAATTGTGGCACACAGATTTTTTTTGTTGCAATTTGAGTCATTTATTAGTGCGATATCATAAAAAATGAATGATACAGTTACATCATAAGCCAAAGTAGATGACCGATATCGGGTCTAATGTGGCCGCTCCATATGCTAATGCATACATGACAGCATTTCAAGAAGATCGTGTGTACATACATCCTTTCTTTTGCCAGTACGCCATTACTTGGCTCTGCTTCATTGATGACATTTTCTGCATATGGAGGGAGCCAGAGTCCACCATCCATGAATGTGTCCAAGATCTGAACCAGATACACACCGAACTCAGTTTTGCCATTCACACTAGCCAAGAAGAAATTAGCTTCTTGGACACTATGATTAAAATTGACCAAATGAGAAATATTACCGTAGACCTCTTCAACAAACCCACTGATCATAATAGCCTCCTCCATTACAACAGCTGCCACCCCAAAGCCACGAATAAATCCCTACCCCTATAACAATACATGTGATTAAAACACATTGTGTCTAACAATGATACCAAACAAGAAAGACTAAGGACCACTTTCACACGGGCGAGTTTTCCACGCGGGTGCAATGCGTGATGTGAACGCATTGCACTCGCACTAAATCCGGACCCATTCATTTCTATGGGGCTGTGCACGAGAGCAGTGATTTTCACGCATCACTTCTGCGTTGCGTGAAAATCGCAGCATGCTCTATATTGTGCGTTTTTCACGCAACGCAGGCCCCATGGAAGTGAATGGGGCTGCGGGAAAATCGCAAGCATCCGCGATCAAGTGCGGATGCATTGCGATTTTCCCGCAAGGTTGCTAAGAGATGGGACCCGATCTTTATTATTTTCCCTTATAACATGGTTATAAGTGAAAATAATAGTATTCTCACTACAGAACGCTTAGTAAAATGTGGATTAAGGGGTTAAAAATAAAAAAAATTAACTCACCTTATCCACTTGATCGCGTAGTTGCCGATCTCTTCTCTCTTCTTCAAGCATTAGCTGCCAGCTAAAGGACCTGTAATGACATCACATCACATGGTCCATCACCATGGTGATAGACCATGTGATTGGACCATGTGATGAGCTCAGTGACCTCATTACAGGTCTTTTAGCCGACAGCTAATGAATTAAGAAGAGATCGCAACTACGCGGATATAACTAGTGGATATGGTGAGTTAATTTTTTATTTTAACCCCTTAATCCACATTTTACTAAGCATTCTGTAGTGGGAATGCTATTATTTTCCCTTATAACCAGGTTATAAGGGAAAATAATAAAATCTACAGAATATTCAACCCGAAACCGGACTTCAGTGATGAAGTCCGGGTTCAGGTATGGGTACCAAACATGCCGATTTTTCCCACACGTGTGCAAAACGCATTAAAACGCTTTGCACTCGCGCAGAAAAATCTTGCATTTTCCCGCAATGCACCCGCCTCTTATCCGGGCATCAAACATGACGCCTGTGTGAAAGAGGCCTAAATGACATGACACAGAAGTTTCTGACAAGGGGTTAACCACAATCACTCCTAGACACTGCATTAACTAACTTAGGAAAAACCACCACACCACGACCCAACAACAAAAATAGAATAGCCTGTGTCACCACCTACCACCCCCTAATACCTAAAATCCATCAAGCTCTAAGAAAACACTGGCTACTACTTGCGAAGTATTATCCAGATAGAAGAATTCCTCCAACCCCCATTGACAAGCTATAAAAAACCACACAACATTAGAGACAAACTTGTTAAAGCCAATGTGGGAAGCTTTACCAAACTACCTAGGCAATTGAACATTTCTATCTGAGCTGTGCACAATGCTCAAGCATCATCAAAGGTGAATACGTAACCCATCCACGAACGAGACAATCATTTCCCATTAAAGCATTCTTTACTTGTGAGTTGTGACATGGTTTACCTATTGAAGTGCCCATCCGGCCTCGCATATGTTGGAGTGACCACACAACATATCCGAGACCGTGTTAGCAAACATAAACCCACCATCAGACTGGGACATACCATGCTACCAATTCCGAACCTTTTCACTGAGATGAAACACCAAGTGTCACAATTTTGTTTCCATATTGGAACAGACAAGCCTCCATCGACGAGGTGGCAATCGGACATTAATTTTAAAACAAAGAGAGGCCTACTGGATTCACAAACTGAGTACATTATCACACCAAATGGCCTGAAACGTGAATTTGATTTCTTTATAAATGTATTAATAGTTTTTTGTGTCTAGCATACAGGGAATTTAATATAACCTTTATTTCTTTTACAGACCTGCTGAATTTCTAGTCATGTCTGGTGAAGGCGAGATACATAGGTAGCATTCAAATTCTTGTCTTAGATGTAATTCATTGCTCCTCTTAATATGTGACTATTTTGTCACACTTTTGTCATAGTTTATCATATGCATTTCACCATACTACCACCATTCGTCAATATTTTATTATCCAAACAACATAATTATCCACTCTATCCCTGTATTCTCCTTTCAGTACAAGCCATATCGCCCCTGGTACACATAAACGCGACTTCCGGGGTCATGAGACGCTGTGGTGGAACACATACGTGCGCCACCCACATCATGTGACGCTCAATCAAGTGATCGATGCTCCTAACAGCGCATACAAAATAGAAAGTGGCGCGCAAAGGCTAGCATCCTGTGATCCAACCTAGACCTCCTCTATCGCTAAGACAGGTAAATTTGCCTCAACTTGCATAATTATGATTATATGACTCCTGGTTTATCATTTTTTACTTACACTCCACATTCTTCTGCTTCAATGGTGCCCTCTATCGCCTTCTTGCCCTGCGATCTCCCTCCTGTTACCATCCCATATGCAGTCCACTTATTCTGTATGATCTTCCAATCTCTAATCTCTATTTATGAGTAATTATATGCTCCCCACATCATCTTCATAGAACATGGTTACCAATATTGTTTTTATGCTATGTATTTATATGTTTCTAGTATCTCCTCTTGTCACCCTATTTATATATATATATATATATATATATATATATCTGGTTTCACTACTAGTGGGGCCCATGTTACTATTATGGATAATAAGACCGCTGAGGAAGGTCCGCTTTGACCGAAACGTCTGGTCATCATTGTCAAGAGTGGTCAGACTCATCTACTTCGGCTTATGATGTAACTGGATCATGAAATTGTATCACAGTTTACGACCATACCGTCCTTGCGGGCACTAGTAACCATAGTGTGTGGAACTCCACTTCTAATATTAGTGCAAGACACTGTGATGAGACGCCGTTCTTCAGTCTTCTAGGCTGCAGGCCTAAAGCAGGCTATGTCATAGATAATAGTAATACTTCTATAGGTACTGTATTAACTGTAATGGCATCCTGAGGATGCCAATACCATTGAAAGTGGCACTCTCACAGAGAGCTTTAAGGTGGAGATCCCATTTCTTTTCTCTTAACCCCTGTGAATGGGCAATTCTCCAGATAAGGCACTTCCTTGAAAGCCAGCAGTGGCCCTCTGGCATTAGACATTCAAGCCCCACAGACGTAATCTCATCTCAAAATCTGGCACCTTTCTGAACTCATCCATTTTCTATCTTCACTTCCATCATCTACACATACTACTTGTAGAGTGTTCATTTTAGGACATGGTCAGATATCATAGTCAAGTATCAAAATAATGCCAGTGTGACACCTGACCCTGATCCTGACCCCTGACTCTGACCCCTGACCCTGATATCTGACCCTGACATCTGCCCACTGGACTCATGACACATGCATTACCACTGAGCTATAAGCTTGCTTAGAGTTAGCCTAGGATTTTCTTCATCTGTGCCCCTCAGTATATAAAAAGTAGAATAAACCTAAATTTAATAGTGAGGCTGACGCCTGACTTAGGTCAGTAGTCAGATATTAGCGTCACACATGACTTGAATTTGCCTCATATCTACGGCTTAATAAAATGTTACATTTTTTAGAGGTTGAAAGGGGTCTTGAACACAGGCGCACTGGACTCAGGCAAGGGCATTACCACTGAGCTATAAGGTTACTTCGGGGTAGCTTGCGATTTTATTCATCTATGAGATTTTGCATAGAAATACATAGTATATCTACAACTTATTCTCACATTGACCCTGACCTATGAAGAGCATAATTCAAACTCAGTTGTCAGTGTCAGTTGTCGGTGTGAGGGTCAGATGTCAGGGTCAGGTGTCAAAGTCAGAGGACAGAGTCAGGGGTCAGGGTCAGGTGTCAGAGTCAGGTGTCAGTTGTCACACTGGCATTATTTTGATACTTGATTATGATATCTGACCATGTCCTAAAATGAACACTGTATACTTGGAACATCTCACCTGTTGAGTTCTTAAGTGCAGCTCACTTTAAAATGATTTATAGCTGAATCCCCTTGCAATCTGAGAATTGGTTTCCTTCATACCTTTCCAAATGGAAAAGAGTGTTAAAGAGGACCTTTCACTGGTCCAAAGTTTGTTAGTGAAAGCTATGTACATGCAGAGCAGCACCCAGGGATGTCCCTGCACTTACTTGTATCCCTGGGTGCCGCTCTGTTCATCCGCTGTAGCCGCTGGTACAGGCGCACGTGCTGAGGCTAATTTTGTCTTGGGCGGAGACATCCTCTTTTGCCCTGGGCGTCTCCTTCTCCCAGGCTGGAGCGCTGGCCAATCGCAGCACTCAGCTCATATCCTGGAAGGCTGCAGGATATGAGCTGTGCGCTACAATTGGCCAGCTCTCCAGTCCAGCCTGGGAGAAGGAGACGCCCAGGGCAAAAGAGGATGTCTGCGCCCAAGGCAAAATTAGCCTCAGAATGTGCGCCTGTACCGGGGGCTACAGCGGATGAACAGAGCGGCACCCAGGGATACAAGTAAGTGCAGGGACATCCCTGGGTGCCGCTCTGCATGTACATACCTTTCACTAACAAACTTTGGACCGGTGAAAGGTCCTCTTTAAAAAACATTTTGAATTACAAAGAGAAATGTTGCCTCTCACATCTTACTGTACATCCAACCATGCAGTTATATCAAAATACCTGGAGAAAATTATACATGTTAGGGAAAACATTCCCCACAATTTACCTCCCCTTGTGCAAAAGATATGAAGAAGATGGATCACTTCTATGTGTTTTTTAAATTTTTTTTTTGTCCTCTGATCTTCTCCCCCACTTCTTGTAGGACATGTCCAAACTATAACCTCAAAGACCACTTACTAATCTCTTCCTAATGAGGTAGAAATATTTATTCGTCCTCACAGCAATATTCTTCTTTTGAAATATAGACATTCCTTTTGAGTGATCTTCTCAATGCTGCTGAGGCATTTATACCTGTTGTTTGGAAATCCTTGACTCATTTAACTATATCTCAGTGGTACTACTCAGCTAAAAATGCCAGTCTCATAGTTGCTCAGGCCTTATTCGAAAAGTGATTACCAACAGGTATGCTCTTCGCCTACTCCTACAAACTCCTGCCCCTATTTTGCCTCTTTTTTTCTTTTTTTTTCCTCTAGCATTCACTACTAAGTAGGTGCTTTATCTTGCATGATACAATGAACAGTCATCTACATATCTCCCCCACTTTTCCACAGTTGTTATGTTTTTACAGTTTTTATTACTAGCACATGAAAATTGCTTCCCCCTTCACAACTGCAAAGATAGTATTCCAGCGCCAATAGTGTATATTCTAGCAATACAACCATTAGGAACTCAGCTCTAAGTTGTAATCGCAATGCGAATAATATTTGCAATTATTAAACGCTTTGTGAATCCATTTAATGCCTCTATTTGATTGTATATGTCGGTTGACTATGACTACCACCAACGTTCTGCTGCCTCCAAAGCAAGATATCTGAACCCCCCAGGGGCCACTTGGGCGTTTTTGATAGAAAACGCATCAAAACCGCATCTGCATTTTTATAATTTTTTCCTTTTTTATTTAATTTTTTTGTGTATTTTGCCACATTTGGTTGCCTATTTGCATTTGGTATAGGCAAATATGGTAGTCTAGATCATGTGTCTATACCAAAACCTAGGATCATTGTTTGACAGCATATTTTCTAAGCCATATAGCTGAAAATAGATTTGCCAAAGGCTGTCCGGGCATGCTGGGAGTTGTAGTTTTGCAAAAGCTGGAGGCACACTGGTTGGGAAGCACTGAATTCTAGACTACCATATTTGCCTATACCAAATGTAAATATGCAACCAAATGTGGCAAAATACACAAAAAAATAAAATAAAAAATGAAAAAATTATAAAAACGCACATGCGTTTTTGAAGCGTTTTCTATCAAAAGCGCCCAAATGGCCCCTGGGGGGTTCAGATATCTTGCCTCGGAGGCAGCAGAACGTTGGTGGTAGTCATAGTCAACCATCATATGCAATCAAATAGAGGCATCAAATGGATTTGCAAGCGATTAATAATTGTAAGTATTATTCGCATTACAATTACAACTTAGAGCTGCGTTCCTAATGGTTGTATTGCTAGAATATAACGTATATTCTAGCAATACAACAACCATTAGGAACTCAGCTCTAAGTTGAATTTGCAATGTGATCAATGCAGGTTATATTAATAGCATTGCGAATTAAACTTAGATCTGAGTTCCTAATGGTTGTTGTATTGCTAGAATATAACGAAGATTGAGAATATAGCGCTAAATTCTCAATCTTCATTATATTCTAGCAATACAACCATTAGGAACCCAGCTCTAAGTTGAATTTGCAAATAAGATGTCCCAAACGATTCACCGGCGGACAGTTCCCGGCGAACATAGCTTGTGAGCGTTCGTCGCGGCGGGCGAACATATGCCAAGAATGTCCAAATGGACATTCTTTCCAGGCCCTTTGGGATCCACTATGGTCTTTGAGACTGAGCCCAATGGAGGACCCTTTAGTACCCTGATGGGCCATTGTAACCATGTCTATGCATTTCCTAAAGTAATAAAAGAGTTCACAAAACAGTTTGTCTTACTGTACACCCCCTATCATTGAGTAAACTTTGACCCTTTACCTCACAGTCAGCAGACACATTCCAGCCAATCAGCATACCCTCCCTCCCAGACCCTCCCATCTCCTGGACAGCATACATTTTAGATTAATTCGGAAGCTGCAGTCTTAATGAGAGGAGGGACAGTGTAGCTGCTGCTGATTTAATAGGGAAATCGATAGCTAAGGCTAGTGTATTCAGTGTCCACTCCAGTCCTGAAAGACTCATCAGATCTCTGCTGTAAGGACAGCATCCTGACAGCACCCCAAAAAGACCTTTTTAGGGCTAGTACATCAGTCTCCCTCCCAGACCCTCCCACCTCCTATCAAAAAGCAAGTACGGCATCCATCTTAGATTCCTTCTGAAGCTGCAGTGTTAGTAGTTGTAATCGCAATGCGATTTATATAACCTGTATTAATCGCATTGCGAATTCAACTTAGAGCTGGGTTCCTAATGGTTGTATTGCTAGAATAAAATGAACATTGAGAATATAGCGCTATATTCTCAATCTTCGTTATATTCTAGCAATACAACCATTAGGAACTCAGATCTAAGTTGTAATCGCAATGCGATTAATACAGGTTATAATAATCGCATTGCGAATTCAACTTAGAGCTGGGTTCCTAATGGTTGTATTGCTAGAACATAACGAAGATTGAGAATATAGCGCTATATTCTCAATCTTCGTTATATTCTAGCAATACAACCTTTAGGAACCCAGCTCTAAGTTGAATTTGCAATGCGGTTTATGCAGGTTATATTAATCGTATTGCGAATTCAACTTACCACACTCTGCGTCAACTACGTAATTTTCCATGGGAGTTTTCCATGGATCCCCCTCCGGCATGCCACAGTCCAGGTGTTAGTCCCCTTGAAACAACTTTTCCATCACTATTGTGGCCAGAAAGAGTCCCTGTGGGTTTTAAAATTCGCCTGTCTATTGAAGTCTATGGCAGTTCGCCCTGTTCGCATGTTCGCGAACATTTGCGGAAGTCCGCTTTCGCCGTTCGCGAACGGAAAAATTTATGTTCGCGACATCACTAGCCTGGAGTTGATTTGAGGTGTGGTGCTGGCATTTTGAAGATTTTGCTGAGCAGTAAACATGTGGTCAAAGGAGCTCTCCATGCAGGTGAAACAAGCCATCTGTCATCTGCAAAAACTGAAAAAACCCATCCGAGAAATTGCTACAGTATTAAGAATGGCAAAATCTACAGTTTGGTACATCCTGAGAAAGAAAAAAAGCACTGGTTACCTCAACAATGCAAAAAGACGTGGACACCCACAGAAGACAACAGTGGTGGATGATCGCAGAATATTTACCATGGTGAAGAAAAATCCCTTCACAACAGCCAACCAAGTAAACAATACTCTCCGGGATATAGGTGTATCAATATCCAAATCTACCATAAAGAGAGGACTGCATGAAAGTAAATACAGAGGGTTCACTGCACGGTGTAAGCCACTAATAAGCCTCAAGAAACAGAAGACTAGATTGGACTTTGCCAAAGAAACATCTTAAAAACTAGCACACTTCTGGAAGAACATTCTTTGGACAGATGAAACCAAGATCAACCTCTACCATAATGGAAAGAAAAAAGTATGGTGAAAACATGGTACAGCTCATGATTCAAAGCATACCACATAATCTGTATAACACGGCGGAAGCAGTCTGATGACTTGGGCATGCAACAAAGGGGTTTCAACCAAGTATTAGAAATTAACATTTTATTAACAAATTAAAGCTGAAAGTCTGAACTTCAACTGCATCTGAATGGTTTTGTTCAAAATCCATTGTGGTAATGTGCAGAACAAAAATTTGAAAAGTGTTGTCTCTGTCCAAGTATATTTGGACCTAACTGTAAGTGTTTCCATTCCCTTTTGTACTTTGTTTTGATATATTTGTGTGTTGCCGTTCCCTGTTGTTTGTCATTAGGCCTGAGGGAGACTCTTGTTCGTCCTTCCCTTTGGAGGAACAGGTAGACTCAGTCCTGACATTAGTTCCAGGGTCCTATAGGGTGAGATAGGATTCTAGGTATACGGTGTATGAACTTGCCTACCTTTGGGGCCTGTTCATACTGGTAGTCTGTCAGGACTGGAGTTAGGGTTTTCCCTAGTAGATGTCCATCTTCCTTCCCTAGTTTCCAAGTTTTATTCTGATATCCCCATTCCCTCCTATGCTCGATGTGGTGTTTTCCTCCAACACACGAGCGTGACAGACACATGCTCTATAACGTCTTCCATCTTTATTTCAAAGTATTATTCCTGGCTGCCTAATAAAGCTTTGCTAGTAACATGAGGATTTTCAGGCTGTCAATTGATAGGATTTTTTAATAAAACAACTGAAGGAGCACATTCATTTGCACAGCCTGAACATATTTATGCTGTACATACCCTGAATATTCTTAAATCAAAAAATGCCTTTTAGCAATCCCAAATGCTCTCTTACTGCCATTTAAACTCTGCATTTCCACAGGGGAAGAGTCTTTGCAGCAAGAAATAATTTCATGCACCACTGCAATCTCTTGAAACTAATTTAACATCCTATTTGTTGCGGCAGTTCTTTGTTTCCAAACACTTTGCGGTCCAGTCTCCCAGCATGCATCTTTCTTAATTTACAAAGATCCGCATTTTAACCACTAATATCCATAATTTTGCTAATTAATGTTATGAATTTCACATTTGTGTTCTTGGATCCTCATATGACGTAGTCATTCCAAACAGTCTCACATATTGCATGATTTGCCTGAAGCTTAAAGTTCTCAGTGCAAACATTTAATTGTACCCTGGGGTATAATTTAAATTCTACGCAATTTACGAATTTATCAACATGGAAATGTAAGCTTCAGGAAAATAAATGACCCTCTTGGCAATTAATAATATACAAGTGTAAGAATCAATACACCATTACAATGTTCTATGTGCCTATTACTACGAAAAGAGCACTAACTTACATAATACAGAAATAATACAAATAATGTGCAATACCAAAGCAAGGCTCTACAGTTGCTTGAGATTATTGCTGTATCATTGATGTTTAGTCACTCTAACTGCAAATGTATTACTATGGATATATACAGATTAATGGTAGTACTTGATTTATATTATTAATTAATATACAAAATGTATTAATTAACAACTGAGGTTATCAAGAAGCTGCGCCCCTACAAACTCTGACACTGTCAGACTGTGTAGTGAAACCGCCTATTCCGAAGGGATACACTCCCATCTAGTCTTTCTTATAGTCTTCATGCACACTGTCAGACTGGGTTTCCTTGGGTCCACCAAAGCGAATTATTCTCAGGGCTCAACCCCTACATCATCAAGTCTAATAGGTTTAGGATCATTGAAATTTCCCCATTGTGGCAAGTGACTAGCTCCAAAAACAACTCCAAATGGACATTCTTTCCAGGCCCTTTGGGATCCACTATGGTCTTTGAGACTGAGCCTAATGGAGGACCCTCTAGTACCCTGATGGACCATTGTAACCTTGTCTATGCATTTCCTAAAGTAATAAAAGAGTTCACAAAACAGTTTGTCTTGCTGTACAGTCCCTAGGATCATAGACAATGGTGGTGGAAATTGTAATGTAAATAAATCTATTCTGTGTACTGTGTTAGCAGAAATGGTGCATCATAGCAGTCCTAGAATTAAAGCAATATATATATATATATATATATATATATATACATTGGCACCCTGTGTGCCTCCATGTAGTGTATCTGGGCGGCTACTGAGTGGCTTTTCTTTCTTAGGACCACTGTCACATGCAGTTCTACATACCACATACTATGAGGAGAATAAACAATGGATCTCCTTTTAAAGTTGGGTATACACAGAAGTACTGTGTGCCTATATGGCCACGTGCATGAGGCCTAACCTTGGGGTTATAACATAAAATTACACAATTACCTAAATTTACTGATACTACGTGAGCAGTTTTGAATTCTAAAAACATCTGAAAAAGCTATATAGGTAGTGGAGACTGCAGCTCAGACATACCTAGAGTGCTTGTTGCGTGACCCTGAAATTTTTCATCCCCTGGTGATCCAATCATGTTCTGTGCCCTGGGCTCTCTGCAATGGATGCTTTCCAGTCTCTCACCTCTGACTAACCAATCAGAGGACCGCTAGATCTTGTCACCTACAGTATATCATGCTTTCAGCAGTTTTGCAGGGTGAAAATTGCTGTGAGACACCATTTGAAATTATTTTTACTGCTCTTTGTGATTTATCAATTTTCTTTTTCAGTACTTTTAAGGTGTAAAAGAGGAAAAGCAAAAGGCATCATTGTAATAAATGGATGAAAAAAACAACAGACATGGTAGTTCTTGAGAACCATATAGTTAATCAAGAGGCCCAACCATTTAGAGGATTAGCAGATTTGAATTATCAATTGATGACTACAAGGCAGTAAAACAAAGATTGTTAATTTATAAATCAGATGGTAGTTTCTAATCAGCGTAAAGTGCCACAGCATCAAATCTCTAATTGCCCATTAAATTGCAAGCACACAAATGTCCAAAATGTCTAGAAAAATGCCAGGAATGACTAATGAAATTACTTTAGTACAGTCAAAATGCAGGTGTTAGATAATTTGCCTGAAAAGGGTTACTTTTTTTTCCAAAGTCAATCATTTTTATTTTTTTATTTTCTCTTGTAAAATATAGCTTTAGTAGTAAGGCAAGAAACAGTGTAAGTTATAAACATGCACCAAATTGAGCAAACAACGTGCGACATTTCATAACTTTGAAACTGAAATTGAAAATATACCACGCATTCATGATAAATTCCCTCCCATAGATTTCTGTGCCCAACAAAATGCATCCAAAAACTCCTAATGTGTGGTATTTAAGGAGGTTGTGTGGTGTTTTTGGCCAAATTATGTGTTTAAACATACCTTTTAATGGTGTTTTTAGACATGCATTGCATTTTTTATATAGGAAAGTAAGAACCCCCTGCAATGGCAATGTGCAAATATAACAGTGGTAAATAAACATGTGTTGCCAAATGCCACACATGTCTGCTTTTCAAACAGGGCAACATAAACAATGGATGTATATGGGACAAAAAAATTACCAAACACCACACCCAGAGCATACCTACTTGCATGACAAGCCCACATGGCAGACCACAACTGGATGGCAGTCCCTGCTTAATAAGTGCGGGGTTTAAGAGGTAAAAATAAATAATAAAGGTAGTGACAGGCAGACACATGGGGTTAACAAAGACTATGAGGTGGAAAAAACAAATTCTGCGCAGAATACCTGAAGCAGTTGTAAGGTTAGTCAGGTCAAAACACTCGATGTCATATCAGGGTACAAAACGTAAGGCAAAAAAAAGTCAGGTTAGAAGGCAAGGTCAGGAAGACCAGATCAGAGGAGTGGAGTGGAGTACATTCAACATCAGGAGCGTACATCAGAAGCCAAAACCACAAAGTCAGAAAAAGAAGCCAGGTCAGAGTCACATAATCCATTGGATCAGTAGCTAGTGATAGTCAGAGAAACACCAATCCAAGGAAACTGCTTAAGCGAGAAGCCTGTTTAAATACCCCGTTGGATTCCCACATGAACCAGTGCTGAAATCTAGCACTAGATGTGATTGATTTTAGGGCTCCGTGGGTCCCTATGCGAAGCCAGGTCCTAGAAGCAGCCTGGGGATGATGACATCAACACCCTGTGCTGATCACCATTGTGTACTAATGAAAACTACCGTATTTTTCACCCCATAAGACACATTTTTCCCCAAAAAAAGTGGGGGGGAAATGGCAGTGCGTCTTATGGGGCGAATGCTGCCAATTTTACATTGCAGGCTGTGCTGTATCAGTGGGGAGGGAGGAGGGGCTGGAGACCAGCAACTTGCGGCAGGACCCGGTGCAGTCACTGTACTCTTACAACGGACCCCGCCGCTCTCAGCAGTATTCATATCTAACAGTAATCCTTAACCTCTTAATAACTTTAGGTAAAGTTGCGCTCCCGTAGCAGGCAGAGAGGCCAGCAGTGTAACGTCATGCGCCTGCTCCTCCCACTTTATGAATGAAGCAGGCGGAGCAGGCGTGTGACATCAGTGATGGACGTTATGATGCCGGCCGCTCTGCCTGCTACGGGAGCTTGTTAGTAGTAATACACACGGGAGAGCACAACTTTACCTAAAGTTATTAAGAGTTTAAGGATTACTGTTAGATATGAATACTGCTGAAAGCGGCAAGGCCTGTTGGGGTACACTGTTATGGGGGGATCTGTGGATGACCCAAATATAGCATAAGATGCTATAGTTGTGTCATCCAGAGATCCAACCCATAACAGTGTCATCCACAGATGCCCCCATAACAGTGCCATCCACATATCCCCTTCCCCATAACAGTGCCATCCAAAGAGTCCAGAAACAGTATCAGTATCATCTACAGATCATCCACATAACAGTGCCATCCACAGAGTCCCCCCATAACAGTGCCATCCACAGATCCCCCCATGACAGTGCCATCCACAGATCCCCCCATGACAGTGCCATCCACAGATCCCCCCTATAACAGTGTCATCCACACATTCCCCATAACAGTGTCATGCACCAGACCACCATTATTTCAAAACCAACCAAAAGCACACCTTTTGGTTAAAACATTTTTTTTTCTTATTTTCCTCCTCAAAAACCTAGGTGCGTCTTATGGGCAGGTGCATCTTATAGAGCGAAAAATACAGTATATACCTAAATACAGATTTTTTTCTTACATAGTGTTAAGTCTAGAGTCTGAGTCTAGAGCTTTGCTCTATAGTAGAGATGTCGCAAACATAAAATTTTCCGTTCGCGAACGGCGAACGCAAATTTATGCAAATGTTCGCGAACGGGCGAACAGGGCGAACCGCCATAGACTTCAATAGACAGGCGAATTTTAAAACCCACAGGGACTCTTTCTGGCCACAATAGTGATGGAAAAGTTGTTTCAAGGGGACTAACACCTGGACTGTGGCATGCCGGATGGGGATCCATGGCAAAACTCCCATGGAAAATTACGTAGTTGACGCAGAGTGTGGTAAGTTGAATTCGCAATGCGATTAATATAACCTGCATTAATCGCATTGCGAATTCAACTTAGAGCTGGGTTCCTAATGGTTGTATTGCTAGAATATAACGAAGATTGAGAATATAGCGCTATAGTCTCAATCTTCATTATATTCTAGCAATACAACCATTAGGAACTCAGATCTAAGTTGTAATCGCAATGCGATTAATACAGGTTATATTAATCGCATTCTGATTAGAACTACTAACACTGCAGCTTCAGAATGAATCTAAGATGGATGCCGTCCTTGCTTTTTGATAGGAGGTGGGAGGGTCTGGGAGGGAGACTGATGTACTAGCCCTAAAAAGGTCTTTTTGGGGTGCTGTCAGGATGCTGTCCTTACAGCAGAGATCAGTCTTTCAGGACTGGAGTGGACACTTAATATACTAGCCTAGCTATCGATTTCCCTATTAAATTAGCAGCAGCTACACTGTCCCTCCTCTCACTAAGACTGCAGCTTCCGAATGAATCTAAAATGGATGCTGTCCAGGAGATGGGAGGGTCTGGGAGGGAGGGTATGCTGATTGGCTGGAATGTGTCTGCTGACTGTGAGGTACAGGGTCAAAGTTTACTCAATGATGACGAATAGGGGGTGGACCGAACATCGCATCTATTCGCCCGCCGCGACGAACGCGCACAAGCTATGTTCGCTGGCGAATAGTTTGGGACATCTTATTTGCGAATTTAACTTAGAGCTGGGTTCCTAATGGTTGTATTGCTAGAATATAACGAAGATTGAGAATATAGTGCTATATTCGTTATATTCGTCAATTCTAGCAATACAACTATTAGGAACTCAGATCTAAGTTGAATTTGCAATGCGATTAATACAGGTTATATTAATCGCATTGCGATTACAACTACTAACACTGCAGCTTCAGAATGAATCTAAGATGGATGCCGTCCTTGCTTTTTGATAGGAGATGGAAGGGTCTGGGAGGGAGGGTATGCTGATTGGCTGGAATGTGTCTTCTGACTGTGAGGTACAGGGTCAAAGTTTGCTCAATGATAAAATATAGGGGCGAACACGAACATCGCATATGTTCGCCCACCGCGGCGGACGCAAACAAGCTATGTTCGCCGGGAACTGTTCGCCGGCGAATAGTTCGGGACATCTCTACTCTATAGCAGCCACATAAACTCAGTCAAAAAGTGTCCCATTGACCTCCATAGGAGAGTGGACATGATCTGTTACACAAAGGTGTTATTGTTTATTGTAATTGTCTGTAATGAGATGGCTGAGAAGTGATCTCTACAGAATAGGAATTGTCATCCTATTATGATGCTTAATGGTCAATTTGAAAGTTCGAAAATGTCATTGTTTATTTCAATTATAATGTCTGGAAAATGCAAGTGACACCAGAAAGTTTCTAAAATATGTGTACTGTAAAATCTTGACTTAGACTATATATATATATATATATATATATATATATATATATATATATATATACACCACATGGAGGAGTTATGAGCCTGGGAATCCAGATCACACGCGAACTTCTTGCGATCTGGGCTGACTGGATATCCTACCGGAAAACCAGTCCCTTCCTTACTAAATTCGTAGAAGCCAGCCCAACTAAGTGATGCTCATAACAACCTACACTACCATTTGCCCCACTTCCCTACCCCTTAGACTCCCCCACCCATTATGCTCTGTCTGATAGGTCACTTCAGTAGATATTATAACTGCTTAACAACAAAATACCTCAATTTACTCTGCTAGACGATACCACTCCACTTCCTCATCCTTGATCTTAAGAGTAGCGATGAGCGGGAGGTGCCATATTCGAATTTGCGATATATCGCGAATATTCGAATGAATATTCGTAATATATTCGCCGAAATCGAATATTCGTCATTATTAAAATAATCGCTAATAATATGCGAATATTTTATTTGCATTACGCGAATTGAACTTCTAATATAAAGGTATATCTCCTACTGGCTTGCAAACATGAACGAATGCTCTAAGTTGGATGCGCAATGCGAAAAAAAATTACCATTATTTTTTCAATAATCAGAATACTTAGTCGTCTTCAACTTCATATTCTGTTCATTGTGAAAAAAAAATAAAATTTTTGCATTGCGCATCCAACTTAGAGCTGTCAATAGGCAACTTTCCTATTGCAAATGCATTTTTTGAATTAGCGAATATAGCGATATATTCGCATTCACCATATTCACTAATTCGAACAAGCCAATCGTATTTGTAGTGATGTATCCGTACAAAGCGACTATAATGCGAATAATTTCCATATAAATATTCGTGTGCGTACAGATGTTATTCAAGTTAGGCGGCAGTAACTTATTCGTATGTGCAAGTGCGCGTGTTTATGCGCACATACAGGCGTGGCTTCTTCCTGGGAGCAGTTACAACACATTTTGT
Organism: Bufotes viridis; assembly: GCA_033119425.1. Classification (NCBI taxonomy): domain Eukaryota; kingdom Metazoa; phylum Chordata; class Amphibia; order Anura; family Bufonidae; genus Bufotes; species Bufotes viridis. The sequence continues at coordinate 62,599,032 of CM065597.1, forward strand.
TGTGGTGCATGCGATTAATGCGAAAAAAGATGGTGGGCAACAATTTCACCAAAGAGGAGGAAGATATCCTGATCACAGTAAGTTATTGAACATTACATTACAGCTATAAGTACATGTGGCACGCTTGTAACATTCAAACATGTTTATGGAGATAAAACATTTTTAACATGTTTTTGGAGATAAAACATTCTCAAATTTTTGCAATATATATAAAATCTCATTTCACATAGTTTGTTTACTGCAGTGCTTACATAGAAATGATTTGTGGAAACAAGTATTGTTGGCATTCAAAAACAATACTTATTGCCCCAAATCATTAATATCTACTAATCTCTTACATATATATAAAAATGAGTTTCTGTCTGTCTGTTATTTATGGCCGACCAAACGACCGGACCGATCTTCACTAAATTTGGCAGACGGATACATCAGGTGTCTGGGAAGGTTTTAGACCGGGGCTCAGTTCTCTAGGACGTATTATTCCTGAGATATTCCCCCCAAAATGACCTGCATTAGCCAAAACAAGCCCCCAACTGCCATCCACACGGCCACATGTCCCTTATCAGCCAATAGAAGCTTGCATGTCCCCAGGTTGCCATAACAAGTGATCACAGGTTTCAATAGTTTTCAGGTCCTTAAATATTCATTCATATCATGTATGACGACAAAACTACACTGCTACATGCATGGGGGGCAGGGGCCACTATTAAAGGGACGGGCATTGTGGAGTTCACTGTCATTAACCCCTTAACGCAAAACGCCGTGCATGTACGCTGGGGGAACTTGTGCCAGAACGCATTCCGCCGTACATGCACGGCAAGATGATCGGGCGGGTGCAGGAGCTACGCCTGACCAATCACTGCAGGGGTAGTAGTCAGTCATTGGTAACGGTTGTGTATTAAATATTAAGTACAAAGCAAAGCATTCTAATAGTCCAGATTTACATTTAAAATAAACTTTTTGGTTAATTTTCCTAGTAACTAAATTATTTTATGTAGTAACATAAATTTCAAATTATCGTAAATAATAAATATCAAACAATTAACTATTAAAATACACAACTTGAACAGAGTAATAATAACTGCAAAAAAACTTGTTTGATTTATCAAATTAGCAAAATTATAAACTTTTACAAATTCCAAAAATTTCTTTACAATCAAATCTTGTTATCAGAAATATAAAACAAAAAAAAGGAACAATGTTGGAACAATAAAATGGTAGGGGTAAGAACTAACCAGCATGGATCTTCGATAGCGTCCAATTTTTTAATACTTTGCATGTTGTAGCATTGCTTCCGCCATACAGATAGAAACATATGATTGATTACATGACTATGATTATATGAATTCTCTAACCGGTGACATGTCTCCAAGAACATCATATAGTACACAGTTTATACTTAAAATCTTAAAGCAGTGGTTATATATAATTAGCATGTTTAAATCCTCATCACATAATTGCCAATAAGTAACATAAACAAGAAAAGTACCTATACATATTTACATGTTGCTACACAGCTCCATTCACAAAACCGGATTTCCACACGGATAAGTATAATGCCAGTCACACCCAACCATGTAGAGAGGTCAACATGGAAGTCAGCCATCCCTCCCAGAATGACAGACAACACCGTGTTGGATCCTAAATCTGTGTGACAACAAAAAAAATAAAAAAAAATAAAATATATAAATTTTCGTAGGTTCATCAATCAGTCCTGTACAATGCCAACTGCACAAGACCTTTTGACAAGGGAAGGCCACATGCGGTCCACACCGTGCTACAGCGCGAACCACAACATAGCCGCCCCAAACCACAGTTAATTTAAAATAAAAAATAATAAAATAAAGTAAAATCATTTCATTTTGTGAATGAAGCCGAACAACGCTAGATAAAATGTCTTTTTAAAAAGATTATTTAAATAAATATTTTTATGGCTAAATATTGACAATACATAAATAAGCTGTGCACATGCGAGAATACGAAACATGCAAACCAGGTTAAGAGAATTCATAATTCTATACTTGTTAAAGTGCAAAAGATAAAATCAGGTCCATGATGGTTGTCTACACATGATTAGGACATACAGCATCTAGAGTTAACACAGTACTAGAATGCTGACTCATAAGTTTCCATTTGTAACTAGGCAGAATAACGGCAGGCAACTACACTTCCAGTTTATAATAAAAAATAAAATAACCCAATCGAAATTTTACTTTAAAAATGGTGTGAAGGTCTGGACTCTATGATTGTTCCCTGTGCGATCAAATGTAACTCAACATTTTCATGACATGCAGCAGCATCAACGGCAGTGTGGCGAAACCAACCTGGCCAATGGGTGCTGGAGAAGCCTTGTTGCCAGCCTCTTGCCCCAGGATTATGGCCCCTTTCATCAGCCCATGCTAAACTTAAACCCTATGGTCATTTGACTGTGTTTGTGGCATCTGAGCGCTGTTTGGATATATTGAGCGCTCAGATCCAAGCCATCTGGGGATATGTTAAATGTCTATATTTACTGTAATGGTTGGGACATTGTATATTTGAATAGTGATGTCTGTCCTATTGTCCCCACGTGTGTATTGGCAATTTCCCTTTGTCCTGAGAGATAATTGAATGACTCCTCTGTTTTCTCCAGGACAAAAGACATTGTTTAAAACTATGTATTCTCCTGCCTGTGATAATTACATCAACTCATTGTGTAAGGTAATTGTATCACAGGCAGCAGGGAGAATTTTGTAGGGGAGTGTTTAAACTGTAAAGCTGTAAAGGATTGGCTGCGAGGTCATGTCCTCAGTTCCCAACCAGGTTTTAAGAAGTGATGTATTATCATGGCCACATGTAGCTTGGCCAAATTCGGCAGCACAGGCAGCAGCAGACATTATGTTTAAAGGCCCAAATGTAACTCAACATGTTCAAAACAAATTCATAATTAAAAAATTAAATTAATATATACATGATACAAACTTGACAATAAATATCGATCAAATAAATATCAATAAATAAATAATAAAAGTAATTCATATAAAGTTAAAACCAGAGGGAACAATTAAAAAACAACGGAGTTTGGGAGGGAGAGCAAAGGAGGGGGATGGACAAGGGACCCTTCAGCGCCCTGAACCGACAGCGGGGGCCATGAAGTCACTGCCGATCCAGGACCCATTCATCTTAATGAATGTGAGTCTGTCCACGGAGTCTGTGGACATACGGGTCCGCTTGTCGGTGACCATCCCACCTGCCGCTCTGAATGCCTGCTCAGACAGTACACTGGAGGGGGGGCAAGATAGTAACTCCAGTGCATACTGAGCGAGCTCACGGCAGGTGTCCAGCCTGGCAACCCAGTACTCCATGGGGTCGTCGGTGGTCATGCTGTCAGAAGCACCTACCGACCCCATGTAGTCTGCCACCATGCGGGCCAGCCGCTGGTGGTGACTGATGCTGCTGCTGGTACTGGGTCGCGCAGACTGGTAGAAGAGCCTCATCTCACCCAGAAGGTCACCTGCTCGGCTGGTGCTGCTGGTGCCAGCCGCTTGCTGGGTAAGATGGGCGGGGAGAACTGGAGCTTAAGGCCGAGGGTTTACCTCTTCCAGCCAGTGGATCAGACAGGCCTGCAATTTTTCAAGACGGGCCTGCCTCCGGCTGGCTGGGATGAACTGCTCCAGTTTCCCCTTGAAGCAAGGGTCTAAAAGGGTGGCCAACCAAATGTCTTCCCTCTCCTTAAATATCTTGATCCGGGGGTCCCTCCTGAGGAATCGCAGCATATGGGCAGCCATGGGGAAGAGCACAGCCCGCTGTGACTCTTCACAACTGCCCGGGACCATGACCTCTTGGTCCTCCTGCTGCTGATGCTGCTGCTCCCGGTTGGAGATGCCCCACCCCCGGACTAACGGTGCCCGCAGCACCGACTCTCCCTCCTGACCAGGCCCAGACTCCTGGACATACACGGATTCCTCCTCCTCCTCGTCCTGGGCCTGGTCCTGGTGGAGCATGGTTGACTCTTCATGCTCCACCAAGGCACTCTCCCCAGCTTCGAGTAGGCAATCTAGTGTCCTGTCCAGCAAGAACACTAGGGGGAGCACGTCATTCAGACCGAAATGCTACCCGCTGACCATCTTTGTTGCCTGCTAGAATGGGGCCAGCACGTGGCAGACCTGCTGTATCTGCCCCCACTCCGCATTGGTGATGTAGGGGAGTGGGTGTGATGGCCTTGAAGTGCCTAGGTCCAGCAGGTATTCCCTCACCGCCGTCGCTGCTCCCACAATCTCTCCAGCATGTGGAGGGTGGAGTTCCACCGCGTCACACTGTCCACAATCAGCCTGTGGGGGGGCAGGCTGTTGTCCCACTGTAGTTTGGACAGGGACGCGGCAGCAGTTGTGGAGCGTCTGAAGTGGCTGGCAATCCTACGTACCCTCAGCACAATGTCACTCAACCCTGGGTACATACGAAGTAACTTCTGTACCACTAGGTTGAGGACATGTGCCATGCAGGGCACGTGGGTCAGACTGCCAGCATGAAGGGCGGCGAGTAGGTTGCTGCCGTTGTCGCAGACAACCATACCTGCTTGGAGCCTTCGGGGTGTCAGACACTTCTGAACCTGAGCCTGTAGTGCGGACAGAACATCAGGTCCAGTGTGTCTCCGGTCCCCTAAGTTCACAAGCTGGAGCATGGCCTGGCAGCAGACGTGCCCCACACTTGCGTAGCAATGGGGACGCTTGCTGGGGGGCTCAGCAGCTGTGGAGACAGTGGCTTGCGGGAGAGCAGCAGTTCTCCCCTGTACACCCCGGGGCGGCACCACAAAATCAAATGCCGCCAATCTCTCCCCGGCTCCTCGGAGGGACACCCAATGGGCTGTGAAGCTTATATAGCGTCCCTGCCCATGCCTGCTGGTCCAGGCATCCATTGTGAGATGCACCCTGTCGCTAACAGCATGATCCAGCGACAGGGATACATTCCCCACAATGTGCTGGTGTAAGGCAGAGACGCCGGTCCTGGCAAAGTAATGGCGGCTGGGGACACGCCATCTGGGTTGGGCCTGCTCCAACATCTGCCTAAATGGATTGCTATCCACCAGATTGTAAGGCAGCAGATGTTGGGCGATAACCCTTGCCAGGAGCCCATTGAGTGAATGCACGCGACAGTCCCCGGGGGCGTAGGGCGCGGTGCGTTCAAATGCATCTGCAATAGATGGCTGGCACCGGACGGCAGAGGAGGGTGCAGTGGAGGCAGAGGTATGGCTGCCGGTACCAGTACCTCTATTAGAGGGAGCGGGGGAGTGGGAATGAGTTGGTGGAAGGGGTTGGGGTGGCTGCAATACAGTGGCAGGAGCTGCTGTCTCCTGCACACTGCTGGTGGCACTGCTGCTTTGACCACTCCGCATCTGTTCCCACTCCCGCCAGTGGTTGACTCGGATGTGCTGGTTGAGGGCCGTGGTACACAGCAGAGCCATAGATCTCCTTCTCCTCACCCTGGCATTGTACAGCTTACAAATGCAAACTGTGACATTATCTGCTGCCAGGGTGAAGTAAGCCCAAACAGGCGACTTCCGCACCGACCTCCTGTCAGATGGGGTGGTGCTGGCTTGCGCCTGTTCGGGCTAGGTGTGCACAGGTGGAGCTGGCTGTTGCTGCTGCCTACTCCTGCTGCCATTACCAGTGGAGCCCCTGACACTGGGCTCCCTGGTGACCTGGCGTACCATTTGCCTCCGGTGCCTACCTTCATCGGTGCTGCAGTCACCTGACAAAGGAGGTGGCACCCATTCCGGGTTACCCTCCTCTTCACCCCCTGATATGTCAGACCCAGGGCCAACCTGTGGTGGACTGACAGGAACAGCTGACATGGAGCCCCTGACCGGGCTCCGCTGTCCCCTCACTGGCGCCTGGGTCTGAATAGGTGCGGGGGTTGTGTGGCTAACACCACCCGCACCAGTTGGAAGGGATTTCACAGGGGGATTTATAGACCCCTCCTCCTCCTCAATCCCTTACAACAGGTCCTGCCCATCCGCAGGGCTGAACAGTATTTCTGCCTCCTGCATTGCGTCCCCCAAAATGTCCCTCTCAGTCTCAAACTCTTCGAACATGAGAGGGGACAATTCTTGGGAGCTGGGGGTTGGTTCTACAGGAGGCAGAGTGCTTCTGTTGCTGGCAGTCGGGGCAGAGGACTCCGTTGCACTCGAATCGGCCACAAGAGCAAAGACAGCCTCTGCATCCTGGGAAGTTATGAGCCGGCTGCCACTTGTGAAATAGTCACGGATCAGGCGGACACCCCTGCCACCTGCGCCTGCCTGTCCATGGCTTGAGGAGCGGCCCCGTGCTGGGAGTCGTCCAGTGCGGGAACCAACTCCCCTGTTACCCCGACCACATCCACGGCTGCCTGCACGGCCCGGTACACTCATGTTGGGGATTAGGGGAAAACTTTATTGGGGTGGGGACGATGGGTGAAAAATGTAAGGACGAAAACTGTAACACACGACACTAAACACGTAAAGCTATCAAATATTATTATTTTTTAACCTCAGAGTAAACTAACAGACACAGAGACTAAAAAACTTTTTTTTTTTTTTTAACGGAGGACTGACAAAACTACACTAAACACAAAACACGTAAAACTTTAAAACTGTTTAACCTGACACAGACACTAACTGAAACACAGAGTCTAAAAGACGTTTTTTTTTAACGTAAGACAGGAAAAACTACACTAAACCCGTAAACCTATAAAACTTTTTTTTTTGACACACAGAAACTAAAAAACTGTTTTTTTTTTAACGGACGACTAACAAAACTACACTAAATGCCAAACACTTAAAACGTAAACTCTTTTTTTAACCTGACACAAACAGTAACTGACACACAGAGACTACAAGACGGGTTTTTATTAACGTAGGACAGAAAAAACTACACTAAACACGTAAACCTATAAACTTTTTTTTGTATTTTTTATTGTTTTTAAACCTAAGACAGACACTAACTGACACACAGACAAAAAAAAACTTTTTTTTTTTAACCGAGGACAGACAGAACTAGACTAAACAAAAAACATATAAAACTTCAAATTTTTTTTTTATATATTTTTTTAACATGACAGACACTAACTTAGACTAAAAGACTTTTAAAAATTAACAAATAATGGGAAAAAAATAAACTAGTACACTAACTGGACGGACACTAACTGACAGACAAAACAGACAGACCCTACACTATACTATATCACTAACTAACCTAAACTACACGCTGTCCTGAAAAATCAAAACTTTACTATTCCCTAACTGTAGCCCTAATACCTAACCTAAACTATCAAGCACTACCTATCTATCTATCTATAATATATATTACAGCTACCAACCTAACTTGATGCCCTACACTTAACCCTGCACTGAACCCTATCTGCTACACTAGGCCCTAACACTAACTATATTTTTCTGCTAACTCTACTAAACTACTAAACTATCTCAAATTATTTTGACCCTATCAGCTATAAAACTACACTATTCCCTAATCACTACCTGAAACTAACTAACTAGAATATTATAAATTAAATCCAGATAATATAAATTGCACAGCAGACAAAATAGCACAGCTCCAAGCTCCAACAAATCCAACACCACAAAATGGCTGCTGGGTGATGTCGTCACTTATATAGTGAAGGGGTAGTCTAGTTTCCTATTGGTTGCTAGGGATGTTGCTAAGTTGTGACAAAGCCTTCTCATTGGCTATTCAAGCTAGGAGAAGGGAGGGAAAATGATAATGATGAGTCACCTCATGCACTGTAGGGAAAAAAAAAAAAAAATTTGCATGGATAATATATCACTATATTCTACATATTCGAAAAATTCTACCAAACAAAACCTGTATGAAAATAGCTTGATGCCCCTACGCGATTACAAAAATGCAAATATTGTATTCTAAATGATTGTAATTACTGAATACCGATGTATAATTTTCCTCTTTATTGTTTTTTTTGTCATGCGAAAAATGTGCAATTACATATGCGCGTGAATCGGATCGCATAAGGGCAGTATACTATTAGGTTAGCTTGCTGGGTCGAATAGACGAAGATAGAGAAAATAGTGAATATAGTGCTATATTCGCAATATTCGTCTATTCGAGTAGACCAACCAAGACAACCCATTGAATGAACACAATGTCATACTGTCCTTATGCGGTGCAATTCACGCGCATATGTAATTGCCGATTTTTCGCATGACGTAAAATACAGTTTCCTACATAAAGAGGGAAATTATACATCAGTAACAATTCTCATTACTGATTTACAATTGTCCTTTGTATGTAAGATAGTTTGTGTCATGCGAAAAATCGGCAATTACATATGCGCGTGAATCGGATCGCATAAGGGCAGTATACTATTAGGTTGGCTTGCTGGGTCGAATAGACGAAGATAGAGAAAATAGCGAATATAGTTCTATATTCGCAATATTCGTATATTTGAGTAGATGAACCAAGACAACCCATTGAATGAACACAATGTCATACTGTCCTTATGCGGTGCAATTCACGCGCATATGTAATTGCCGATTTTTCGCATGACGTAAAATACAGTTTCCTACATAAAGAGGGAAATTATACATCAGTAACAATTCTCATTGCTGATTTGGAATTGTCCTCTGTATGTAAGATAGTTTATGTCATGCGAAAAATCGGCAATTACATATGCGCGTGAATCGCACTGCATAAGGGCAAAATACCATTAGGTTGGCTTGCTTGGTCGAATATAGAGAAAATAGCGAATATAGTGCTATATTCGCAATATTTGTCTATTCGAGTAGACCAAGATAACCCATTGAATGAACACAATATATCATACTCCCCTAATACGGTGCGATTCACGCGCATATGTAATTGCCGATTTTTCGCATGACATAAAATACAGTTTCCTACATAAAGAGGGTAATTATTAATTTAATTATTATACATCACAGTAACAATTCTCATTACTGATTTATAATTCTCTGTATGTAAGATAGTTTATGTCATGCGAAAAATTGGCAATTACATATGCGCGTGAATCGCACCGCATAAGGGAAGTATGCTATTAGGTTCATTCAATGGGTTGTCTTGGTCGACTCGGTCATAAGATAGATAAGAAGCAAGCCAACCATTAGGAACTCATCTCTAAGTTGAATTCGCATCGCGATTAATATAACCTGTAATCGCATGTAATCGCATTGCGAATTAAACTTAGAGCTGGGTTCCTAAAGGTTGCCAATGGCTTGCTAGAATATTATGATTATAACGAATTCACGAATATATCACAATCTTCATTATATTCCAGCAAGTAGCAAGCTCAACCAACCATTAGGAGCTGGGGGGCGCGAGGCTCCGTAAAGAGGGGCTCCAGGTGACAGGAGATGAACGCTTCCACTGTGGAAGCGTTCATCTCCATAGTGATCTGTATCGTCGTCCTCTGGACAGCGATACAGATCGCTGTGCTGTGCGGCAGTGGAGGGAGAGGCGTCTCCCTCCCCTGCTCCTCTGATAGGCTGCGGGCCTTGTGCCGGCAGCCTATCAGAGCGGTTCAGGCGGCGCAATGACGTCATCGCACCGCCTGAGCAGAGTGCACAGCGGGACACAGGCCGGAAGAGGCCTGCATCCAGCGCTTCCAGGGAGGTAAGTATTGGGTAGGTGGGGGGACCCTGGACCCTATTGGGGGAGAGCCTGCACATGATTTGGGGGAGGGGAAGCCTGGACCCTGCACATGATTTGGGGGGAGGGGGTTAATGTAGCCTGCACATGATTGGGGAGGGGGGTTAATGTAGCCTGCACATGATTTGGGGGGAGGGGGGTTAATGGAGCCTGCACATGATTTGGGGGGGGGGAGGGGGGGGTTAATGGAGCCTGCACATGATTTGGGGGGGAGGGGGGTTAATGGCCCTCACCTGTGGGGAGATTGGTGTACTTATAACAATTTTATAGAGAAATGATACTATTTACAGTCGTGCGGGGGGCGCAAAATGTTTTCTTCTTCCTAGGGGGGGCATGACAGAAAATAATTGAGAAGCACTGTCCTAACGGTTGCATTGCTATAATTGACGAAGATTGAGGATATAGCGCTATATTCTCAATCTTTATATTCTAGCAACAACCATTAGGAACCCAGCTCTAAGTTTAATTCGCGATGCGAACATATACTCGCATTGAGAATTAACGTTAGAGTTGGGTTGATGGATTCCCATTGAAAAGGAAAACATGATTCCTTCCTGCTTAAGTTGCTTGTGGTCCAATGACTCATTGACCCACAAGAAAGAAGCAGGGACAAGTCATGTTTTCGCCTTTCAGATATTGGAAAAATGGCGAATATTCTAATTAGCGAATATATATCATTATATTCTAAATGTTCGCAAATTATCGAAGTTGCGATATTCGCAATAAAAATTCTCAATTCGAATATTCGCGCTCAACACTACTTAAGAGAAGCAGTCTGTCAGAACGATTTGTTATTGTGATGACAGACCGACCTCTGTCTTGTGAACCTACCTTTATACCAATGTTTGTTTAATTATAATGTGAAATTTAATAAAAAGATACTTGAAAAAAAAAGAAAAATAGTAATATATATATATATATATATATATATATATCTGTCAACTGCCAGGCGTGGTCTTGTTACTTTTTTATCCCTACAAATACAGCAGGAGTTTTAAATTATAGCTTGCTGCTATCTTTCTGGTAAGATCATACATATTATGTATTCAACAACCATTATCTGCTGCAATATTTCTGTATATGCTTTTTGTTGGAATAAGAACTCTCTTCAAGAAATGTTGTTAAATAGAGCATACACTTATTCAGTGTAGAACTGGTTAACAACTGTTTGAAATGTGCTGCAGTAAAATTTCAGAAAGTAAAATATGCTCACAGAAATGTTGTATGATTTTTATGGAGTGTATTTTATGCTTGATAGAAAATCATCAGCACTCCTGCACCGATTTCTCTAGAAATATATTACTAACTTAATGGTATAACATATTCTGCAGTCTGCAGACCAACGTTTTTTTAGTTAAGAATTACATTGGTTTCATGTCAATATTAACACATTTTGGTAAACCAAAAAATAATCTACTGTCTAGTAGGAAAGGATCAAGTCCTGTTGGGAGTTTAACCCTCCAGTAACGCTCGTATCTAGGGAACCAATACAGATGTTCCTATGTGATGTCCCATGTGCCACACAGGTGCTAGCATGCTAGTGGACATAGACCTCATTTAGCCTGACAAGATTTTGGGGGTATAATGGTAGAGAATGTGACTAGAGTTGAGCGGACACCTGGATGTTCGGGTTCGAGAAGTTCGGCCAAACTTCACAAAAATGTTCGGGTTCGGAATCCGAACTTGACCGGAACTTGACACCGAACCCCATTGAAGTCAAAGGAGACCCGAACTTGTGGGCACTAATGTGGCTGTAAAATAGCCCTGAAAAGGGCTAGAGGGCTGCAAAAGGCAGCAAAATGTAGGTAAATACCCTGCAAAGAAATGTGGATAGGGAAATTACTTAAAACAAAATAAATAAAAATTAACCAATATTAATTTGCAACTTGGAGGAGGAGGTGGAATAGGAGGTTAGGGTGGCGTCGGGTGGGAATGCTATGGGAGTTGAAGTTCTCCTCACAGCCATAAAGGATTCATGTCTGCCTGCAGTGCCACAGGCCTCATTCACAGCTTCATGCCCATGGCAACCATACATGGGAGTTGGAGAAATTCTCATCACAGCCAAAAAGGATTCATGTCTGCCAGCAGTGCCACAGGCCATATTCACAGATTCAGGCCCAAGGCAACCATACATGGGAGTTGGAGAAGTTCTTATCACAGCCAAAAAGGATTCATGTCTGCATGCAGTGGCACAGGCCTCACTCACAGACTCAGGCCCAAGACAACCATACATGGGAGTTGGAGAAGTTGTCATCACAATCAAACAGGAGTCATGCCTGCCTGCAGTGTCACAGGCCTCATGCACAGACTCAGGCCACTGGCACCCACAAAGACGAGAGTTCAAATCACGGTAAAACAGTTGATTTCACCCAACAGTGCCATATGCCACAATCACACATTCAGGCCCATGGCTCCAGTAAAGAGAAGAGCGGTCCCGTAAAAGCAACACAGGCCTCAAGCCAACCTGCAATGGAACAGGCCATTATCATTTATGTAGGCCCTAGCACCCAGACAGAGGAGAGCGGCCCCATAACAGCAATACAGGCCTCGGGTCAACCTGTAATGGAGAAGGCTATTATCATTTATGTAGGCCCTAGCACCCAGACAGAGGTGAGCGGTCCCATAACAGCAACACAGGCCTCAGGTCAACCTGCAATAGAACAGTCCATTATCATTTATGTAGGCCCTAGCACCCAGACAGAGGTGAGCGGTCCCATAACAGCAACACAGGCCTCAGGTCAACCTGCAATAGAACAGGCCATTATCATTTATGTAGGGCCTAGCACACAGACAGGGGAGACCGGCGCCGAAACAGCAACAAAGGCCTTAGGTCAACCTGCAAAGGAACAGGCCATTATGATTTATGTAGGCCCTAGCACCCAGACAGAGGTCAGTGGTCCCATAACCACAACACGGGCCACAGGTCAACCTGCAATAGAAAAGGCCATTATCATTTATGTAGGCCCTAGCACACAGACAGAGGAGAGCGGTCCCATAACAGCAACACAGGCCTCAGGTCAACCTGCAATGGAACAGGCCATTATCATTTATGTAGGCCCTAGCACCCAGACAGAGGTGAGCGGTCCCATAACAGTAACTCAGACCTCAGGTCAACCTGCAATAGAACAGGCCATTATCATTTATGTAGGGCCTAGCACCCAGACAGGGGAGACCGGTCCCGTAACAGCAACAAAGGCCTTAGGTCAATCTGCAAAGGAACAGGCCATTATGATTTATGTAGGCCCTAGCACCCAGACAGAGGTGAGAGGTCCCAGAACCACAACACGGGCCACAGGTCAACCTGCAATAGAAAAGGCCATTATCATTTATGTAGGCCCTAGCACCCAGACAGAGGTGAGTGGTCCCATAACAGCAACTCAGGCCTCAGGTCAACCTGCAATAGAACAGGCCATTATCATTTATGTAGGCCCTAGCACCCAGACAGAGGTGAGCGGTCCCATAACAGCAACTCAGGCCTCAGGTCAACCTGCAATAGAACAGGCCATTATCATTTATGTAGGCCCTAGCACCCAGACAGAGGTGAGCGGTCCCATAACAGCAACACAGGCCTCAGGTCAACCTGCAATTGAACAGGCCATTATCATTTATGTAGGGCCTAGCACACAGACAGGGGAGACCGGTCCCATAACAGAAACACAGGCCTCAGGTCAACCTGCAATAGAAAAGGCCATTATCATTTATGTAGGCCCTAGCACCCAGACAGAGGTGAGTGGTCCCATAACAGCAACTCAGGCCTCAGGTCAACGTGCAATAGAACAGGCCATTATCATATATGTAGGGCTTAGCACCTAGACAGAGGAGAACAGTCCCGTAACAGCTACACAGGCCTCAGGTCAACCTGCAATGGAACATGTCATTATCATTTATGTAGACCCTAGCACCCAGACAGAGGTGAGCGGTCCCGTAACAGAAACACAGGCCTCAGGTCAACCTGCAATAGAAAAGGCCATTATGATTTATGTAGGCCCTAGCACCCAGACAGAGGTGAGTGGTCCCAGAACCACAACACGGGCCACAGGTCAACCTGCAATAGAAAAGGCCATTATCATTTATGTAGGCCCTAGCACCCAGACAGAGGTGAGCGGTCCCATAACAGCAACTCAGGCCTCAGGTCAACCTGCAATAGAACAGGCCATTATCATTTATGTAGGCCCTAGCACCCAGACAGAGGTGAGCGGTCCCATAACAGCAACTCAGGCCTCAGGTCAACCTGCAATAGAACAGGCCATTATAATTTATGTAGGCCCTAGCACCCAGACAGAGGTGAGCGGTCTCATAACAGCAACACAGGCCTCAGGTCAACCTGCAATAGAACAGGCCATTATCATTTATGTAGGGCCTAGCACGCAGACAGGGGAGACCGGTCCCATAACAAAAACACAGGCCTCAGGTCAACCTGCAATAGAAAAGGCCATTATCATTTATGTAGGCCCTAGCACCCAGACAGAGGTGAGCGGTCCCATAACAGCAACTCAGGCCTCAGGTCAACGTGCAATAGAACAGGCCATTATCATATATGTAGGGCTTAGCACCTAGACAGAGGAGAACAGTCCCGTAACAGCTACACAGGCCTCAGGTCAACCTGCAATAGAAAAGGCCATTATCATTTATGTAGACCCTAGCACCCAGACAGAGGTGAGTGGTCCCGTAACAGAAACACAGGCCTCAGGTCAACCTGCAATAGAAAAGGCCATTATCATTTATGTAGGCCTTAGCACCCAGATACAGGACAGCTGTTACGTAACAGCAACACAGGCCTCACGTCAACCTGCAATGGAACAGGCCATTATCATTTATGTAGGCACTAGCACCCAGACAGAGGTGAGCGGTCCCATAACAGCAACTCAGGCCTCAGGTCAACTTGCAAAGTAACAGGCCATTATCATTTATGTAGGTCCTGACTCACAGACAATATGCAAAATAAATGTGGAGCCCCAGTTATGGGTCTACAACACAATGAAAGCCAGATATCCCTCAAAGGAAGGAAAACCAAGCGAAGGGGTGTCTCCATTACAGAGATCACCAAATCCACCATATTAAGTGGTCCCTATGTCAAGATCCCGCTTTTTTACAAGCTTTAAGGATGTGACAGGGAAAACCTAAGCCAGGTATCCATCCACAGACAGCTGTTTCGAGGTGTTGCCCCTCATCAGTGTGGAGTAGGATTCTGGCTAACCGGGAGCAATGCCTCGGAGACCACTCAAACACAACAATAGCTGATCTCAGGAGACCAGCTACAAAAAACACCGCGGAGCCTCACTTAAGAGTCTCAACACAGCAATCCGAAGTGCAAAGTTCCCTGGGAAACAGGAATATGCAAAATAAATGTGGAGCCCCAGTTATGGGTCTACAACACAATGAAAGCCAGATATCCCTCAAAGGAAGGAAAACCAAGCGAAGGGGTGTCTCCATTACAGAGATCACCAAATCCACCATATTAAGTGGTCCCTATGTCAAGATCCCGCTTTTTTACAAGCTTTAAGGATGTGACAGGGAAAACCTAAGCCAGGTATCCATCCACAGACAGCTGTTTCGGGGTGTTGCCCCTCATCAGTGTGGAGTAGGATTCTGGCTAACCGGGAGCAATGCCTCGGAGACCACTCAAACACAACAATAGCTGATCTCAGGAGACCAGCTACAAAAAGCTACCGCGGAGCCTCACTTAAGAGTCTCAACACAGCAATCCGAAGTGCAAAGTTCCCTGGGAAACAGGAATATGCAAAATAAATGTGGAGCCCCAGTTATGGGTCTACAACACAATGAAAGCCAGATATCCCTCAAGGAAGGAAAACCAAGCGAAGGGGTGTCTCCATTACAGAGATCACCAAATCCACCATATTAAGTGGCCCCTATGTCAAGATCCCGCTTTTTACAAGCTTTAAGGATGTGACAGGAAAACCTAAGCTAGGTATCCATCCACAGACAGCTGTTTCGAGGTGTTGCCCCTCATCAGTGTGGAGTAGGATTCTGGCTAACCGGGAGCAATGCCTCGGAGACCACTCAAACACAACAATAGCTGATCTCAGGAGACCAGCTACAAAAAGCACCGCGGAGCCTCACTTAGAGTCTCAACACAGCAATCCGAGTGCAAAGTTCCCTGGGAAACAGGAATATGCAAAATAAATGTGGAGCCCCAGTTATGGGTCTACAACACAATGAAAGCCAGATATCCCTCAAGGAAGGAAAACCAAGCGAAGGGGTGTCTCCATTACAGAGATCACCAAATCCACCATATTAAGTGGCCCCTATGTCAAGATCCGCTTTTTACAAGCTTTAAGGATGTGACAGGAAAACCTAAGCTAGGTATCCATCCACAGACAGCTGTTTCGGGGTGTTGCCCCTCATCAGTGTGGAGTAGGATTCTGGCTAACCGGGAGCAATGCCTCGGAGACCACTCAAACACAACAATAGCTGATCTCAGGAGACCAGCTACAAAAAGCTACCGCGAGCCTCTTGAGAGTCTCAACACAGCAACCGCGAAGTTAGCCAGAGTTACCCACACGGATGAGGGGCAACATGCAAAATAGACATCTGTGGATGGACACCCGGTTATGGGTTCCTGTCAACATCCTAAAGCTTGTAAAGCCAGCTGATCCCGACATAGGGACCACGGAAAACCATGCGAAGGATGTCTCGATCTGCTGTAATCGCGAGATCCACCCATATTAAGCGGTCCTATGGTCAAGATCCCTTCCTTTGCAGGGCTATCTGGCTTCATTGTGACTGGAGAACCATAAGCCGGGGCATCCACATTGACTAGCTGTATTCGCGTGTTGCCCCGGCATACAGTGTGGACTCAGGATTGCTGTGGCTGAGACATGCCTCAGTGAGGCTCACGCAGGCACAGCTTTGTAGCTGGTCTCAGGAGACCAGCTACACTTGTTGATGTCTTGAGTGGTCTCCGAGGCATTGGCAATCCGAGTGAGTTAGCCAGAATCCTACTCCACACTGATGAGGGCAACACCTCGAAACAGCTGTCTGTGGATGGATACCTGGCTTAGGTTTTCCTGTCACATCCTTAAAGCTTGTAAAAAGCGGGATCTTGACATAGGGACCACTTAATATGGTGGATTTGGTGATCTCTGTAATGGAGACACCCCTTCGCTTGGTTTTCCTTCCTTTGAGGGATATCTGGCTTTCATTGTGTTGTAGACCCATAACTGGGGCTCCACATTTATTTTGCATATTCCTGTTTCCCAGGGAACTTTGCACTTCGGATTGCTGTGTTGAGACTCTAAGTGAGGCTCCGCGGTAGCTTTTTGTAGCTGGTCTCCTGAGATCAGCTATTGTTGTGTTTGAGTGGTCTCCGAGGCATTGCTCCCGGTTAGCCAGAATCCTACTCCACACTGATGAGGGGCAACACCTCGAAACAGCTGTCTGTGGATGGATACCTAGCTTAGGTTTTCCCTGTCACATCCTTAAAGCTTGTAAAAAGCGGGATCTTGACATAGGGACCACTTAATATGGTGGATTTGGTGATCTCTGTAATGGAGACACCCCTTCGCTTGGTTTTCCTTCCTTTGAGGGATATCTGGCTTTCATTGTGTTGTAGACCCATAACTGGGGCTCCACATTTATTTTGCATATTCCTGTTTCCCAGGGAACTTTGCACTTCGGATTGCTGTGTTGAGACTCTAAGTGAGGCTCGCGGTAGCTTTTTGTAGCTGGTCTCCTGAGATCAGCTATTGTTGTGTTTGAGTGGTCTCCGAGGCATTGCTCCCGGTTAGCCAGAATCCTACTCCACACTGATGAGGGGCAACACCTCGAAACAGCTGTCTGTGGATGGATACCTAGCTTAGGTTTTCCCTGTCACATCCTTAAAGCTTGTAAAAAGCGGGATCTTGACATAGGGGCCACTTAATATGGTGGATTTGGTGATCTCTGTAATGGAGACACCCCTTCGCTTGGTTTTCCTTCCTTTGAGGGATATCTGGCTTTCATTGTGTTGTAGACCCATAACTGGGGCTCCACATTTATTTTGCATATTCCTGTTTCCCAGGGAACTTTGCACTTCGGATTGCTGTGTTGAGACTCTTAAGTGAGGCTCCGCGGTGTTTTTTGTAGCTGGTCTCCCTGAGATCAGCTATTGTTGTGTTTGAGTGGTCTCCGAGGCATTGCTCCCGGTTAGCCAGAATCCTACTCCACACTGATGAGGGGCAACACCCCGAAACAGCTGTCTGTGGATGGATACCTGGCTTAGGTTTTCCCTGTCACATCCTTAAAGCTTGTAAAAAGCGGGATCTTGACATAGGGACCACTTAATATGGTGGATTTGGTGATCTCTGTAATGGAGACACCCCTTCGCTTGGTTTTCCTTCCTTTGAGGGATATCTGGCTTTCATTGTGTTGTAGACCCATAACTGGGGCTCCACATTTATTTTGCATATTCCTGTTTCCCAGGGAACTTTGCACTTCGGATTGCTGTGTTGAGACTCTTAAGTGAGGCTCCGCGGTGTTTTTGTAGCTGGTCTCCCTGAGATCAGCTATTGTTGTGTTTGAGTGGTCTCCGAGGCATTGCTCCCGGTTAGCCAGAATCCTACTCCACACTGATGAGGGGCAACACCCCGAAACAGCTGTCTGTGGATGGATACCTAGCTTAGGTTTTCCTGTCACATCCTTAAAGCTTGTAAAAAGCGGGATCTTGACATAGGGACCACTTAATATGGTGGATTTGGTGATCTCTGTAATGGAGACACCCCTTCGCTTGGTTTTCCTTCCTTTGAGGGATATCTGGCTTTCATTGTGTTGTAGACCCATAACTGGGGCTCCACATTTATTTTGCATATTCCTGTTTCCCAGGGAACTTTGCACTTCGGATTGCTGTGTTGAGACTCTTAAGTGAGGCTCCGCGGTGCTTTTTGTAGCTGGTCTCCTGAGATCAGCTATTGTTGTGTTTGAGTGGTCTCCGAGGCATTGCTCCCGGTTAGCCAGAATCCTACTCCACACTGATGAGGGCAACACCCTGAAACAGCTGTCTGTGGATGGATACCTGGCTTAGGTTTTCCCTGTCACATCCTTAAAGCTTGTAAAAAGCGGGATCTTGACATAGGGACCACTTAATATGGTGGATTTGGTGATCTCTGTAATGGAGACACCCCTTCGCTTGGTTTTCCTTCCTTTGAGGGATATCTGGCTTTCATTGTGTTGTAGACCCATAACTGGGGCTCCACATTTATTTTGCATATTCCTGTTTCCCAGGGAACTTTGCACTTCGGATTGCTGTGTTGAGACTCTTAAGTGAGGCTCCGCGGTGTTTTTGTAGCTGGTCTCCCTGAGATCAGCTATTGTTGTGTTTGAGTGGTCTCCGAGGCATTGCTCCCGGTTAGCCAGAATCCTACTCCACACTGATGAGGGGCAACACCCGAAACAGCTGTCTGTGGATGGATACCTGGCTTAGGTTTTCCCTGTCACATCCTTAAAGCTTGTAAAAAAGCGGGATCTTGACATAGGGACCACTTAATATGGTGGATTTGGTGATCTCTGTAATGGAGACACCCCTTCGCTTGGTTTTCCTTCCTTTGAGGGATATCTGGCTTTCATTGTGTTGTAGACCCATAACTGGGGCTCCACATTTATTTTGCATATTCCTGTTTCCCAGGGAACTTTGCACTTCGGATTGCTGTGTTGAGACTCTTAAGTGAGGCTCCGCGGTGTTTTTTGTAGCTGGTCTCCCTGAGATCAGCTATTGTTGTGTTTGACTCACTATCAAAGGAGAGGTCATTTGACAGCAAAAAGACGTTAATGTCTCCGACAATACAGCAGGCGATTAAACGAAATATAGGCCCCTGACACCCAGACAGAGGAGAGGTCATTTGTCAGCAAAAAGAGGTTAATGTCTCCCAACAATGCAGCGGGCGATTAAACGAACTATAGGCCCCTGACACCCAGACAGAGGAGAAGTCATTTGACAGTAAAAAGAGGTTAATGTCTAACACCAATGCAGCGGTGGATTAAACGAAATATAGGCCCCTGACACCCAAACAGAGGAGAGGTCATTTGTCAGCAAAAAGAATTTAATGTCTCCCACCAATACAGCAGGCGATTAAGCGAAATATAGGCCCCTGACACCCAAACAGAGGAGAAGTAATTTGACAGTAAAAAGAGGTTAATGTCTAACACCAATGCAGCAGTGGATTAAACGAAATATAGGCCTCTGAGACCCAGACAGAGGAGAGGTCATTTGTCAGCAAAAAGAGTTTAATGTCTTCCACCAATACAGCAGGCGATTAAATGAAATATAGGCCCCTCACACCCAAACAGAGGAGAAGTCATTTGGCAGCAAAAAGAGGTTAATGTCTCCCATCAATGCAGCAGGCGATTAGCTGAAATGTAGGCCCCTGGCACCCAGACAGAGGAGAGGTTTATTCAACTTGGGGTTGCCCGCAAAATAATGGTGCAATTAAAAAATGAGGATTCAATAAAGAAGTGCCCTGGAGTACAATAATGTATGGTTGAGGGCGAGGCAGTCTTAAATCTCTATTATGCACAAGGTACGGACAATCCTGTGGGATCCATGCCTGGTTCATTTTAATGAACGTGAGCTTGTCCACGTTGGCCGTGGACAGGCGGCTGCGTTTGTCTGTAATGATGCCCACTGCCGTGCTAAATACATGTTCAGACAATACACTGGGCGCAGGGCAGGCCAACACCTCCAAGGCATAAAGGGCAAGCTCTGGCCATGTGGAAAATTTGGAGACCCAGAAGTTGAATGGGGCAGAACCATCAGTCAGTACGTGGAGGCGTGTGCACATGTACTGTTCCACCATGTTGTTGAAATGTTGCCTCCTGCTAACACGTTCCCTATCAGCTGGTGGTGCAGTTTGCTGTGGCGCGGTGACAAAACATTTCCACATCTTGGCCATGCTAAACCAGCTGTCTGAGGAGCAGGCCGTGACACAGCTGCAATGGCAACCTCTTCCTCCTCCTCCACCTCTGCCTTCGCCTTGTGATTCCACTTGTCCCCTTGTGTCAGTTGGGAATGCCCTCAGGAGCGCGTCTACCAGCGTGCGCTTGTAGTCGCGCATCTTCCTATGACGCTCCAGTGCAGGAATTAAGGTGGGCACGTTGTCCTTGAACTGGGGATCCAGTAGGGTGGCAACCAAGTAGTCAGCACAAGTTAAAATGTGGGCAACTCTGCTGTCGTTGCGCAGGCACTGCAGCATGTAGTCGCTCATGTGTGCTAGGCTGCCCACCGGTAACGATAAGCTGTCCTCTGTAGGTGGTTTATCGTCTTTGTCCTCCGTATCCCCCCAGCCATGCTTCTGTGATGGCCCTGAGCTGCGTAGGGTGCCACCCTGCAGTTAAACCGGTTCCTCCCCCTCGTCCTCAAGAAGAGTGCTCTGGCAGTCCACTTGTGTACCTGCCCTCTGCTGGTACAGGAACCCCCTCTCTGAGCCACTTCTGTATGACCTGCCTGAAACCATGTGAAATGCCCCCTCTTCCTCCTCCTGTGCCGCATCCTCTTCCATCATCACTGTAATATTTTTTTTCAAGGAGACATAAAAGGGGTATTGTAACACTCACAACGGTGTCATCAGCACTGGCCATGTTGGTTGAGTTCTCATAAGACCGCAACAAGGTACACAGGTCTCACATGCAGGCCCAGTCACTGGTGGTGAAGTGGTGCTGATCCGCACAGTGACTGACCCATACATACTGCATCTGAAACTCCACAATCGCCCGCTGCTGCTCGCACAGTCTCTCCAGCATATGTAAGGTGGAGTTAAGCCTGGTGGGCACATCGCATATGAGGCGGTGAGCAGGAAGGCTGAAGTTACGCTGCAGCGCAGACAGGTGAGCAGAAGCAGGATGAGAATGCCGAAAGCGCGCACATACGGACCGCACTTTCAGCAGCAGCTCTGACATGTCTGGGTAGTTTTTAAGAAACTTCTGCACCACCAGATTCAGCACACGCGCCAGGCAAGGGATGTGCGTCAAACCGGCTAGTCCCAGAGCTGCAACGAGATTTTTCCCATTATCGCACACCACCAGGCCTGGCTTGAGGCTCACTGGCAGCAACCACTCATCAGTCTGCTGTTCTATGCCCCTCCAAAGCACCTGTGCGGTGTGGGGTTTGTCACCCAAACACATGAGTTTTAAAAACGCCTGCTGACGTTTACCCGGACTGTGCCGAAGTTGGGGGTGAGGTTATTTTAAAGACCGGATGTGGGGGTAGTAGAAGAGGAGGAGGAGGAGGAGGAGGATGATGCGGAGTAGGAGGAGGAAGGAACAGGAGGCAACAAATAATGCCCTACCATCCTCGGTGGTGGAAGGACATGCGCCTATCCGCCTCGGGCCCAGCCGCCACTACGTTTACCCAGTGTGTAGTTAGGGAGATATAACGACCCTGGCCATGCTTACTGGTCCATGTATCTGTGGTTATCTGACCTTGCAACAGATGGCGTTTCACAGCACACACTTGATTTTATCCTCCACTTGGTTGTGCAGGGAAGGCTCGCCTGGAAAAGTATTGGCAGCTGGGAACAACGTACTGGGAGAGCCACCGCTATCAGCTGTTTGAAACAGTCGGTCTCCACTCGACGGAATGGCAGCATTTCAAAGGCCAGTCATTTTGAAATGCTGGCATTCAGGGCCAGGGCTCGAGGGTGGGTAGGTGGGTATTTCCTCCTTCTCTCCAATGTTTGGGAGATGGACAGCTGAACGCTGCCGTGTGACATTGTGGAGATTCTTGGTGATGGTGTCGTATGTGGTGGTGTGGGTGGAACATCCTCTGTTTGCTGGTCGCCAGGTGACAAGGTGACGCCAGAGGTGGAGGAGAGGCCGAGGTAGAAGCAAAAGAGGGAGCAGGAGGAGGCTGAGATAATTCCTGGTTTTAAGGTGTTTTTTCCTCTGCATTTCATGCTTTGGATGTAGATAACTGGTCATGCAGGTTATGCTGAAGTTAAGAACGTTTATGCCTCGCTTCAGGCTCTGATGACACAACATGCAAACCACTTGTGTCTTGTCATCAGGACATTGTGTGAGGAACTGCCACGCAAACTGCCACTCCTTGGAGCAGGCTTTGGTGTGCTCGGTGCCTGGGTGCGCTTGACAGTAGCAGGCGCACTGTCTCTGGAACGCCCGCTGCGCTTTTGCACCCTGCTCCCTCTTTTGCTGTGCTGTTGCCTCTGTGCGATCACCGCCTCTTCCTCAGAACTGCACGCCTCACTAGCATGACCTTCAGTCCAGTTTGGGTCTAGTACTTCATCATCCTTCACATCATCTTGCACCCATTCATGACACCTGCCCTCCTGGTCGGTCTGCACATTGCAGAAAGCCACAGCAGTTGACACCTGTGTTTCGTCATCATCAGAGACGTTTTGCGGCAGTATTCCCATGTCCTCATCCTGCAAAAAAAGTGGTTGAGCATCAGTGCATTCAAGGTCTTCTTCTTCTGGGGCAGGGCTGGGTGGATGGGTCGAGGAAAGCCTGCCAACAGAGTCATCAAAAAGCATGAGACTTTCCTGCATTATTTGGGGCTCTGACTGCTTGGCTGATTTGCAAGGGGGTGAGGTGGAAGACTGATGGGCATGGGCTGCAGGTGCTAACTCTGAGCTATCTGCAGAGGACTGGGTGTTAGATACTGTGAAGGAACTGGAGGCACTGTCAGCAACCCAATCTACTTTCGCCTGTACATGTTCTGGCTTCACCATCCGTAGAGCGGCATTTGAGCCTAACAAATAACGCTGCAGATTCTGTTGCCTACTCACACCAGAGGAAGTTGTTTGACTTGGAGCGGTAGTTGGCGCTGAACGGCCTCTCCCAGCAACAGGAGCTCCACCAACACCACCACGACAATACCCATGTCCGTTATTCGATGTTCTCATTATTTGCGTTCACCCACCAAGCTGAAAGATTGGTCTCTCTCCGGTGTCAATTTACCTGCCACTAGTCAACAAATATGTTCGCTAAGGCAGTGCCTGTGTTATAAAAATGCTCTGTGGACCCAGTATACTGTTTTTGGGCAAAAAATACACTGATTCTCAATTTCTATGCGGAAATGTAAAAAAAAAATTGGTACGCTCTATGCACAAGTGGTTTGTGGAACAAGAACAAGTATGTTTGTAATAAAATACAGAAAATTAGTATTTCACTGTTGTAAATTGAAATTAATTATTTATATGCCGGATGCACAACAGTTTTTTCGGCCTAAAACACAGCTTTTTTCAATAAAACCTCAAAATGCAGTTTTTAACTGCTGTACATTAACTGTAGATATCTATACTATGTATGGACACCAGATTTGGGGATCCAGAACACGGATTTGGTCACCAAAATTCACAAATGCAGTATTTAACAGCTATAAATTGTAAATAATAATTTAAGCGACGGATGCACAACAGTTTTTTTCGGCCTAAAACAGGGCATTTTTCAATAAAACCCCAAAATGCAGTTTTTAACTGCTGTACATTAAAAGTAGATATTTATACTATTTAACCGCTATAAATTGGAAATAATTATTTAAACGACGGATGCACAACTGTTCTTTCGGCCTAAAACACAGCTTTTTTCAATAAAACCTCAAAATGCAGTTTTAAACTGCTGTACATTAACTGTAGATATCTATACTATGTATGGACACCAGATTTGGGGATCCAGAACACGGATTTGGTCACCAAAATTCACAAATGCAGTATTTAACAGCTATAAATTGTAAATAATAATTTAAGCGACGGATGCACAACTGTTTTTTTCGGCCTAAATAAAACCCATAAATGCAATTTTTTACTGTTGTAAATTTAAATTAGATATTTATACCGTGTATGTACAACTGCTTTGTGAAGCAAGAATATTGTTTTTTTCCCACAAAAAAAAAGAATAATGCACTATTTCTCAGCTGTAATGTGAAATCGGTATTTAAGTGGATCAGGATTTCCACATTTTTGTAAAAAAATAAAAATACACTTATGCTGTATTTCACAGTAGCAATGTAAAATAGGCATTTGGAATGGGTACTTCAGACTGTTTGGTGGACCTTGAATAACGTTTTTTTTTTTCTATAAAAAACAAAGAAGCACTATTTCCCTGCAGAAATATAAAATATTTCTTTGGACAGTGTATGCAGAACTGATTTATGGACAACGAATACGTTTTTTCCCCCAAAATTACATGGGTTCTCCATTTCACCGCAGAAATGTCAAATATATATTTTGGCGGTGTAAAATAGGCTTGGTGGATCAGGATGACCACTTTTTTTTTAACTAAAATACACTGATGCACTATTTGATAGCTGAAATTGAATATATGGTTTAGTGTATTGTATACACAAGTGCTCTGTGGCACCACAGATCCCAGACTAGACAAATGGGCTATGTCACCCCTTAAACATACAAAAGGCAATATAGGGGACTTGAGCAGCCAGAAAAAAAAGCTTTTTTTTCCTTTACTGAGCTACAAAATAAGATTAGGCCGATGTCCCTGGCTTGCTGGCACACATACAATACACTACAGTGGCTAAAATGGCCACCGAGCACCACCTCAGTAACACATGGATTACAAAAAACGATTTCCCTGCAGTGGCTGGGTACAGAAATGTTGGATTGCTGAAGCTCCCTCCCTCTCTATTTGCTGTATCTTGTGGATTAAAGTAGCACGGGTTCTTCTGATTTCTGCCCTATTCTGTCCCTGATCGCAGCAGCAGCATCCTCTCCATAAGCTCAAATCAGCAGACTGACGTGCGGCAGTACGTGACTCCAGCTTATAAAGAGGCTGGGTCACATAGAAACATAGAATGTGTTGGCAGATAAGAACCATTTGGCCCATCTAGTCTGCCCAATATACTGAATACTATGAATAGCCCCTAGCCCTATCTTATATGAAGGATGGCCTTATGCCTATCCCATGCATGCTTAAACTCCTTCACTGTATTTGCAGTTACCACTACTGCAGGAAGACTATTCCATGCGTCCACTACCCTCTCAGTAAAGTAATACTTCCTGATATTACTTTGCCCCGTCCTCTTGCAGCAGTTTTTCTTCTTTTAAATATTCTCTCCTCTTTTACCGTGTTGATTCCCTTTATGTATTTCAAAGTTGCTATCATATCACCTCTGTCTCTTCTTACTTCCTTAATTTCCTTTAACCTTTCCTGGTAAGTTTTGTCCTGCAATCCATGTACTAGTTTAGTAGCTCTTCTCTGAACTCTCCTCCAAAATTTCAATATCCTTCTGCAGATATGGTCTCCAGTACTGCACACAATACTCCAAATGAGGTCTCCCTAGTGCTCTGTAGAGCGGCACGAGCACCTCCCTCTTTCTACTGTTAATGCCTCTCCCTATACACCCAAGAATTCTGCTGGCATTACCTGCTGCTATATGACATTGTCTGCCCACCTTTAGGTCATCTGATATAACGACCCCTAAATCCCCTTCCTCAGATACTGAGGTTGGTACTGTATCACTGATTTTATATTCTGCTCTTGGGTTTTTACGCCACAGGTGCATTATCTTGCACTTATCGACATTAAATTTTAGCTGCCAGATTTTTGACCATTCCTCTAGTTTTCCTAAATCCTTTTCCATTTGGTGTATCCCTCCAGGAACATCAACCCTGTTACAAATCTTTGTGTCATCAGCAAAAAGACACACCTTACCATTGAGGCCTTCTGCAATTTCACTGATAAAGATATTAAACAATATGGGTCTCAGAACAGATCCTTGAGGTACCCCACTGTTAACAATACCATGGTCTTAATATACTCCATTGACTACAACCCTCTGTTTTCTGTCCTTCAGCCACTGCCTAATCCATTCAACAATATGTGAGCCCAAGCTCAAAGACTGCAGTTTATTGATAAGCCTTCTATGTGGGACAGTATCAAAAGCCTTACTAAAGTCCAGATAAGCGATGTCTACTGCACCTCCGCCATCTATTATTTTAGTCACCCAATCAAAAAAAAGTCAATAATATTAGTTTGACTTGATCTCCCTGAAGTAAACCCATGCTGTTTTTTTTTATCAATCAACCCATGGGTTTTTAGATGTTCCACAATCCTATCCTTGAGTATGGTTTCCATTAATTTCCCCACTATTGATGTCAGGCTTACTGGCCTATAGTTGCCCGATTCCTCTCTACTACCTTTCTTGTGAATTGTCACATTTGTTAATTTCCAATCTTCTGGGACGACTCCTGTTACCAGTGATTGGTTAAATAAATCTGTTAATGGTTTTGCTAGTACACCTCTAAGCTCTTTTAATAGCTTTGGGTGTATCCCATCAGGCCCCTGCACTCAGCCAGTCACAGCCATGCCATTAGTAGGCATGGCTGTGATGGTTTCTGAGGGCAAGAAGTAAAACGCTTGCTGATTGGCTGCTGTGCAGCCCTTCAGAAAGCGGAAGATATCGCCGAACAACGGACCCGAACCTGAACTTTTTTGAAAATACTATACAGTTGGGTTCGCTCAACTCTAAATGTGACAGCATCCAATAGGTGAAATCAAACAGACTTTATTTCTTTGTTTAGCCTTTATCAAATAGCCAATATTTTGAAGGCTTTCACTGAATGTAGAACAGCTGAGGAAAGATTTAGTGGGAAATTTATCAAACTGATGCAAAGTAGAACTGGTTTAGTTGCCCATAGCAACCAATCCGATTCTACCTTTCATTGTTGACAGCTCCTTTGGAAAATGAAAGGTGGAATCTCATTGGATGCTATTGTCAACTAAGCCTGTTTTACTTTATAACAGTTTGATATATCTCCCCCTTAGTGCTGCTGCGTAATCTCAATTACTTTTTTTCTCCCAGATAGCCCCTTTAATGTGCTTATCCCATGACAATGTATCCCCAATCCACTGGATAGGTGTCTGATTGTCAAGGAACCTCTGAGGCCCCTGACATTACTAGCCCTCCATAGAGTTAAAAGGAGCTGCCACCACATTCAAACAGGGGACAACAGGTCCTGTTTTAGTGATCGGCAGGGGTACCAGTGGCCAGAATCCTTCTGATTACGCACAAGTTCCCTGTGGACTGGCATATGTTGTTGACAATAACAATAATGATACAATATAATGACTATACTGGTGATAAGTATAAAAAAATGTATTTGTTATCACACAGTGATATTGCAAGAAAAAAGTGAAATACAAAAATACAAAAAAAGGACAAAATATAGAAAACATGCAGAGAGGAAGAAATAGATGCATGTAAAAAGACAGGAAAACATTGAAATATAGTGCATGAAAACATGAATAAATTGCAGAAGCATCCTATAGTATACGACATATAATATTGAATAAGTACATAATATTGAATGAGTATTAGTAACATAGTTCATAAGGCTGGGAAATAACATCTGTCCATCTAGTTCAGCCTGTTATCCTGCAAATCGATCAAGAGGAAGGCAGAGAAAAAACCCTGTGGTGTAGAATCCAATTTTCCTCACTTTAAGGGGAAAAAATTCCTTCCTGACTCCAATCAGGCAATCAGAATAACTCCCTGGATCAACAACCTATCTCTAATAACTATAACTCGAGATGAGTGAATCAAAGTTAATGAAGTGCAATTCGATCCAATCTTCAGGAAAAAATCGATTTGCACCAAATCCGAATTCCCTGACACTTCGTGGTAACAAATCGCATTTTTTCCTAAAATTGCTGATGCAGATGTTAATACATGGAGCAAAGAACTCTTGGGACGAGGAATCACCTACAATGCCATGCAAGCAGCCAATCAGCTGCCAGCCAGCCCTATAAATACCGTCAGCCATCTTGGATTCAGCCATTTTCCAGTGCATTTAGTGCAGGGAGAGACATTAGCAGGTACTAGGGAAAGTGATAAAAAAAAAGACTTTTATTTTGCTGAATAGATGTTCAGGGAAAGATCATTAGAAGTGTAGGGAAAGGATAGGGAGGAATTATTTAACACTATAAAAGGAGAACACGGTCCAATAGAGGAGTGTACAGCCTGGGTAATAGGAACTACACCTTGCTGCACTGACTAGGGATTTGAATTGCCATTATACTGCTGCTTTCAGGTATGCAATAGATGATATCTCTGTAATTCCAGCAAACTGTTCTTGTTATTGGGGTGCAAGTGCTATGTGATACAGCCATTAACAGGGTATATTACTAGGAAATATTTATATGTCTTATTAGACCTTGTGCGGTGCAGTTATATGTTCTAAAGCCTATTTTGGCATGTTTTAGTGCACAAAGGGGCTTATTAATCGTTGTGTGGTGAACTGAGAAAATTACAGCCTTTTTTGGCGTTTATTAGTGGAAAACAAAAAGTATTATTTGCCGTTTAGTGCTACAGTTATATGTTCTAAAGCCTTTTTTGTGTTGTATTAGTGGAAAAAAAAATATGAGCTTATTTGCTGTTCAGCGGTGCAGTTAAATGTTCTAAAGCCTTTTTTGGCATGTATAAGTGGAAAAATATAAGGGCTTATTTGCTGTTCAGCGGTGCAGTTATATGTTCTAAAGTCTTTTTTGGGGTGTATTAGTGAACAAATAGGGATTATTAGCAATTGTGTGGTGAAGTGAAAAAATTTACAGCCTTTTTTGGCGTGTATTAGTGGAAAACAAAAAGTGTTATTTGCCATTCAGCGGTGCAGTTATATGTTCTAAAGCCTTTTTTGCCGTGTATTAGTGCAAATAAAGGGGCTTATTAACCTCTGTGTGGTGAAGTGAGAAAATTACACCCTTTTTTGGCGTGCATTAGTGGAAAACAAAAAGTATTATTTGCTGTTCAGGGGTGCAGTTATATGTTCTAAAGTCTTTTTTGGTGTGTATTAGTGAGAAATAGAAGAGCATATTAGCCGTTGTGTGAAGTGAGAAAATTATAGCCTTTTTTGGAGTGTATTAATTTCCTTTTTATTTATTTATTTGATCTAAAAGTATTTCACACAGGGAAGTGACTGGCCCTGCACAGGGGAGGGGCAGAGTCCAAAATGTTTCGGGCGCAGGCACAGGTCACAGCAGATTAAGGGGGCATGGCAGCAGGGGTCAGTTCCAGAGGCCTGAGATCCCGGTGACATCTAGCGGTCGTGTCTTGACCAGCAACCCAGCTGTCCTTGAATGTTTGACTCGGTCATCCATTTAGACCCAAGTGACATCAGCCACCCCCAGCCAAGAGTCGGTGGGTTCATCAGACACAACTCTTAGTTGGCATGGCCTGGGAGCAGGCCCTGTGCCCTCAACTGTCCTCAACTTACCTCTGTCCTTTTCTGTTCCCTCAGCCAGAGACTTATTATATACTGTGGGCTCATCTTCACTATATAGCAAGGATGATCTACTAGAGGACAATAAGCAGCTACAGTTGTGTTCAAAATTATTCAACCTCCACTGAAATGGAGTGCTTTGGCCAGTTTGACATTGATTTTGATCATTTCAGTCATCTTATTTACAATTAAATCAAAGAGGCACTTGTAAGTCAGACAAATATAACATAACATTTATAATGAAATAACGACAAATGTCTTTTCTGTGCTCACATCATTATCAGTTTTATTCAACCCCCAAGTGACATTCAATCTTAGTACTTAGTACAACATCCTTTTCCAGTTATAACAGCTTTTTAACGTGAAGCATAGATTAACACAAGGGTCTTGCAGCGATCTACGGGTATCTTCGCCCATTCTTCATGGGCAAAAGCCTCCAGTTCAGTCACATTCTTAGGCTTGCGTGCTGCAACTGCTTTCTTTAAGCACCACCAGAGGTTCTCAATCGGATTTAAGTCTGGGGACTGTGATGGCCACTTCAAAATGTTCCAGCCTTTAATCTGCAACCATGCTCTAGTGGACTTGGAGGTATGCTTGGGATCATTGTCTTGTTGAAAGGTCCAACGTCTCCCAAGCCTCAGGTCTGTGACGGACTGCATCACATTTTCATCCAATATCTCCTGGCACTGAAGAGAATTCATGGTACCTTGCACACGCTGAAGCTTCCCTGTACCTGTAGAAGCAAAACAGCCCCAAAGCATGATTGACCCCCCCCGCCATGCTTCACAGTAGGCAAGGTGTTCTTTTCTTCATAGGCCTCCTCCAAACATAGCGTTGATCCATGGGCCCAAACAGTTCTACAGTGTTTTTGAACACTATCCAAAAACTTTTGTGGTTTGTCCACATGACTTTTGGCATACTGCAGTCGACTCTTCTTATTCTTTGGAGACAGCAAGGGGGTGCGCCTGGGAGTTCTGGCATGGAGGCCTTCATTACGCAGTGTGCGCCTTATTGTCTGAGCTAAAACTTCACTACCCGCATCTGACAAATCTTTTTTCAGTTCCTCAGCAGTCACACGGGGACTTTTCTCCTCTTTGCACTTCAGGTAGCGCACAGCAGTTGAAGTCAGCATCTTCTTTCTGCCACGACCAGGTAGCGTTTCAACAGTGCCCTTTGCCTTGAATTTGCGAATGATGCTTCCTATGGTGTCTCTTGGTATGTTTAACATCTTTGCAATCTTCTTATAGCCATTGCCCTTCCTGTGAAGAGAAATCACCTCTTTTCTTGTCTTCCTGGACCATTCTCTTGACTTCACCATGTTTGTAAACACACCAGTAAATGTCTAGAAGGAGCTGAGTATCACAGTCATTTTACATCTGCCTAATTGGTGCTTATTATGCTTGATTGCTGCTCCTTGACATCCAGAGGTGTTTTCAATACCTGATCGAAAACACTTGAATGAACCCTTGTTCCTAAGAGTGGTCGTCTTTAAGGGGTTGAATAATTGTGTCAATGAAGAAATCACAAAAAAAACATTTAATACTGTATTACAAAAACAATTGACGTCATTTTAGTTGCATCTGGTTCTTTAAAAAGTCCTTGTAAGATTTCATTCTGAACACAATTACAAATGTACACTAAATTCCCTAAAACCCCTTACAGCATTGGGGGTTGAATAATTTTGAACACAACTGTACTGCCCAACCAAGATCTGGCAAAGACATCTGCCGCTTCCTCCAGGGCTTCATCAAGGGGCCTCATCATCATCGGGAGAAAAGGGTGGCAGCTTGCATGTGAGGCAGCGGTGGAGCTAGCAAGTCTGTAGAATGGCCGGGAGTCAGCAGGGTGGCAGGAGCAGGAGGACGGGAGCCAAAAATGCCCTAGGTAGACCACCTGCTTCGCAGGAGCCTACCTGCCCGGAAATTAGTGGCACAGGGTTTCACGGAGGCAGCGACGGTAGCAGTCAGTCAGTGCAGAGAGTTGGGGGTAATATCACCTACTCGGCGGTGTGGCAGTTCTTTGCCATTGCCATTTGCCGAATCTGTGGGCAGAAGGTGAAGCTTAACCAGGGGGCCAATCTTGGCACCACGGCTCTGCGTCAACATATGCAGCGTCACTATAAAGTGTCCTGGGAGAACTGTGGCTCCAATATGGTGGCCAGCCTGTCGAAGCAACCGCTGCATCACCCAGTGTCAAGCACCTGATTTCAGGCAGTCAAGGCTCTACTATCTCAGCCAAATGGAGCTGTCTGTCCTTACTATCATTTGCCGGTCCTGATGCTTCTGCTCCTCACCATCTTACTCCTTGTTAGTCATTTTGTCAGCAATCGATTACCGAAGCGAATGCCAAGAGACAACAGTGTGCACTCATCCATCGGCGCAGAAGCTGAACATGCTCCTTGCCAATTTGCTGGTGCTGCAGTCCCTCCCTTTCCAAGTGGAAGACTCTGCACCTTTCAGAGAACGAATGGCTTGTGCCGAGTTAAAGATGCCCAAGCAGCCATTTCTTTGTAAAAAAGGCAGTACATATGTAGAACAGAGGGTGGGCTAGTCCTGTAACTACGTTCAAGGACAATATGTGTCCTTTTGGGCCCACTGGGTAAATGTGGTTCCTGCCCAGCCACACCAGCAACTTGGCCAGGTGACGCTACTTCCGCCTCCACGTTCTCACTCTTTTGGTCCTGCAACAATGTTCATCTCTGCCTCCTCATCCTTCACCGTTTTCTCAGCCTCCACTGCAGGGACAATTCACAGTGCTCCTCCATCATACCACATGTGCAGGGCACGGCGATGTCATGCTGTTCTGCACCTAGTTTGCCTGGGTGAATAGAGTCACATAGGGGAGGAACTGTTCTGCGTCCTTCATAAAGAAATCGAATCCTGGCTTTCTCTTCGAAAAACTGAAATACATGATCATTGTGACTGATAACGGGAAGAGAATGGTGTGGGCGCTGTGTCAAGGAAGGCTGAGCCATGTGCCCTACATGGCGCATGTGTTCAGTCTGGTTGTAAAGTGGTTCCTGAAGTATTCTGCCCATCTGCAGGACATCCTAAAAATCGCCAGGAAACTTTGCATTCACTTTCAGCTCGTACACCGCAAAGCACACCCTCCTTGAGCTGCAGCGGCAGAACGGCATCCCCCTACATAGGCTGATATGCTACGTTTCCATCCATTGGAATTCCACCCTCCATATGTTGGAGCGACTATATGAACAGAGAAAGCCCATAAACGATTTCTTGATGATACAGGCGGAAAGAGGTACTCCCTTGTGTAACTTCGATGTTAGCCAGTGGCAGCTCATGCCTGACACCTGCCGTTTGTTCATGCCCTTTGAGGAGGCCACTTTATTTGTCAGTCGCCAGGACTATGGGATGAACAACGTCATTCCACTGATTCATGTCCTGGAAAAGATGCTAGTAAATCTGGCTGGAGGCATGGCGCCTATATCTCATGGAATACTGGGCAGCCAAACTGGATTTGTGGCCTCAACTGGCCGAGTTTGCCCTGAAAAGGCTGTCCTGTTCGGCCAGTAGTGTGGCAGCTGTACGGCCTTTATGGTTCAGAATTGGCTTATGATTTGGTAGCCAAAAGCAGGAGTGGGTAAAAAACATAGAAGACATGCAAATATTCCATTTACAAGTCATCTCTGTTTTGGATCCACTCCTGTTTTATTTTCGGCTTTAGCAATACTGATGGATTTCTGACCAAATGCTGACCAAGTGAAGGGGGATGCTCAACAGACAGGATCCTTTTTTTGGGGGTTATTGTTCTGATGGATCAGAGGAAGGGCAAAATAATCTGTGACGTCAACACAAACTTTCTACTGACATCCTCTCCACCCTGTCAGGGGGGCTCTACTTGTATAAGTGTTTAAAAGAACAGGTTCTGTAGACATCTATGTGGAATCAGCTGATGACAATGTAAAAGGAGTGTGCTCTATTACGCTACAGTAGGATTTTGGGCCATGGCACGGTTCTTTATATCTGGCGCTAACATTGACCTGGAAGACTGAGTTCACACTTGAGTTATTTGGTCAGTTTTGGCCCTGTAAATGCCCAAATAAGTGAAGTGTGTAGTAATTCTAATGGCAACATCTGTTATGTGCGTGTCATACTGACTCACAGTATTGTTTCACTAGCAAAGCAGACTCCCTATTCGTGTTACTGCAAGGCACAGTGTTCTACACCACTATACAGGCTCTCGGCAGCCAGGAAATAGTGATCTTTTAATGCAATTTGGCACAAATAAATTTGGATCAAATCTTTTTGGAAAATTCAGCAAAGAGGCTGAATCAAATTTTTGAGAAATTCGCTCATCCTTACTCATAATGTCCCTGTCAAAATTCAGACCTAAATCCCATTGAGAATCTGTGACAAGACATGACAATTGCCATTCATAGACACTCTCCAATCAAATGGACTGAGATTGAACTATTTTGCAAAGAAGAATGTGTAGAGATATGCCCCAAATACATAGCTGTAGCTGTAATTGCAGTGAAAGGTGGGCCAACAAAGTATTGACTCAGGGGGGCTGACTACATATGCAATCCAGATTTTTATTTATCAAATAGTTTGAAAACCATGTAGAATTTTCTTTTCACTTCACACATTCTTGCAACTTGATGTTGGTCTATCACATAAAATCCCAATAAAATACATTGAAGTTGGTGGGTGTAATGTGAAAAAAAATGTGGAAATGTTTAAGGGCTATGAATGCCTTTTCAAGGCACTGTACAATCCAGCATAAAAACCTTATTCCATTTGTGAAACACAATGGTGGTAGTGTCATGATTTGGGTCTGTTTTGCTGCATCTGGGCCAGGAAGCTTGCCAACATTGATGAAACAATGAATTCTGAATTATACCATAAAATTCTTAAGGAAAATGTCAGGACATCTGTCCATAAGCTGAATCCCAAGAGAATGTGGGTCATGCAGCAAGATAATGACCCTAAGCACAAAAATCTTTTTACTAATAAATTTTTTTTTTTTTAAAAATAAAGTTTTTGATTGGCCAAGTCAAAGTCCTAACGTTAATACAATAGGAATACTGTGAAAGGACCTGAAGCGAGCAGTTCATGGGTGGAAACTCACCAACATAACAGAGTTTTCTACAAAGGAATTGGTTAAAATTCCTCCAAGCCAATGTACTGGACTAATGAACATACCTAAAACTTTTATCAGATACTGAAGCAAAGATTCACATACTTTGGCCACTCACAGGCATGTGATATTGGACAATTTTTATAAATAAATAAATGACTAGTATTTTTGTCCATTTTTTTTATTTGGTTATCTTTAGCTACTTTTAGGATTTTTTTTTTTAAATCTGATGTAGATTTAGTTCACAATTTATGCAGAAAAAAATCCCAAACTTCTAAGCACTACTCTACTCTTTGTGTGAGTGCTTTATACAATTGAGTTCATGGTAGAATAACAAGATTACTTTTGCCATGGCTTGTAAACTATAAATTCTCTTGGATACCCAGCAGTGTTGATTTCTGTAAAGTATAGTCATTTTCCCATACAGTATACTCCATAAGAAAAAGGCATTTATCAAAATCATATTTTTTATTATAAATTGTTACCCTTGATTATAATTCTTTAGCTGTAGTATCATATCTACAGTATCTTATTGTGTGTATGTCTATTTCTGTGAGCAAAAAAGCCAACTCAAAAGAATGATAGGTTAAACCCACCCTTCAATGTCTTTAGCTCTGCTCTGTCTGCCTTTGATCAGCTGTGTAAGCCTATAATGCCTTGGGCTCTCATAGCTCTCTGAAGTCAAATGAGAGAAGGCTAATACATCTGGATGATATGCTGAGAAAATGGGATCTTGTGATTATATCTCTGGCAGGGCTGCCCTTATAAAACAGTAAAGGCCTCAACTTTTTATCCTTTCCTGACATTTCTTTATATTGCTCTATTGTGCCCATTATGCTTGTTAAAACAAATCCTAAATACACAGTTTTAATATTAGCTATGCTGGTACTGGCTCTGCAGTGTTAACAGGTGATATATCAAAAACAATACAATGAATAATTTATCTGAAACAAATCTGACTGATAGTTTTGACAAAGAAGACCAAATTGAGTATACAGCTGTAATAACCACAGTAATCATTGCTTTACATGATCAATTTCTTAGTTATGATCAATAATTAAAGTTATAGTTCAGATATCTGTTACATTGTAGTCTGTTTTATGATTAATTTACATTATGGGCTGAGTTAATTTTTTAAACACATTTAACTCATTAAACCTCTTTTAACCCCTTCAGGACCCTGCCATTTTTCACCTTAAGGACCAGGCCATTTGTTGCAAATCTGACATGTGTCACTTTATGTGGTGATAACTTTAAAACACTTTTACTTATGCAAGCCATTCTGAGCTGGTTTTCTCGTCACGTATTGTACTTTATCACAGTGATAAATGTAAGTTAAAATATTTCATTTATATTGATAAAAATACCAAATTTACCCAAAATTTGTAAAAAAAA
This sequence comes from Bufotes viridis, assembly GCA_033119425.1. Classification (NCBI taxonomy): domain Eukaryota; kingdom Metazoa; phylum Chordata; class Amphibia; order Anura; family Bufonidae; genus Bufotes; species Bufotes viridis. Next base: position 62,635,351 of record CM065597.1, read on the forward strand.
TTAGCAATTTTCAACATTTCAATTTCTCTGCTTTTAAAACAGATAGTTATACCTCCTAAAACAGTTATTACTTTACACTTCTCATATGTCTATTTCATGTTTGGATCATTTTGTAAATGACATTTTCTATTTTTGAGACATTAGAAGGCTCAGAAGTTTAGAAGCAAATCTTTTAAAGAAAATTTCCAAAACCCAATTTTAAAGGACCAGTTCAGGTCTGAAGTCACTTTGTGGGGATTATATGATATAAACCATCCATAAATGACCCTATTTTAGAAACTACACCCTTCAAGGTATTCAAAAACTGATTTTACAAACTTTGGTAGCCTTTAGGTGTACATTTGTAATTGTGTTCAGAATGAAATCTTACAAGGACTTTTTAAAGAACCAAATGCAACTAAAGTGACATCAATTGTTTTTGTAATACAGTATTAAATGTTTTTTTTTGTGATTTCTTAATTGACACAATTATTCAACCCCTTAAAGACTACCACTCTTAAGAACAGAGGTTCATTCAAGTGTTTTCAATCAGGTATTGAAAACACCTCTGGATGTCAAGGAGCAGCAATCAAGCATAATAAGCACCAATTAGGCAGATGTAAAATGACTGTGATACTCCTTCTAGACATTTACTGGTGTGTTTACAAACATGGTGAAGTCAAGAGAATGGTCCAGGAAGACAAGAGAAGAGGTCATTTCTCTTCACAGGAAGGGTAATGGCTATAAGAAGATTGGAAAGATGTTAAACATACCAAGAGACACCATAGGAAGCATCATTCGCAAATTCATGGCAAAGGGCACTGTTGAAACGCTACCTGGTCCTGGCAGAAAGAAGATGCTGACTTCGACTGCTGTGCGATACCTGAAGCGCAAAGTGGAGAAAAGTCCCCGTGTGACTGCTGAGGAACTGAAAAAAGATTTGTCAGATGCGGGTACTGAAGTTTCAGCTCAGACAATAAGGTGCACACTGCGTAATGAAGGCCTCCATGCCAGAACTCCCAGGCTCACCCCCTTGCTGTCTCCAAAGAATAAGATGAGTCGACTGCAGTATGCCAAAAGTCATGTGGACAAACCACAAAAGTTTTGGCATAGTGTTCTGCGGACTGATGAAACAAAATGAGAACTGTTTGGGCCCATGGATCAACGCTATGTTTGGAGGAGGAAGAACAAGGCCTATGAAGAAAAGAACACCTTGCCTACTGTGAAGCATGGCGGGGGGGTCAATCATGCTTTGGGGCTGTTTTGCTTCTACAGGTACAGGGAAGCTTCAGCGTGTGCAAGGTACCATGAATTCTCTTCAGTACCAGGAGATATTGGATGAAAATGTGATGCAGTCCGTCACAAACCTGAGGCTTGGGAGACGTTGGACCTTTCAACAGGACAATGATCCCAAGCATACCTCCAAGTCCACTAGAGCATGGTTGCAGATTAAAGTCTGGAACATTTTGAAGTGGCCATCGCAGTCACCAGACTTAAATCCGATTGAGAACCTCTGGTGGTGCTTAAAGAAAGCAGTTGCAGCGCGCAAGCCAAGAATGTGACTGAACTGGAGGCTTTTGCCCATGAAGAATGGGCGAAGATACGCATAAATCGCTGCAAGACACTTGTGTCAAGCTATGCTTCACGTTTAAAAGATGTTATAACTGGAAAAGGATGTTGTACTAAGTACTAAGATTGAATGTCACTTGGGGGTTGAATAAAACTGATAATGATGTGAGCACAGAAAAGACATTTGTGGTTATTTCATTGTAAATGTTATGTTATATTTGTCTGACTTACAAGTGCCTCTTTGATTTAATTGCAAACAAGATGACTGAAATGATCAAAATCAATGTCAAACTGGCCAAAACACTCAATTTCAGTGGGGGTTGAATAATTTTGAACACAACTGTATGTGGTCGTAACTGCTGTATGAGCACACGACAGGGCACAGAAGGAAAGGAACACCATATGGTTTTTAGACGGCAGATTTCACTGGGATAATTTTACGTTTCCATGTCACATTTGAAGACCCCCTGATGCACCCCTAAAGTAGAAACTCCAAAAAAGTGACCCCATTTTCAAAACTAAGGAATAAGATGACAGTTTTGTTGGTGCTATTTTACGGTACATATGATTTTTGATTGCTCTATATTACACTTTTTGTGAGGCAAGGTAACCAAAAATAGCTGTTTTGGCACAGTTTTTATTTTTTGTATTACCCTGTTTCTGTAGTTTACAGAAACACCCCATATTTGGTTGTAAACTGCTGTACGGGCACATGGCAGGGGATAGAAGGAAAGGAATGCTGCTTTTATAAGTGGAGTTAAAGAAACCGGAGTTCAAGAAAAGGAGCAAGAAACAAAGATTCATAAGATCTTTCTTGTATATAGTTGGCTTGATTCTAGCTAGTCTTCCTACTACTATAAGGGGAGCACAGTAAGTAAGAATCCTATCACTGCTCTATATTGTATTTTTTTTTCTCTTTTCCTGCTTAATCCCCATTTAGTATGACTTCCATTATTGAGAATGCCGTTCAGTGCACATCTTGTCTGATGTATGCAGTCCTGGAACATCCGTTCGAGGGTGTATATGTTTGTTCAAAATGTGAGCAAATTACCTGTTTGGAATCGCACATCGAGTCTCTAAACAGGTGAGTTGCAACACTGAAAGCCACTGACAATTTGGAAAAGAGTTTGCTGCTCACTGAGCAAGCACTCTATGGGGTAGATGTGGTGGAGCGTGGAAGCGAGGAGGCTGAAGAGAGTGAGGTAGTTAACTGGGTAACAGTCATTTAACACTGTACAGAAATAAAGCGAACTACCAATAGGAAGCCCCAGCCGCCGTCACGTGGGACGCCACTGGATGATGGTAGGGACCACGTGGGACGCCACGGTAGGTCCTGGCAGGTCACAGCACACAAGACCGAGTGAACGGAGGATGAGAGGAGAAGATCGCTGTGAGCGGTAACGTACTCTATAAGTGATTTGGGTCATACACAATTAACCCTGCTTTGTGAGATTAGAACCGCAATCCTTTATCTTTCGGGACTAATGATATAAGAACCGCAATACAGGGCGGTGGAATACAGTGGTTTGATTGCTGACACAAGTATATTAGATCGTGATCTCCTACCCTCTAGAAGTATCGATGTAAAAACTACGATATAGGGCGGTGGACTGTAATGATCTGAGCATTTGGAGTTGTGGAGCAGCACAGGGAGTACGTGCACCCCACGGTTAAACAATAGAACAAACCAGCTGTTTATATGAATAAGGGTATATCCACAATGGTTTTATCCTATGGTGAACATTAATATAAGAACCGCATGTAAGGTGGAAGACGGCAGCTGTTGAAACACAAGAGGTTTGTGTAATGTAATAGGGCATATCCTTTCAAAGGTGAACACATTAGGAACGGTAATAAGGATATACTGTGGAGATCTGAATTTTATTTTTTATATTTTATTGATTTTAAATATGTTTTTTGTATATATATACACTAAATGTGTAATGGATATATGGTCCAAATAAATTTTAATGGTGGTTTATTACTGGTGTGAATTTAGTCTCCATTCGCTACAGTGTAAGTTGAGTGCCTCCCTTCTTGATATATAACCACATGGCTGTATGATAGCTATGACTGGGCAGTTAATATAAAAGGTTACAATCTGTTTAGAAAGAAGGATCGTCAAAACCAGAGAGGTGTAGGGGTCTGCCTCTATGTTAAGTACTGTCTAAATCCCGTATTTCGAGAATACATCTGTGAGGGACATGAACATGTGGAGTCACTGTGGGTAGAAATACATGGAGCAAAAAACTATAATAAGTTTCTAATAGGAGTGTATTATAAACCACCTAATATACCAGAGTCCACAGAAAATCTATTACTAAATGAGATAGACGAGGCGGCAATTCATAATGAACTCGTTATTATGGGGGACTTCAACTACCCAGAGATAGACTTGGAAACTGAAAGCTGTACATCCCAAAAAGGAAACAAGTTCTTGGCACTAGCCAAAGACAATTACCTTTCCCAACTGGTTCAGGATTCCACTAGAGGGACGGCCATACTGGACTTAGTATTAACCAATAGACCTGATAGAACAACAGATGTGCAGGTTGGGGGACACCTAGGAAAAATATTGACCATAAAGTAATAACCTTCCAATTATCCTTCAAACAAGAGTTTCTAAAGGGAGGAACAAAAATACCAGACTTCAAAAAAGCTAAAATTTAGCCAACTAAGCTAGGCCATAGGCCTAACTAACTGGGAAAAAGTCCTCAAAAATAAAAATACAACCACAAAATGGGAGATTTTTAAAAGCATTGTAACATCTAATTGTGAGAGGTACATACCTTATAGAAATAAAAGGCTAAGAAACAATAAGAAACCAATGTGGATAAATAGAACCATAAAGATAGCAATAAATGACAAAAAGAAAGCATATAAATTACTAAAACAGGAGGGGAGCCAGGAAGCACTGATAAACTATAAGGAAAAAAATAGAATATGTAAAAAACAAATAAAAATTGCCAAACTAGAGACCGAGAGATTAATTGCCAAAGAGAGTAAAACTAACCCTAAAATGTTCTTCAATTATATAAATAGTAAAAAATATAAATCTGAAGGAGTCGGCCCTCTACATAACAATGAGGGGGGTGTTGCAGAGAGCGACGAGGATAAAGCAAAACTATTAAATATTTTTTTCTCCAGTATATTCACTGAGGAAAATAAACTGTCAGATGAAATGCAGAAAGTAAATGTAAATTCCCCCTTAAAAGTGCCCTGTCTGACCCAGGAAGAAGTACAACAGCGACTTAAAAAGATTAAAATAGACATATCGCCAGGACCGGATGGCATTCACCCCCGTATCCTAAGGGAATTAAGTGATGTCATAGCCAGACCTTTATTTCTGATATTTACGGACTCTATACTGACAGAGAATGTTCCACAGGATTGCCGCATAGCAAATGTGGTGCCAATATTCAAAAGTTTAACATCTGTTGTTGGTAAACTGTTTGAAGGGTTTCTCAGAGATGCTATTTTGGAGTATCTCAATGAAAATAAGCAAATAACTCCATATCAGCATGGCTTCATGAGGGATCGGTCATGCCAAACGAATTTAATCAGCTTCTATGAGGAGGTAAGTTCTAGACTTGACAGCGGCGAATCAATGGATGTTGTATATCTGGACTTCTCCAAAGCATTTGATACTGTACGTCATAAAAGGTTAGTATATAAAATGAGGATACTCGGACTGGGAGAAAATGTCTGTATTTGGGTAAGTAACTGGCTGAGTGACAGAAAACAGAGGGTGGTTATTAACAGTAGATACTCAGATTGGGTCACTGTCACTAGTGGGGTACCTCAGGGGTCAGTATTGGGCCCTATTCTCTTCAATATATTTATTAAGGATCTTGTAGAAGGCTTGCACAGTAAAATATCTATTTTTGCAGATGACTCTAAACTGTGTAAAGTAATTAACACGGAAGAGGACAGTTTTCTGCTACAGAGGGATCTGGATAGATTGGAGGCTTGGGCAGAGAAATGGCAGATGAGGTTTAACACTGACAAATGTAAAGTTATGCACATGGGAAGGAATAATGCAAGTCACCCGTACCTATTAAATGGTAAAACACTTGGTAACACTGACATGGAAAAGGATCTAGGAATTTTAATAAACAACAAATTACGCTGCAAAAACCAGTGTCAGGCAGCTACTGCCAAGGCCAATAAGATAATGGGTTGCATCAAAAAGAAGCATAGACGCACGTGATGAGAACATAGTCCTACCACTTTACAAATCACTAGTCAGACCACACATGGAGTACTGTGTACAGTTCTGGGCTCCTGTGAACAAGGCAGACATAGCAGAGCTGGAGAGAGTTCAGAGGAGGGCAACTAAAGTAATAACTGGAATGGGGCAACTACAGTACTCTGAAAGGTTATCAAAATTAGGGTTATTCACTTTAGAAAAAAGAGGGGAGATCTAATAACTATGTATAAATATATCAGGGGTCAGTACAGAGATCTCTCCTATCATCACACAAACATAGAAAAGGATTCCTCACGGTAAGAGCAGTGAGACTATGGAACTCTCTGCCTGAGGAAGTGGTGATGGTGAGTACAATAAAGGAATTGAAGAGGGGACTGGATGTATTTCTGGAGTGTAATAATTTACAGGCTATAGCTACTAGAGAGGGGTCGTTGATCCAGGGAGTTATTTTGATTGCCTGAATGGAGTCGGGAAGGAATTTTTTTCCCCTTAAGTGGGGAAAATTGGCTTCTGCCTCACAGTGGTTTTTTGCCTTCCTCTGGATCAACTTGTAGGATACAGGCCGAACTGGATGGACAGTCTAATGTACTATGTTACTATGTTACATATGGTTTTTGGAAGACAGATTTCACTGGGATAATTTTAAATTGCCATGTCACTTTTGAAGACCCCCCTAATGAAACCCTAGTAGAAACTCAAAAAAAAGTACCCCATTTTGGAAACTACACCCCTCAAGGTATTCAAAACTGATTTCACATACTTTGGCAACCCTTTAGGTGTTTCACAAGAATTAAAGCAAAATGTAGATAAAATTTCACTTTTTTGGACAGATTTTCCATTTTAATCCATTTGCCCGCTAACAAAGCAAGGGTTAACAGCCAAACAAAACTCAATATTTATTACCTTGATTCTGTAGTTTACAGAAGCACCCCATATGTGGTCGTAAACTGCTGTACGGGCATATGGCAGGCCGCCGAACGAAAGGAACGCCATATGGTTTTTGGAAGGCAGATTTCACTGGGATAATTTTAAGTTTCCATGTCCCATTTGAAGACCCCCTGATGCACCCCTAAAGTAGAAACTCCAAAAAAGTGACCCCATTTTGGAAACTAAGGAATACGGTGGCAATTTTGGTGGTGCTATTTTACAGTACAAATGATTTTTGGTTGCTCTATATTACACTTTTTGTGAAGCAAGGTAACAAAAAATATCTGTTTTGAAACAGTGTTTATTTTTTGTTTTTTACAATGTTCATCTGACAAGTTAGATCATGTGGTATTTTCATAAAGCAGGTTGTTACGGATGCGACAATACCAAATATGACCACTCTTTTTTTGTTGTTTGTTTCAGTTTTACATAATAAAGCATTTTTGAACAAAAAGGTTTTTTTAGTGTCTCCATATTCTGAAAGCCATATTTTTTTTTTTGATTTTTTTTTCGGCGACATGTAGGGGCTCATTTTTTTTCGGTATGGGATGACAGTTTGATTGGTACTATTTTAGGGTGCATATGACTTTTTGATCGCTTGGTATTATACTTTTTGTGATGTAAGGTGACAAAAAATAGCTTTTTTTTACACCATTTTTATTTTTTACAGTGTTCACCTGAGGGGTTAGGTCGTGAGATATTTTTATACAGCTGGTTGATACGGACGCAGCACTATGTAGTATGTATACTTTTATTCGTTTATTTAAGTTTTACACAATAAGAGCATTAAAAAAAAACATGTTTTAGTGTCTAAATATTCTGAGATCCATAGTTTTTTTTACTTTTTGGTTGATTGTCTTATGTAGGGTCACATTTTTTGTGGGATGAGATGCAGGTTTGATTGGTATGAATTTTGGGTGCTTATGACTTTTTGATCACTTAGTATTACACTTTTTGTGATGTAAGGTGACAAAAAATGGCTTTTTTTACACAGTTTTTTTTTTTCTTTTTTTCTTACAGTGTTCACCTGAGGGGTTAGGTCGTGAGATATTTTTATACAGCTGGTTGATACGGACTCCAATACCAATACCTAATATGTATACTTTTATTTATTTATTTATTTAAGTTTTACACAATAAGAGCATTTTTAAAAAAATAATCATGTTTTAGTGTCTACATATTGTGAGAGCTATAGTTTTTATATTTTTTGGGCGATTGTGTTATGTATGGGCTCATTTTTTGCGGGATGAGACGACGGTTTGATTGGTACTATTTTGGAGTGCAAAAAAAGTATTCTAATGCTAATGCTATGCTTATTTTGTAAATGATATGACGGGAACCTAACACTAAATTCTACCTGTTATGTGCCATGAGGGCTACCATAAAATTCAGTGTGTGTAGGTTCCACATGAATTCTGGGCCCACCTTAATTTTTGTCATTTCTGCTGCCAAAATGGCCTCCATTGAATCCAGGGACTGCAGGTAACAAAATGCATGCTGAGCCCACTCCACACCTCCTCTGGTGCCCCATGGCTACCAACAAATGCAATGAGAGTCCATCCTATACCTCTCCTGGTGCCACAGACTTCCAGTGAGTGAGGGAGAGCAGGCTAAGCTTTAGGCCTCATGCACACGAACGTGTGCACCCCGTGCCCGTATTGCGGGCCGCAAATTGCGGCTCGCAATGCTCGGGCACCGGCCGTGGGGCATCCGCAGCGGATCGCGGACCCATTCACTTGAATGGGTCCGCGATCTGCCCGTTCCGCAAAAAGATAGGACATGTTCTATCTTTTTGTGGGACGGAAGTACGGAACGGATCCCCGCGGAAGCACTCCGTAGTGCTTCCGTAGTGTTCCGTTCCATCATTCCATTCCGCACCGTTCCGCATCTCCGGATTTACGGACCCATTGAAATGAATGGGTCCGCATCCGTGATGCGGAATGGCCACGGAATGGTGCCCGTGTATTGCGGATCCGCAAATGCGGTCCGCAATACGGGCACGGGGTGCACACGTTCGTGTGCATGAGGCCTTATACTCACATTAATTAAAATCAGCTTATGGGGCAGACAGGCTGATCAGGAGTGCACGACTGAAAAGTCAGCCACACCTCCAGTACAAACTGCAAAGAAAAAAAGGGGGTCAGTCAGCAAATCCCAATGCGGAGGTGCACGTTGCTATGGCTAAAAACACAAGGTAAAACATACAATGGAACAGCATAGCATAGCATTAGAATACTTTTTTGTACTTTATTTGGTTTGCAGAGTGCTTTTGCATTGTATGTTTTACCTTATGTTTTCAGCCATACCAACGTGCATCTGCGCATTGGGATGTGCTGACTGACCCCCTTTTTTTTTCTTTCCAATTTTGGGGTGCGTATGACTTTTTGATCACTTGGTATTACACTTTTTGTGATGTAAGGTGACAAAATGGCTTTTTTTACACCGTTTTTATGGTGTTCACCTGAGGGGTTAGTTCATGTGATATTGTTATACAAGTTCTTACGGACGCGTCAATACATAAGATATATATTTTTATTATTTATTTAAGTTTTACACAATAACAGCATTTTTAAAACAAACTAAAAAAATTCATGTTTTAGTGTCTCCATAGTCTGAGAGCCATAGTTTTTTTTATTTTTTTGGCGATTGTCTTAGATAGGGACTCATTTTTTGCGGGATGAGGTGATGGTTAGATTGGTACTATATTGGGTGGCATACACCTTTTTGATCGCTTGGTGTTGCACTGTTTGTGATGTTTTGTATAGCCGGTCATTACTTACTTGGCAATACCCAATATGTCTGGTTTTCTTTTTCTTTTTTTTCTTTTTTTTACAATGTTATGTTTTATTTTGGTATATATATATATATATATATATATATATATATATATATATATTTTTTTTTTTTTACATGAAACTTTCTTTTTTTATTATGAAAAACACTTTTTTAAAACTTTTTATTTTTCTACAACTCTGGGACTTCGTCTTCTGGGGTCTAATCCCCTCTGAAATGCATTACAATACAACCAGTTTTTATGCTGACAGCCTGCCTGTGAGACCAAGCCTAAAGGCTGGATCTCACAGGCTACCGTTGAAGGCAAGCTTCGATGCCTATGGAAGGCATAGGGCTTGCCTTCTATGCCATCGGGTCCCTGAGACTGCAGCATGGGGACCCGATGGGGAAGCGGAGGGCACCCGTACCCTCCGCGAACCCTCTGCATGCCACGGTCAACTTTGACCGCGGCATACAAGGGGTTTTCACTGATGCCGGCATATGCAGCAGGGGCCCAGCTGTCAGTGACTGCTGGGTCCATGTCGCTGATCTGGCGGGTGCAGGAGCTGTACGGCGCTGGTCCTTTAGTCACGTTCACCAGTGCGGTACATGTACGGCGTGGCTCCTTAAAGGGTTAACAGTTTTACTATTTCTATTCATACATGACAACCTCCTGGCCTGTAGCTGCAATATTCTGTTATTACATAGGACAGCATATTATGCTGACAGACCCAAATTAATCTCTAGAAGTGTATGGGCCTTGGTATAGATGAACAAACCTATTCTAAACAAATCAAATTCATCACAAACATTCTCCTGACAAGTTTTGGCTTTTTGCTTCAGATATATTGAGTAAAACGACACTTACCATTTTACTTTTAGAGGGAAACAAGGCAGGGAGGATGAAGACTTATAATCATATGATGCTGGGAAGGGCCCTGAATGGCAGGCTTGCTCATAGTTCTTTGCAGACAGTCTATTAGCCAATCAGAAGCAGGATAATCACTGCTCTATTAGGCTGCGGTCTATGTGTATGCCACAGACAGCAATGTGAACTCAGCCAGTGATATGAGAGGATATGTATTCCATTTCTCTGGCAAATACCAATTATAGACACAAGCAAGCTTTATTAGGGTGTTGCAGGAACTGTAATGTGAGTGAGAACAATATACACTATATTAGTTAAAGATAGACCCATGTTAGAATGATCAACCCTATTAAACCAGACATACTTATTTGCATAAGAATAGGGTTGATCATGCTGATTAAAATTATTCCTCTCTTTTGTCTGTATGTTAACCACCTCAGCCCCCCTAGCTTAAACACCCTTAATGACCAGACCACTTTTTACAATTCTGCACTACACTACAACGGTTTATTGATTAGTCATACAACTTACCACCCAAATGAATTTTACCTCCTTTTCTTCTCACTAACAGAGCTTTCATTTGGTGGTACTTCATTGTTGCTGACATTTTTATATAAATATTTTATATACATTTTTATATTAATAAAAAATGACCAAAATTTTTGCAAAAAAAATGACATTTTTTTCGCTTTCTGTTGTAATTTTTTTTTTAAAAACTACATTTCTATATAAATTTTTATCTAAATTTATTGTTCTACATGTCTTTGATAAAAAAAAATACACCCTAAAACACATTGCCCTACTTCTCCTGAGTACGGCGATACCACATGTGTGACAGTTTTTTGCAGCCTAGGTGCGCAAAGGGGCCCAAATTCCAATGAGTACCTTTTAGGAGGGCATTTTTATTTGGATTCCAGACTTCTCACGCTTTAGGACCCCTAAAATGCCAGGGCAGTATAAATACCCCACATGTGACCCCATTTTGGAAAGAAAACACCCCAAGGTATTCTGTGAAAGGCATGGCGAGTTCATAGAAGATTTTTTTTTTTTGGCACAAGTTAGCGGAATTTGACATTTTTTTTGTTTTTCTCACAAAGTCTCATATTCCACTAACTTGTGACAAAAATCGTTTTCCCTTAGTCCTAACAGCAGCACAGATGGGGAGATGGGGTTAACCACCCCCCATGGACTGGCAGGACCGGCGGAATGTTTAATGAGCCCAAGACTAATAACTCAATTTAACAATTAAGTATCTCCTTAAAAGGAGGAAGTCAACCCCCAGCCCACTGTGTTTATAGTAAGAAAAAAACTAGAGTTACTAGGGTGGGAAATTTGTGTGCTGCTGTTAGGACTAAGGGAAAACAAATTTTCGTTAGAAATTAACGATTCCCTTACGTCCTACCAGCAGCACAGATGGGGAGATAGCAAGAAGAAACCCCTAGGGAGGGCCTTCCTGCCTGGCAGAACTAAGAATAGTCTGCCCAAAGGCCGAAAACTAGACTGGCATCTAGTCTATAATGGGAGATGAATGTCGATTCAGAGCTCCAGGAGGCAGCTTTGCAAATCATGTTGAGCGGCAGAAGACTCCTCTCAGCAAAAGAAGTAGCCACAGCCCTAGTAGAGTGGGCCTTCATGAATCCCGGAGGGTACACAGATTGGGAAACAAAGGATTCCTTAATAGCCTCCTCAATCCACCAACTGATGGAAGGTTTGCATGCCTTACAGCCTTTAAACTTACCGGCAACAGGATTAGCAGATTCTCATCTTTCCTTAACTCCTTGATCTATCCACATAGATCCGGAGACATCTCGAGACATCCAGAGGATGTCTAGCAGGTTCCTAGGAGGAGGGATATCACCTGGTTGATGTTCTGGAAGGAAGGAACTTTAGGCCTAAATATGGGGGAATCTAAGGAGGACCCGGTCATGTAAGAAAATGGTATAGGGCTCATGTGCTGAGAGAGCTTGAAGCTCAGAGACCCTCTTGGCCAAAGTCACTGCAAGTAGAAACACAAACGTTCAAGTGACGAACTTGATGTCCACCTCCTCTAATGGTTCAAAGGGGGGATATGCTAACCCCCTGAGAACTACTGATAAATCCCATTGAAAAATGGGTCTCAGTACTGTAGGCTTTAATCTTTCAGCTCCTTTAAGGAACTGTTTGATCAGCGGGTCCTGAGAAAAAAGCCTGTTAAGCCAAGCTGAGATGGCTGAAACTTGAACCCTTAGAGAAGAAGGGCAAGGCCTCTATCAAGGCCGCCTTGCAGGAACTGAAGGATAGCGGAGAGGGGTGGATCTGCAGACGCCACCTCAGTTGAGGTACAACAGGATGAGAATATCCTCATAATACGAGAGTAGGCTCTCTTGGTAGAGTCCGCTCTAGAATGAGACAGAGTTCTTAGGACCGACTCTGAAAGCCCATCTATTCTGGGAAGGGACTGATCAACCTACAGGCTGTCAGGTTGAATCTGTCCAGATCTGAGCAGAGGTGACTGTCCCACGACACCAGAGTCTGCTGTGGGGGGAGCCTCCAATATTGTCCTCGACTCAACTGGGTGAGCTAGGTAAACCAGGATCTCTTCGGCCAAAACAGTATGATGGCTATCACTGAGGCCTGATCCTGACGGATTTTCATCAATACCCTCGGTATCATGGAAAAGGGAGGGAAGATGTAAGCCAGCCTGAACCTCCAGGATATTGACAGAGCGTCTAACGCCAGGGGGTTGTCCTCCCTGTAAAGGGAGTAGAACCTCTCCACCTTGGCATTAAACCTTGTTGCCATGAGATCCACCTCTGGCATACCCCACTTGAGGACTATCTGCTTGAATATCTCCGGATGTTAAGACCACTCCACTGACGGAAGACCGCGGCTCAGCCGCTATCATATTGAGGGAGCCTTGGATGTGGATCGCAGATAAGTGGGAAAGGTACAACTCTGCCAAATTCAGAATCACCGCGATCTCTGACAGAAGGGGAAGTGATCTCGTGCCTCTCTGCTTGTTGATGCAAAGTACCGCAGTCATATTGTCTGACTGGACTTTCACAGCTTTTCCCCGGATCTAAGGGGCTAAGTGAAGGAGGGCTAGCCGGATAGCTTGAATCTCGCGGAGATTGGATGAAAGAAGCCACTCCTGAGGAAACCAGGTCCCGTGATCTGGAGTGTCATCTAGGTGAGCGTCCCAGCCTACTTGGGACGCATCCGTAGTCAAGATGACCCAGATTGGCTGGGTCATAGACTTCCCATCTAAAAGATGGCACCACCATCTGAGGGAATAACGAGTTCGCCAAGACAGGGAGCACAGGGAGTTTAGCCCAGCAGGGCTGCCATTCCATTAGGAGAGGACCTCCGACTGTAGAGGACGGAGGTGCCATAGAGCCCAAGGGACTGCTTCCGCAGACGCTGACATGAGCCCCAACATCTTCATGAGAGTCCGGATTGGAACTCGCCGGGGAAAGGAAAGGAACTTGCTGTGTTCTGAACCCGGGATCTTCTTTCTGGAGTCAACTGGAGCGACATCCCAGTAGAGTCGATTATGAAGCCTAGATATCTTACTGAAGTCGACGGGCTCACGGTCGACTTCTACCAGCTGATGATCCAACCTAGGTGGAACAGAAAGGAGATTGTTACCTGAAGAAGTTGGGTTAGGACCGCTAGAGCAGAAGCTTTCAAAGCCAGTCATCCAGATAAGGAATGATGGTCAGTCCTTGAAGCCTCAAAGCCACCACCACAGAAACCACCACTTTGGTAAAAGTGTGAGGGGCAGAAGAAATGCCAAAGGGAAGGACAACAAACAGAAAATGCCTGACAACCCCGGACACCTGGACCGTTTTCCTGAGATACTTCCTTGAAGCAAGATGGATCGGGATGTGCAGATATGCATCCTTGAGGTCAAGGGTTGCCATCACGTCTCCAGGATTGAGGACGTGAACTACTGACCTGATGGTTTCTATACGAAACTTCACCTTCCTTATAAACCGATTGAAATATCTCAGATCGATAATCATCAGGAGATCTCCTAAAGCCTTGGGAACCAGAAAAACTGGTGAATAGATCCCTAGGCCTCGTTCTCCTGCCGAAACCTCCTCCAGAGCTCCTTAGCAAATGTAGTCCTGAATGTAGGCCTCCAGGATCGCCTTCTTGGCAGCTTATAGATGGTTGATCTTGACAAACCTATCCAGAGGAATAGAGGTGAGGTTGACTAAATAACCCTCAGAAATTATGTTCAGGACCCAGGGATCTGAGATCTCTCGGATCCACTCTTCTTAGAAGTGGGAGAGACGACCCCCGACAGGTACATGAAGCATAGGAGTGGGGAAGCTTATTGGCAGGACGGCAGGAGTAACGGGAATTAACCAAGAGCCTCGAAGAGGCCCGTAGTCAGGAGGTGGATTTTTCATCTTTGGCTCCTCCACGAGAGCACCTCAAACCTTTTCGCTGCGCTCTCCAGCCACTTTGAGAGCTTGTTTGCTGGCTAGACCTACCACTGCCGTCTTGTCTGCCCTGCCCTCAAAAGGACTGCTGGGGAAGGCTCTTCACCTTCTTGTCTTAAAGGCCCTCCATGATCTTATCCAGCTCCGAACCGAACAAACAGTTGGGCTCGAATGTAAGGCCACATAAGCTGTATTTTGAGGAATTGTTAGCGACTCAAGACAAAATGGAATATGGGCCGCTGACCCCAGGGCCATGCTAAATATAGGCCCCTGACATTATCTGAAATTATTGTCACAGGGTGCCAAAGGCACACTTGGTCCCCCATCAGCCACAGACCTGCTGCTTAGCTTCAAGAGCAAGGATTTGTATTTGGCCTCGTTCCCATCGCTTGCTTTGCTAGCAGGGAGGGTCCCTCGTTAGCTTCAACTGGAGCTGTGCGGTATCGCACAAGAAGTCCGTAGCCAGGTTGATGGTCTTGAAGGCAGCCAGTATGTCGTTCTGGATAAAACCTCTGGTTCACGTCAACTTGAATTTGATTCAGGCGAGACCGGAGGAACGTAGAGACTTCAGAAGCCGCTATGGCTGTGGAAGCGGAAGACGCAGCTGCCGTAACACCCCGTATTAGTGTGCACTCTGCAAGGGGGTCCTGCAGCTAGACCCATCGTCTGCAGGAACCAGAGTGCGCTTGGACAATTCGGCAATAACCATGTCCACCTTGGAGGAGGGTCTCATCCGCTTTTAGGACACGAGGTGCCCGATTAGCGGGATCTGGACGCTCCCCACGGTCAACATCGTGGTCCCCCCGACCTGATGGACTTGAGCAATTTCTGTGTCGTTCCAGGGGAGAAAACTCAACGTCAGCTCCTCCTCATCCGAGGAGGAAGAAACTAAGGAGACCAAGAAGGTCTCTCTACCAGGACAGAGGTCTCCATAGAGGCCTGGGCAGGCATAGGAAGCCTTTTCATCGAGCAGGCCCATGACTCCTTTAATAGAGCCATTGATACATTCCTGCAACATAGGTTCACTAGAGGGCAGAACCCTTTAACGGCAGCTGTAACATCTGGTGTAGGTTAAGTCAACAGACCCAGGGTTTCCCAACCGGTCTCCCAAGCTGGTATTAGCCCAGCTTTAAGCTGTTTAGCTTCTGCGATCTCACGAGTGCAGGTATGATCAGCTTACAATAACCGTTGACTGCTGCAATGGTAGCAGGATAGATGCTTCCTCTTGGAATCCACTTTCCTGCCTTCCGAATCCTGAGGAGAAGACATCACTGCGGGAAAAAAAGGGACAAGTAAAACATTTGTAAACCACCTATCTCCGCAGGAAAGGTAGAAAAACAGACCGGAGGCAGCTGAGGACCGGAGGAAAAAAAATATGTGAAAATATCACGGCCGGATTATCCGGAAGTGACGCAAAGGAGATACCCTGCATCACCTCCGGAAGATGGCGGCGCCCAGGGACCGAGACGCCACCAAAATACCCCAGCCAGGCGCAACTGCGCGGGACCGGCAGCAGATAAGCTGCCGGCCAAACTGACAAGGTACCTAGGAAAAGGGCAATGCCGTTACCCAAACGAAAAGAAGGCTCCCCGCACTTTCATAAGAAAGGGTGGAACAAACCGCCTAGTCCACCTGTCCAGGAGGAGAGAAAAAAACACAGTGGGCTGGGGGTTAACTTCCTCCTTTTATGTAGATACTTAATTGTTAAATTGAGTTATTAGTCTTGGGCTCATTAAACATTCCGCCGGTCCTGCCAGTCCACGGGAGGTGATTAACCCCATCTCCCCACCAGTGCTGCTGGTAGGACGTAAGGGAAATAAAATTTTACATGAACTCACCATACCCCTCACGGAATATCTTGGGTGTCTTCTTTCTAAAATTGGGTCACATGTGAGGTGTTTGTACTGCCCTGGCATTTGAGGGTCTCCGCAATCATTACATGTATGGCCAGCATTAGGAGTTTCTGCTATTCTCCTTATATTGAGCATACGGGTAATGAGATTTTTTTTTTCCGTTCAGACTCTGGGCTGAAAAAAAAAATATGAACGGCACAGATTTCTTCATTCGCATCAATCAATGTGGATTAAAAAAACTCTGCCAAAAGATGTGCAAAAAAATAAAAAGGACGGGAAAGGACATAGGAGTGCTTGCAAAGTAAGGCCCCATTCACACGTCCGCAAAAATATCCGCATCTATTCCGCAATTCTGCAGGATATTCAGTATGAATGGTTCCGGCGGTGATTCGGAGAGCACACTATGTGCTCTCCGCATCAGCATTTGCGGAGCTGCGGCTGTGAACTTCAGGGTTTCGGCGCCGAAACATCAGGCCGCAGCTCCGCAAAAGATAGAGCATGTCCTATTCTTGTCCACAATTGCGGACAAGAAAAGGCATTTTCTATACAGTTCTGGCAATGTGCGGATCCGCAAAATGCGGAAAGCACATTGCCAGTGTCCGCGTTTTACGGATCCGCGGATCCGCAAAAAACATACGGACGTCTGAATGAGCCTTACAGGGGGGTGATTAGTGACAGGGGGTGATCAGGGGGGTGACATGGGGTGATCAGGGGTTAATCAGGGGTTAATCAGTGACGGGGGGGGTGGTGATTGGTGCACTTACTTTAGCTGCTTGTGTCCTCTGGTGGTCCAAAGCAAAAGGGACCACCAGAAGAGCAGGCAGCAGGCATATCAGATGCTGTTTACAAAACAGCGTCTGATATGCGATTTAGATGGCTTTTTTCTGACATCTACAGCCTGCCAACGCATGATCAGCACTGGCAGGCTGTAGTAAAACTTCCTCTTGACGCGATCCTGTAAATGCGCACGCATTCCGGCCCCCCGCAGGACGCATCCCTGCGTTAGGCGGTCGGGATGTGGTTAAAAAGCTGCAGACATCTGTGTTTTTCTTGTAGTACAGAAATATGTCACTAAACACTCTCAGCACATATAGCTGCAGAAGTGAACTGCAGATATATTTTTCTTTTTGTAATAAAATAGGTCACTAACTGCTTTCACCACATATAACTGCAGAAGTGAACTGCGTATATATGTTTTAACCACTTAAGCCCCCCTAGCTTAAACACCCTTAATGACCAGGCCACTTTTTACAATTCTGCACTACACTACTTTCACCGTTTATTGCTCCGTCATGCAACTTACCACCCAAATGAATTTTACCTCCTTTTCTTCTCACTAATAGAGCTTTCATTTGGTGGTATTTCATTGTTGCTGACGTTTTTACTTTTTTTGCTATTAATCAAAAATTACCGAAATTTTTGCAAAAAAATGACATTTTTCACTTTCTGTTGTAATTTTTTTTTAAAACTACATTTCTATATAAATTTTTCATAAAATTTATTGTTCTACATGTCTTTGATAAAAAAAAATACAATAAGTGTATATTTATTGGTTTGGGTAAAAGTTATAGCGTTTACAAACTATAGTGCAAAAAAGTGAATTTCGGCATTTTGAAGCAGCTCTGACTTTCTGAGCACCTGTCATGTTTCTTCAGGTGCTAGAATGTCAGGATAGTATAAATACCCCCAAATTACACCATTTTAGAAAGAAGACACCCCAAAGTATTCATGGAGGGGCATGGTGAGTTCATGTATCATTTCATTTTTTTCACAAGTTAGCGGAAAATGACACTTTCTGAGGAAAAAATAAAAATAATAAAGTTTCCATTTCTGCTAACTTCTGGCAAAAAAATGAAATCTCCCACGGACTCACTATGCCCCTCAGTGAATACCTTGGGGTGTCTACTTTCGAAATGGGGTCACTTGTGGGGTGTGTTTACTGTTCTGGCATTTTGGGCGGGGCTAAATTGTGAGCAGCCATGTAAAAGCTAAAGGTACTCGTTGGAATTTGGGCCCTTTGCACCCAGGCTGCAAAAAGTGTCACTCATGTGGTATTGCCGTACTCAGGAGAAGTAGGGCAATGTGTTTTAGGGTGTATTTTTACATATACCCATGTTGGGTGAGAGAAATATCTCTGTAAACTGACAACTTTGTTTAAAAAATTTAAAAAGTTGTCGATTACAGCGATATTTCTCACACAAAGTATGGTATATATAAAAATACACCCCAAACACATTGCCCTACTTCTCCTGAGTACGGCGATACCACATGAGTGACACTTTGCAGCCTGGGTGCTAAAGGCAAATTCAATGAGTACCTTTAGGATTTCATGGGGCATTTTTACGCATTTGGATTCCAGACTTCTTCTCACGCTTTAGGGGCCCCTAAAATGCCAGGACAGTATAAATACCCCACATGTGACCCCATTTTAGAAAGAAGACACCCCAAGGTATTCTGTGAGGGGTATGGTGAGTTTATGTAAAATTTTATTTTTGTCACAAGTTAGTGAAATATAAGACTTTGTAAAAAAAAAAAAATAAAATCAATTTCCGCTAACTTGTGCCAAAAAAAAAAAATTTCTGTGAACTTGCCATGCCCCTCACAGAATACCTTGGGGTGTCTTCTTTCCAAAATGGGCTCACATGTGGGGTATTTATACTGCCCTGGCATTTTAGGGGCCCTAAAGCGTGAGAATCCAAAATGAGTAAAAATGCCCTGTGAAATCCTAAAAGGTACTCATTGGTTTTAGGGCTCCTTTGCACATCTTGGCTGCAAAAAGTGTCACTCATGTGGTATCGCCGTACTCAGGAGAAGTAGGGCAATGTGCTTTGGGGTGTATTTTTACATATTCCCATACTGGGTGTGAGAAATATCTCTGTAAATGACAACTTTTAAAAAAATTTATACAAAGTTGTCAATTTATAGAGATATTTCTCACACCAATATGGTATATGTAAAATACACCCCAAACACATGCCCTACTTCTCTGAGTACAGCGATACCACATGTGACATTTTTGCAGCCAAATGTGCAAGGCCCTAAAACCAATGAGTACCTTCTAGGAGGGCATTTTATGCATTTTTCTTCTCACGCTTTAGGTCCCCTAAATTGCCAGGGCAGTATAAATACCCCACATGTGACCCCATTTTGAAAGAAGACACCCTAAGGTATTCAATGAGGGCATGGCGAGTTCACAGAAGATTTTTTTTTGGCACAAGTTAGCGGAAATTGATTTTTATTGTTTTTCTCAAAAAGTCTCCCTTTCTGCTAACTTTTGACAAAAAGTTAAATTTCTCATGGACTCACTATGCCCCTCAGCAGAATACCTTGGGGTGTCTTCTTTCCAAAATGGGTCACATGTGGGGTGTTTGTACTGTTCTGGCATTTTGGGCGAGGGCTAAATTGTGAGCAGCCATGTGAAAGCTAAAGGTACTCGTTGGAATTTGGGCTCCTTTGCGCATCCAGGCTGCAAAAAGTGTCACTCATGTGGTATCGCCGTACTCAGGAGAAGTAGGGCAATGTGTTTTGGGGTGTATTTTTACATATACCCATACTGGTGTGAGAAATATCGCTGTAAATTGACAACTTTGTATAAAAAATTTATACAAAGTTGTCAATTTACAGAGATATTTCTCTCACCCAGTATGGTTATATGTAAAAATACACCCCAAAGCACATGCCCTACTTCTCCTGAGTACAGCGATACCACATGTGTGCCACTTTTGCAGCCAAGATGTGCAAAGGGCCCTAAAACCAATGAGTACCTTTAGGATTACAGGGCATTTTTATGCATTTTCTTCTCACGCTTTAGGTCCCCTAAATTGCCAGGGCAGTATAAATACCCACATGTGACCCCATTTTGGAAAGAAGACACCCAAGGTATTCAATGAGGGGCATGGCGAGTTCACAGAAGATTTTTTGGCACAAGTTAGCGGAAATTGATTTTTATTGTTTTTCTCAAAAGTCTCCCTTTCTGCTAACTTTTGACAAAAAGTTAAATTTTCATGGACTCACTATGCCCCTCAGCGAATACCTTGGGGTGTCTTCTTTCCAAAATGGGGTCACATGTGGGGTGTTTGTACTGTTCTGGCATTTTGAGCGAGGGCTAAATTGTGAGCAGCCATGTAAAGCTAAAGGTACTCGTTGGAATTTGGGCCCTTTGCGCACCCAGGCTGCAAAAAGTGTCACTCATGTGGTATCGCCGTACTCAGGAGAAGTAGGGCAATGTGTTTTGGGGTGTATTTTTACATATACCCATGCTGGGTGAGAGAAATATCGCTGTAAATTGACAACTTTGTATAAAAAATTAAAAAGTTGTCATTTACAGAGATATTTCTCTCACCCAGCATGGTATATGTAAAAATACACCCCAAACACATTGCCCTACTTCTCTGAGCACGGCGATACCACATGTGTGCCACTTTTTGCAGCCAAGATGCGCAAAGGGGCCCTAAAACCAATGAGTACCTTTAGGATTTCACAGGGCATTTTTACGCATTTGGATTCTCACGCTTTAGCACCCCTAAAATGCCAGGGCAGTATAAATACCCACATGTGACCCCATTGTGGAAAGAAGACACCCCAAGGTATTCCGTGAGGGCATGGTGAGTTCACAGAAAAAAATTTTTGGCACAAGTTAGCGGAAATTGATTTTTTTTTTTTTTTTACAGTCTCATATTCCACTAACTTGTGACAAAAATAAAATTTTACATGAACTCCCCATACCCCTCACGGAATACCTTGGGGTGTCTTCTTTCCAAAATGGGGTCACATGTGGGGTTTTTGTACTGCCCTGGCATTTGAGGGTCTCCGCAATCATTACACGTATGGCCAGCATTAGGAGTTTCTGCGATTCTCCTTATATTGAGCATACGGGTAATGAGATTTTTTCCGTTCAGCCTCTGGGCTGAAAAAAAAATAAAAATGAACGGCACAGATTTTTCATTCGCATCAATCAATGTGGATGAAAAAATCTCTGCCAAATCAGTGACTGCGGGTGCGGTGGGCTGGGCGCTAACTACCTAACAAGTAGCTAGCTAACTGGCGGTGATAAGGGACCCTTATGCCCCATTCACACGTCCGAAATTCTGTTTGCGGAGCGGAATTGCGGACCCATTCATTTCTATGGGGACAGACTTTGTCCCGCTCGGATCGGAATTACGGATCCGCACTTCTGAGTCTGCATTTCCGTTCCATAAAAATATAGAACATGCCCTTTTCTTGTCCGCAATTGCGGACAAGAAAAGCATTTTCTATATAGTTCTGGCAATGTGCGGATCTGCAAAATGCGGAAAGCACATTGACGGTGTCCGTGTTTTGCGGATCCGCGCCGCGGATCCGTGGCACGGATCTGTGGATCCGCGGAACCGCAAAACACATATGGACATGTGAATAGAGGCCTTACAGGGGGTGATCAGTGACAGGGGGTGATCAGGGAGTCTATATGGGGTGATCAGGGGTTAACAAGGGGTTAATAGTGGTTATAAAGTGAGGGGGTGGGGGTGGGGTTAGTGTAGTGTTTGGTGCAACTTTACATTGTTACCTGGTCCTCTGGTGGTCGATCCCAGTAAATGGGACCACCAGAGGACCAGGTATTAAATATATCAGACGCTGTTAGCAACACAGCGTCTGATATACTACTGATCTCATTTATTTTACATTTACAGCCTGCCAGCGATTGATCATCGCTGGCAGGCTGTAGTACAACTGCAGAGCCGCGCTCTGCTGTGAACGCGCGCGTGCGCGTGCGCGCGTTCACAGCAGATCTCGGCTCTCGCGAGATGACGCACGGATGCGTCCAGGAGGAACAAACTTGCCGCCGCCTGGACGCATCCGTGCGTTCGGCGGTCGGCAAGCGGTTAAAATAGCACTTGTACCCCAAGAACCAATTGCTGAAATGACAGAGCTGTATAATGGCAATTTGGATCCCCAAATTATCTTTTCCTGCACTTGTAAATCACTTTTCTAGCACTGTCCCTAGCGCCTTCCTAAAGGAAAAGATTCCTCCCTATCTGTTCCCTGCGCTTTTACAGTTTTTTTCAGTTATTTTTTTTTCACAATTAGCCTTTTCCAAATGCTGTCCCTAGTGCTTTCTCACATTTGTCCCTGCACTCAGAACGCTGGAAAATGGCATAATCTAAAATGGCTGCTGTATTTATAGCTTTGTGACATCACAGGACTGACTGGCTGCTGATTGGCTGCATGAATGCATGTCATTCTGGGTGATCCCACCTTTTCAGAGTTCCTTGCCCCATGTCCTAAGTCTTCACAGGTGTGGCCTCCATTTTTGGAAAGATTACTATTTGTTACCATGAAGCATGAGGAAATTCTTTGCATATCGAATTTTTCCTGAAATTCGGATTGAAATACACTTCGTCTGATTTGATTCGCTTATCTCTAGTTACAAGCATAATGTCTTCCTGCAATACATCTGACTTGCATGTACAGGCAATTGAGGAGTGATTGTGATTTTCTCTGACAATATATAAACCGAACAGATTTGTGTGTTGAAGTCCTTTCTACTTTCCTATTTTCTGTCACTCATTCTTCATGACTTGACACTAGAACTGACATCTGCTTTTTAAACCATGCAATTATATGTTGGCTCTATTGGTAATTATCATATTTAGGTTCATAGTTACAATGTAGAACATGACCATTCAGAAAAAAATGTTTCTGTAGGGTTGGCAAAACCTCTCACATCTGCTGCTGAAAGCCTGCAAGCACTTAGAATACAAATTGTCTACTTTCAAACACAAGCTTCTTGTGCATGTCTATTTTGTTCTCGCTGTAGGTACAGTTACTTTATAACAAGCTCCCGGATGATTTCAAGAAAGAAAATTTTGCACTACAGCAGTATTTTCAGACAGGATAAAAAGTTTAAGGCAAGCTCCATTTGTGTGGTATAATCTTGTAGTTTGTAAGTAAAATTAATAGCACAACAATTTTGTCATGATCACCTTTCATTTCCATTCAAGTTCTTTTTTTAAAGAGTTTAGATGGACTTCTTAAATAGTTAATATTTTTTCTTGCACAGTGTTTTAACTTTTTCTTCGTGTGTCTCTGCTGACTGAGCACAACACGATTTATCAGCAAAATGAACTAGTTCATTGGAAATCTCCTTAAAATGCAATGTATACTTTCCAGTACATTACCTTTGTAAATTCCACATATGGATTTGTTTCAAATGTGTTTCTGGAATATCCACTGACTGAGAAAAAGGACACATTTAAACTCTCTCAGATATGACCCATTAAACTACCTATCAAAATGAATTTGTTTTAAAATGTCTTAAGAAATTCGGTTGTGGGATAGATCTTTTCACAACAGAAAGATTGTTTTGGACTTTGGAATTTTACATTTTGATTAGATTTTGCATAGACGTTGTGTAACAGATTTGATACCTCTTGGGGTAAATAGGCATACAACAGCAGTTCAGTTCAAATGTCAGTTTTCATTTTCATTTGAAGCAGCCTCAATCAGTTTTATTGTCTTTGTAGCAAATAGAAAAATGTAACCTAAAGCCTAGGTAGATCCAGCCTACAATAATCCTAACATTGAAAATTGCCTAATAAAATAATTACACCGTTCAACACCAATGTAAGAGTTTTCCACCATTCATTTATATATATTTTTTTTTACAGTGAACCTTGTCTAGACTATTTTCCTCTGAGAGTATATATAAGTCTGTGGTCATATCTTTTGATATAGGTCTGAGGAAGGTGGCAGACCGCCACCAAAATATTTAAATTGTTTTCAATTATTTGTTTTTTAATGCAGTAGCAGCTCTCCAGTTTGCATTTTTATTTTATCCTTTGGGTATACTGACTGTCAGCAGGAGGGAGAGAGCACCAGCTATTATGCAAGAGCCAATCTATGGCTACATTTCCACAATGTCATATAGTAACTGTCCAAACTTTTTAATGAAATATAAAAAAAGCCATGGCTGTCAAAATATAAAAATGAAAAAATGTTTGATTTTTCAAACGTATTTACTGTTTTAAAAGTAGTAACACATATATAATACAAACCTTAAAAAGTGGCATCCCTGTACTGACTACCAAGGTTGTCATGCCTTGTTTAGCAAACAGTGAATGACATGAAAACAAAACCCAATTTAGCAAAGCAGAAGTCTAACCACCAGGCCACTGGTGCAGAACTCCAAAGAATCAGGCAAAACATAGTCATGGACAGGCCAATGTTAGAGCAGGCATAATTTGTGCGATTTAATAAACAGTCTGAGCTTAGGGTAGCCAGAGGGGCAGTACAGTGATTAGGCAGAAATGAAAAGTTAAAAAAAAAAATGAAAAAAAAAAAAAAGAATAAAAATTGGCCTGGCCCTGTAGGGGTTAATATGTATACAGAGCATAGTTTTTGTACCAGACATCAGCCAAAATCGCTTGGGTATAATAGAGGAGTTTGCTAGAGATTTCTTACTGGAGCCCAGACTCTTCAATCTACATGAGCTTTGAGTGGCATCCACTTCACTGTGACATATTACAATTATTCAAAAATACCAGTAGCCAGACTTCGCATAGTAGGTCTATGCTAGACTGATATAAAGACTACAGTTTCCCAAAGCCTCTTCAGTAAATCCTTTTTATCAGGTCCCTTGAGTTTTTTCATGATAAAAATGCTATAAATTGGGACTATTCACAAATAATTTTGCTTAGCTTTATCAAAATTGTATGTATAGCACTCAGATGGTTAAAAAGAAAAAAGGATACAGTAATTGCAGAGCAACAGTATTATGAAATGCCAATTTCCAGGGTAGCATGCTCAATCTGATGATCTTATACTTGTGTCATATAACATCACAGCAGACATACATGTACTATATAAAGTATGTGCACTTCTGCTCTGATGTTAAATATAATGGTTCTTGAAAATATAACAGTTAGCTCTTGCATTAAATAAAGACACATATTTTACCTTATTTTTTGTAAAATAAAAAATAAAAAATTTACAAACAATTTTTGTATATATATATATATATATATATATATATATGATCTATGGCACATTCAGTAGTGTCGTTTCACTATTTTGAGTCCTTCAGATGGGGATTTTCATATACAGCACTTTCAGCACTCTCCATGTTCTTGCAAAGGTACTGGTTGACTTTGCTATAATGTACTCACTCAGTCCCAGTGGCCCTTGGATAACTTATTCATAGCTTATAGGGATACACTATAGGTCACCTTCAAGCTAAACTTTGAATTACCTTTTGAAATTAGCTTGTTTGCTTTAGAATGCCCTTTTCCCCCTGCTCACTTCATCTGTTTACTGCACTTGAAGGGACAATAATGCACAAGAACCATTCTAACAGGTATTTCTAAGTGCTGTCTCCAGTGTATGCCTCTTGAAATATTCCTTCTGCTGTGTGCTGGTGGGAATGTTAAAAAAATGTTAAATTGTTTTAATTTTCATTTGGCTATAGAAGAAAGTATAAATGAATGGTTTATTGATATTCAATGGATGCAGGCAAGCAAGCAGGCAACAGCAGCTGTTAACAATGATTCTTAGGCAAACAGTCAATAAGTGGTCCACTGGCTATAAAAACATTTCTTAGCACTGAATTTAGGTATAATATTCCTATTTGGAAGCACATTTATTACAATGTAAAGCACAATTAGATGCAGAAGCTGACAACCGATTAAAGCTTTGTAATTCAGTATGGCAGGATTTAAACTCAGTTTTCTAAATTTGCCTCCTCTTTCATTGACTTGAATTGGGATCACTGTTACCACACTAAAGGTGAATGATGAGTGATGAGTTTAATTTATACACTAGAAAATCTGCTCATTTATAATGCTTCTTTTATGGGATATTTCAAGTTCACAAAAAAACTTTTGGACACCGCGCTCAGCCTAACTAGCAACTAACCCCCTTTCTACTATCCGCAAATACAAGACGCGGTTACGTGTCAAACACCACTCAAGCCTACCTCGACCCGGGCACTGTCACGGAAGTTCTTGTAATTCTTGTGGTTCGGCGTGTTGCTCACGCTATAATAGGCACCAGTCTTTATAAATCCTTATATGCAGGGGATCTTTGTCAGTAGCAGGATGCTGTATCGGAGTTCGTCAAGCCAGTGGCAGTACTTCCACTATCCTATCGCTCGTGCTCACGAATGAGCGGGTGAAGTCACCACTAAGAGCTACGGATCGTTAATAGCCCCACAATACAATCCAACACGTTTCGAGCAAATTGTGATGCTCTTTGTCAGGGAATCACTGGGACATTGCTACTGCTCTTCTTATTTAGACATCACTCCCCTGCATTAACTATCTCAGCGCCGCTCTTCAATTAGTCTCTTATTCAAAACCGAACAATTCAACCTTAGAATTCAGACCCTTGGGCATTAATGTGTCCATATTAAAAATCCACAGCGTTTCTTTTCTCGACAGATCTTTAATATAGTCCCCTCCTCTTGCTTCTTTTTTTTTACTATTTCAAGCCCTACAAATGATGAACCCTCAAATCTTCCATTATGCTTTTCCTTTAAATGTCTTGACAAAGGATGTCCCTCAGATTTTTTTTTTTATATTGTATATATGCTCACTTATACGTTTCTTCAACTGTCTTTTCGTTCGGCCAATATAGACTTTCTCACAAGGGCATTTTATGGCATAAATAACTTCCTGAGTATTACATGTTATATGATCTCTGATGTTATACTCGTATTTACCTTCTCTGTTCTTTATATAGGTTACTTTAATGGTACCCCCCACGTCTTTTCATCAGCCTATACATTTTTTACACTGAAAAAAACCTTTTGGTGAATTTTCATTGGTCCTTCTACACTTGGTTATAGCTGCACATTTTTTTGCTGGTGCTATAATGTTTCCTATATTAGCTGCTTTTTTATAAACAAAAGCCGGGACTGTAGGTATCATATTCCCTATTACTTTGTCTTCTTTTAAAATTTCCCAATATTTCCTCACAATTTTTCTGAGCATATAAGTCTGGACATTATATGGAACAATTATAGCCGGGATTTTGTCACTATTTTCCTGTACTGTCTTTGCCCTTTTTTCCATTTTCTCGCCTGTCTCGTTTTCTCAGTTTTCTATTACCCCTTCCAACAATAATTTTCCTATCATTCTGTTTGATCTCATTTTTCTGTTCTCTGAGTTTATCTCCATTATAACCCTTGGATTCAAACCTGTTGTACAATATCTCTGCCTCTCTTTCATACTCCATCACCTCCGTACAATTTCTTCTAATACGAAGAAATTGACTTCTAGGTATATTATCCAGCCACTGTGGTAGGTGGCAGCTCCACCTCGCAATATAGCTATTTTAATCTGTAGATTTCTCATATGTTTTAGTATAGATGTTGTCCTCAGTTATGTAAATAGTAAGATCCAGAAAATGTATTTCTTTCCTGCTATATGTTGGAGTAAAATCTAAATAAAACTCATTTTTATTAATTTCCGTTAAAAAGTCTAACAGCGCCATTTCACCCCTTTCCCAAATAAAAATCACGTCATCAATAAAACACTGCCAGAGGACAAGGCCCGCCAGAAGCTCACCGTAGGGTTTATGAACTCATGTTCCCACAGCCCGTATAAATTTGCAAACCCCGGTGCGAACTTCATCCCTATTGCAGTTCCCCACATCTGTAAATAATAATTCTGTTTGTATTTAAAATAGTTTTTTGCAAAATAAATGAAATACACTCTCTTATGTATTCTTTTTGGGTACTGGCCAGTTCACCTTTTTGATAAAGAAAATATTTTGCTGCGGCGCAGCCCTTTTTATTATCAATTACCGTATATAAAGACTTAACATCCAAAGTACCTATAATGTAACCCTCTTTCCACTTGATGCTATTTAAAATCTGCAATACATGTTTGGTGTCTTTCAAGAATGTCGGTAAAGCTTGTGCACATGGCTGCAGGTACTGATCCACATATTTTGTCTGTGACCGCGGGGATCAGAGAGTTAATTATGCCTGTTTTTTTATATTTTTAACTCCCTGCAGCCCTGTGAGATCTGCCAGTGGGCTGTGCAGGGGGGATCGCTGGCGGTGCGGCGGGCAGAATCGCTATATCCCTCCCGCCTCCTTTAATCTATTCCATGGTTGTCACGACTGTGACTGATTCAGATAGGTCTGGGAAGAGAAGGTCGCAGCGACTTGCTACTCGCGATAGCTTGTGAGTTTGCTTCATGGTTCAGGGTATGTCATCCGGGTTTTGCCTTGTGAACCTTTTTGTCCTGACTGGGAGTTTGTAGGCATTCTTCTCAGGTGAGTGCTGTCTGCCACTCCCAGCTACTATATTAGTTTCAGTTTCACTTGCAGTCATTGCCAGATATAGTCCTTACTTCCAGTGCTATTCTGACCTTTGAAGGAGGAGGTATTGCTGTGGAGTTCTTGTCTGGCGTGGACTGTCGTTATTGGGATCATCTTCTCTGCTCGTGACTGGATAAGTCTATCTCTGCTGGAGATTGTTTGTTTGTTTGTTACTGTCTTCCCCTGTTGTTCTCCTAGACATGAGTGATGGTGACTAGTGCTCCCATCTGCCTTTCCCCAGTCTAGTCTTCTGAGGGTCACTCAGGGTTTAGGCATCCTGCTGGCCGCACGGGTTCACACCCCGTCTAGGGTATCAGGGCAGACAGGTGCCAGCGTAGGGTTTGTCAGGGGGGGCCGTTCTATTTCCCATCCGTAGATAAGGGTCCCCCTTCCCCTCCGTTTGGTGCGACACGACTGCTGCTGGGATAGCGGTCGTGACAGTATATCTGGCCTTTAAAAAAAAAAAAAGTGACATTTCCTTTTTTTTTTTTTTTTTTGCCTGCTGTTTTGCTTTGTATTTCTCTGTTCCACTATGGATCCGGTTACGGTTTTGGCGAAACAATTACAGGGGTTATCCCTTGAAGTGGCAGGATTAAAAGCAACAGTACTGCAGCAGCAGCAGCAATCCTTGGGTTCCACCGTTGCTATGGGAAACCAAGGTACTCCTGAGCCAAAAGTGGCTTTTCCTGATAGGTTCTCAGGAGGGAGAGACCAATTTGTAACATTCAGAGAAGCTAGTAAATTGTTCTTCAGGTTACGCCCTAGATCCTCCGGCGGTGAGGAACAACGGGTGGGCATTGTAATTTCTCTCCTGCAAGGAGATCTGCAGGCTTGGGATTTCTCTTTACCATCTGACTCTCCGGCCTTACGATCAGTGGAGGAGTTTTTTGAAGCCTTGGGTCTCGTGTATGATGACCCGGACAGGGTCTCACTGGCTGAGTCTAAGCTACGTAGACTTCGGCAAGAGAACCGGTCAGCTGAACTATATTGTTCTGAATTCCGTAGGTGGGCTACGGATACATTATGGAACGACTCGGCCCTTAGGAGTCAGTTCTGCCAGGGGTTGTCTGAAAAATTAAAAGACTCGCTGGCTGTATACGAGGTCCCTGGGTCTCTTGAGGCTGCTATGTCTCTGTCCATAAGAATCGACAGACGACTCAGGGAGAGACTATTAAATTCTACAGAGGCCTCTATAGGGCAGGGATCGGTTTGTTGTGATCCAGTCGAACCAATGAAAATAGGGGGCGCCACTAGACGGGTGAATCCTCCTAAGGTCCGCCATAGGTCAGAGGTTTTTTTTCGTTGTGGGGGGAGGGGTCATTTTGTAAAGGTATGTCCCTCAGAACCCAAGAGATCACAAACTAAGGAGCCGCGGAAAACTAGAGTCCCCAGACTGTGCGGAGGATAACAGTCTGGGCGTATTCGTTTCCTCCATACGCATGTCTCAGTTTTTGTTGTCCGCTACCGTTGTGGCGGGCAATAAGACTGAGATCTGTTCCGTCTTTTTGGACAGTGGGGCGGGGTCAACTTGGTGGATTCACGGTTTGCTCAGGCTCTGGGTTTTACTCCGGAACCGGTACGCAGAACTATTCCTGTTTTTGCCATCGACTCCTCCTCTTACTCAGAGAGAGTTAACTCAGATCGTCCATAATATCCATCTGCAGGTAGGGGACCTCCATAAAGAGCATATCTCTTGTTAAGTCCTGGACGGTCTTCCGGCTCCTATGGTTTTGGGGCTTCCCTGGCTGGTGACTCACAATCCCGTGGTTGATTGGCAGGCCGGGAGATTGTGGAGTGGAGTGAACATTGTAAGGACAACTGCTTGAGTAGTAGGTGCTCAACACTCTCTGTAACATCTCTACCTTCCTTTCTGTCAGATTTTATGGATGTGTTCTCTGAGAAGGGTTGTCAGGGGTTACCACCTCATCGTCCATATGATTGCCCAATTAATCTGTTACCTGGGGCAAAACTACCTAAAACCCGGTTATACAATCTTTCTGGCCCGGAGAGGAAGGCTATGAAAGATTATATTTCGGAGAGTTTGGCTAAGGGACACATCAGACCCTCTTCTTCACCCGTGGCTGCAGGGTTCTTTTTCGTTAAAAAGAAAGATGGGGGCCTGCGTCCTTGCCTGGATTTCCGGGAATTAAACCGGATAACTATCCGAGATCCCTATCCTCTTCCTCTCATTCCCGACCTCTTTAATCAGGTTGCTGGTGCTAAATGGTTCTCCAAAATGGATCTCAGAGGAGCCTATAACCTGGTTCGCATCAAAGAGGGGATGAGTGGAAGACGGCTTTTAATACTCTGGAAGGGCATTATGAAAATCTGGTCATGCCATTTGGTCTTACTAATGCGCCTGCGGTGTTCCAACATTTTGTCAACGATATTTTTAGTCACCTTATCGGGAGATTTGTTGTGATATATCTTGATGACATCCTGGTCTATTCTCCGGATCTGGATACACATAAGATCCATGTGAGACAAGTGCTGCAGATATTAAGGGCCAACAAATTGTTTGCTAAATTAGAGAAAGGGGTGTTCGCCGTAAAAGAACTGCCATTTCTGGGGTATGTGTTGTCAGATTCAGGTTTCCACATGGATCCAGAGAAAGTCCGGGCAATTATGGACTGGGATCTGCCTGAGAACCTGAAGGCATTGCAACGCTTCCTGGGGTTTGCCAATTTTTATAGAAAGTTTATAAAGAACTATTCCTTGGTGGTCAAACCACTGACGGACATGACCCGAAAGGGATCCGATTTTTCCAAATGGTCACATGCAGCCAAAACTGCCTTTGCATCTCTGAAGGAAAGATTCACCTCGGCTCCTATTCTCGTACAGCCAGATGTCTTGCTTCCTTTTATTGTAGAGGTTGACGCATCAGTGGTGGGGGTGGGAGAGGTACTATCTCAGGGCCCGTCCCCTGGTGAATGGCGTCCGTGTGCTTTCTTTTTGAAGAAATTGTCTACTGCAGAAAGGAACTATGACATTGGCAACAGGGAACTTTTGGCTATTAAGTTGGCCTTAGAGGAGTGGCGTCATTTTTTGGAGGGGGCGGTTCATCCCGTCACAGTGATTACCGATCACAAAAACTTAGTATATCTGGAGTCTGCTAAACGTCTCACCCCTAGACAGGCTCGGTGGTCGTTATTTTTTACTAGGTTTAATTTTGTAATAACCTATCGCCCGGGGCAAAAATACTAAGGCGGATGCATTGTCTCGAAGTTTTCCTGGAGGGGGTGATGATGATGTTCCAGAGCCTATTTTGCAAAAGGGGTGGTGGTCTCTGCATTACACTCAGGTTTAGAGGGGAGGGTGTTGGAAGCTCAGGGGGACGCCCCGGTCTCCTGCCCCTCGGATAAACTGTTTGTGCCAGAAAATTTACGCCTGGAGATACTAAAGGAACACCATAACTCCGCACTGGCAGGACACCCAGGTAGTAAGGCAACCTCTGAATTAGTGTCTCGTCGGTTCTGGTGGCCTAAGTGGCGCCAGGAGGTGTTGAATTTTGTGTCTGCATGTCCTACCTGTGCTCGTTCTAAAGTGGATCATACTCATCCGGCAGGGCGTCTTTTACCTCTGGCCATCCCCAACAGGCCTTGGACGCACCTATCAATGGATTTCATTACTGATCTACCAGTATCAGCGGGGAAGACTGTTATTCTTGTTGTTGTTGACAGATTTAGTAAAATGGTGCACTTTATTGCTCTGACCGCATTGCCTAATGCTAACACACTGGCTCAGGTTTTTATTGACCACATCGTGAAGCTTCACGGGGTCCCTTCCGATATTGTTTTGGATCGTGGTACCCAATTTGTTTCTAAATTTTGGAAAGCTTTTTGTTCTCGTTTAGGGGTTCATCTGTCGTTTTCCTCATCTTTCCATCCACAGTCCAACGGTCAGACTGAACGTACCAATCAAAACCTAGAGACATATTTGAGATGCTTTGTTTCCGAAAATCAGGAGGAATGGTCATCTTATTTACCGTTAGCCGAGTTTGCCATTAATAATCGTCGTCAAGAATCCACCGATAAGTCACCATTTTTTGGTGCGTATGGTTTCCATCCTCAGTTTTGTACGTTTAGTGAGGGGGGGCCGTCTGGGATTCCCGAGGAGGAACGATTTGCGTCTTCACTTTCATCAGTGTGGCAGAGTGTGCAAGAAAGTTTGAAGAGAATTGGTGGCAGATACAAACGTGTGGCTGATAAGAAGCGCTCTGAAGGTCCGGACCTTGGGGTGAATGACTTGGTGTGGTTGTCTACCAGAAATATCAAGTTTAAGGTTCCCTCGTGGAAATTAGGTCCGAGATTTATTGGTCCTTATAGGTAATTAAGATCATTAACCCGGTGGCTTTTCGTCTGGAGCTACCTCAGACTCTAAGGATCCATAATGTCTTCCACAGATCTCTGCTTAAGAGATATGTAGAACCTCCTGAACCATTGCCACTACCGCCTCCACCGGTGGTTGTTGATGGCAGTCTTGAGTTTCAGGTAGAAAAGATTGTTGATTCACGATATGTTCGCCGCTCTCTTCAGTACCTGGTGCACTGGAAAGGTTATGGTTCCGAAGAGAGAATGTGGGTGCCAGCATCAGAGATAAAGGCGGACAGACTCATTCGGGCTTTTCATAGGTCCCACCCGGAGAGGCCTGGTCTTGAGGGTCCGGTGGCCCCTCGTAGAAAGGGGGGTACTGTCACGACTGTGACTGATCCAGATAGGTCTGGGAAGAGAAGGTCGCAGCGACTTGCTACTCGCGATAGCTTGTGAGTTTGCTTCATGGTTCAGGGTATGTCATCCGGGTTTTGCCTTGTGAACCTTTTTGTCCTGACTGGGAGTTTGTAGGCATTCTTCTCAGGTGAGTGCTGTCTGCCACTCCCAGCTACTATATTAGTTTCAGTTTCACTTGCAGTCATTGCCAGATATAGTCCTTACTTCCAGTGCTATTCTGACCTTTGAAGGAGGAGGTATTGCTGTGGAGTTCTTGTCTGGCGTGGACTGTCGTTATTGGGATCATCTTCTCTGCTCGTGACTGGATAAGTCTATCTCTGCTGGAGATTGTTTGTTTGTTTGTTACTGTCTTCCCCTGTTGTTCTCCTAGACATGAGTGATGGTGACTAGTGCTCCCATCTGCCTTTCCCCAGTCTAGTCTTCTGAGGGTCACTCAGGGTTTAGGCATCCTGCTCGCCGCACGGGTTCACACCCCGTCTAGGGTATCAGGGCAGACAGGTGCCAGCGTAGGGTTTGTCAGGGGGGGCCGTTCTATTTCCCATCCGTAGATAAGGGTCCCCCTTCCCCTCCGTCTGGTGCGACACGACTGCTGCTGGGATAGCGGTCGTGACAATGGTGTTCTAGTGATTTAGCAGAGTGTCAGCACAATGTTGAAAGTCTGCTAAAAACGGCTGGCATCTGTGCTTGTACAGATGCCAGCCATTTAATCCCTTCCATACCGTGGTCCGTACGAACCACTGTATGGAAGGGGTTAACAGGGAGGGAACTCCTTCCCTCTCCCATCGGTTGCTGCTGTGCCTTTGCAGCCCCCGATTCTTGATGGGAGCATGTAGGGAGGGAGCTCCCCTCCCTCTCCATCACCCGCTGCTCTATTCTGGCAGCGGGTGATTGTTACCATGGCAGCAGGATGCCTTCGGAGGTGTCCTGCTTTCCATGGTAATTGCAAGTCTGATCTGACTTCTGCTAAAGGCAGAAGTCTGATCAGACTAAGTCTAAAGTAAAAAATACAGTACAGTACACTATATAGAGTACTGTACTGTATTATACTGACATCAGACCCACTGGATATTAAGAACCAAGTGGTTCTGGGTCAAAAAAAAAGTAAACAAAAAGTAAAAATAATAAAAACACATTTATCACTGAATGAAAATTAAATAAATAAAATAAATCACACATATTCTGTATTGCCGCATCCGTAAAAACCTGCTCTATAAAAATATCACATGACCTAACCCCTCAAAAATAACACCGTAAAAAAAATGTTGTAAAAAAAGCGATTTTTTTGTCACCATACATCACAAAAAGTGTAATACCAAGCGATCAAAAAGGCGTATGCCTCCCAAAATAGTACCAATCAAACCGCCATCCCATCCTGCAAAAAATGAGCCCCTACATAGCACAATTGCCCCAAAATATAAACAAATATGGCTCTCAGATTCTGGAAACACCATTTTTTTTTCTAAAATGCTGTTATTGTGTTAAAAAAAAAAAAAGTATACATATTAGGTACTTCCACGTCCGTAAAAACTTGCTCTATAAAAATATCCCATGATTTAACCCCTCAGGTAAACACCGTAAAAAAAATTCAATAAAAACAATGTTAAAAAAAATCATTTTTGTCACCTCCCATCACAAAAAGCGTAATAGCAAGCGATCAAAAATGTACATGCACCCCATAATAGTGCCAATCAAACAGTCATCTAATCCCGCAAAAAATGATACCCTACATAAGAAAATAGCCCAACAAAAAAAATAAAAAATATGGCTCTCAGACTATGGAGACATTAAAACATGATTTTTTTTGTTTCAAAAATGATATTATTGTGTAAAGCTTAATTAAATAAAAAGTATACATATTATGTATCTCCGCGTCCGTAACAACCTGCTCTATAAAAATAACACATGAAATAACCCCTCAGGTGAACACAGCAAAATATATATATATATAACTACGGTGTCAAAAACCATTTTTGTCACCTTACATCACAAAAAGTGTAATAGCAAGCGACCAAAATGTCATATGCACCTCAAGATAGTGCCAATCGAACCGCCATCTCATCCTGCAAAAAATAAGCCCATAAATAAGACTGTTGCCCCA
This sequence comes from Bufotes viridis, assembly GCA_033119425.1. Classification (NCBI taxonomy): domain Eukaryota; kingdom Metazoa; phylum Chordata; class Amphibia; order Anura; family Bufonidae; genus Bufotes; species Bufotes viridis. The sequence goes on from CM065597.1 coordinate 62,671,082, forward strand.
AAAAATAAAATAAATTATGGCTTTCACAATGTGGAGACACTAAAAAAATCATTTTTTTCAAAAATGTTTTATTATTAAAAACTGAAACAAAAATTCCCAAAAAGTAGTCATATTATTTGGTATTGTCGCGAAATAGCATACGAACTAACCTGTCAGATCAACGATGTAAATAACAAGAAATAAAAACGGCCCCCAAAAAGCTATTTTTTTCAAATTTTCCATTTTAATCCATTTTTCCAGTAACAAAGCAAGGGTTAACAGCCAAACAAAACTCACGTTTTTGGAGTTTCTACTGTAGGGGTGAATCAGGGGGACTTTAATGGGACATGGTGTCTAAAAACCAGTCCAGTAAAATCTGCCTTCCAAATACCATATGGCGTTCCTTTCCTTCTGAGCCCTGTCGTTTGGCCATGCAGTAGTTTACGACCACATGTGTGCTTTTTCTGCAAACCACAGAATCAGGGCAATAAATATTGAGTTTTGTTTGGCTGTTAACCCTTGCTTTGTTACTGGAAAAAATGGATTAAAATGAAAAAATTGCCAAAAAATCGAAAATCTGAAATTGGCAAGGGTCTGCTGGTGACCATCTAAAACATTATGGGCGAGGGTCTGCTGCTGAGCTGACCATCTAAAACATTATGGGCGAGGGCCTGCTGCTGAGCTGACCATCTAAAACATTATGGGCGAGGGCCTGCTGCTGAGCTGACCATATAAAACATTAGGGGTGAGGGCCTGCTGCTGAGCTGACCCTCTAAAACATTATGGGCAAGGGTCTGCTGTTGACCCTCTAAAACATTAGGGGTGAGGGTCTGCTGCTGAGCTGACCCTCTAAAATATTAGGAGCAAGGGCAGCCTAATAAGCATGTTGATATGATGGAGGAGGACGAGAAACGGAAGATTGAACCATATACCCTTTTTTTTGTGGTGGAAGGGGTGCATGGGAAGACAGTTTATTCAATACAGCATAAAAGCCACATTTAAAGTGTCTTTATGTTCAGACTCTATCCTCTAGTGGAGTAGAGAAGTCAGGGGCAATACAGGCCTTGTTGATTTTGATAAGAGTCAAACTGTCAGCATTTTCAGTTGACAAGCGGATGCGTCACTCTGACAAAATGTAGGCGGCAGGGCAGACCTGCACCCCCAAGGCATAGAGCACAAGTTCGTGCCATGTGTCCAGCTTTGACCACCAATAGTTGTAAGTAGAGATGAGCGAATTTAAAAAAAAAAAGTTCGGCGTTCGGCATTCGGGTGATGGTAACTCGCGCATCCCGTTATGGATTCCACTATCGCGGCATATGGAATCCATAAGGGGCGGCTTGCACCAACCCGAACTGTTGAACAGCCGAAGGACCTGGGGGTGATGTCACCGTCATGTGATCAGTGCAGGGGGCGTGGCTCAGCACTGGATTTGATCCCGTGCTGAGCCACGCCCCCTGCACTGATCACATGACGGTGACGTCACCCCCAGGTCCTTCGGCTGTTCAACAGTTCGGGTTGGTGGAATCCGCCCCTTATGGATTCCATATGCCGCGATAGTGGAATCCATAACGGGATGCGCGAGTTACCACAACCCGAACGCCAAACTTTTTTTTAAAGTTCGCTTATCTCTAGTTGTAAGGCACTGAGGGATCACTGAGGATGCTGACAAGGTCTGATACGTACTCCTTCACCATCTTCCTAAATGTTTACCTCCTTTTGACACTAGGCCACGCATTTAGGTGAGGGTGCTGGCGGGGTGTCATGAAACTGTCCCAGGCCTTGGAGAGTGTTGCCCTGCCTCTGTTGAAACTGCTGCTATGTGTTCCCCTCATCTCCCCTCCTACGTTGCCCAAGTAACTATGTACTCTGCCACCAGCGTTGTCAGCTGGAAATTTTTGTAGCAATTTTTCCACAAGGAAATTCAGATATTGCACCATTTTGCTAGTTCTCTCATAGGAATGAGAGATGAGAAGTTCTGTTTTTAGCGGGGGTCGAGAAGGGTGAGGAAACCAGTAGTGTTGATCGAGCACCAAAGTGCTCATGTGCTCGAGTAGAACACTTTCCGAGCACAATGTAAGTCAATGGGAGAACCCCAGGCACCCCCTGCTCAGAAGAGGGGAGGGTGTCGGGACTCTCATTTGACTTAGGAGTCCCTGCTCTGACTCCATATATAGCTATGTCCATATATGGAGTCAGTGCTTGGGGACACCTCAGTGTATTTAATTAGAATTTAGCCTGTATTTCAGAAAAGTTTCTGCTGGGATTTGAACTCATGATCTTCTGCTTTAGAGGCAAGGCACTTAACCACACAGCTATAAGATAGCTATAAGATGCATAGATACTTATTAAAAAAATATGAGACTTCTACTGTAGTAGAGACTTCTACTGTACTGTACATCCATACACATTACAGCTACCCCAGCACACTCAGGACTGCTATATCTCTATATATAGGTATATAGCAGAGCTGAGTGTGCTGGGGAAGCTGTCATGTGTATGGATGTACACTGGCTATGACAGCTATAACAGACTCTACAGTAGAAATCTTATATTTTTTTTAGTAAGTAGCTATGCAGCTCTTATAGCTCAGTGGCTTAGTGCCTTGCCTCCAATGCAGAAGGTCATGTGTTTGAATCCCAGCAGACACTCTTCTGAAATATAGGCTAAATTAGATTTAAATACACTGGGTGTCCCCAAGCACTGACTCAATATATGGACATAGCTATATATGGAGTCAGAGCAGGGACCCCTAAGCCGCAGACCGATACTGAGGAATTCCCGCAGTGTGAGGCTAAATTAGATTTAAATACACCGAACTCCGCGATATGCCGAGCATAGCGATGCTCGAGCCGAACAGCATGCTCGTAACAGCAAGTAATCGGTGTTGGCCAAAATGCGTACAACGCGAGGGTCATGGGATAGGCAGCATAACATAAAGTTAGCCATGTGTGCCAGAGTCCCAACAGACAAGATTTTGCTTTCCTCATCAGGATGATGACTCTCAATCTCCTCATCCTCTTCTGCCCATCCACGCTAAACAGATAAAAAAACACGCTAAACAGATAAAAAATGAATACTGCTATGAGTACTACTCTCTGTAGTGGAGGAAACTGTCTCCTGATCCTCCTCCTCATCATCATCATACAATTTGCCGAGAAGACAAAATGAGGGTGGTCTGGCTATCACCCTGTGTACTGTCTTCCCCCATTTCCACCTCTTCCACATGCAAAGCGTCCTCCTTCATTGTGAGCAGCAAGCTTTTCACTAGACACAGAAGTGGGATGGTTACACTGATAATAGCGGCATCACCGCTTACCATCTATGTTGATTCCTCAAAGTTGCGTAAAACCGCAAAGAGGTCAGACATCCATGCCCCCTTGTCACTTGTGAAGAGTGGAAGCTGACTACAAAGGCGAAAACCATGTTGCAGCAGGTATTCTAATACTGCCCTCTGCTGCTCAAAGCCTGGCCAACATGTGGAACATGGAGTTCCAGCGCATGCTCACGTCGCACAACAGTCAGTGAGCTGGCAATTGAAAGCGCTGCTGCAGCATTGCCAGACCGGTGGCAGCTGTAGATGTCTTTCAGAAATTGGCACATATGCGGCGCACCTTCACCAGTAGCTCAGGTAAATTGGAGTAGGTTTTGAGAAACAGCTGAACCACTAAGTTGGACACGTGGGCTAGGCATTGTATTTGAGTGAGCTTGCCGAGCTCCAAAGCCACTACCAAATTACGGTCATTATCAGACACAACCATGCCTGGTTTTAGGTTAAGTGGGGGAGCCACAGCTCAGTCTGGTCCCTTATACCCTGTAACAGCTCTGCAGTGGTGTGTTGTTTGTCACCTAAGCAAATAAGTTTCAGCATGGCCTGTTGCCGCTTCCCCACTGCAGGGCTGCACTGCTTCCAGCTACTGACTGATGGATGACTGGTGCTGCAAGATGTGAGTTCAGAGGTGGAAGTGGAGGAGGACGTGGAGAAGGAGAAGGAGAAGAGGGGTTGTAGACGCTAATGTAGGTGGTGGCGGAAATCCTGATGGAAGTAGGGCCCGCAATCCTTGACGTCAGTAGCATCTGTGCCATCTTAGGGTACGACTCGCTCCTGGCCTCCACAATGTTTACCCAGTATGCAGTCAGGGAAATGTAGCGTCCCTGGCCACAAGTTCATATGTCAGTCATTAAGTGGACATTCCCAATAACTGCGTTGGTCAGGGCATGGGTGATGTTACGGGACACATGCTGGTGTAAGGCGGGGACGGCATACCGGGAACAATAGTGGTGGCTGGGGACTGAGTAATGAGGGACGGCCACCGCCATCAGGTTGCGGAAAGCCTCTGTGTCCACAAGCCTAAATGGCAACGTTTCCAGGGCCAGCTATTTGGAAAAGTGTGCATTTAGTGCTATGGCCTGTGGATGGGTGGCTGGTAGTGATGAGCGGCAGGGGGCAATATTCGAATTTGCAATATTTCGCGAATATTTGGTAGAATATTTGTCATTTATTCACAAACTTGCAATTATTTTCTTCATTGTAAAAAACGGCAATGTAATATGCGTGTTATGCGCTCACAATACAGGCGTGGGTCACTATAGCTACATTTTTCGAGCTGCTAGAAGTTTCATCAGACTGGAGAAAATGGTTGGCTTTGCATGCAGATAGAGTGCTCTGATATAGTCGCGATTGCGCAAATCGGCAATTAATGATGCGCATATTTTTTAGCAATACGTGCAACTTTACATTTTAGCAGGTCTAACTACATATTAGTGATTGGTGCACTAAGTATTGTGAACTTGTGACATCACATCACTATGTATGTATGTATGTAGCATACATACATATATACATAGAGCAGTATGTATGTAGCATGTATAAATGGCCATTGGACAGCGGAACCTATCACACTGCCTAACACCTGCACAGTTACACTATATCACTATCTAACCTACACTGACTATCTCCCACTAACTATTTGTATTATATATATAAACTAACTAACTAACTAACTAACTAACTAACTAACTATCTAACTATCTAATGTAATGTGACACAGGAAAGCAGAGAGCAATGACACTGCTGTCTCTCTCAGAACTGTAATAAACTGTAGAAAATGGCTGTGGGGAGGTTCTTATATACTAAGGGGTAGGCAACTTTCCTGTTGGTTGCTAAGGATGTTGCTAAGCTCAGACAAAGACATTGCAGCCTTCTCATTGGCCCACAAGCAAAAATGGAGGTTACTGTTAAAAAAAATTTAAAAGAATTCTCAAAGTTGTGATATTTGTGATTAAAATTTGCGTTTCGAATATTCGCGCACAACACTAGTGGCTGGGTATATGTGCTTTCGTTCAAAGGCCTGGGGTATGGACATCTGTACTCTGCGCTGGGACACAGAAGTGGATGTGCTAGCTGATGGTGCTTGCGAAGGTCCAGGTGTAGTGCGGGAGGCATCCGGGCCTGTGTCTTGGACAGGGGATTGGCCAGCATGTAACACAGGGGAAGAGGAGGCAGTGGTGTGACCCACAGACACTGATTATGGACCCAGGCGTTCGTCCCACCTATTAGGGTGCTTTGAATCCATGTGGCGGATCATGCTGGTGGTGGTGAGGTTGCTAGTGTTCACACCCGTGCTCATTTTGGTACAGCACAGGTTGCAAATGACAATTCTTTTATCGTATGCACTTTCCTCAAAAAAGTGCCAGATTGCGGAACACCTACCCCTTGGCAAGGGAGATTGCCACAAGGGGGTGCTCTGGGGAACAGTTGTGGGCCTGTTTGGTATGGCCCGCCTTCTCCCTTTTGCCACCCCACTGCCTCTTCCAGCCTGTTGCGGTGCTGCGGATCCCTCCCCCTCTGTACTTGCCACCTTCCCAGGTTGGGTCAGTGATTTCATCGTCCACCACCTCCACTTCCTCACTCTGGTCATCCTCCTGACTTGTTGACCTAACAAAAACCTCACTTATTGACAACGGTGTCTCATCCTCATCATCAACCTCTTGAGACACTAATTGCGGTTGACTTATTGGCAACTGTGTCTCATCATCATCATTAACCTCGTAAAACACTAATTGCCATTCCCCACTGTCATCTTTTTCTGACTGTGGATGCTCAAGAGTTTGGGAATCAGTGCACAAGATCTCCTCAGCTCCCTTTTTGAAGCAGGCTTGGCGAAAGGGCCAAATCAAGGAATGGTGATGAAAAGAGCTCCTTGGAATATCCGAGTGTCAGATCACTTGTTTGCCAAGACTCTCCTTGGTGGGAGGAAGGAGGATCAGGGTGAGGATTCTGTTGACCAGACTCTTGGCTACAGCGACTGGACTTTGTGGAAGACAGGGTGGTGCTTAACTGACTGGAAGCATTATCTGCTGCAATCCAAACGACCACCAGGTCGCACTGGTGTGACTTCAAGAGTGATGTCCTGCACCACCCTGCAAACTGGGACATGAAGCTACGTATGTTGGATGAGTGTGTTTCTTGTGTTCTGGCAGAAGGCACAGTTTCACCACGCCCAGGGCTGCAGCCTTTGCGTGCACCATCAGCAGCACGGCCACTCCACTGCCCCTTACTGCTCTAGCCAGAGCAGTAAGGGATGAGGAAGTGGCTGGCATTCTGGACAGCCAATCACTGTAATGCCAGTAACCAACATGGCTACGGCATTACAGTGAGTGGCAGTTTGTCTGTACCAACCATGTTATAACGAAAAGACATAACAGAATACCTAACGCTGATGTGAACCCACCCTAATGAAGTTTTTGTAGTAATAAAATACATTCGCTAAAAAAGAGTATAATAATGCAGCTTTGTTAATAAAATGCATTTACTAACACAAGTATAGTAATGTAGTTTTTGCTGAAAATATAAGTTCAAAAATGGGTATAGTAATAAAGCTTTGTAGTAAAATGCTTTTGCTTTAATGGAAGGGTACCTTGAAGTAATAGAACACTTTCCCTACCATAGGTATAGCAATTAGAAATGAGTGAATTGAATCCGACGAAGTGGAATTTGATCCAAATTTTTAGGAAAAATTTGATTCGCCTAAAAGCCGAATTTTCTTGTGTTTCGTGTTAGCGAATCGATTTAACCTGAAACAGTGTAAAAAACAAAAAAATCATACTTACCTCCTCCATTTACTTGTGACGGGCTGCCAGCCGCCATCTTGATTGAAGACCTCGTCCGAAATCCCGTGCGCGGTGACTCCGGCTGGAGTAATGATGGAGTAAGCACGCAGCTCCTTGTCATTGCACCCGCTACTTACAAAAAAAATGCGCTTTGTGACGAAGTAAAATTTGGCAAATTAGCCGAATCAAACTTTTAATAAATTCGCTCATCTCTAAAAGCAATGTAGTTTTTGTAGTAAATTGTTTTTGAACTGTATCTTGAACTAATACAACATGTTCAGTAACATGGGTAATAGTGCAGTAACACATTTACTAACGTGTAAAACACATTTACTAACGTGTATAATTATGTAATTTTGTAGTAAAAAGTGTCTGAGATGCGTTTGGAAGACTAATTTTTGTGAAATTTGTAACAGATCTGATTTGCTTAGAATTGATGCATGTATATATAAAATGAAAATGTGACAAATGTGTTTTTGGACATTTGAAGCCTCTGCTGTCTCGAGAAATTAGTTTTTTTTGTAGATTTTTTTTTTTTGCAGAGCATGTCGAGTCCGGTCAGTGAATAATCATACAGTAATTAGCTTTATAGTTACTTTATTTAAACAACAATTTTGCTTTTATGTGAACCTGAATAGCAGCCACTTTGTAGATTTGTATCTTAGTTTATGCGGTTTCAATCTTGTTTATTGCAGGAGGCCTGGAATTCTCACTAGCTGATTAGCTTTCCTTATAAAGTTTTTGGGTGTGTTATTTTATTACCAAAAAATTCAAATATGGGAAGGAAAATGTTTCATATATAATGACTCACCTCAGAAGGATTGCAGATTTACTTCCTCATTACATTTAGTGTTCCTTGTCAATCCCTAATAAAACACGTGAGTGGTTTAAAGTGTGGAGCAAGCTTTCTGAACAGGCTGTTTTCACTGGAATTCTGTTTTGAGTCTCATATCTAAATCCTTTGTGAATGATTTGCATGCCTTCCTATTTCCGAGGATAAAAAGTAAGCAGATTTTGGGTAGCAGATGTCAGAAATTAAACAAGATATTAGATGCTAATTATTTACAAAATATTATCTTGGGGCTTTGTATTAATAAATCACAACTGCTTGATTGCTGCTTTGCCTACAGCAATCAAAGTAGATTTCTGAATAAGGACATAAACTGAAACAGAATATCCTAAACAATAAGCATCACACTTGATTGAACGTGGGATAAATCCATTTTTGTCAGATTTAATCACTTATTAAAATAATTCGTTTTATCATTTTCCAGCCCATAAAATTGTGATGACTGGATAATTTTCTGGTATCTGTCTGTAAATAATAATGGAGTTGGAAATAAACACAGAAGGTGGGAGGTTATATATCATAAAACATGCAAGTTATACATGTATTGAGCAGTTGAGAAATTGATTCTAGATTAATCAACATCACTAAAAATTTCACAAAAATTTCAGATTATAGTGAATCCAAAACTTTTCCGATTAGTTTTCAATGAGTTACTGAAAATGGAAGCCACCATTTTATAGGTAAGATGACAGAGAAAAATACATCTACCTCCACAAAGGGATAATTTTAGCATTTTTTTTTTTAAATAAAAAAATTACACAGTGAAGTGTGTTTTTTTTTAACAGGTTGTTTGCCAATTGCTTCTATTCATTTTCCCGTAGCCAAATATGCTGCTGTCAACTTGACATTACTAATACTGTCTTGGTGTTTAATAGTCTGATAGGGGTTGGATACAATCCTAGGAGACCACATTTCAGGCAAATTGGACCCAAACTGAATCTGATGACCAATTCATGTGAATATGACCCAAAATGACCGGCAAAAACTTTATACGTACATATTTACTAGAGAGAATGATCAAATTCAGTTATATATTATCCAGCAATGCTACCTTACCCAAATAAGATTATTTCTTATAGGGCTATTTTCATCAAATGTCATAGAAGTCCAGCTCAGTAAATAAATTAATCATTTTATAGGGAGCCTTACATTAGCGCCTCATCAAATTTGACGGAAAATATTTCCCTTCAACCGTATAGAGGCTTGTCTCCTTGGTCTACTTAAGGCCTCTTGAACATGAACGTATTTTCTTCCCGTTTCTTTTCCTTCTTTTGCGGACCGTATACGGAACCATTAATTTCAATGGGTCCGCCAAAAAAACGGAAATTACTCCATGTGCATTCCGTTTCCGTATTTCCGTTCTGCAAAAAAATATAACATGTCCTATTATTAGAAAGAGGAAAAATCCAGCTCCAGTAGTGGGTGAGGTAAAAATTATTTCTGTCTTTATTTCATCGATTAAAATCTCCAAGTCAGTAAGACAAGATTCATGCCAATATTGCCAACATGTTTCGGACCAAGTAGTATGTGAGGTCCTTCCTCATGACAGACAGGGTGAGAATGAGAGGACATCAGTCTGATATACCCTGCCCCATCAAGTAACACCTGTGCAAGGGGGGGAGGGCACAGCAGACCACAGTCCTCTCATTACATAGTCTCTCACCATTACACAAAGGCAAGTCTAAAAAACACGCAAACAGTTACATATGTAAAATATCATTATAGTGAAAAACAGCAGCAGCAAATAGATGGTGAAAAAAAAAAAAAATATATATATATATATATAGATATATATATATATATATATATATATCTATATATATATATATCTATATATCCCCACCTATACGCCAGTCATAAGTTTTGACAATTTGCTTTGGACGAATTGCTCAAGAACAGCACCCCTGGAAATTAGAGGGAAAGTAGGAGGGTAGATGAAGGATCACATAACACTGGGAAGGAGGGGTGAAGGGCTGGCACTGATTGGCTCAGAGGTTGACAGATAGCCTGGATCAGCCAGTCAGAATTCTTGCAAGTCTTCCTTCCAAAAATGCCATCACACACCATTCTGTTCTCAGCTAGGGATGTGATAGCATATGTTGTGGCCGTGTCTGCCAAAAAAGCAATTGCAGAGAAAAGCCAGTTATGTAGCTGTACAAAGGACATTATAGGGAGAGAACCGAGAAAAAATAGGGAGATATAATTGGGTACCTTTTTTTTATCAGAGAATCATAGGATAGAGCAGGCATCCTCAAACTGCGGCCCTCCAGCTGTTGTAAAACTACAACTCCCACAATTCCCTGCTGTAGGCTGATAGCTGTAGGCTGTTCGGGCATGCTGGGAGTTGTAGTTTTGCAACAGCTGGAGAGCCACAGTTTGAGGATGCCTGGGATAGAGAGTGAGGGACTGGTCACTCTAAGGTAACATAGTAACATAGTATATAAGACCGAAAAAAGACATTTGTCCATCCAGTTCGGCCTGTTTCCTACAAGTCCAGAGGAAGGCAAAAAAAACCCTGTGAGGCAGAAGCCAATTTTCCCCACTTAAGGGGAAAAAAATTCCTTCCCGACTCCAATCGGGCAATCAGAATAACTCCCTGGATCAACGACCCCTCTCTAGTAGCTGTATCTTGTAATATTATTACACTCCAGAAATAAATAAAGTTCCCTCTTGAATTCCTTTATTGTACTCGCCATCACAACCTCCTCAGGCAGAGCGTTCCATAGTCTAACTGCTCTTACAGTGAAGAATCCTTTTCTATGTTTGTGTACAAACCTTCTTTCCTCCAGACGCAGAGGATGTCCCCTTGTCACAGTCCTGGGGATAAATAGATGATGGGAGAGATCTCTGTACTGACCCCTGATATATTTATACATAGTTTTTATATCTCCCCCAGTCGTCTTTTTTCTAAAGTGAATAACCCTAATTTTGATAACCTTTCAGGGTACTGTAGATCCCTCATTCCAGTTATAACTTTAGTTGCCCTCCTCTGAACCCTCTCCAGGTCTGCTATGTCTGCCTTGTTCACAGGAGCCCAGAACTGTACACAGTACTCCATGTGTGGTCTGACTAGTGATTTGTAAAGTGGTAGGACTATGTTCTCATCACGGGCATCTATGCCCCTTTTGATGCAATCCATTTTGGCCATGGCAGTAGCTGCCTGACACTGGTTTTGCTGTTTATTAAAATTCCTAGATCCTTTTCCAAGGTGTGTGTTGTTTCATTTTTTTCTATATGAACAGCCATCCAGCTTTTTCTTTTTTAGGAAAAACAAGTTTCTACAGTTCAAAGGCTTATTGCCAGCACCACAGTAACATACATTCTGTAGCAAACACTGAGCAATTTCCCATTTTTTTTTATAAAAACCTCAGTTTACCCTTTGTAATTCAGCATTTTAGCTGAAAATACCATCCAGCAAAAATACTATTAGTACTGTTTACCCATGTTAGTGAACTTGTATTACGGCACCGTTCAGTTACAGCAAATGCATTTTACTGCAATAATGCCATTACCCGTGTTCATGAACACATTGTATTACTGAAAGATACCATGTAGCTACTGGTAAGTGCATTACTATATCTGTGTTAGTGAACATGTTTAACTGCATAAACTGAATTACTAAACCTATGTTGGTGAATCCCTGGTACTGCCAAAACTGCATTAGTTTTAGTGTTTACTAGTGATGAGCGAGCACCAAAGTGTTCGCGTGTTCGGGTACTCGGTTCGAACACATAGCGATATTCGTGCTCTTGGCCGAGCACCAAAGTATAATGGAAGTCAAATGGAGACAACCGGGCACCCCCTGCTTGGATTAGGGGAGGGTGCCTGGTCCATTGGAAAAGGTCAGAAAGTGACAGAAACACTACTGAAATGGATCTGAAAAAGCATGGGGACCTTGTCTCGGTGCATCTTGGACTCCAATGTCGCTGCTGGGAACCATATTGTCCCAGTTGTCCGCCACTTTTACATAGCGACAAAATCACACCCAAAATCCCGCCCCCTCAAAAAAAACTAAGACATTTTTAGAGGTAAAATTGTTAGGAAACATTTTTTCCTGTATATTCAATTGTGTATACAGTGCAAATGCTGCCAAAAATTACAAGGATTAAGCACTCCGATACAGACTGTATATCACAAAAAGGAGGGCCTCATTCACATGGTGCTACACTTGTTCAGGTACAATGCTGCACTCATTAAGCCTATGCACTAAGTAAAAGGGCTGCCAAACATTTTAAGGAACCGGCACTGAAATACACCCTTTATTACACCTACAGGAGGACGTATGGGTAAGAAAAGGAGAGGAGACAGGAGGCAGCGCCTCTTGTGTAGAACCGTTTAACAGGTTAGAAGGCAAAAACAATACACTGATTGTGCTTACCGTTTTTGGTTGTGATGGGTCACAACACCTGTATGGAGCTTTTGCTGGTATAGGCCCGTCCAGCTTGCGGGGGTGTCTGCAGCTGCTGGCAAGGTCCTTGCCTATTGCCGCAACCACGGTCTTGGCAATGTAGTGGATAATCAATATTTCAGAAAAATTGGACCTTTTGGACGGCGCTGCTACAGATGAAGTCAGGACTCAGTTGTAGATAATAAATGGATCTTTATTTCAGTCGACGTGTTTCAGGGGCAAACAGCCCCCTTCAACAGGACAGTCAGGGTCTATAATACCTACAGGAGGACATCATACACACCCTTGAAAAATTGTCATTGATGGCCTACTGGTGACCCTCAAAAACATTTGGAGCAAGGACGTGCTGATTACCCTTTAAAACATTATAGTTGAAGGCATGAAGGAGAGAGGACCCCAAAAAAAATTGTAGTGAGGGACTGAAGATGAGCGACCCCATAAAAAATTGCAGTCATGGTCTACAGGTGAGCAAATGGTATAAAGCATTGGGGGTGACGGCCTGAAGCATTCCCAACAACATAAAACATTGCAGTGATGGCCTACAGGTGAGCAGACCGTGAAAAGCATTGGAGGTGAAAGACTGAAGGTAAGCGAACCCCATAAAACATTGCAGAGATAAACTACAGGTGAGCAGACTTTATGAAGCATTGAAAGTGAGGGCCTGAAGCCTAGCGAACCCCATAAAACATTACAGTGATGGCCTACAGGTGAGCAGACGGTATAAAGCATTGGAGGTGAGGGCCTGAAGCCTTGCGAACCCCATAAAACATTGCAGTGATGGCCTACAGGTGAGCAGACGGTATAAAGCATTGGAGGTGAGGGCCTGAAGTCTAGCGAACCCCATGAAACATTGCAGTGATGGTCTACAGGTTAACAGACCATATAAAGCATTGGAGGATGGGCCTGAAGCCTAGCGAACACCAAAAAACATTGGAGTGATGGCCTACAGGTGAGCAGACCGTATAACGCTTTGGTGGTGAGGGTCTGAAACCTAGTGAACCCCATAAAACATTGCAGTGATGGCCTACAGGTGAGCAGACTGTATAAAGCAGGCATGTCCAAACTCCGGCCGTCCAGATGTTGCAAAACTACAACTCCCATCATTTCTGGACAACCTACAGCTATTAACCTACAGAAGAGCATGATGGGAGTTGTAGTTCAGCAACACCTGGAGGGCCAGAGTTTGGACATGCCTGGTATAAAGCATTGGAGGTGAGGGACTGAAGCCTAGCGAACCCCATAAAACATTGCAGTGATGGCCTACAGGTGATCAGACCTTACAAAGCATTGGAGATGAGGGCCTGAAGCTTATCGAACCCCATGAAACATTGCAGTGATGGCATACAGTTGAGCAGGCCGTAAAAAGCATTAGAGGTGAGAAACTGAAGGTAAACGAACCCCATAAAACATTGCAGTAATGAACTACAGGTGAGCAGACCTGATAAAGCATTGGAGGTAAGGACCTGAAGCCTTGCGAACCCCATAAAACATTGCAGTGATGGCTTACAGGTGAGGAGATCATATAAAGCACTGGAGATGAGGGCCTGAAACTTAGCGAACCCCATAAAACATTGCAGTGATCGCCTACAGGTGAGCAGACCGTAAAATGCATTGGAGGTGAAGGACTGAAGGTAAGCGAACCCCAAAAAACATTGCAGAGATGAACTACAGGTGAGCAGACCGTATAAAGAATTGAAAGTGAGGGCCTGAAGGCTAGAGAACCCCATAAAACATTGCAGTTATGGCCTACAGGTGATCAGACCTTACAAAGCATTGGAGGTAAGGTCCTGAAGCCTTGCCAACCCCATAAAACATTGCAATGATGGCCTTTAGGTGAGCAGACGGTATAAACCATTGGAGGTGAGGTCCTGAAGCCTAGCGAACCCCATAAAACATTGCAGTGATGGTCTACAGGTGAACAGACCATATAAAGCATTGGAGGTGAGAGACTGAAGCCTAGCGAACCCCATAAAACATTGCAGTGACGGCCTACAGATGAGCAGACCATATAAAGCAAACCATATAAGGGACTGTTGGACTGAAGCCTAGCGAACCCCATAAAACATTGCATTGATGGCCTACAGGTGAGCAGACCGTATAAAGCATTGGAGGTGAGGGCCTGAAACCTTGCGTACACCATAAAACATTGCAGCGATGGTCTACAGATGAGCAGACCATATAAAGCATGGGAGATGAGGGCCTGAAGCTTAGCGAACCCTATAAAACATTGCAGTGATTGCCTACAGGTGAGCTGACCGTAAAAAGCATTGGAGGTGAGGGACTGAAGGTAAGCGAACCCCATAAAACATTGCAGTGATGAACTACAGGTGAGCAGACCTTATAAAGCATTGAAAGTGAGGGCGGCCTGACGCCTAGTGAACCCCATAAAACATTGCAGTGATGGCCTACTGGTGAGCAGACGGTATAAAGCATTGGAGGTGAGGGTCTGAAGCCTAGCGAACCCCATAAAAAATTGCAGTGATGGTCTACAGGGGAACAGACCATATAAAGCATTAGAGGTGAGGGACTGAAGTCTAGTGAACCCCATAAAACATTGCAGTGATGAACTTTAGATGAGCAGACCTTATTAAGCATTGAAAGTGAGAGCCTGAAGCCTAGCGAAACACCTTAAAACATTGCAGCGAGGGTCTACAGGTGAACAGACCATATAAAGCATTGGAGATGAGGGCCTGAAGGTTAGTGAACCCACCATAAAACATTGCTGTAATGGCATACAGGTGAGCAGACCGTAAAAAGCATTGGAGGTGAGAGACTGAAGGTAAGCGAACCCAATAAAACATTGCAGTGATGAACTACAGGTGAGCAGACCTTACAAAGCATTGGAGGAAAGGTCCTAAAGCCTTGCGAACCACATAAAACAATGCAGTGATGGCACACAGGTGAGCAGACTGTATAAAAAATTGGAGATGAGGGACTAAAGGTGAGCGAACCCCATAAAACATTGCAGTGATGGCCTACCTGTGAGCAGACGGCATAAAGCATTGGGGGTGAGGGCCTGAAGCATTCCGAACAACATCAAACATTGCAGTGATGGCCTACAGGTGAGCAGACCATATAAAGCATTGCAGGTGAGGGCCTGAAGCCTAGCGAAACACAAAAAATATTGCAGTGATGGCCTACAGTTGAGCAGACCGTATAAAGCATTGGAGGTGAGGGCCTGAAACCTTGCGAATCCCATAAAACATTGCAGTGATGGCTTACAGTTGAGCAGACCATATAAAGCATTGGAGATGAGGGCCTGAAGCTTAGCGAACCCCATAAAACATTGCAGTGATCGCCTACAGGTGAGCAGACCGTAAAATGCATTGAAAGTGAAGGACTGAAGGTAAGCGATCCCCATAAAACATTGCATTGATGGCCTACAGGTGAGCAGACCGTATAAAGCATTGGAGGTGAGGGCCTGAAGCTTAGCGAACCCTAAAAAACATTGCAGTGATTGCCTACAGGTGAGCTGACCGTAAAGAGCATTGGAGGTGAGGGACTGAAGGTAAGCGAACCCCATAAAACATTTGCAGTGATGAACTACAGGTGAGCAGACCTTACAAAGCATTGAAAGTGAGGGCCTGAAGCCTAATGAACCCCATAAAACATTGCAGTGATGGCCTACAGGTGAGTAGACGGTATAAAGTATTAGAGGTGAGGGCCTGAAGCCTAGCGAACCCCATGAAACATTGCAGTGATGGTCTACAGGTTAACAGACCATATAAAGCATTTTAGGTAAGGGCCTGAAGTATAGCGAACACCATGAAACATTGCAGTGATGGCCTACAGGTGAGCAGACCGTATAACGCTTTGGTGTTGAGGGTCTGAAAACTAGTGAACCCCATAAAACACTGCAGTGATGGCCTACAGGTGAGCAGACTGTATAAAGCATTGGAGGTGAAGGAGTGAAGCCTAGCGAACCCCATAAAACATTGCAGTGATGGCCTACAGGTGAGCAGACGGTATAAAGCATTGGAGATAAGGTCCTGAAGCCTTTAAAACCCCATAAAACATTGCAATGATGGCTTTTAGGTGAGCAGACGGCATAAAGCATTGGGGGTGAGGTCCTGAAGCCTAGCGAACCCCATAAAACATTGCAGTGATGGTCTACAGGTCAACAGACCATATAAAGCAGTGAGGGACTGAAGGTAAGCAAATCCCATAAAACATTGAAGTGATGACTTAATGGTGAGCAGACCTTATAAAGCATTAGAGGTGAGAGACTGAAGCCTAGCGAACCCCATAAAACATTGCAGTGATGGCCTACAGATGAGCAGACCATATGAAGCAAACCATATAAGGGACTGAGGGACTGAAGCCTCGCGCACCCCATAAAACATTGCATTGATGGCCTACAGGTGAGCAGACCGTATAAAGCATTGGAGGTGAGGGCCTGAAACCTTTTGAACCCCAGACAACATTGCAGTGATGGTCTACAGATGAACAGACCATATAAAGCATTGGAGGTGAGGGCATGAAGCCTAGCGAACCCCATAAACATTGCAGTGATGAACTACAGGTGAGCAGACCTTATAAAGCATTGGAAGTGAGGTCCTGAAGCCTAGCGAAACCCCTTAAAACAATGCAGTGGTGGCATACAGGTGAGAAGACTGTATAAAGCATTGGAGATGAGGGCCTGAAGCTTAGTGAACCCCATAAAATATTGTAGTAATCACCTACAGGTGAGCAGACCCAAAAATGCATTGGAGGTGAAGGACTAAAGGTAAGCGAACCCCATAAACATTGCAGTGATGAACTACAGGTGAGCAGACCTTATAAAGCATTGAAAGTGAGGGCCTGAAGCCTAGATAATCCCATAAAACATTGCAGTTATGGCCTACAGGTGATCAGACCTTACAAAGCATTGGAGGTAAGGTCCTGAAGCATTGCCAACCCCATAAAACATTGCAATGATGGCCTTCAGGTGAGCAGACGGTATAAAGCATTAGAGGTGAGGTCCTGAAGCCTAGCGAACCCCATATAACATTGCAGTGATGGTCTACAGGTTAACTGACCATATAAAGCATTGGAGGTGAGGGCCTGAAGCCTAGCGAACACCATAAAACATTGCAGTGATGGCCTACAGGTGAGCAGACCGTATAACGCTTTGGTGGTGAGGGCCTGAAACCTATTGAACCCCATAAAACTTTGCAGTGATGGCCTACAGGTGAGCAGACCTTATAAAGCATTGAAGATGAGGTCCTGAATGTATGCAAATCCCATAAAACATTGCAGTGATGAGTTACTGGTGAGTAGACCTTATAAAGCATTTGAGCTGAGGGACTGAAGCCTAGTGAACCCCATAAAACATTGCATTGTTGGCCTACAGGTGAGCAGACCGTATAAAGCATTAGAGGTGAGGGCCTGAAACCTTGCGAACCCCAGAAAACATTGCAGTGATGGCCTACAGGTGAGCAGACCGTAAAAAGCATTGGAGGTGAGGGACTGAAGGTAAGCGAACCCCATAAAAATTGCAGTGATGAACTACAGGTGAGCAGACCTTATAAAGCATTGAAAGTGAGGGCCTGAGGCCTTGTGAACCACATAAAACAATGCAGTGATGTCATACAGGTGAGCAGACTGTATAAAAAATTGGAGATAAGCGACTAAAGGTGAGCGAACCCCATAAAACATTGCAGTGATGGCCTACCTGTGAGCAGACGGTATAAAGCATTGGGGGAGAGGGCCTGCAGCATTCTGAACAACATAAAACATTGCAGAGATGGCCCTACAGGTGAGCAGACCTTACAAAGCATTGCAGGTGAGGGCCTGAAGCCTAGCAAACCCCAAAAAACATTGCAGTGATCGCCTACAGGCGAACTGACCGTAAAATGCATTGGAGGTGAAGGACTGAAGGTAATCGAACCCCAAAAAAAATTGCAGAGATGAACTACAGGTGAGCAGACCTTATAAAGCATTTAAGTGAGGGCCTGCAGACTAGCGAGACCCATAAAACATTGCAGTGATGGCCTACAGGTGATCAGACCTTACAAAGCATTGTAGGTAAGGTCCTGAAGCCTTGCGAACCCCCTAAAACAATGCAGTGATGGCCTACAGGTGAGCAGACGGTATAAAGCATGGGAGGTGAGGGTCTGAAACCTAGCGAACCCCATAAAACATTGCAGTGATGGCCTACAGGTGAGCAGACCATATAAAGCATTGGAGGTGAGGGCCTGAAGCCTAGCAAACCCCATAAAACATTGCAGTAATTGCCTACAGGTGAGCAGACCATATAAGGCATTGCAGGTGAGGGCCTGAAGCTTAGCGAACCCCATAAAACATTGCAGTGATGACTTTCTGGTGAGCAGACCTTATAAAGCTTTGGAGGTGAGGTCCGGAAACCTTGCGAACCCCATAAAACATTGCAGTGATCACCTACAGGTGAGCAGACCGTAAAAAGCATTGGAGGTGCAGGACTGAAGGTAAGCGAACCCCACAAAACATTGCAGAGATGAACTACAGGTGAGCAGACCTAACAAAGCATTGAAAGTGAGGGCCTGAAGCCTAGCAAACACCATAAAATATTGCATTGATGGCCTACAGGTGATTAAACCTTACAAAGCATTGGAGGTAAGGTCCTGAATCCTTGCAAACCCCATAAAACATTGCAGTGATGGTCAACAGGTTAACAGACCATATAAAGCATAGGAGGTGAGGGCCTGAAGCCTAGCGAACACCATAAAACATTGCAGTGATAGCCTACAGGTGAGCAGACAGTATAACGCATTGTAGCTGAGGGACTGAAGGTAAGCGAACCCTATAAAACATTGCAGTGATGAACTTCTGGTGAGCAGACCTTATAAATCATTGAAGGTGAGGGCCTGAAGCCTAGCGAACCCCTTAAAACATTGCAGCGATGGTTTACAATTGAACAGACCATATAAAGCATTGGAGATGATTGCCTGAAGCTTATCGAACCCCATAAAACATTGCAGTGATGGCATACAGGTGAGCAGACCGTAAAAAGCATTGGAGGTGAGAAACTGAAGGTAAGCGAACCCCATAAAACATTGCAGTGATGAACTACAGGTGAGCAGACCTGACAAAGCATTGGAGGTAAGGATGTGAAGCCTTGAGAACCCCATAAAACAATGCAGTGATGCCATACAGTTGAGCAGACTGTATAAAGTATTGAAGATGAGGGACTAAAGGTGAGCGAACCCCATAAAACATTGCAGTGATGGCCTACAGCTTAGCAGACGGTATAAAGCATTGGGGGTGAAGGCCTGAAGCATTCCGAACATAAAACATTGCAGTGATGGCCCACAGGTGAGCAGACCATATAAAGCATTGCAGGTGAGGGCCTGAAGCTTAGCAAACCCCATAAAACATTGCAGTGATGGTCTACAGGTTAACAGACCATATAAAGCATTGGAGGTGAGGGCCTGAAGCCTAGCGAACCCCATAAAACATTGCAGTGATGACTTACTGGTGAGCAGACCATATAAAGCATTGCAGGTGAGGGCCTTAAGCCTAGCGAACCCCATAAAACATTGTAGTGATGGCCTACAGGTGAGCAGATAATAAAAAGCTTTGGAGGTGAGGTCCTGAAACCTTGCGAACCCCATAAAACATTGCAGTGATCGCCTACAGGTGGGCAGACCGTAAAAAGCATTGGAGGTGCGGGACGGAAGGTAAGCGAACCCCACAAAACATTGCAGAGATGAACTACAGGTGAGCAGACCTAACAAAGCATTGAAAGTGAGGGCCTGAAGCCTAGCAAAGTAAATAAAATATTGCAGTGATGGCCTACAGCTGAACAGAAGGTATAAAGCATTGGAGGTGAGGTCCTGAATCCTTGCAAACCGCATAAAACATTGCAGTGATGGTCTTCAGCTGAGCAGAAGGTATAAAGCATTGGAGGTGAGGTCCTGAATCCTTGCAAACCCCATAAAACATTGCAGTGATGGTCTACAGCTGAGCAGAAGGTATAAAGCATTGGAGGTGAGGTCCTGAAACCTAGCGAACTCCATAAAACATTGCAGTGATGGTCTACAGGTTAACAGACCATATAAAGCATAGGAGGTGAGGGCCTGAAGCTTAGCGAACCCCATAAAACATTGCAGTGATGGCCTACAGGTGAGCAGACCGTAAAAAGCATTAAAGGTGAGGGACTGAAGGTAAGCGAACCCCATAAAACATTGCAATGATGAAATACCGGTGAGCAGACCTTACAAAGCATTGGAGGTAAGGTCCTGAAGCTTTGCGAACCCCATAAAACAATCGAGTGATGGCATACAGGTGAGCAGACTGTATAAAGCATTGGAGATGAGGGACTAAAGGTTAACGAACCCCATAAAAAATTGCAGTGATGGCCTACAGGTGAGCAGACTGTATAAAGCATTGGGGGTGAGGGCCTGAAGCATTCCGAACAACATAAAACATTGCAGTGATTGCCTACAGGTGAGCAAACCATATAAAGCATTGCAGGTGAGGGCCTGAGGCCTAGCAAACCCCAGATAACATTGCAGTGATGGCTAACAGGGGAGCAGACCATATAAAGCATTGCACATGAGGGCCTTAAGCCTAGCGAACCCCATAAAACATTGCAGTGATGGCCTACCTGTGAGCAGACGGCATAAAGCATTGGGGGTGAGGGCCTGAAGCATTCCGAACAACATCAAACATTGCAGTGATGGCCTACAGGTGAGCAGACCATATAAAGCATTGCAGGTGAGGGCCTGAAGCCTAGCGAAACACAAAAAATATTGCAGTGATGGCCTACAGTTGAGCAGACCGTATAAAGCATTGGAGGTGAGGGCCTGAAACCTTGCGAATCCCATAAAACATTGCAGTGATGGCTTACAGTTGAGCAGACCATATAAAGCATTGGAGATGAGGGCCTGAAGCTTAGCGAACTCCATAAAACATTGCAGTGATCGCCTACAGGTGAGCAGACCGTAAAATGCATTGAAAGTGAAGGACTGAAGGTAAGCGATCCCCATAAAACATTGCATTGATGGCCTACAGGTGAGCAGACCGTAAAAAGCATTGGAGGTGCGGGACTGAAGGTAAGCAAACCCCACAAAACATTGCAGAGATGAACTACAGGTGAGCAGACCTTATAAAGCATTGAAAGTGAGGGCCTGAAGCCTAGCAAACCCCATAACATATTGCAGTGATGGTCTACAGGTTAACAGACCATATAAAACATAGGAGGTGAGGGCCTGAAGCCTAGCAAACACCATAAAACATTGCAGTGATGGCCTACAGGTGAGCAGACCGTATAACGCTTCGGTGGTGAGGGCCTGAAACCTAGTGAACCCCATAAAACATTGCAGTGATGGCCTAAAGGTGAGCAGACTTTATAAAGCATTGGAGGTGAGGGCCTGAAACCTTGCGTACCCCATAAAACATTGCAGCGATGGCCTACAGATGAGCAGACCATATAAATCATTGTAGATGAGGGCCTGAAGCTTAGCGAACCCCATAAAACCTTGCAGTGATGAACTACAGGTGAGCAGACCTTATAAAGCATTGAACTTGAGGGCCTGAAGCCTAGTGAACCCCATTAAACATTGCAATGATGGTCTACAGGTGAACAGACCATATAAGGCATTGGAGGTGAGGGCCTGAAGCCTAGCGAAACCCATAAAACATTGCAGTGATGGTCTACAGGTGAACAGTCCATATAAAGCATTGGAGTTGAGGGACTGAAGATAAGCGAACCCCATAAAACATTGCAGTGATGAACTACAGGTGAGCAGACCTTATAAAGCATTGAAAGTGAGGGCCTGAAGCCTAGCGAACCCCTTAAAACTTTGCTGTGATGGTCTACAGGTGAAAAGACCATATAAAGCATTGGAGATGAGGGCCTGAAGCTTAGCGAACCCCATAAAACATTGCAGTGATGGCCTACAGGTGAGTAGACCGTAAAAAGCATTGGAGGTGAGGGACTGAAGGTAAGCGATCCCCATAAAACATTGCAATGATGAACTACCGGTGAGCAGACCTTACAAAGCATTGGAGGTAAGGTCCTGAAGCCTTGCGAACCCCATAAAACAATGCAGTGATGGCATACAGGTGAGCAGACTGTATAAAGCATTGGAGATGAGAGACTAAAGATTAACGAACACCATAAAACATTGCAGTGATGGCCTACAGGTGAGCAAACCATATAAAGCATTGCAGGTGAGGGCCTGAAGCCTAGCGAACCCCATAAAACATTGCAGTGATGGCCAACAGGGGAGCAGATCGTATAAAGCAGGGGTGCACAACCTGCGGCCCGGGGGCCACATGCGGCCCTTGATACCATTCTGTGCGGCCCCCAAACATCTGGTAAAAGACATGTAGGTCTATGTTTTATGGCTTCTTACATGTATCTTTCATGTATTCTCCTAATAGATGGGAGTCCTAGAACTGTAACTAGACATTTATAGTATATACTGCATGTTCAATATGCCAAAAATCCAGTATTTCAGTTGGTAATACCCCTTTACATTTTATTTTCGGCCCTTGGAATTGGTTCAGGCTTACAATGTGGCCCCCAACCAGAATAGGTTGTGCACCCCTGGTATAAAGCATTGGAGGTGAGGGCCTGAAACCTAGTGAATCCCATAAAACATTGCAGTGATGGCCTACAGGTGAGCAGACCATAAAAAGCATTGGAGGTGAGGGACTGAAGGTAAGCGAACCCCATAAAACATTGCAGAGATGAACTTCAGGTGAGCAGACCTTATAAAGCATTGAAAGTGATGGCCTGAAACCAAGCGAACCCCATAAAACATTACAGTGATGGCCTACAGGTGATCAGACCTTACAAAGCATTGGAGGTAAGGTCCTGAAGAAATGCGAACCCCATAAAACAGTGCAATGATGGCTTACAGGTGAGCAGACGGTATAAAGCATTGGAGGTGAGGTCCTCACGCCTAGCGAACACCATAAAACATTGCAGTGATGGTCTACAGGTTAACAGACAATATAAAGCATTGGTGATTAGGTCCTGAAGTCTAGCGAACAACATAAAACATTGTAGTGATGGCCTACAGATTAGCATACCATATAAAGCATTGGAACTGAGGGACTGAAGCCTAGCGAACCCCATAAAACATTGCATTGATGGCCTACAGGTGAGCAGACCGTATAAAGCAAAGGAGGTGAAGGCCTGAAGCCTAGCGAACCCCATAAACCATTGCAGTCATGGCCTAAGGGTGATCAAACGGTATAAAGAATTGAAGGTGAGGACCTGAAGCTGAGCGAACCCTACAAAACATTGTAGTGAGGGCATTTATATTCTTTATGGAAGAGGTGTCGGAGGAGGAGGCAGATGAAAAAAAAGATTCAAACATATACCCTTTTTTGTTGTCAAAACGGTGCATCTGAATCTTGTGGATTGAGTACATTATAAAGCATACATTTAAACTGCGTTTTTTTTTCTTTAGCTCAGCTGTCCTCTGGTGGAGTGGAGAAGTCATGGGCAATCCAGGCCTTTTTTATCTGAGTCAACACCTATGAGCATTGTCAGTGGACAAGCGGATACGCTTATCTGTTGTAATGCCACCAGCAGCACTAAATACACGCTCAGACAATACGCTGGCGGCAGGGCAGGCCAGCACCTCCAAGGGGTAGAGCTCAAGTTCTTGCCACGTGTCCAGCTTGGACACCCAGTAGTTGTAAGGCACTGAGGAATCATTTAGGACGCTGACACGGTCTGCAATGTTTTCCTTCACCATCTTCCAAACCTTTTCCCTCCTTTTAGCACTAGGCCGCGATTCAGGGTTAGGTTGCTGGCGTGATGTCATGAAAGTGGCCCATGCCTTGGAAAGTGTTGCCCTGCCTCTGTTGGAACTACTGTGTGTTCCCCTTGTCTCCCTTCCTCGGTTGCCTATTGAAGTACGGACTCTGGCGGCAGTATTGTCAGATGGAAAATTTTGGAGCAATCTGTCAACAAGTATCTTCTGGTATTGCACGGTTTTACTTGTGGTCGGGGCTAAACATGAAGGAATGACCCCTACCTACTGGATACCTAAAAGCGGTTAGAATTATGCCGGAGCCACGCTGAAGGGACGCCTGAAGGGGGCCAAAAAGGACAACAAACTCGATCAAAGAGCTTTATTACAACCTCCAATTGCGATTTGGCTACCAACGAGCGAGCTGCAGCCAGGGTAATGGGATCGGAAGTAGTGAAGCGTACCGAGGCATTGTGGCACCATAGACGTCCGCTTCGGGAAACTTGCGACAGAGCATTAGCTCGGGACAGGGCACCGGCTGCTATATTTTGGATTCGGGTACACGAATGTGTGTAATGAATTTGGTGTAGTAACGAGCGAAGCACCTGACGCCTAACAAAAGATATCAGTTGGACCAAGCCGTTAATCAAATATCCATGACCGCGACATTGACATAAACATACACCATGTAACCAGCCCATGCCAACCTCCTGCATGCACAGCCGCCATTATAGGAGAAAGTCAGCAATCGCCTGAACATCAAGGCATATATAAACACTTGATCCTGGAGAGATAAACGCATGAAACCCTTTAATCTTTACCAATGCCACTAACGTGGTATCACGGTGAACTGATGAAATAACGAGTCAAATACGTATGCGTAAAAACGTGCGTCAAATGTAACCCTATTTGGAATCTGGCGCCGAATCCGCAGTGCGGACCAACATCCTAACAGTGCCCCTATACATATATATATACACACATATACATATAAACTAAACACACATATATATGTTATTTTATTTTATTTTTTTAAACTAACACTGGAGCCTGAACTCACACTCTGCCCCGCACTTCCAGCTGTGGCCACATAGAGGGCGCCAGAGCCCCAACTATGCGTGTCTGTGGAAGCCAGCAGATCAGAGCGAGGGGCAGAGGTGCATCCTATGCCCCCACCTGACTAGTAGCTCTGCGGGAGGAAAACACATGACAGCCAGCTGCAGTGCAGAGCTGAATACATGGTCGAGTGACCCCTGTAAGCGACTCCTGTGACGTACAGTAGTGTAATCTCACACTAAGCCATATTAAGAAGCCTGACATACCCTGACTAGAACACTAGACTCAAGGACCCTTCCCCATAATAAATGTATGTTTTTTGTTTTTTTTTCCTCTCAGACATTTCATTTATTTTATAACACACCCTCTTTCTTTTTTTTAAACACACACTCTTCCTGAACCTACTACTCCACATTGCTGAGTGAATTCATCTGTGCACCCCCTGGATAGAAACAACATGCTGAAGCCTAATTTTCTGCCCCTCCCCCCGCCTGTCTAAAGGCACAGCGGCCTGTGCAATACTTTATCGAGCGGGCACACGCTGTGCCCTGCACCCTACGTGTCATGCCACGTGGGGAGAAGAGCATGTCTCCCTGGCAGACCGCTCCGGTGCTGCTTCCCCTTAACCAGGGAGCCGACACGCCGCCGGCCGGACTTAAAGCAACGATGCTGCTGTATGAGGCAGCTACTTATCTGGACCGTAGAAAGTCGGGCCTGGAACTGCCGTGTAGTGCTGCATCCTTGTTGCTCCCTGAGGACGGTAAGTAGGGCTCCCACACCATACGCTGTAGACGACGTTCACTGTGGGAGGGGACACCCGGCCAGATATAGTCATCATCGCCCCTCCCACAAATACAGGCCAATAAATCGACCTTAACACTTATCCTCTCCACCACAGGAATCAGAGATGAGAAGTTCTCTTTGTAGCAGGGGTCGAGAAGAGTGAACACACAATAATCTGTTCTACCTAAAATGCGCATAACTCGAGGGTCGCGGGAAACGCAGCCTAACATAATGTCAGCCATGTGTGCTAGAGTACCAACGGGCAAGACGTCGAAGTCAACTTCAGGATGACTCTCGATACCCTCATCCTCCTCTTCTGCCCATCCACGCTAAACAGATTGAATTAAAGTTCCATAAATACTAGCCTCTGTAGCAAAGGCAAGTGTCTCCAGCTCCTCCTCCTCCTCTTCATGGCCCAATTCCGCTGAGAAGACGAACTGGGAGAGGTCTGGCTATCACCCTGTGTCATCTCCTCCCCCATTACCTCATCTGCCACATTCAAAGCATCCTCCTTAATTGTGAGCAGTGATAGTTTGAGTAGAAACAGCAGTGGGATGGGTACACTGATAATAGCGTTATTGCCACTAACCATCTGTGTGTATTCATCAAAGTATTTAAAACCTTACATAGGTCTGACATCAATGCCCACTCCTCGCTTGTGAATAGTGGCAGCTGACTGGAAAGGTGACGACCATGTTGCAGCTGGTATTCCACAACTGCACTCTGCTGCTCACAAAGCCTGGCCAACATGTAGAACATAGAGTTCCACCGCATGCTCACATCACACAACAGTCAGTGAGCTGGAAGCCGCAAGCGCTGCTGCAGCGTTTAAAGACCGGCTGAATCTGTGGACGACTTTTGGAAATGTGCACACAAGCAGCGCGCCTTCACTAGTAGCTCCTTCAAATTGGGGTAGGTTTTAATAAACCGCTGAACCACTAAGTATAAAACGTGGGCTAGGCATGGAATGTGTGTCAGGTTGCCGAGCTCCAAAGCTGCCACCAAGTTACGGCCATTGTCAGACACAACCATGCCTGTTTCTAGGTTGAGTGACGAGAGCCACAGCTAGGTCTGGTCCCTTATACCCTGCCACAGCTGTGCGGTGGTGCGCTGTTTGTCCCCTAAACAGATCAGCTTCAGCATGGCCTGTTGAAGCTTACCCAGAGCAGTTTTACACTGCTTCCAGCTAGTGACTGATGGCTGACTTTTGTTGGAGGTGAAAGTGGAGGAGGAAGCTGCGGCGAAGAAGTGGGGGTTGGAGCCAGTAACATAGCTGCTGGCAAAGACCCTAATGGTCATATGGCCCGCAATCCTGGGCGTGGGTAGCACCTGTGCCATCCCAGGGTACAACTCACTCCTGACCTCCACAACACTCATCCAGTGTGCAGTCAGGGAAATGTAGCGTCCCTGGCCATCAGCACTTGTCCATGTGTTTGTGGTGAGGTGGACATTCCCAGTAAGTGCGTTGGTCAGGGCACGGATGATGTTCTGGGACATATGCTGGTGTAAGGTGGGCAACGGCACACCGTGAAAAATAGTGGCGGCTGCGGACTCTGTACCGAGGGATGGCCGCCATCAGGCTGCAGAAGGCCTCAGTGTCCACAAGCGAAAATGGCAACATTTCAAGGGCCAGTAATTTTGAAAGTTGCACATTTAGTGCTATGGCCTGTGGGTGGGTGGGTGGTTGTAGGGTATTTGCGCTTGCGTTCAAATGCCTGTGTTATCGACATTTTCCCGCTGCGCTGGGACAGGAAAGTGAATGTTGTTGCTGACAGTTTCCTAGAAAGGTCCAGGTGCAGGGCAAGGGGCACCCGGGCCTGCGCCTTCGACAGGGGATTGGCCAGCAGTGTGTAACACAGGGGAAGTGGAGGCAGTGGTGGAACCAGCAGATGCAGAGTGTGGACCTAGGCGTTAGGCGCACTTATTAGAGCACTTGAATGCCATGTGGCCAATCATGCTGGTGGTGGTGAGGTTGCTAGTGTTCACGCCCCGGCTGATTTTGGTACGGCAAAGGTTGCAGACTACCACTCTTTTGACGTCTGTGAAAAAAAGCGCCATACTGTGGAACACCTACCCCTTGGCAAGGTAGATTTACGCATGGGGGTTCTCGGTGAAAAGGTTACGGGCCTGTTTGGTGTGGGCTGACGTCTCCCTTTTGCAACCCCACTGCCTCTTCCAGACTGTTGCGGTGCTACAGATCTATCCCCCTCTGTACTGCTGTCCTCGCTCGGCTTTTCACCTTTCCATGTTGGGTCAGTGACCTCATCGTCCACCACCTCCTCTACAACTCCTCAATCTGCTCATCCTCCTGACTTGACCTAACCACCACCTGATTGGAAACTGTGTCTCATCATTATCCACCACATGAACGAATGATTGCCATTCACCACTGTCATCTTTTTGAGACTGTGAAGGTTTAAGAGGTTAGGAATCAGGGCACAATATCGCAGGTACCTCTTCAAGCGTGCTTGGCAAGTGAGCCAAACCAAGTACTGGCGATGAAAAGAGGTCATGTGAATATCCGAGTGTGGGATTAATTGTTTGGCCAGACGCGACATGGTGGGAGGAAGGAGGATCAAAGTGAGGATTCGGTTGACCAGACTCTGGGCTACAGAGACTGGACTTTGTGGAAGAGAGTGTGGTGCTTAACGGACTGGAAGCATTATCTTATCCAACCAACCACCTGTTCGCACTGTTCTGACTTGGACAGTGTTGTCCTCTCCGCCCAGCTAAGTTGGACATGGGTAAGGTGGATTTTTTATTTTTTTCTGGTGCACTGGCAGCAGGCACAGTTTCATTGCGTTCAGGGCCATGGCCTCTGCTTGCACCATCAGCATCACGCCCAGGGCCACGGCCTCTGCTTGCATTATTAGCATCAATCCCAATTCCCCCACCCTTTGTGCTCGCCTTCTTCATAATAATGTTTTTTTCTGTAGATGTGGCGCAGATTGTTTTACTGTCCGCTAAAGACACCGTTTTCTGATGTAGGACAGTACTGGATACAGAAAAATACAGATTTTCGGCACTACAGTAGGTCACAGATAATGAAATTTTTATAATATACACTGTATTGGCTTGCTGTAATGTATTGGAGACAGAAAAATATAAATTTTCAGCACTATAATAGGCCACAGATAATGAAATTTTTAAAATACACATAGTATTGGAATGCTGTAATGTACTGGAGACAGAGAAATTAAAATTTTCGTACTACACTAGAACACAGATAATGTAATTTTTACGATACACACTGTACTGGTTTGCTGTAATGTAATGGAGACAGAGAAATATACATTTTCAGAACTACAGTAGGCTACAGAAATTGAAATTTCTAAAATACACATTGTATTGGATTGTTATAATGTACTGGAGAAAGAGAAATACAAATTTTAGGCACTACACTAGGCCACAGATAATGTAATTTTTACAATACACAATATAATTGCTTGCTGTCATGTACTAGAGACAGATAAATACTAATTTTTGCAACTACACTAGCCCAGATATACTGTAATTTCTATAATACACTCTGTATTGGCTTGCTATAATGTGCTGGAGACAGATAAATACAAAATCTTGCACCTACTCTAGTCCAGAGATAATGTAATTTTTACAATACACACTGTATTTGCTTGCTGTAATGTACTACATAAAGAAAAATATAAATTTTCAGCACTATAATAGGTCACAGTTAGTGATGAGCGGCACGTGCCATATTCGATTTCGACGAAATTCGCGAATATTCGAATGAATATTCGTTTCATATTCGTCGAAATCGAATATTCGTCATTATTCTAGTTACCGCGATTAATATGCGATTTAAATAATCGCGTATTGCGATTTTAACTTAAGGCTACTTTCCTATTGGTTTCATATCTAGAATTATAGCGAAGATGACGGATATGACGAATGTATTCGTCATATTCCTCAAAACGAAGATAACGAAGTATTCTACATCTTCGTTTTAGCAACCTATTCGTCAACTTCGCTAATTCTAGAAATCAAATAGGAAGGTTGACTATAGAGACAACTGTGTTTAATTCGCTATGCGATTATTTATATATATTTTTTTAATAAATAGAATAATTATAATAATTATATCAAGTAATATAATTATTCTATAAAAAAATAATAATAATCGCATAGCGAATTTAACACAGCTGTCTCTATAGTCATCCTTCCTGTTTGATTGCTAGAATTAGCGAAGTTGACGAATAGGTTGCTAAAACGAAGATGTAGAATACTTTGTTATCTTCGTTTTGAGGAATATGACGAATACATTCGTCATATTCGCTATTCGCTAATTCTACCAAGCCAACCATAAAGTTCCTTGCTCATGGAGCGTCCCCATCACCATGGGAACGTCTCCATATACTAAAATGTACTGTCGGATTTGAGGAATTACGTTGAAATCGCAATGCGATTAATTAAAGTTATATTAATCGCATTGCGATTTCAACTTAGAGCTGGGTTTATAATGGGTCAGCTTGCTAGAATGAACAAAGTTAACGAATATGGAATATAGCAGCACTGCTAAGTTGAATTCGCAATGCGATTAATTTAACTTGAAGTAATCGCATTGCGATTTCAACTTAGCACTGCTATCTTACATAGGCTAGAATTAACTAATATGTAATATAGCACTAGCAGTGCTAAGTTGAAATTGCAATGCGATTACTTCAAGTTAAATTAATCGCATTGCGAATTCAACTTAGCAGTGCTGCTATATTCCATATTTGTTAACTTCGTTCATTCTAGCAAGCTGACCCATTATAAACCCAGCTCTAAGTTGAAATCGCAATGCGATTAATATAACTTTAATTAATCGCATTGCGATTTCAACATAATTCCTCAAATCCGACAGTACATTTTAGTATATGGAGACGTTCCCATGGTTGGGGACGCTCCATGAGCACGGAAGTCGGCAGAAGCGGCAATGGGCACTGACTAGAGCAG
Source organism: Bufotes viridis (assembly GCA_033119425.1). NCBI lineage: Eukaryota > Metazoa > Chordata > Amphibia > Anura > Bufonidae > Bufotes > Bufotes viridis. The sequence goes on from CM065597.1 coordinate 62,701,896, forward strand.
CCAGGAAGCCAGGAATCCTCAGGACAAGTAAGAACTACTGTTGGGAAGTGGGAAAGAAAAAAATATAACTAAAAAAACAAACAAAAAAAATGAATATTCTAAATAGCGAATTTATAGCGCTATATTCGAAATATTCGCGAATTAGCGAAGTGCCGATATTCGCTAAAAAAATTTGCTATTCGAAAATTTGCGCTCAACACTAGTCACAGTCACAGATAATGAAATTTTTAAAATACACATTGTATTGGTTTGCTATAATGTACTGGAGACAGAGAAATATACATTTCCTTACTACACTAGACCACAGATAATGTAATTTTTACGATACACACTGTACTGGCTTGCTGTAATGTAATGGAGACAGAGAAACACAAACTTTCGGAACTACAGTAGGCCACAGATAATGCCTTTTTTAAAATACACACTGTATTGGTTTGTTGTACTGGAGAAAGAGAAATACAAATTTTAGGCACTACACTAGGCCACAGATAATGTCATTTTTACAATACACAATGCAATTGCTTGCTGTCATGTACTAGAGACAGAGAAATCCTAATTTTTGCAACTACACTAGCCCAGATATAATGTAATTTTTACAATACACACTGTATTGGCTTGCTATAATGTACTGGAAACAGAGAAATACAAATGTTCGGCTCTACACTAGGCTACAGATAATGTAATTTTTACAATACACACTGTATTGGCTTGCTGTAATGTAATGGAGACAGAGAAATACAAATTGTCGGCACTACACTAGGCCACAGATAATGAAATTTTTAAAATACACACTTCTTTGGCTTGCTATAATGTACTGGAGACAGAAAAATACACATATTCGGCACTACACTAGGGCACAGATAATGAATTTTTTACAATAAACACTTTAGTGGCTTGCTATAATGTACTCGAGACAGAGAAATGCAAATCTTTGGCACTACAGTAGGACACAGATAATGACATTTTTACAATACTCACATTATTGGCTTGCTGTAATGTACTGGATACCGAAAAATACAAATTTTCGGCATTACAGTAGGCCACAGATAATGTAATTTTTATAATACACACTGTATTTGCATGCTGTAATGTACTAAATAAAGAAAAATAAAGTTTTTTTTGCACTACATTAGACCAGAGATAATGTAATGTTTACAATACAACCTCTATTGGCTTGTTATAATGTACTGGAGAGAGAAACACAAATTTTTGTCACTACACGAGGCTATAGATAATGTAATTTTTACAATACACACTGTATTGGCTTGCAATAATGAACTAGTGACAGAGAAATACAAATGTTCGGCACTACACTAGGACACAGATATTGAAATTTTTCCAATACACACTGTATTGGCTTGCTATAATGTACTGGATACCGAGAAATACACATTTTTGGCAATACAGTAGCCCAGAGATAATTAAATTTTTACAATATACACTGTATTGGCTTGCTAAAATGTACTGGAGACAGAAAAATACAAATTGTCGGCACTACACTAGGCCACAAAAAATGAAATTCACAGATAATGAAATTTTTACAATACACAATGTAATAGCTTGCTGTTATGTACTAGAGACAGAGAAATCCTAATGTTTGCAACTACACTAGCCCAGATATAATGTAATTTTTACAATACACACTGTATTGGCTTGCTATAATGTACTGGAGAAAGAGAAATACAAATTTTTGGCACTAAACTAGGCTACAGATAATGTAATTTTTACAATACACACTGTATTGGCTTGCTGTAATGGAATGGAGACAGAGAAATACAAATTGTCGGCACTACATTAGGCCACAGATAATGACATTTTTTAAATACACACTTTTTTGGCTTGCTATAATGTACTAGAGACAGAAAAATACACATTTTCGGCACTACACCAGGGCACAGATAATGAATTTTTTACAATACACACTTTATTGGCTTGCTATAATGTACTCGAAATAATAACGTTCTGACAAGTCAACCGTCAGCAAGTGAGATAATAAGTGATAGTATGGTTAAAGCGAATCACCGAAATGTTGTATCACCATAAAATATAGCTTTTAATTGGATTATTTAAAAAGTTTTCGAATCAAGGAATCTCTTATCCGAGTAGGGGGAGTAGCAATAGGGCCAGAGAACCAGAATATTCTGTCCCTGGTCTGTCCACTATACACTATAAAACCCTGCCTACAAAACGGAATGGCCGCCCCGATAGGGGCGATCCCGTGTCAGGAACCTCCTAGAGTCCCTAATGAGGCCCTGCCACAGGATAGTACCCACCACCTGTGTGAAGTGTGTTGGTGGGATGTCTTTTGACATACAGTACCCAGTATCTATTATACTGGGCAACTGTTTAACATAAAAGTCCATGCAAAGAGGGCCTGTGGAACGCAGCGCTCTTCTTGTAGAACGCATCGGCTGCTGTGGAACGCATGTACATCGCTTTGGAACGCATCGGCAGCGCTGTGGAACGCACAGCTAGTTCCGGTGCGTCACTTCCGGTTGGGCACGTGAACCATCTCTAATCACGTGACCTGACGTTTAGAATAGAGCGCGCTATTTAAGGCAAGTGGCGTTCGCCACACGCCACCGGCCCCAGCAAGAGGAGACACCAGAACCCAGAAGATTACAACCCTGGACCTGACTGCATCCACAGTTTGGATAGCTTGTCCATCAGACTGTTTGATGGCTAAGGGAAGTGACTACACTTTATCTTTGAGCACTGGCTTCATTTGGTCACTATCATTAACCCTTTAAGTTGTTCTGAATGGTTCATACTTGGTACTATCTTCTCCTCTTGTCTAGGTATATCCTTGAGACTGACACTCTCTACCGGTCACTGTGGCAAACTTGTATTATTTTGGTCCAATTTTGTCACTCTAGGTTGTCTTTGATATAAACACCCTTATTATATGTGTATGTCCCCTGATGATCTTCAACATAATATACGGTTGCAGTGAAACGCGTCGGGAATTTGTATACCTATTTGGGACTACTATATACCTTATATATTTATCATGTCTGAACAGTAATTTGGCTAGCTGGGAGAGTCGCTAGGAGTGAGAGGCACTATATATCTGATTTGTGCCTCGCACTCTGTGTGATTCCCCAGTTTATAGTGTATCTTTTTGACTACTGACGGACGTTTTGACCAACACACTTCACACAGGTGGTGGGTACTATCCTGTGGCAGTGCCTCATTAGGGACTCTAGGAGGTTCCTGACACGGGATCGCCCCTATCGGGGCGGCCATTCCGTTTTGTAGGCAGGGTTTTATAGTGTATAGTGGACAGACCAGGGACAGAATATTCTGGTTCTCTGGCCCTATTGCTACTCCCCCTACTCGGATAAGAAATTCCTTGATTCCAAAACTTTTTAAATAATCCAATTAAAAGCTATATTTTATGGTGATACTATAATGTACTCGAGACAGAGAAATGCAAATTTTTGGCACTACAGTAGGACACAGAAATTGAAATTTTTACAATACACACTGTATTGGCTTGCTGTAATGTACTGGATACAGAGAAATACACATTTTCGGCACTACAGTAGGCCACAGATAATGAAATTTTTAAAATACACACTGTATTAGTTTGTTGTAATGTACTGGAGAAAGAGAAATACAAATTTTAGGCACTACACTAGGCCACAGATAATATAATTTTTAAAATACACAATGTAATTGCTTCCTATCATGTACTAAAGACAGAGAAATCCTAATTTTGTAACTACACTAGCCCAGATATAATGTAATTTTTACAATACACACTGTACTGGTTTGCTATAATGTACTGGGGACAGAGAAATACAAATTTTCGGCATTACAGTAGGCCACAGATAATGTAATTTTTATAATACACACTGTATTGGCTTGCTATAATGTGCTGGAGACAGAGAAATACAAAATTTTGCACCTACTCTAGTCCAGAGATAATGTAATTTTTGCAATACACACTGTATTGGCTTGCTGTAATGTATTGGAGACAGAGAAATACAAATTGTTGTACTACCCTAGAACACAGATAATGTAATTTTTATGATACACACTGTACTGGCTTGCTGTAATGTAATGGAGACTGAGAAATGCAAATTTTCTGAACTACTGTAGGCCAAAGATAATGACATTTTTAAAATACACACTGTATTGGTTTGTTATAATGTACTGGAGAAAGAGAAATACAAATTTTAGGCACTACACTAGGCCACAGATAATGTAATTTTTACAATACACAATGTAATTGCTTGCTGTCATATACTAGAGACAGAGAAATCCTCATTTTTGCAACCACACTAGCCCAGATATAATGTAATTTTTACAATACACACTGTATTGGCTTGCTATAATGTACTGGAGACAGAGAAATACAAATTTTCGGCACTACACTAGGCTACAGTTAACGTAATTTTTATAATTCACACTGTATTGGCTTGCTATAATATGCTGGAGACAGAGAAATAAAATTTGCACCTACTCTAGTCCAGAGATAATGTAATTTTTACAATACACACTGTATTTGCTTGCTGTAATGTACTACATAATGAAAAATATAAATTTTCAGCACTATAATAGGCCACAGATAATGAAATTTTTAAAATACACATTGTGTTGATTGGCTGTAATGTACTGGAGACAGAGAAATACAAATTTTCGTACTACACTAGGACACAGATAATGTAATTTTTACGATACACACTGTACTGGTTTGCTGTAATGTAATGGAGACAGAGAAATATAAATTTTCAGAACTACAGTAGGCCACAGATAATGAAATTTTTAAAATATACACTGTATTAGTTTGTTGTAATGTACTAAAAGAAAGAGAAATACAAATTTTAGGCACTATACTAGGCCACAGATAATGTAATTTTTAAAATACACAATGTAATTAGTGATGAGCGGCAGGTGCCATATTCGATTTCGACAAAATTCGCGAATTTTCGAAAGAATATTCGTTTCATATTCGTCGAAATCGAATATTCGTCATTATTCTAGTTATCGCGATTAATATGCGATTTAAATAATCGCGTATTGCGATTTTAACTTAGGCTAATTTCCTATTGGTTTCATATCTAGATTTATAGCGAAGATGACGAATATGACCAATGTATTCGTCATATTCCTCAAAACGAAGATAACAAAGTATTCTCCATCTTCGTTTTAGCAACCTATTCGTCAACTTCGCTAATTCTAGCAATCAAATAGGAGAGTTGAATGACTATAGAGACAGCTGTGTTTAATTCGCTATGCGATTATATTACTTAGCTTTTTTTAATAGAATAATTATATTACTTTATAATTATTATAATTATTCTATTTATAAAATATAAAAAATTATATAATCGCATAGCGAATTAAACACAGCTGTCTCTATAGTCAACCCTCCTATTTGATTGCTAGAATTAGCGAAGTTGACGAATAGGTTGCCAAAACGAAGATGGAGAATACTTTGTTATCTTCGTTTTGAGAAATATGACGAATACATTCGTCATATTCGCTAATTCTACCAAGCCAAGAACGTCTCCATACTAAAATGTACTGTCGGATTTGAGAAAACCGTTGAAATCGCAATGCGATTAATATAACTTGAATTAATCGCATTGCGATTTCTACTTAGACCTGGTTTACTATGGTTGGCTTGGTAGAATTAGCGAATATGACAAATGTATTCGTCATATTCCTCAAAACGAAGATAACAAAGTATTCTCCATCTTCGTTTTAGCAACCATAGTAAACCATGTCTGTTGAAATCGCAATGCGATTAATTCAAGTTATATTAATCACATTGCGATTACAACTTAGAGCTGGGTTTATAATGGGTCAGCTTGCTAGAATAAACGAAGTTAACGAATATGGAATATATTATAGCAGTGCTAATTGAAATCGCAATGCGATTCATGTAACTTGGAGTAATCGCATTGCGATTTCTAATTAGCACTGCTGCTATATTCCATATTCGTTAATTCTAGCCTAATATGTAAGATAGCAGTGCACTGCTAAGTTGTAATCGCAATGCGATTAATATAACTTGAATTAATCGCATTGCGATTTCAACGTAATTCTCAAATCTGACAGTACATTTTAGTATATGGAGAAGTTCCCATGGTGATGGGGACGCTCCATGAGCACGGAAGTCGGCAGAAGCGGCAACGGGCACTGACTGGAGCAGCCAGGAAGCCAGGAATCCTCAGGACAGGTAAGAACTACTTTTGGGAAGTGGGAAAGAAAAAAATATAACTAAAAAAAAAACACGAATATTCAAAATAGCGAATTTATAGCGCTATATTCGAAATATTCACGAATTAGCGAAGTGCCAATATTCGCTACAAAAAGTCGCTATTCGAATATTTGCGCTCAACACTAAATGTAATTGCTTGCTGTCATGTACTAGGGACAGAGAAATCCTAATTTTTGCAACTACACTAGCCCAGATATAATGTAATTTTTACAATACACACTGTATTGGCTTGCTGTAATCTAATGGAGACAGAGAAATACAAATTGTCGGCACTACACTAGGCCACAGATAATTAAATTTTTAAAATACACACTATATTGGCTTGCTATAATGTACTCGAGACAGAGAAATACAAATTTTTGGCATTACAGTAGGCCACAGATTATGTAATTTTTATAATACACACTGTATTGGCTTGCTATAATGTGCTGGAGACAGAGAAATACAAAATTTTGCACCTACTCTAGTCCAGAGATAATGTAATTTTTACAATACACACTGTATTTGCTTGTTGTAATGTACTACATAAAGAAAAATATAAATTTTCAGCACTATAATAGGCCACAGAAAATGAAATTTTTAAAATACACATTGTATTAGTTTGCTGTAATGTACTGGAGACAGAGAAATACAAATTTTCGTACTACACTAGGACACAGATAATGTAATTTTTACAATACACACTGTACTGGTTTGCTGTAATGTAATGGAGACAGAGAAATAAAAAAAATTCAGAACTACAGTTGGCCACAGATAATTACATTTTTAAAATACACACTGTATTGGCTCACTATAATGTACTGGAGACAGAGAAACACAAGTTTCCGGCACTACACTAGGCTATAGATAATGTCATTTTTACAATACACACTGTATTGGCTTGCTATAATGAACTAGTGACAGAGAAATACAAATGTTCGGCACTACAATAGGACATAGATATTGAAATTTTTCCAATACACACTGTATTGGCTTGCTGTAATGTACTCGATACAGAGAAATACACATTTTCGGCACTACAGTAGCCCACAGATGATGTAATTTTAGAATACTAGTCACAGATAATGACATTTTTAAAATACACACTGTATTGACTTGTTATAATGTACTGGAGACAAAGAAATACATATTTTCGGCACTACACTAGCCCAGAGATAATTAAATTTTACAATATACACTGTATTGGCTTGCTATAATGTATTGGACACAGAAAAATACAAATTTTCGGCACTACACTAGGCCACAGATAATGACATTTTTACAATACACACTGTATTGGCTTGTTATAATGTACTCAAGACAGAGAAATACAAATTTTCGGCATTACAGTAGGCCACAGATAATGACATTTTTACAATACACACTGTATTGGCTTGCTATAATGGACTGGATACAGAGAAATACATATTTTCACCACTACAATAGGACACAGATAATGTAATTTTTACAATACACACTGTATTGGCTTGCTATAATGTACTGGAGACAGAGAAATTCAAATTTTCGGCATTACAGTAGGCCACAGATAATGAAACTTTTACAATACGCAATGTATTGGCTTGCTATAATGTGCTGGAGACAGAGAAATAAAAAAATTAGCAACTACTCTAGCCCATAGATAACATAAATTTTTACAATACACACTGTATTTACTTGCTGTAATGTACTAGATACAGAAAAATAAAAAAGATTTTCGGCAATACACTAGCCCAGAGATAATGTAATTTTTACAATACACACTATATTGGCTTGCTGCAATGTACTATAGACAGAGAAACACAAATATTCGGCACTACACTACCTAGTCTTTAGATAATGTAATTTTTACAATACACACTGTATTGGCTTGCTATAATGTACTGGATAAAGAGAAATACAAATTTCCGGCACTATAGTAGGTCACATATAATGTAATTTTTACAATACACACTGTAATGGCTTGCTATGATGTACTGGAGACAGAAAAATACAAATTTTTGGCACTACACTAGGCCACAGATAATGAAATGTTTACAATACACACTGTATTGGCTTGCTATAATGTCCTCAAGACAGAGAAATACAAATTTTTGACACTACAGTAGGCCATGGATAATGACATTTTTAAAACACAATGTATTTACTTGCTATAATGGACAGGAGACAGAGAAATACACATTTTCGCCACTAAAGTAGGGCACAGAAAATTTTATTTTTACAATACACACAGTATTTGCTTTCTATATTTTACTGGAGACAGAAAAATACTAATTTTCGGCACTAGAGTAGGCCACAGATAATGCAATATTTATAATACACACTGTATTGGCTTGTTGTAATATACTGGATACGGAAAAATACTGATTTTTGGAACTACAGTAGGCCACAGATAATTAAACTTTTACAATATACACTGTAATTGCTTGCTATTTTGTACTGGAGACAAAGAAATGTAAATTTTTGCAAATTCTCTAGCTCAGAGATAATGTAATTTTTACAATACACACTGTATTTACTTGCTATAATTTACTGGACACAGAAAAATAAATATTCATGGCACTCCACTAGCCCAGAGAAAATGCGATTTTTACAATACACACTGTATTGGCTTGCTGCAATGAAATGGTGACTGAGAAATACAAATTTTTGGCACTACACTAGGCCACAGATAATGAAATTTTACAATTCACACTGTATTGGCTTGTTGTAATATACTGGATACAGAGAAATGCAAATTTTTGGCAATAATGTAGGCCACAGATAATGTAATTTCTATAATACACACTGTATTGGCTCACTATAATGTACTGGAGACAGAGAAACACAAGTTTCCGGCACTACACTAGGCTATAGATAATGTCATTTTTACAATACACACTGTATTGGCTTGCTATAATGAACTAGTGACAGAGAAATACAAATGTTCGGCACTACAATAGGACATAGATATTGAAATTTTTCCAATACACACTGTATTGGCTTGCTGTAATGTACTCGATACAGAGAAATACACATTTTCGGCACTACAGTAGCCCACAGATGATGTAATTTTAGAATACTAGTCACAGATAATGACAATTTTAAAATACACACTGTATTGACTTGTTATAATGTACTGGAGACAAAGAAATACATATTTTCGGCACTACACTAGCCCAGAGATAATTAAATTTTTACAATATACACTGTATTGGCTTGCTATAATGTATTGGACACAGAAAAATACAAATTTTCGGCACTACACTAGGCCACAGATAATGACATTTTTACAATACACACTGTATTGGCTTGTTATAATGTACTCAAGACAGAGAAATACAAATTTTCGGCATTACAGTAGGCCACAGATAATGACATTTTTACAATACACACTGTATTGGCTTGCTATAATGGACTGGATACAGAGAAATACATATTTTCACCACTACAATAGGACACAGATAATGTAATTTTTACAATACACACTGTATTGGCTTGCTATAATGTACTGGAGAAAGAGAAATTCAAATTTTCGGCACTACAGTAGGCCACAGATAATGAAACTTTTACAATACGCAATGTATTGGCTTGCTATAATGTGCTGGAGACAGAGAAATAAAAAAATTAGCAACTACTCTAGCCCATAGATAACATAAATTTTTACAATACACACTGTATTTACTTGCTGTAATGTACTAGATACAGAAAATAAAAAGATTTTCGGCAATACACTAGCCCAGAGATAATGTAATTTTTACAATACACACTATATTGGCTTGCTGCAATGTACTATAGACAGAGAAACACAAATATTCGGCACTACACTACCTAGTCTTTAGATAATGTAATTTTACAATACACACTGTATTGGCTTGCTATAATGTACTGGATAAAGAGAAATACAAATTTCCGGCACTATAGTAGGTCACATATAATGTAATTTTTACAATACACACTGTAATGGCTTGCTATGATGTACTGGAGACAGAAAAATACAAATTTTTGGCACTACACTAGGCCACAGATAATGAAATGTTTACAATACACACTGTATTGGCTTGCTATAATGTCCTCAAGACAGAGAAATACAAATTTTTGACACTACAGTAGGCCATGGATAATGACATTTTTAAAACACAATGTATTTACTTGCTATAATGGACAGGAGACAGAGAAATACACATTTTCGCCACTAAAGTAGGGCACAGAAAATTTTATTTTTACAATACACACTGTATTGGCTTGCTATATTGTACTGGAGACAGAAAAATACTAATTTTCGGCACTAGAGTAGGCCACAGATAATGCAATATTTATAATACACACTGTATTGGCTTGTTGTAATATACTGGATATGGAAAAATACTGATTTTTGGAACTACAGTAGGTCACAGATAATTAAACTTTTACAATATACACTGTAATTGCTTGCTATTTTGTACTGGAGACAAAGAAATGTAAATTTTTGCAAATTCTCTAGCTCAGAGATAATGTAATTTTTACAATACACACTGTATTTACTTGCTATAATTTACTGGACACAGAAAAATAAATATTCATGGCACTCCACTAGCCCAGAGAAAATGCGATTTTTACAATACACACTGTATTGGCTTGCTGCAATGAAATGGTGACTGAGAAATACAAATTTTTGGCACTACACTAGGCCACAGATAATGACATTTTACAATTCACACTGTATTGGCTTGTTGTAATATACTGGATACAGAGAAATGCAAATTTTTGGCAATAATGTAGGCCACAGATAATGTAATTTCTATAATACACACTGTATTGGCTTGCTATAAGGTACTGGATACAGAGAAATACAGATTTTTGGCAATACACTAGCCCAGAGATAATGTAATTTTTACAATACACACTGTATTGGCTTGCTGTGATGTACTGGAGACAGAGAATTTCAAATTTTCGGAACTACAGTTGGCCACAGATAATAAAATTTTCACAATACACACTGTATTGGCCTTCTTGCTGTAATGTACTGAATACAGAGAATTACAGAGTTTCGGCACTACACTAGGCTACATATAATGAAACTTTTTCAATACACACTGTATTGGCTTGCTATAAATGTCTAGATACAGAGAAATACAGATTTTTGGCACTACACTAGTCCAGAGATAATGTAATTTGTAGAATACACACTGTACTGGCATGCTGTAATGTACTGGAGACAAAGAAATGCAAATTTTTAGCACTACATTAGGCCAAAGATAATGACATTTTTGCAATACACACTGTATTGGCTTACTATAATGTACTGGATACAGAAGAATACAAATTTTCGGTACAACAGTAGCCCACAGATAAAGAAACTTTATAATACACACTGTGTTTGTTTGCTATAATGTAATGGGACAGAGAAATACAAATTTTTGCAACTGCAATAGCCCAGAGATAATATAATTTTTACAATACACACTGTATTGGCTTGCTATAATTTACTGGAGACAGAGAAATACCAATTTTGGCACTACACTATTCCAGAGATAAGGTAATTTTTACAATACTCACTGAATTTGCTTGCTATAATGTACTGGAGACAAAGAAATACAAATTTTCTTCACTACATTAGGCCAAAGATAAAGAAAGTTTTACAATACACACTGTATTGGCTTGCTATAATGTAATGGTACAGAGAAATACATATGTTTGCAACTGCACTAGCCCAGAGATAATGTAATTTTTTTACAATATCCACAGTATTGGCTTGCTGTAATGTACTGGAGACAGAAAAATGCTAATTTTCGGCACTACACTAGGCTACAGATAATGACATTTTTACAATACACACTGTATTGTCTTGCTATAATGTACTGGAGACAGAAATACAAATTTTCTGCACTACAGTAGGCCAAAGATAACAACATTTTTCCAACACTTGTTGTCTTGGCTTGCTGTAATGTACTGGAGACAGAGAATCACAAATGTTTGGCACTACAGTAGGCTACAGATAATGTAATTTTTATAAGAAACACTGTATTGGCTTGCTATAATGTACTGGAAACAGAGAAATCCAAATTTTCTGCACTATAGTAGGCCACAGATAATAACATTTTTACAATACACACTGTTTTGGCTTGCTGTAATGTACTGGATACAGAGAAATACACATTGTCTGTACTACAGTAGGACACAGATAATGTAATTTTTACAATACACACTTTTTTGGCTTGCTATAATGTACTGGAGACAGAGAAATACAAATTTTCGGTACTACAGTAGGACACAGATAATTAAATTTTTACAATACACAAGGTATTGGATTGCTGTAATGAACTGGAGACAGAAAAATGCAAATTTTCGGCACTACACTATGCCATAGATAATGAAATTTTTACAATTGACACTGTATTGGCTTGCTGAATTATAATGGATTCAGAGAAATACACATTTTCGGCACTACAGTAGGCAACAGATAATGTAATTTTTACAATACACACTGTATTGGCTTGCTGTAATGTATTGAAGACAAAGAAATACAAATTTTCTGCTCTACATTAGGCCAAAGATAAAGAAACTTTTACAATACACACTGTATTGGCTTGCTATAATGTAATGGTACAGAGAAATACAAATTTTTGCAACTGCACTAGCCCAGAGATAATGTAATTTTTACAATACTCCCAGTATTGGCTTGCTCTCAAGTACTGGAGACAGAAAAATACAAATTTTCGGCACTACACTAAGCCACAGATAATGACATTTTGACAATACACACTGTAGTAGGCATCAGATATTGTAGTTTCTACAATACACACTGTTTTGGCTTGCTGTAATGTACTGGATACAGAGAAATACACATTTTCGGCACTACAGTAGGCCACAGATAATGTAATTTTTATAAAACACACTGTATTGGCTTGCTGTAATGTACTGGAGACAGAGGAATTCAAATTTTTGGCACTACAGTAGGCTATAGATAATGAAATTTTTACAATTCCCACTGTATTGGCTTTCTTGCTGGAATGTACTGGATACAGAGAAATACAGAGTTTCGGCACTACACTAGTCTACAGATAATGAAATTTTTACAATACACACTGTATTGGCTTGCTATACATTTCTGGATACAGAGAAATACAGATTTTTGGCACTACACTAGTCCACAGATAATGTAATTTTTTCAATACACACTGTAGTGTCTTGCTGTAATGTACTGGAGACAGAGAAATATAAATTTTCTGCACTACAGTAGGCTACAGATAATGACATTTTTACAATACACACTGTATTGGCTTGCTGTAATGTACTTGATACAGAGAATTGACAGGCCACCTCATCCTTTGACTGCTTCCTACTAAGGTAAATAATGGTTTATATATTGGTTTATTTAGAGGAATGCTGCCCACTTTCTAACCATGCTGGCTGTCTCCCCATGTTTCATATTTCATATGTTGTTTCTATGTTTTGATGTGAAGAGTCACTGGCGTTTTCACTCCTTTAGGACACAGACATTACTAATAGGATATAGTTTTATATTGGATACAAATTTGTCCCAAATAAAATGTATTCTCTGCGGGAATACTGTATATACAGTTGCGGCCTAAACAAACACACAGATGTGCCCAAAACTAGTTAACTATGGCCAAAATTTAAATCACTCTCTGCTGGAGTAATTAATATATCGGTTGCAGATTGAACGCACACACAGATGTTGCAAAAGTAAGGTTAATTTCCCCAGAACAATTAGTGTCTCTGATGGTGCAGTGTACATCTCAGTAGCAGGCACACTGTAGTGAATAAGCCCATTTTTATAATGTCTGCCCAACACACTGCTCTATGATGGTGCAGTGTATATCTCAGTACCAAGGAACACTGTAGTGAATAGGTCCCTTTTTATAATATCTGCCCAACACATTGCTTAATGATGGCGTATTGTAGATGTCACTAATCAGAAATCTTTCTGTCTTTTAGAAGTTAAAAAAGTGATTTTCAAGCCCTGCACTATCTGACCCTTCCTGGTGACGCCTGTCCCTGATAGTGCTGAAGCAAACCCCTTCTAAAAAAAAAAAAAAAAAGGTGCTGCACTGCTGTCAAACACACACTCTACTCCTTAAAAGGACTGTTAGGTCTTTCAATAAGGTTTTTGGAGTGAAATCATTAAGTTTAGAGCAAAACGCTATCTGTCCCTGCCTACTGTCTGCTCTCCCTGATGCTGAATGAGCCGAGCGCCGGACCTCAGCTCCTATATGAAATGGTATCACATGTTCCGGCCAGCCAATCAGTGTAAGGCTTATAGCTAACATTGCTATGGCCTTAAACTGAGGGGAATTACTTATCTGGACCTTGATTGGCTGCTTAGAAGGCTGCAAACGTGCGGGGAAGAGACTCGAGCAATGCGACGAATACAAAAGGTACTCGGCCAAGTAAAGCCAAGCGCCGAGCACAGCGCCAAACCAATACTCGGCCGAGCATGCTAGCTCATCACTAGTGTTTACCTGTTTTAGTGAACGTGTTGTATTAATTAAAGTTATCGTTCAGTTACAGCAAAAGCATTTTCTACAAAAACTGCATTATTACACCTTAGTGAACATGTTGTACTGAAAAAAGTACATCACTATATCCTTTTTATCGAAGGTATTGTATGACTTCACCATGTAGTAAATGCAAAACCCTTTTACAAAAAAAAAATGCATTATTACCGTTCTGAATTGTCAATACCAATGTGCAGTGTGTTTTTAGAAGGTGACTTTTCATTTAAAGCCTCATAATAAAATGTCTAGTAAATGGAAGAGCACAAAAGAGAGTCAGAATGTGATTAGTAGTGCAAATAGCTATAGCAGCACCAGCAATCTGGCCAGCAGTAGTTGTAGTAGTAGTAGGGTTCAGTTCCTTCATTGTGGACTGGATGGCTCAGTCCTCCTCTCATTCATAGCAGAATGATGTGGAAGTCACCTCTGAGTCTGACACTGTGTTTTGGAGCCAGGGGTTACAGAATTCCAACTGCTCATGAGCTGCCTTCTTTTTTTCTTATGAAGGGGCAACAAAACCCCATGTGATTTGAAAGACACTCCCTCCCTGTTGACGACTTGTACGAGACTAGTAAGCTTTTGGACTGCCATGAGGAAGAGGTTCAACGGGAGGTGGGGAACCCCATGTATAGCTGTGTTGGTGGTGGTTCTAGAAGTGGCACTTGTAATCACGAAGGTCATAGTAGGGAAGTGGTAGCAACAGTATCACTCGGGGCAAATACAGAGCAGGGAATTGGCAATGTACTGTAAAGCCAAAACCTAAAAAAAAATATTAATTATGGCCAGTGTGGGAACTGGTGATTTTGCTGATACTGTGGGCACAGGCTCAAAACATGCAAGCCCTAAGCCAAGCTTGGCTATCGCTAGCTCTGTTTGAGTATCTCCCATGTGGAATTGTTTCTTCACAGTGCCAGCAGAAAAAAAGCAATGCCATCTGCAACATCTGCAGATAAAAATAGGCTGTTAGTGTTCAAACACTAACATAGGCATTACGGCTCTTCTGCAGCATATGAAGTAGCGTCACCTATCCTAGGGGAAATTAGAACTGGTCACGTGCAATTGGAACAGGCTTGTCCTTTTCATCACCTTTGTGGCAGCCGGGTTGCATCTACATCACTACAGTGTCCGTGTAATCATCATTATCAATTAATCCTTGTCCCGCTGTGACTACTTCTCCTCCTACTAAGCCGTTGTCAGCCATTGATAATGGAATGTGTGGTGAGGAAAACAACTCTATGTGCCTAGCAATCCAGTAAAGTTTTAGTCCCACTTGCATAAGTTGCTAGCTGTGCAGTTACTTTCATACCATTTAGTTAATTCTGCTGCCTTTAGAGAACTGATGGAGTACTCTCAAGATTACTGGAAGACAGCTATTCACCATTATTTCTTAAAAAAGGCAATTTCTAGCTTGTACAGAGAACATGGACCACACCTTGCAATCGTCACTGTACGACAGGTCATTAAGTAAATCTGAAGCAGCAGTGGTTATTTAGAACTGCAGCAATAAGGCAAAGTCTTAATGACACCTACACGATTGTGTCAGTCTGGTTTCCACACCAGCCACTTATACGCCTCCTCCATATCTTCTTTAATAGATATCTGCCAGTGCCCAACAGAAAAAGGACAGAGTTTTGCTTCCACTCCTCCTCCCTACTAACATATGTGCAAAGTAAAGCGTTCCATGATACTGTATGTTAGAGCTGATTGTTCTGGGCGTTTGTAGCCAAAAGTAGTGTTGAGCCCGAATATTCGAATAACGAATTTTGATTGCGAATATCCCAACTTCGAGCATTTGTGAATATTTCGAATATAGTGATCTATATTCGTAAAACGAATATTCGTCTATTTTTTTTTTTTTCATTTGAACCCATTACCTGCCTGCTTCTTGTTTGTGGGCCAATGTGAGAAGGCTGCAATATCTAGTGAATTAGAATATTCTTCATTATTTAATTTATTTTAGCTTATGCGAAAAATCGGCAATGTAATATGCACGTTAATCGAGTAAGGGCAGGTAATAGGCAACTTTCCTATTGGGTTGGCCTGCTAGATTTGCAAATATGTAGAATAAAGTGTGATAATATATTCGTAAAAACGAATATATATATATTTTTTTCATCTGAACCTATTAGAGTAGTAAATGTAATGGGTTCAGATGAAAACAATAAAAGACGAATATTCGTTTTTACAAAAATATGAGACACTATATTCTACATATTTGCGAATTCTAGCAAGCTAACCCAATAGCTAAAGTGTGCCAAGAAGCAAACATCCCGCTAATTGTTTTCCTGCCAACTCCAACTGGGCAAAGTGTTCGTGACCGCACTGCATTTGGGGTAAAGTTTAGTTGTGAAATGTTTTTTGTAAGTATGAGTCAACCAGTTTGGACCAAGCTGGGTTTTGTCCAAACTTTGTCTTTTTATGAACGGCAGATGAACCTGGATATTTTCAGGAGGGGTATGATATGGAGGAGGTATATAAGTGGCTGATGTGGGAACCAGACTGACATAATCGAGTAGGTGTTAATAGGACTTTACCTCATTGCTGCAGTTCTACATCACCACTGCTGCGAAAAACATTGACCCAGTGCCATTTTAGTGCAAATGTCGGCTGGAAAACCCACTGGGAAGGAAGAAGAAGGGTCCCACATGACCCTGAGATCAAGTGAAGGGGGAGGGCTTGCACTAATTGGCTCCTAGGCTAACAGACAGCCTGTATAACCCAATCAATGCTGCAGCAAGCAGGGCTGTTCCCTAGCAAACTGAGCAGAACATAATTCTGTGCTGGGTTGTGAATGAGATTGGTTGGGTCTTACAGTGTCTGCCAGAAAAACAATCTTAGGGAGCCAGGGAATGTACAAAAACAACCAGGGACAGTCAGAAACCAATCAAACTTTCATTTTACTAACAGGGACAGTTAAGAGAAAGGCTAGAATTACAAAGAAGAATTGTGTGTGTAGAATAGGAACAAGCAGGGAAGCTGTCAGCCAGGGAGGAAAGAGTGAGGAGCTGTCACTGCTCTGTCTCCTAGCCAAACTGCAACTACTAAACACCTTAAACCAGCTACCTACAAGAATATCCTTTAATTTTTGTTCCAATTTTCATTTAAATCCTTTTGTTTATGGGGTGGGGGGTGGAATAAGAGAAAACTGTACAACTTGTGTTCTACCATTAATCTAGCATAGCATTTAGAATGTGTCAGGTCATCTTACATATTTAATTAATTTTTTTTTAGTGTTTGTTTGAAACACCATATCAGTGATTGAGAACAAAATATTAGGCTAAATATGATTATCTACACACAAACACACATAATCCAGTTAAAAAAAAAAATTCATTTGAAATGGCTATTGAATTTAATAAAGCCAGAATATAGGTGAGCAGTACACCAATACACACAAGGGTAATAATTACCTGTGAGTGTTAACATGAATTTGAGCATTAGGCCTCAATCACCCGTTTCCATTTATTCTATATTCACTCAGTTAGAATGTAATGTTTTTGGAGATTGTTCAATTTAATTAAAACACCATATATGCATTATTGTTACAGCAAAACACAGGATAGTGTAGCAATTTACCTGTATGCGTTAACGTGAATTTTAGTGTCAGACCTCTATTGTCCATTTACTTGAATTCCATTTACACATGGTTAGAATTTAATTTTTGGGGGGATTGTTCAATTCAATGAAACCAGCATATATACATGATTACTACAACAATAAACAGCCTAGGGCAACAATTTACTTGTGAGTGTTAAAGTGAATTTGAGCATCAGGCCTCAATCGTCTGTTTAAGTTTATTTTATATCCACACAGTTAGAACAGAATTTTTTGGGAATTATTTAATTTAATTAAACCAGTATATAGATGTTATTACTATAGCAAAAGACAAGGCAGTGCACCAAGCTACCTGTGAGTGTTATTGTGAATTTGAGCCTCGGGCCTCTGTCATCCGTTTCCGTGAATTACATTTCCACATGGTTGGAATGTAATTTTTGTGGGAATTGCTCAATTTAATTAAACCAGCATATATACATGATTACTACAAGAAAACATAGGGTAGTGCAATAATCTACCTGTGAGTGTTAATGTGAATTTAATTGTCAAGCCCCAATCTTCCGTTTCCATGAATTCAATTTCCACATGGCTGGAATGTCATTTTTTGGGTGATTGTTCAATTTAATAAAATCAGTATATATTCATAATTACTACAATAATACATGGCCTAGGACAGCAGTTTACCTGTGAGTGTTATGTGAATTTGAGCGTCGTCCGATTCTGTTTATTCTATACAGGTTAGAATCTAATTTTTTGGGGAATTTAATGAAAGATCATCTATGTCTACTATATCATCTATGTCTACACAGACTTTAGCAGCAATTTACCTTTGAGTATTAATGTGTTAATGGGGGGGGGGTAGTTTCAATCTATTAAACCAGAACATTGGGTAACAATTTATCTGTAAGTGTTAACGCGGTACTAAAGGTCAGGCCTCAATCGTCCTTTTCCATATGTTCAATTTCCACACAGTTGGAATAATATATTTGTTTGGGACTTGTTATATTTATCAAACCAGCATTGAGGTAATTAGTATAACAATACACAGGCTATAACAGCAATTTACCTGTGAGTGTTGATAAAAATTGAGCATTAGGCCTAGCCCTTAATCTTCCAATAACATTCATTTATTTCTCCACATAGTTGAATTTTTTTTTATTTTTTTGGACTTGTTCAATTTAATTAAACCAGAATATAAGTGATCAGCACCAATTCACTGGCCAGCACACATAGTAACATAGTAACATAGTAACATAGTAACATAGTATATAAGACCGTAAAAAGACATTTGTCCATCCAGTTCGGCCTGTTTCCTACAAGTTGATCCAGAGGAAGGCAAAAAACCCCTGTGAGGCAGAAGCCAATTTTCCTCACTTAAGGGGAAAAAAAATTCCTTCCCGACTCCAATCAGGCAATCAGAATAACTCCCTGGATCAACGACCCCTCTCTAGTAGCTATAGCCTGTAATATTATTACACTCCAGAAATAAATCCAGTCCCCTCTTGAATTCCTTTATTGTACTCACCATCACCACCTCCTCAGGCAGAGAGTTCCATAGTCTCACTGCTCTTACAGTGAAGAATCCTTTTCTATGTTTGTGTACAAACCTTCTTTCCTCCAGACGCAGAGGATGTCCCCTTGTCACAGTCACAGTCCTGGGGATAAATAGATGATGGGACAGATCTCTGTACTGACCCCTGATATATTTATACATAGTTATTAGATCTCCCCTCAGTCGTCTTTTTCTAAAGTGAATAACCCTAATTTTGATAACCTTTCAGGGTACTGTAGATCCCTCATTCCAGTTATTACTTTAGTTGCCCTCCTCTGAACCCTCTCCAGCTCTGCTATGTCTGTCTTGTTCACAGGAGCCCAGAACTGTACACAGTACTCCATGTGTGGTCTGACTAGTGATTTGTAAAGTGGTAGGACTATGTTCTCATCACGGGCATCTATGCCCCTTTGATGCAACCCATTATCTTATTGGCCTTGGCAGTAGCTGCCTGACACTGGTTTTTGCAGCTTAATTTGTTGTTTATTAAAATTCCTAGATCCTTTTCCATGTCAGTGTTACCGAGTGTTTTACCATTTAATATGTACGGGTGACTTGCATTATTCCTTCCCATGTGCATAACTTTACATTTGTCAGTGTTAAACCTCATCTGCCATTTTTCTGCCCAAGCCTCCAATCTATCCAGATCCCTCTGTAGCAGAAAACTGTCCTCTTCAGTGTTAATTACTTTACACAGTTTAGTGTCATCTGCAAAAATAGATATTTTACTGTGCAGGCCTTCTACAAGATCATTAATAAATATATTGAAGAGAATAGGGCCCAATACTGACCCCTGAGGTACCCCACTAGTTACAGTGACCCAATCTGAGTATCTACCGTTAATAACCACCCTCTGTTTTCTGTCACTCAGCCAGTTACTTACCCACATACAGACATTTTCTCCCAGTCCGAGCATCCTCATTTTATATACTAACCTTTTATGAGGTACGGTGTCAAATGCTTTGGAGAAGTCCAGATATACGACATCCATTGATTCGCCGATGTCAAGTCTAGAACTTACCTCCTCATAGAAGCTGATTAAATTTGTTTGGCATGACCGATCCCTCATGAAGCCATGCTGATATGGCGTTATTTGCTTATTTTCATTGAGATACTCCAAAATAGCATCTCTTAGAAACCCTTCAAACAGTTTACCAACAATAGATGTTAAACTTACCGGCCTATAATTTCCAGGCTCTGTTTTTGGACCCTTTTGAATATTGGCACCACATTTGCTATGCGCCAATCCTGTGGAACATTCCCTGTTATTATAGAGTCCGTAAATATCAGAAATAATGGTCTGGCTATGACATCACTTAATTCCCTTAGGATACGGGGTGTATGCCATCCGGTCCTGGCGATTTGTCTATTTTAATCTTTTTAAGTCGCTGTTGTACTTCTTCCTGGGTCAGACAGGGCACTTTTAATGGGGGATTTACTTTTACATTCTGCATTTCATCTGACAGTTTATTTTCCTCAGTGAATATAGTGGAGAAAAAAATATTTAATAGTTTTGCTTTATCCTCGTCGCTCTCTGCAACACCCCCTCATTGCTATGTAGAGGGCCGACTTCTTCAGATTTATATTTTTTACTATTTATATAATTGAAGAACATTTTAGGGTTAGTTTTACTCTCTTTGGCAATTAATCTCTCGGTCTCTAGTTTGGCAAATTTTATTCGTTTTTACATATTCTATTTTTTTCCTTATAGTTTATCAGTGCTTCCTGACTCCCTCCTGTTTTAGCGATTTATATGCTTTCTTTTGTCATTTATTGCCTTCTTTACGGTTCCATTTATCCACATTGGTCTCTTATTGTTCCTTAGCCTTTTATTCCTATAAGGTATGTACCTCTCACAATTAGATGTTACAATGCTTTTAAAAATCTCCCATTTTATGGTTGTATTTTTATTTTTGAGGACTTTGTCCCAGTTAGTTAGGCCTATGGCCTCGCTTAGTTGGCTAAATTTTTGCTTTTTTGAAGTTTGGTATTTTTGTTCCTCCCTTTAGAAACTCTCGCTTGAAGGATAATTGGAAGGTTATAACTTTATGGTCACTATTTCCCAGGTGTCCCCCAACCTGCACATCTGTTGTTCTATCAGGTCTATTGGTTAATACTAAGTCCAGTATGGCCGTCCCTCTAGTGGGGTCCTGAACCAGTTGGGAAAGGAAATTGTCTTTGGCTATTGCCAAGAACCTGTTTCCTTTATGGGATGTACAGCTTTCAGTTTCCCAGTCTATATCTGGGTAGTTGAAGTCCCCCATGATAACGACTTCATTATGATTTGCCGCCTCGTCTATCTCGTTTAGTAATAGATTTTCTGTGGACTCTGGTATATTAGGTGGTTTATAATACACTCCTATTAGTATTTTATTATTGTTTTTTGCTCCATGTATTTCTACCCACAGTGACTCCACATGTTCATGTCCTCAGAGATGTATTCTCGAATTACGGGATTTAGACACGACTTCACGTAGAGGCAGACCCCTCCACCTCTCCGGTTTTGACGATCCTTTCTAAACAGATTGTAACCTTTTATATTAACTGCCCAGTCATAGCTATCATCCAGCCATGTCTCAGTTATTCCCACTATGTCATAGTCCTCCTCACACATCACTAATTCCAGTTCACCAGTCTTGTTAGTCAGGCTTCTGGCATTAGTATACATACATTTGACAGGTTTATGTGTATTTTTTACCCTACATCTTTCATTCTGAGCTGTTCTAGTCCCCCTTCCATTCCTCCCCCAGACACACTACCTCGCCCCTGGTCTCTATCTGCACTATCTTCCCTCCTATAACGTAATTACCCTCCCCCAGTCCCTAGTTTAAACACTCCTCCAACCTTCTAGCCATCTTTCTCCCCAACACAGCTGCCCCTTCCCCATTGAGGTGCAGCCCGTCCCTACGGTAGAGCCTGTAGCCAACAGAGAAGTCGGCCCAGTTCTCCATGAATCCGAACCCCTCCTTCCTACACCAGTTCTTGAGCCACTTGTTAACCTCCCTAATCTCCCGCTGCCTTTCTTGTGTGGCTCGTGGTACAGGCCGTATTTAAGAAAATACTACTTTTGAGGTCCTTGCCCTAAGCTTTTGACCTAAATCCCTGAAATCATTTTTAAGGACTCTCCACCTTCCTCTAACTTTGTCATTGGTTCCGATATGGACCATGACCGCTGGATCTTCTCCAGCCCCTCCCAGTAATCTGTCAACCCGATCCGCGATGTGTCGAACTCTAGCGCCAGGAACACAGCACACTGTTCGGCGATCACGATCTTTGTGATAGATTGCCCTATCTGTACCCCTAATAATTGAGTCTCCCACTACCAGCACCTGTCTGGCCTGCCCTGCTCTCCTGGTCCCCTGCTTACTGGAGCTGACATTCCCCTGACTGGCAGAGGAAGTGTCTGGCTGCAGCGGTGCCGTCCCTGAACTGTCATCCCCCTCATCTGCCAACCGTGCAAACTTGTTGGGGTGTGTCAGATCAGGGCTAGCCTCCCTGGCACTCTTCCCTCTACCCCGCTTTCTTACTGTTACCCAACTAACTACCTCACTCTCCTCAGCCTCCTCGCTACCACCCTCCTTCACATCTACCCCATAGAGTGCTTGCTCAGTGAGCAGCAAACTCTTTTCCAAATTGTCAGTGGCTTTCAGTGTTGCAACTCGCCTGTTTAGAGACTCGATGTGCGATTCCAAACGGGTAATTTGCTCACATTTTGAACAAACATATACACCCTCGAACGGCTGTTCCAGGACTGCATACATCATACAAGATGTGCACTGGACGGCGCTGTCAATAATGGAAGTCATACTAAATGGGGATTACACAGGAAAAGAGAGGGAAAAAATAAATAAATACAATATAGAGCAGTGATATCAAGATTCTTACTTACTGTGGTCCCTTACAGCAGTAGGAAGACTAGCTAGAATCAAACCAACTGTATACACGGATGGTCTAATGAATCTCTGTTTCTTGCTCCTTTTCCTAAACTCCGGTTTCTTCAACTCCACTTATGAAAGCAGCCACTTAGTAATGCAGGCCTCAGGTAGAGCAGGCTCTGGAAGAGTTGAGTGGTCTAATTTATAGCACCTGTTAGGCCAAGCCACTCCCCCTCACCAAGCAGAGAAAAAAAAAAAACTGCTTTAAATGACACTACACAGCAGAGAGAAAAAAAGCGGTTTTAAATGGCAGAACTAAACTGCAAGCACTTAACTGTCTAGGTAAGCAGCTTCACACCACACTCAGACACTTGCAGTCCCAACAAAAAGACACTCAGCAGAACTCCGGTTTCTTCAACTCCACTTATGAAAGCAGCCACTTAGTAATGCAGCCACAAGTATCTGTTAAGGATAACAAATTTAGGCTTAAATCCATTTCCCTTTATTTCTGTGTTCACAAACACATTTCCAATATATATATTTTTTTGTATTGGGGTCGGTGAATATATTCAGAATAGCAGCATATACATGATTACTACAACAATAGATGGGTAGCACACAAAAGTATCTGGGAGTGCTATCAAATTTTAGGCCTAATTCTGTTTATGTTTTCAATCAAATTGTTA
The DNA here is from genome assembly GCA_033119425.1 of Bufotes viridis. Classification (NCBI taxonomy): domain Eukaryota; kingdom Metazoa; phylum Chordata; class Amphibia; order Anura; family Bufonidae; genus Bufotes; species Bufotes viridis. Next base: position 62,726,249 of record CM065597.1, read on the forward strand.
TTTATCTAATTATTTTAATATTTTTTTATTTTTTTTGAGGGGGGGTTGTTAATTATATTAAAACTAGCAGCATATATACATGATTACTACACCAATAAACAGGGTAGTGCAAAAAATTATCTGAGAGGCACAAAAATGTCCAGTCTACGGAATGGTTCCAAACGAAAGACCCAGAGCGAGAATGTGAGTAGTAGCAGCACCAAATATCTGTCCAGAAGTAGTTATAGTAGGGCACAGTTGTCCCTCATGGCTTCAGAAAGGCACAATATTATTGTTGAGGGTAAAGAAGATGACATTGTGAATTGGATGGCTCACTCCTCCCCTCAGTCGCAGCAGGATGATGTAGAGGTGACTTTATAGACCAACACTGTGCAGTGAAGCCAGGGGTCACAGTGTTTCTCCTACTTCTCCTCCTTGCAGCCCCAAAGAAGGCTTTCAGTGGAATGCTCTCAGTCTTCACTGTTCAGAAGAAAACCCCACCAAATCCTCTGGCAGAATGTCAAGAGAGTCTCCCTGTTGACAACTTGTGTGAGAGCAGTTATTGTTTGTACTACCCTAAGGATGAGGTTTCAAACCCCAGGCATAGCCGTGTTAGTGGTGGTAGTAGTGGCCCCTGTTGCCGCAGTATTGGCTTTGGGGGCAGTTACAGTGGCAGTCAGGGAAGAGCAGGGGAGGGGGGGGGGGAGACCAAAGAACCCACCATGATATCGCACAGTCTGATAGAAGCAGAATTGAAGGTGAGGACTCCGATGACGATTGCATGCTGGAAAGGACCTAGGAGCTGAAAGGGGTGCTGAAGAGCAGTAGCAACATTAGAGGAGGAGCATCATGACAGCAGCAATAAAAAGTAGAGGCCAAGTATCTTGCAAAGAACAGTCAGGGCCACATTTGATTCGCAATCTGGAGATGCTGCTGACGCAGTGGGTGGGTTAGGCACAAAACATGCCAAAGATAAACTAAGTTTGACTGCTTCTACCTCTGTTGCATGAGTATCTCCCATCTGGCATTTTTTCTACACGCTGCCGGAAGATAAAAACATTGCCTTGTGAAAGCTGTGCAAGAGCAAAATAAGACCTGGTTGGGCAAACACAAACGTAGGTACCACAGCTTCATTGTACCACAGGAAGTTGCATTACCCCATCCTGTGAGCAAACAGAGGTGGCAGCCAGCCACTGTGGTAGGAGTTCCTCCCTTCTCCTTGTGGTAGCCAGGCCGCATTAATGGGCAGTATAGTGTATTTCACATCGCCATCATCCCTTTCTGCTTCTCCTGCTAAGACTCCTCTTCCTCATTTATAATAGAAAGTGTGGCCAAGAAACAACTCTAAAAGCCCAGCCATCCGATGATTCTCATGCTTAATTTCCACCAAGACTAATAGGAGAATATTGGAGATAGAGAGTGCAGAGAGATTGCAGATAGACTTAATCTGCACTAGTTGTATTTACTTATTCCTGTAATTACTTATTCCTACATCATAAACTAAGGTATGTAAATCAATACAAATTATTCCAGTGCTAGCGTGCCAACCAATACCATCCAGTCGGCACCTCTTAGAGGGGGCCAGGTCTTCATCTTTTTCGGACGTTACTTCTTCCAAGTCATCCTTGAAAGTCTCCATGTCATAAAAAAGTCAGCAAGATGCAGAGAGAGGAGGAGCTGGATATTCGACAAGGCCACTGGATTTGTCAGTAGGGATAACTGCAGCATCAACAATGTCATCCTCCTGATAATTATCTTATAGCAGACACTCACGCTGATGTAACAAGGGATGGCAGAAGAAGAACAGCTTCCTGTAACTGTTGGAAACCCACACATACAAGGTCCCATGGAGTAGGAATGGAAAGAAGGTGAGGAGCTACAACTGAAGTAGTAGTAGTGGGAGCAGGAGAAATTGAAGTTAATGGCACAGGAGCACTAGGTTGATGATGATAATAATGATCATGATCATGATAAGGACACTGGCCGTAATTACCAATAATCATAGTGGGGGACAGAGAATCAAAGAACTGGGTCCTCAGGCATGCTGAAAAGCATGTCAAGCTGTCTGCTTGCTTACCTATTGACAGTCGTATTATTGGCATGAAACGGATGATTACTGCTTAGCCTTTACTATACACTAAGGTTACACAGCCTTTTCTGGGCCACATTGTCAAAATGAATCACGGGCCACTAAGGTTGGAACTACACAGCAAAGTGTATTGCATGACCAGAAGTGTCAAAAAGTTGCTTAAACAACTTGCTGTCATGCACCTATTTGAGATTCGAAAAAAAAAAAAAAATGTAAAATTGCAGAAAGAATACAGACAAATCACAGTCTCACACAACTTGCATTTTCCTCTGGGCTGGTCTATGATGGTAAAATTGCTTGTGATTCATGATAAAAAATCCAACAGTGTGAAATTTTTGTGACAGTCGGGCCACAGCAGGTTAAATTGTGACTCTGTACAATGCAGCATGACAGCAGCATAGGAATTCAAGAGGGGCCTAGGAATTCAAGAGGGGCTTAGGAATTCAAGAGGGGCCTAGATGTATTTCTGGAGCGTAATAATATTTCAGGCTATAGCTACTAAAGATGGGTCGTTGATCCAGGCAGTTATTCTGACTGCCTGATTGGAGTCGGGAAGGAATTTTTTCCCCTTAAGTGGGGAAAATTGGCTCTACCTCACAGGGGTTTTTTGCCTTCCTCTGGATCAACTTGCAGGAAACAGGTCGAACTGGATGGATAAATGTCTTTTTTCGGCCTTATATACTATGTTACTATGTTACTATACTATGTGACACATGTTGCTATGTATGCCATGTTGCCCCAACTGAAAATTTAAAGGGTTATTATTACCGTCAAATAATAATGACGCAAAATAATATATCCTTAATATCTGATAAGTGCAGGTTTCACTTCCAGGACACCCACTCATTGGAATGATGGGAGCCCCCTCCTACCCCAATAAATAATTCAGAGAGTAGGACTACAGGCATGCATGTAGCTCTCTTCATCATAGATTTTGGGTGTTTTGGTGACAGCCTAGAATTTCACAACTACCACAAAAAAAAAAAAAAAAAAATTAAGAGAGAGAGAGAGACGCATTCATAGACATCTACCTCTAACTTTCCTTTTTGGAGTGCCAAACAGGGCTTACTGGACCTCCATTCTCTCAATATAAGCAGGTCTCAAAGATGGATGAACAGTGCACCAGTAGTACTTGTATGTTACTGGTCCTGAACTGTGTAATAATCTTCTCTTTGACTCTTTAACTCCATGTGAGTAGCCACAAACATGAGAGCCGCACATAATGGCGAATCACCAGCCGCATGTGACCTCTGGACCACAGGTTTTGCACCCCTGCTTTAGACCCTTAGTGTCAAAGCAAAATTGTAGAAGTTTTTCATGTTGCTGAAAATGAGGGCAAATTGCTTTTATTACTAGGATACACTGTGTACTCAGCTTATCACACCATCTCACACCCATCTCCCATCATCTCTGCTACCACCAGCAACAGAAGTAACAGCAGACAGTTCAGTATCATTAACATGATGGAACCTTTTTATCATGTGGCGTCCCACACTGAAGCAAATCAGCAAACGGAGGTGTACCACCTGAACAACCAGGTTCAGTCCTACCTGAACTCTGGACTTTCTCCTGTGCATTCCCTGTTTTGTGACCACATCGACATTTGAGCAGGCAGATTGGAACATTGGCCAGAAATGGCTCAGTTTGCTTCCTCTGCATTCCTGTATCTTCAGTGTTATCTCAGAGAGGTTTTTTAGGACGGCAGGTGGCATCTTCACACTCAAACTGATAAACTTGTTCTCCACTAGTGTAGAAAACATAACTTTTGTCAAAATGAACAAGACATGGATCGATGAGGATTTTCATACACTTCTGACTAGGGCCGGTAAACAGATCAGCCATAGCTACTGTCATGTCTCCAGACAGATTCTCATAAATGTGTGCTAATTCATATAGGGTTCTTCCTGTATTAAAACATGGTCAATTAGCGCCACCTTCTGACGACTTCTATATTGTTATCTGTGTATGTTCAGCCTCTTTTGTTACTCCTCCTCTTTGTGTTCTCACTTATCTACAAGAAGGCTGCATAGCCGGTAAGGCATTATTTCTTGCTGTTCTTTCATGTCTACATGATTATTACTAGCTATAGACATGCATTATGTGTATTTCTGTGTAGGCAGCTAGTTAGTAGTTCACATGTAAAGTAAGGGCCTAGTCAGCTAACCTTGCAGACATGTTGTATGCTGTTCTATGATATGTATATTTGCAGTTCATGTACTTATTGCATCCTTTATGTTACTGGTTCACAGTTTCAAGCCAACTTACTTCGGCTCATTAAAGCTACAGATCATTACCTGGTCTCAATTTACTGAGTAGTAGGAGGGTGTTTATCTGCCTGCCAAGCCCATACACGCCCCAGGGGTACACGTGGTAACGAGGACAGGACAGTGAAACGGCTTCGACCTGGCGAGTGGAAAATAAGATATAGACTTCAGAGGCCGCTATCCCACCACGCAGCTACCTGCATATGAGAACACAGCAGTCTCTTCCCAGTCAAGATCCTGAACAGCAGCATCATGTCACAAAGCCAAACTTCTTACAAGACAAGGTCTAAAGCCAGTCGCTCTACAAGATCCTCATCAGTCAGCAATGCCGCCGCCATTGCACGCGCAGAAGCGGAGGCGGCAAAAGCACGCGCTGCCTTTGCAGAGCAAGAGATGCAACTAAAGCTAAGACAAGCAACATTTGAAGCCGAAAAAGGAAGTCAGCAAGCGGCACTGGAGAAGCTCTCAGCGCAGAAGAAAGCTACCTCAGCTATTGCCAAAGATGAGGCCCTGGAAGCACTCTTTCACCCAGACGATGAAAGATGCAGTGGTCCAGCCAGCCTAGATCTCATCCTTCAAGATTCCCTGCAGAGCACTTCAGAGTATGTCCATCGACATTCCAGAATGATCGACACTCTCCAGCCGACAGAAGATCTTCAACAAGACCTCATCGACGGATTTCATAGAACTCGCCTCACAGCATCCCCGGTAGTCCAGGATAAGTCTCTAACCCGCAGGCCAGAGGACAATCCAGGAAATGAACTAAGAAGGGACCACCTGCCTTCTCATCAAGAGTTCCAGCCTGCGCATAATGTTCCAGAAACATCCTCTTTCGTGCCTAGAAGGTATGATACAGTCCAACCTAAAGGAGAGACTACTGACAGGTATGATTATACACCATTTTCCCACTATCACAACACACTGCCGGCTTACTCTCCTCCTGATCAAACAAGCATGGACATTGTTAAGTTCCTCACATGGCGTGAGCTGGTTGCCAAGGGACTTGGGAAGTTTGATGATCACCCTGAGAGTTATAGGGCCTGGTGCTCTTCCTTTAAGAACACAATCAAAGATGTTGGACTATCCCCCAGCGAAGAGATAGACCTCTTAGCTAAGTGGCTAGGGACTGCATCTGCTGAGCATGTAAAAAGAATCAAGTCCATTAATATAAGTAACCCAGAGATCGGACTAAAAATGGTTTGGGACAGACTTGACGAATGTTATGGTTCAGCAGAGGCAATAGAAAACTATTTCTTTAAAATCATAGAAGATTTCCCTAGAATAGCTCCCAAAGGCTTCCAGAAACTTAGGGAACTTAGTGACTTATTAATGGAACTTCAAGTAGCCAAATCTGAAGATGATCTGTCGGAACTCACATTCTTTGACACTGCCAGGGGCGTTAACCTCATAGTACAAAAGTTAACCCCCGGCTTACAAAATGAGTGGGTCAAATGTGGTTCTAACTATAAGAAAAAACACCATGTTTCATTTCCTCCATTTTCTGTGTTTGTAGACTTCATACGTGACCAGGCTAAGATAAGAAATTATCCTAGTTTTGATTTTACACTGGCATGTACTTCTGTTCCAGGTCTTCCTTCACGTAGAGCTTCAGTGGCGGTTCACAAGACTAAACTGTTCTCTTCAGACTCTCTCCACAGGTCTGCTGGTTCCTATCGTGCAACAAACAAAGTTAAAAACCCTGGTAAGCAGTGTCCTATACCCTGAAAACCACATTCTCTCCTGACATGTAGGAGCTTTAGAGAAAGACCCATCGAGGAGCGTAAAGCCTTCCTTAGAGAAAATAACATCTGCTACAAGTGCTGTTCATTAACCGCTCATTTAGCCAAAGACTGCAAGGTTAGTGAAAAGTGTAAAGAATGTGATAGCACAGACCATAGTACAGCATTACATCCAGGACCAGCTCCATGGACTTTACAACACGCTTACAATACAATTCAGCATGGTGGAGAGAAGGGTAACACTGCTATGGCTACCCTGGAGGTCACTCCACAGTGCACTGAGATCTGCAAAGGATCCATAAGTGGAAGATCCTGTTCCAAAATATGTTTAGTTCCGAGTCTGCCCAACAGGACAAAGAGACAAAGCAGTCAAAATGTATGCCATTCTAGATGATCAAAGCAATAGGTCTCTAGCCACCTCAACCTATTTTGACATATTCAACATTAAAAGCCCCAGCTTCCCATACTCACTAAGGACTTGTGCGGGATTTGTGGAGACAGTGGGGAGAAGAGCATCCGGTTTCCAATTTGAAGCGATAAACGGAGAGATCAGCTTGCCCTTACCAACTCTAATAGAGTGCAATCAAATTCCTGATCACAGATTTGAAATTCCTACTCCAGATGTCGCAATGCATCATGCACACTGTGAGAGGGCGCAAGGTGCCGTCATGGACGGAAGATACGTGTCACCGAGGTTCCTGGCCTCGGTGAGGTAAGAGCCTGTTCTTTTAGGTCAGCAGCAGCTAGTGCTGCTAGACACAGCTTGTTTAGCTAGTATGGCTGTAAAGCCAATATGGGCTGGCTCTTACTGGAAGCAACTAAAGCGTAGGGTGGGTAGTTGCTTCCCGCGATCCAGGCCTGGTTTTTGACTGGGTTTAAAAGCCCAGCCAGCACTGTCAGCTGGGGGGAAATTACTCCAGCAAGTGGAGTTTGTAGCTGAGCCTGAGTCTGGAAGCTGCTAGCAGGCGTACAGCGTGCACAGAGGCCTGCCGTGGACATTTGGCTGTGACCCAGCTTTCAGGAGCACAGGCGATCGCTCCTGACCTGCAGTGTGTGAGTTTAACAACCTGAAGGACTTTTGTTTTGTTTGCTGTGTGAACCTGCACCAAGGACTGTTGTTTTGCTTTATCAAGAGTGTGAATAAAACACTGTTGAATGACTAAAAATCCGCTTCCTTTGCCTCTATACTGCACCCGCACCTATCTGCCAAGAGCAAATCCCCACATTTGGTGTCGGATGCGGGCATGCGCAGTGAGGCTGGCGTAACGCCGAAGTTTTTTCCAAAGTGAATGTCATATGTCAAGCCGGCAAAGTTTCAACACGTGAACTCTGACAAGATGGAGGCAGTTGTAAAGGCTCTCGTGGAGGCCAATTTACAGCAGCGGGAGGCCAACAAGCAGCAGCAGGAGACAAACCAGCTGCTGTTGCAACATGTAATGGCTTTGCAAGCGACTGGAGCCTCTCACCGTGCCCATGATGCCCGGAAGCGGTCCGTGCAGCAATTCCCAAGATGACCCCCGAGGATGATGCCGAGACCTACCTGGCAGTCTTCGAAAAAGTGGCCGTGAGGGAGAAGCTGCCCCGTGACCAGTGGGCTGAGGTGGTCGCTCCGTTCCTGGCTTCCGGACCCCAGCAGGTGTTTTTCGACTTGTCGGACGACCAAGCAGCCGATTATGACACCGTGAAAGGAGAGATCCTAGCCAGACTGGGGGTGAACGTGCTGGTCCGCGCTCAAAGAGTCCACCAGTGGGACTTTAAAACGACTGAACCTGCTAGGCCGCAGTACTACGATCTGCTGCACAGGCTGCAAAAGTGGCTGCAGCCTGATCTACTAAGTCCCACTGCCATGCTGGATCGACTGTTGGCGGACATCTTTTGGAGGGCCCTGCCTTATCCCCTCCAGCACTGGGTCGGCCAGGCGTCTCCGGTAAGTGCCCTGGAGATGGTCGACCTGGTGGAGCGTTACGAGGCCACCAGAAACCTGCAGGGAGTCTTGCTGGGAAGGGGCCAGTCAAACCCGGAGGCCTCCACCCCAGTTCCGACGACCGGCGACAGAGAGACCTGCACGGAATGTATCCCTGCGGATCCGCCTCCCGTGGTATGCTGGAGGTGTCAGGAGCCAGGCCACATCAGGGCCGACTGTCCGCATCAAGGTGAGCCGATGGATGTGAACTACGGGTATCGCCACTCCCTGTATGCACGGAAGCTGTGTGCAACTGGCACCCGTGAGGGGCAGGACAATAACCACCTGTGTCAGGTAGAGGTGGGAGATTCTCTGGCGGTGGCCCTGCTGGACTCCGGGAGTTTAGTCTCCCTGGTAAGAGCTGCCCTAGTACGGCCTGCGGAGTATACCGGCCGTAAAGTCGGGGTCCTATGCATCCACGGAGACTTAAAAGACTACCCCACTGCACTAGTGACTTTGTCCACCTCGGCTGGTAGGTGGACCCACGAGGTGGCTGTCGCTACCAAACTCCCACATGAACTGATACTTGGGAGGGACTTCCCAGGTTTCCGGCGCTGTGGCCGGCTATAAAAGTGTCTGATGGGCCCGAGACAGGGGTAACCCTAGTAGAGTGGCCTGATACCACTGGAAGGCCAGAACCCTGGGAGCCCGAATCTGAAGGGCCAGCGGTAGGGGTGACCACTGCTCCAGCGGTAGAGGGAGACAACCCCACTGAGTGTAATGGTGGGAGACACGGAGGACTTGCCACCGGGACCTGAGTTGGCAGACCTCAATGTCTCCGGGGAAAATTTTGGGACCGCACAACACCGGGACCAAACCCTAACCAGGGCCTGGGAAAGTGTTGTAATGATTGACGGTAAACCCCAGAAACCAGGGGCTGAATTAATGTTCCCACGATTTATTATTCTTCAGGATATGTTGTATCGGGTGAACCAAATCCGAGGTGAGCCTGTTGAACAGTTGGTGGTGCCCACCGCATATCGCAAGCTTGTTATGGAGCTTGCCCACCAACATGTTCTTGGGGACACATGGGGTGGCAGAAAACGCAGGACCGCGTACTACAGCGATTTTACTGGCCCGGTTTGTTTAAGGAAGTAGAGGAGTTCTGTAAGTCCTGTCCGACCTGTCAGGTAAATAGCCCCCAGCCGCATTACAGAAGTCCCCTGGTCCCTCTCCCAATAATTGAGGTCCCATTCGAGCGTATTGCCATGGATCTGGTCGGACCCGTACCGAAGTCTGCTAGGGGTCACCAACATATCCTGGTGATTCTGGACTATGCTACTCGATATCCAGAGGCGGTGCCTCTTCGACACACATCGGCTAGGCTCATTGCAAAGGAGTTAATGGAGATGTTTACCCGGGTGGGCCTACCTAAGGAGGTTCTGACGGACCAAGGGACCCCTTTTATGTCTAAGATTATGAGGAATTGTGTAAACTGTTGCATATAAAGCAATTGCGGACGTCCGTTTACCATCCGCAAACGGACGGCCTGGTGGAAAGATTTAACCAAACTTTAAAAAATATGCTAAAAAGGGTGGTGTCTAGAGATGGGAAGGACTGGGATCTGCTTCTGCCCTATCTCATGTTTGCAGTGCGAGAAGTGCCCCAGGCCTCTACTGGGTTCTCACCCTTCGAACTGCTTTATGGCAGACGCCCACGGGGCCTGTTGGACATCGCTAAGGAAGCGTGGGAACAACAGCCCGTCCCCCACAAAGCGTAATTGAATATGTTACCCAGATGCAGGAACGTATGGAGAGGGTGTTACCGCTGGTCCGGGAGCATATGGAGGCAGCGCAACAAGCCCAGAGTAGGGTGTACAATCGTCAGGCTCGGAGTGCGAGACTTTAATCCCGGAGACCGAGTTTTAGTTCTGGTACCCACCCTTGACAGTAAATTTCTAGCTAGGTGGCAGGGGCCCTATGAAGTGCTCGAGAAAGTGGGGGAAGTAAATTACAAGGTGCACCAGCCAGGGCGGCGGAAACCGGAGCAGGTGTATCATGTGAATTTGCTGAAGCCATGGAAGGATAGGGACTCGTCCAGCGATGACAGCCCCGGCCAGGGCTTCTAGGTGAGAAGGATCCAGCCCCTCACCTCGAAGTCCGGGAAGCAGCAGCCACCGTAAAAATTTCAGATAGCCTATCCTCCAAACAGGTCCAGGAAGTTAAGGAGTTCATTAGTCGGAACACGGATGTGTTCTCGGACCTCCTGGGCGCACATCCCTAATCCAGCATGACATTATCACTGAGCCTCAGGCCAAAGTCCGGTTAAAGCCGTATCGGGTACCCGAGGCTCGGCGACAAGCCATTGTGAAGGAAGTGCAGCTGATGCTCCAGTTAGGTGTCATCGAGGAGTCAAAAAGTGATTGGGCCAGTCCGATAGTCTTAATACCCAAGCCGGACGGGACATTGAGGTTCTGTAACGATTTCCGCAAGCTGAATGAGGTGTCCAAGTTTGACGCATATCCCATGCCAAGGGTGGATGAGCTCATTGAAAAATTGGGCCAAGCCAGGTATTTTTCTGTCCTGGACCTCACCAAAGGGTACTGGCAGGTACCCTTAACGGAGGCTGCCAAGGAAAAAACTGCTTTTATCACACCGGAGGGGTTGTATCAGTACAAGGTATTACCCTTTGGTCTACATGGCGCCCCGCCACGTTTCAAAGGCTTATGGATATTGTGCTTCGTCCACATCGGCAGTGCGCCTCAGCGTATCTGGATGATATCATTGTCCATAGCACCGACTGGGAGAGTCACCTACCGAAGGTACAGGCCGTAGTGGACTCCCTTAGGAAAGCTGGCTTAACTGCTAACCCAAAAAGTGTGTGATAGGGTTAGAAGAGACCAAATACCTAGGGTATGTCATTGGGCGGGGGTGGTCAAACCTCAGGTAAACAAAATTGAGGCAATTAAGAATTGGCCCCGACCTGTCACTACGCGGCAAGTAAAATCATTCCTGGGCATGGTGGGATACTACATGAGGTTTATTCCCAACTTCGCTACAATTGCTGCTCCATTGACAAGCCTTTTAAAGGGACGCAGGTCAGTGTCGATCCAGTGGAATGAGCAGGCGGATAAGGCTTTCTCTGCTCTGAAGTCGGCCCTGTGTGGGTCCCCGGTTTTGGTGACGCCCGACTTCAAGAGAGAGTTTGTGGTACAGACCGATGCCTCTGAAGTGGGCCTCGGGGCTGTACTCTCTCAGGAAATCAATGGGGAGGAGCATCCCGTGGTTTTCCTGAGTCGCAAACTCACCCCAGCCGAAACCAGGTACAGTATAGTGGAGAGAGAGTGCCTGGCCATCAAGTGGGCACTAGAGTCTCTCCGCTATTATCTGCTAGGGAGAAAGTTCCGTCTGGTGACCGACCATTCCCCTCTAAAGTGGATGAGCCAGGCGAAAGACAGGAATGCTCGGGTCACCAGATGGTTCTTGTCTCTGCAGAACTTCAAGTTCACAGTGGAACACAGGGCAGGCCGCTTGCAAGGAAATGCGGATGCCCTGTCTCGAGTACAGTGTTTGGCGTGTGTTCACCCTGTCAGGGTTGAACAAAGGGGAGGTATGTGAGAGGGCGCAAGGTGCCGTCATGGACGGAAGATACGTGTCACCGAGGTTCCTGGCCTCGGTGAGGTAAGAGCCTGTTCTTTTAGGTCAGCAGCAGCTAGTGCTGCTAGACACAGCTTGTTTAGCTAGTATGGCTGTAAAGCCAATCTGGGCTGGCTCTTACTGGAAGCAACTAAGCGTAGGGTGGGTAGTTGCTTCCCGCGATCAGGCCTGGTTTTTGACTGGGTTTAAAAGCCCAGCCAGCACTGTCAGCTGGGGAAATTACTCCAGCAAGTGGAGTTTGTAGCTGAGCCTGAGTCTGGAAGCTGCTAGCAGGCGTACAGCGTGCACAGAGGCCTGCCGTGGACATTTGGCTGTGACCCAGCTTTCAGGAGCACAGGCGATCGCTCCTGACCTGCAGTGTGTGAGTTTAACAACCTGAAGGACTTTTGTTTTGTTTGCTGTGTGAACCTGCACCAAGGACTGTTGTTTTGCTTTATCAAGAGTGTGAATAAAACACTGTTGAATGACTAAAAATCCGCTTCCTTTGCCTCTATACTGCACCCACACCTATCTGCCAAGAGCAAATCCCCACAACACCTAAAGCATATAGCCCACCTGATCCCAGAACTTGACCCACAGGCTAAGATAATATTGCTACTCGGGAGGGACATCCTACGAGTCCATAAAGTGAGACAGCACATAAATGGTCCTGGCAACGCTCCTTATGCTCAAAGGCAGGATCTAGGATGGGTATTAATAGAAGAAGTCTGCCTTGGGAGTGTGCACAAGCCAGAGTCAGTTCACAATATGTTTACAAGCACACAATCAAGTGAACGGCCCTCACTTTTTCAACCATGTGTCAACAACCTCCTCATAAAGGAGCTACCGTGTGCTTCCCATCTACCTTGTTCCTTCACAGATGTCTCTAGTGACAGGGACCAAGATCACTTAGGATGCACAGTCTTCCAAAGGACAAAAGATGACAATCAAGTGGCACTATCTATTGAAGACAAGCTGTTCTTGGAAATAATGGAACAAGATTTTGTGAAGGATAGCACTAACAGTTGGGTTGCGCCTCTTCCCTTCAGAACTCCGAGGCTACGCCTACCTAACAACAAAGTACAAGTACTTAAACGTTTCTCTTCTCTTAGACGTAACTCTTAGACGTAACTTCCAAAGAAGGCCAGAGATGAGAGAACACTTCTTTTCTTTCATGCAGAAAATATTTGAGAACAATCATGCAGAGATTGCACCACCCCTTGAAGCTCATGAAGAAAGCTGGCACCTCCCAATTTTCGGAGTATATCATCCAAAAAAAACAGGTCAGATCAGAGTCGTGTTTGACTCTAGTGCTAAATATGAAGGCATCTCCTTAAACGATGTACTCCTGCCCTGACCTGAATAACAAACTGCTAGGGGTACTCCTCAGTTTCCGCAAGGATTCTGTCGGTCTGATTGCTGATATCCAACAGATGTTTCACTGCTTCCTTGTTAGAGAGAAGGATAGAAACTTCCTCAGATTCTTCTGGTTTAAAGACAATGACCCGTTAAAAGATATAATAGAGTACCGCATGAGAGTACACATTTTCGGGAACAGCCCCTCACCTGCTGTTGCTATTTACGGACTCAGACGTTCTGCTCAGGAAGGAGAGAGAGAATACGGGTCAGATACAAGACAGTTTGTAGAAAAAGACTTCTACGTAGATGACTGTTTGAAATCTTTACCTTCTATTGATTCTGCAATCAGTCTCCTCAAAAGAGCCCAGGACATGCTCGCCTGTTCCAATTTGAGACTCCACAAGATTGCTTCAAACAGCAAAGAAGTTATGGAAGCCTTCCCTACTGAAGATCATTCCAATGACCTAAGAGATTTGGATCTGGGGTCAGATACTTTACCTGTCCAACGCAGCCTTGGACTTCTATGGGACTTGAAATCCGATACCTTCACCTTTCAAGTTAGCAAAGAAGAAAAACCTTTCACCCGCAGAGGTGTCCTATCTGCAATCAACAGCCTGTATGATCCTTTGGGTTTTGTAGCTCCTGTCACTATCCAAGGTAAGGCCTTGCTTAGAGATTTAATCCGTGAAACTACTGACTGGGATGTTCCATTATCCTCTGAAAAGAAGAATATGTGGGTAGAATGGAGAAACTCCCTGACAGCTCTGTCTAGCCTTAATGTCTCACGCCCATATGCTCCTGTGCCATCTACTGATGTCCAAGACCATACACTCTGCGTATTTTCCGATGCTTCTGTTATCTGCTGTAGCCTATCTCAGAACTGTGGACACTAACGGACAATACCACGTTGGGTTTATTATGGGCAAGGCAAAACTCGCACCACAACCTGAACACACTATACCCAGACTTGAACTTTGTTCTGCAGTCTTGGCCAACGAAATGGCCGAGCTAATCACGACTGAGATGGACATTGATCTTAAAAAGGTCGAATTCTACACAGACAGCAAGGTGGTCTTGGGTTACATCTATAATGAATCCAGACAATTCTATGTTTATGTCAAAAACAGAGTGCTTCGGATTAGGAAATCCACCTGTCTCGAACAATGGCATTATGTGCCTACTGACAATAATCCTGCAGACCATGCTACAAGAGCTGTTGCAGCAAGTCGTCTCAAAGACACAACCTGGCTCACTGGTCCTGCATTCTTACGTAATCCAGGTTCAGCTGTTCACCAGAACAACATATGCAAACTAGTGGACGAAGACTCGGACACTGAGATCCGTCCCAAAGTGTCTGCACTTCACACAGTGACATCCTTTGACTCCCTTGGTTCTCATCGCTTCAAAAGATTCTCCACTTGGAAATCACTCGTACGAGCCATTACCTGTCTACACAGCTCGTGCCTTTAAAGAGACCAATTGTAATCATGTTAGGCAGTGTAAAGGCTAGCACCACTGCCAAGAGATTTACACTGTGACAGAATTCCAGCAGTCAAAAAAAATCATCATTTATACCATACAACATGAAGTCTTTACCAAAGAGATTGACTGCATCACCAACCATAAGTCTATCCCTAAAAATAGCTCTTTAAAAAAACTTGACCCATTCCTGGACGAGGACGGTCTACTGAGAGTTGGAGGTCGTCTTAAACAAGCAAGTCTCGAGCTCGAGGAAATAAATCCTCTGATAATTCCTGGGAATCATCACGTTACTACTTTGATTGTACAATACTATCACATCCAAGTGAAGCACCAAGGAAGACTGTTTACAGAAGGAGCTCTACATACTGCTGGATTGTGGATAGTTGGGGCGAAGAGATGTGTGAATAGCATTATCTTCAGATGCATCATGTGTCGTAAACTTCGTGGTATGTTACAGACACAGAAGATGGCAAATCTACCTGTTGATAGACTCAGTATGGATCCTCCTTTCACCAACGTTGGATTTGATGTATTTGGACCCTGGTCTGTCACAACACGTCAAACTAGAGGAGGCCAAGCAAACAGCAAAGCTGGGCAGTCTTATTCACATGTATGACCATCAGAGCTGTTCACATTGAAGTCATCGAATCTATGGATACCTCAAGCTTTATCAATGCTTTTAGACGTTTTATTGCAATCAGAGGTCCTGTAAAGCACATTCGCTCTGACAGAGGCTCCAATTTTGTTGGAGCAGCTAAAGAACTAAAGATCTCCTCCAAAATTGATGGCAAGAGTGTGAAGAGATACCTGAGGGATCAGGATTGCACTTGGACATTTAACCCACCTCACTCCTCTCATATGGGTGGAGCTTGGGAGAGGATGATTGGTATAGCCCGCAGAATCCTGGATTCCATCTTCTTACAAGTAGGAACTGCTAGACTCACTCATGAGAGCCTTGTAACCTTCATGGCTGAAGTTACAGCCATCATCAATGCTAGACCTTTGACTCCAGTTCTGAGCGATCCAGAAGAACCATTCCTTCTCACTCCTGCAACTCTCCATACCCAGAAGATTGGGAAAGTGAGTACTCCTCCTGGTGAGTTCAGCACCAAAGATCTTTATAAACGTCAATGGAGACAAGTACAGTGCCTTGCCAATACATTTTGGGACAGGTGGAAGAAAAAGTACATATCCACTTTACAACCACGAAACAAATGGCAAACTGTCAGGCCCAACCTGAAACTTGGGGATGTTGTTCTTCTAAAGGACAGTCAGTTGAAAATAAATGATTGGCCCCTAGGACTTGTCACAAAGACATTTCCAAGCGAGGATGGGAATGTCCGTAAAGTGGAAGTAAAGGTCTGCAGATCACAAGAGACCAAGCTGTTCCTTAGGCCAGTGTGTGAACTCATTCTCCTGTTATCTCCCGATGACTGATAGTGGTATTAATCAATACCAGACGGGGAGTGTCATGTCTCCAGACAGCTTCTCATAAATGTGTGCTAATTCATATAGGGTTCTTCCTGTATTAAAACATGGTCAATTAGCGCCACCTTCTGATGACTTCTATATTGTTATCTGTGTATGTTCAGCCTCTTTTGTTACTCCTCCTCTTTGTGTCCTCACTTATCTACAAGAAGGGGAGTAGTCTTCTAGAAGTTGCCATTTTCTTCACATGCTCTGCTGTACAAGACTATCTAAACTTCTACTATAGGCTGCATAGCCGGTAAGGCATTATTTCTTGCTGTTCTTTCATGTCTACATGATTATTACTAGCTATAGACATGCATTATGTGTATTTCTGTGTAGGCAGCTAGTTAGTAGTTCACATATAAAGTAATGGCCTAGTCAGCTAACCTTGCAGACATGTATGCTGTTCTATGATATGTATATTTGCAGTTCATGTACTTATTGCATCCTTTATGTTACTGGTTCACAGTTTCAAACCAACTTACTTCGGCTCATTAAAGCTACAGATCATTACCTGGTCTCAATTTACTGAGTAGTAGGAGGGTGTTTATCTTCCTGCCAAGCCCATACACGCCCCAGGGGTACACGTGGTAAGAGGACAGGACAGCTACCATGGCTATTTATTGCCAGCCCCTTCACACCACTGCCACTCTCTGCCTGCCACAAATACTCTTGCTGCCACTTCCATTACACATACATAGCCACAGCAGCTACTACTCAACCACCCCAACACAGCTGCATACACATCTACTGCATTGCCTTTTCCATGTTGTGCTTCTCCTTCTGCCACTACTATTGCTGCAACTTATTACAGTGCAAAACAATAATAAAAGGACTCTCAATTCCTTCCTCCTAATGCAATGCGCTCTTCCTGCGGCTCAAAAGGTTTCAGAAACCGCAAACCAATGGTCAGAAATCCAGTTTCAGAAAGCCAAATCCTGAGCCTTTGTTAAAATCATCCAACTTTTATTTTGTCTTCTGAATAAAATTAGCAGAACTGTAGTAGTTCACTCATACCCTACGTGTTTTGGACTCCTTCCTGAGTCCTTGTTCATGGTATAATACTTAATACATGTACAAACGATTTAAAAGTAAAAAAGGTTACATTCATGCACCCAGTGGCGTATCATGGGGGGGCATTCGGGCTGTTTCCCCGGGCGCAAAATTGCAGGGCATGCCAGCAGGGCCGCACCTCCAATTAGGGGAGGTGACATGTGGCAGTGGTGACAAGTTGTGGCAGGACACAGGGAGATGAGAGTTTCCATTGTGGATACACTCATCTCCATAGTCATCTGTATTGCTCTCCTCAGGACAGCAATACAGATGGATGCTACGGGGCAAGTGAGAGGCATCTCCCTTCCCCGTTCCTCTGATAGGCTGCAGGCACTAGGCCGGTGCAGGTGGCGCAATGAAGTAATTGTGCCGCCTGAGCCATACAGCGCGGGACACTGTCCGGAAGATGCCTGCATCGCATCACTGCCAGCCTAATGGAGGTAAGTATATGTGTTATTTTTTTTTTGTATGCTACAATTCAGGAGACTGGCACATGATTGGGGGGAATCTATGGGGGGGCACTTCTTACTGCCACATGATTGGGGGGCATGTCTTACTGGCACATGATTGGGTAGGCATCCATGGGGGGCACTTCTTACTGGCACATGATTGGGGGGCATCTATGGGGGGCACTTCTTAATGGCACATGATCGGGGGGAATCTATGGGGGGCACTTCTTACTGCCACATTATTGGGGGGCATCTATGTGGCCCTTCTTACTGGCACATTATTGTGGGGCACTGTGGGGGCATCTATGGGGGACTCTTCTTAATGGCACATGATTGGGGGGCATCTATGGGGGCACTTCTTACTGGCACATGATTGGGGGGCAACTATGGGGGGCATTTCTTACTGGCACATTATTGGGGGGCATCTATGTGGCCCTTCTTACTGGCACATTATTGGGGGGCACTGTGGGGGCATCTATGGGGGGCACTTCTTACTGGCACATGATTGGGGGGCATCTATGGGGGGCACTTCTTACTGGCACTTGATTGGGGGCATCTATGGGGGGCACTTCTTACTGCCACATTATTGGGGGGCATCTATGCGGCAATTCTTACTGGCACATGATTGAGGGGCATCTATTGGGGGCACTTCTTACTGCCACATTATTGGGGGGCATCTATGCGGCACTTCTTACTGGCACATTATTGGGGTGCACTAGAAATGGCTGAAAAATGGTGTTCTGGTCTGAAGGTCTGAAAGGAGAAGAGCAGGAAAGAGAACATCTACGTCAAAGGAGACATCACTGGATGTAAGAGGTATGGGGCGCTGTATTACCCTGTATGTTCTGTAGTGATGGGGGGATATAGAATTTGGCCCACACTGTAGCAGCCTGGCTCCAGGCTTTAGGTCACACTGTGCATGTTCTGAATTCTGGGGGCTCACACCCATCTACTACATTATCTTTACTCAGAGAGTTATCACTGTGTTATCTGTGGTGTTACATTTGACTGCAAGTGATATCTACTACATTATCTGTAAAAAAAAAAAAATTAATCGGCGTGGCCACAGGTTAGGGGGCGCAATACTTGGCTTGCCCCGGGTGCTGGCAACCCACGCTACATCACTGGTGCACCAGACCTCTCTTTTTTATGCTACATAAAGAAAAACAGATCTGGATCTGTCGTTACAGAAAAGGAACACATACATGTTACATCCGTAAGGCATCAAATAAAATGGATATTGTGGTGTAGCCAAAGCACAAGCAATGTGAATAGAGGCATATGAATCTAGATATTGCAAAAAGAGAACACCAGATAGATTGGATGTTGTTGTGGGGCTGAAACATAAGCAATGTAAACTGGGGCAAAATGGATGTTATTGTGTGATTGAAGCACAAACAATGTGAACAGAGGCATATGGATCTGGATCAGTTACCTCTAAACAACTTAGCCTTTGTAGATCCACTTTGCAGTAGTAAAAAAAGCAAGCTGTGAAGCTGAAGAATATGCTTGATGAAGGCTCGGATATAGCCGCTCACAGACCTTATGTCTCGGAGGGCATATGGTCGTGTGCAAAGGGCCTTATGGGGAGGAAGGAAGATTTGTTATACATGTATTAGGAAAATCCCCGTATCCTTCATAAAAAAGAGGACAAAATAAAAAAGTATGGAAACTCATTTAACATGTTAACAGGCAGCAGTAGTGACTAGGGATGAGCGAACTTGTTTTCAATTGGCTGAATTTTTAGTAACAAAACGAGATTCTGCAACAGTTTTATGGGTTTAATTTTTACTGTGATTACTACACAGTAAGGCCTCTTTCACACAACCGTATGGTTTTGTGGTCCGCAAAAAACGCATCCGCAAAAAAAAACATCAGTGTGCATTCCATTTTTTGCGGAACGGAACATCTGGCCCCTAAAAATAGATTTAATTTTCTTTTTGTAGTTATGTGTACAGAGCTGTGTGAGAGCTCATTTTTTATATTTTAATAGTACGGGCGTTTTCACACGTGGCGATAAACATCATGTATTTTTTTATTGCTTACATTTTTGGGAGAAGGGGGGTACACTATTTTATAGTTCCCATAGGAAACTATTACAAGCAATCATCATTAGCATTTGAGTGTATGAGAGTTTCAATATATTTCTATTGAGTCCTGCCACAGGCAGGAGCTCCATGGGTTCTAATGTCCGGCAGCTTCAGTTCATCCCATAATGTGCGGCAGCTTCCAGGTTTTAGAGCAGTGGTTACATTTGACCATGGCATCTGAAGGGTTAAAAGTCCACAATAGTCATTAATGCCAGTAGCGGACTATAGCTGTGGGTGGCTATGGCACCCCATGCACGTGCGGGCGGGCACCATGTTTAAAGTCCCGGCCAGCTTTGTACATGTACGTCACTGGTCGGGAAGGGGTTAATGCTAAGACAGCAAAGAGACACAATATATAGCTGTATTAATATATTATTATATGTAATATGTGCCTATGGGTAAACGCATGGTTTCCAGTGGTTATAAAAATGCACTGCACTGTTGGATTTTTTATGCTAAAATAGTTTTGCTTCTTCTGGAGTAGCAAAAAGCTTGCCATTATGAAAAAGAAAATGTATATATACATTCCTCATTGAAAATGCAACACTGAAGAAAATATGTAAGTTTATTCAGGTAGAAAAAGTAGCAGCTGTCGTTTAGGCTAGAGCTACACAGAGACATGTGTCACGCCACACTAAGTTGCACCACAAAAAAGGGTACAGCTACATGGTGACAATGAGACATGCTGCATTTCGCAATGCAACACCATTGACTGTCACCAGGGGCGTACATAGAAATCACTGGGCCCCATAGCAAAAATCTGAATTGGGCCCCCTTAACCCCGCCTACTACCCACCATGGCTCCTCCCCTGCCACACCCCCATGCTGGTTGGTGGAATATCATTTTGTGCACACTCAGCATTAGCAGCAAGGAGTTAGAGGGGTTAAAGGGTTTCTGTCATCAGGTTTACACATTATAAGCTGTCTGACATTAGCTATGTGCTAATGTCAGAGCAGCTTGATAATGTGTTTTTTATGTAAATCCGAGTTATATTTATGCTAAAAAAACGTATTTTTATAATATGTAAATTAGCCTCTAGGAGCAGGGGGCGTTGCCCTGCTCCTAGAGGCTCCGTCTGCCAACCTGCTGCCACGCCTCTTCTTTCCTTGATTGACAGTGCCGGGCAGCGATCCTCTGCTGCCTCCGGCACTGTCTCCTGCGAAATCCACGCCTGCGCCGCCGTTCTGTATTCGGGCGCAGGCGCGGTGAGCTGAGGACAGCAGGCACCAGCGTCCTCAACTCACAGCGCCTGCGCCGAATACAGAGCGGCGCCGCAGGCTCGAGATTCGCAAGGAGACAGTGCCGGAGGCAGCAGGGATCGCTGCCCGGCACTGTCAATCAAGGAAAGAAGGGCGTGGCAGCAGGTTGAGCACTGAGCCTCTAGGAGCATAGCAACGCCCCTGCTCCTAGAGGCTAATTTACATATTATAAAAATACGTTTTTAGCATAAATATAACTCGGATTTACATAAAAAACACATTATCAAGCTGCTCTGACATTAGCACATAGCTAATGTCAGACAGCTTATAATGTGTAAACCTGATGACAGAAACCCTTTAATATCCAACCCCTAATGCCCTCCAAAATGCCAGGGGGGTGTTAGTAAGGAGAAGGTGTAGGAGGAAAGCACACTGTCCTCTATGAGCCCCCCCAACCCCTAATGCCCCCCAAAATTCTCAGGACAGTGTGCTTTCTTCCTACTTCTCCCCCATGGGCATTTTGGGGGGCAGATTGAAGCATGTCCTACACTGTCCCCCTCCCTACCCCTCCTTTCTCTTGCTGCCTGGCCAAATTCCACCCTCACCTGAGTGTCAGACTGTCAGTATCTGACAATCTGACATACCAGTCTCTGCTGAGTCTGCTCTCTCAGTCTCAGGCAGCCAGGGCCAGGCACGGCAGCATGCCAGCATTCAGGAAGTTCAGGCTAGGAAGAAGAGCCGGCTGCAGAAAGAAGAGTGCCGGCCCGGGGCCCGCCGCGTGTCATGGGTGGGCGGGGCCAAATAATGTGGGTGGGACCAAATAATGTGGGTGGGGCCACATAATGTGGGCGGGGCCTTCTCTGCGATCTGGGCCCCCCAGTGCTGCGGGCCCCATAGCAGTGGCGTGGTCTGCCTCTATGGGCGGTACGCCAATGACTGTCACACATGACATCTGCAAATAATAAGATTTTTAAGCACCTATCTCCAATCAGTGGAGTAAAAATACTGATTAAGGGGTTTTATATACCTGCTTCCACAAAATATTGATTGAGGACTTTAATATACCTGCTTCCACAAAATACTGATTAATGGGTTCGATATACCTGTTTCCGCCAAATATTAATTGAGGCCTGCGATATACCTTCTTCCACAAAATACTGATTTAGGGGTTCGATATACCTGTTTCCACCAAATATTGATTGAGGCCTGCGATATACCTGCTTCCACAAAATACTGATTAAGAGGTTTAATAAACCTGCTTCCACAAAATACTGATGGAAGGCTGCGATATACCTGCTTCCACAAAATACTTATTAAGGGGTTCGATAAACCTGTTTCCACCAAACATTGACTGCAGCTTGCGATATACCTGCTTCCACAAAATACCGATTAAGGGGTTAGATACACCTGTTTCCAGTAAATATTGTTTGAGGCGTGCGATATACCTGCTTCCACAAAATACCTATTAAGGGGTTTGATATACCTGCTTCCGCAAAATACTGATTAAGGGCTTTGATAAACCTGCTTCCACAAAATACTGATGGAGGGCTGCGATATACCTGCTTCCACAAAATACTGATTAAGGGGTTTGAAATACCTGCTTCTACAAAATACTGATTGATGGCTGCGATATACCTGCTTTCACAAAATACTGATTAAGGGGTTTGATATACCTGTTTCCACCAGATATTGATTGAGGCCTGCAATATACCTGCTTCCACAAAATACTGATTAAGGGGTTTGATATACCTGCTTTCACAAAATACTGATTGAGGGCTGCAATATACCTGCTTCCACAAAATACTGATTAAGGGGTTTGATATACTTGTTGCCACCAAATATTGATGGAGGCCTGCGATATACCTTCAGGCCTGAGATATACCTGCTTCTACAAAATACCGATTAAGGGGTTAGATATACTGTACCTGTTTCCACCAAATAATGATTGAGGCCTGCGATATAGCTGCTTCCACAAAATGCTGATTAAGGGGTTCGAAATACCTGTTTCCATTAAATACTGATTGAGGGCTGCGATATATCTGCTTCTACAAAACACTGATTAAGGGGCTAGATACACCAGTTTCCAGTAAATAATAATTGAGGCCTGCGATATACCTGCTCCCAAAAAAAATACTGATTAAGGGGTTGGATATACCTGCTTCCACAAAATACTGATTGAGGGCTGCGATATACCTGCTTCCACGAAATACCGATTAAGGGGTTTGGTATACTGTACCTGTTTCCACCAAATATTGATTGAGGCCTGCGATATACCTGCTTCCACAAAATGCTGATCAATGGGTTCGATATATATGTTTAAACCAAATATTGATTGAGGGCTGTGATATTCCTGCTTCCACAAAATACTGATTAAGGGGTTCGATATTCCTTTTTCCACCAAATATTTATTGAGGCCTCCGATATACCTGCTTCCACAAAATACTGATTAACCACCTCAGCCCGCCTAGCTTAAACCCCCTTAATGACCAGACTACTTTTTACAATTCTGCACTACACTTACTTTCACGGTTTATTGCTCAGTCATACAACTTACCACCCAAATGAATTTTACCTCCTTTTCTTTTCACTAATAGAGCTTTCATTTGGTAGTATTTCATTGCTGCTGACATTTTTACTTTTTTTGATATTAATCAAAAATGACCGAATTTTTTGCAAAAAAATAACATTTTTCCCTTTCTGTTGTAAATTTTTTCAAATAAAACTACATTTCTATATACATTTTTCTCTAAATTTATTGTTCTACATGTCTTTGATAAAAAAGAAATGCAATAAGTGTAAAGTTATAGCGTTTACAAACTATGGTGCAAAAAAATTAATTTACGCACTTTGATTTTCTGAGCACCTGTCATGTTTCCTGAGGTACTACAATGCTCAGACAGTAGAAACACCCCACAAATGACCCCATTTCGGAAAGTAGACACCATAAGGTATTTGCTGATGGGCATAGGGAGTTCATGGAAGTTTTTATTTTTTGTCACAATTGAATTGAATTTAGAATTTATTTTTTCTTACAATGTCTCATATTCCACTAACTTGTGACAAAAAATAAGAGTTTACATGAACTCACCATACCCCTCACGGAATACCTTGGGGTATCTACTTTTTAAAATGGGGTCACTTGTGGGGTAATTATACTGTCCTGGCATTTTAGGGGTCCCTAAAGCGTGAGAAGTAGTTTGGAATCCCAATGCGTAAAAATGCCCTGTGAAATCCTAAAGGTACTCATTGGAATTAGGGCCCCTTTGCGCATCTTGGCTGCAAAAAAGTGTCACTCATGTGGTATCACCATACTCGGGAGTAGAAGGGCAATATGTTTTGGGTTGTATTTTTACATATACCCATACTGTGTGTGAAAAATATCTCTGTAAATGACAACTTTTTCCATTTTTTTATACAAAGTTGTCAATTTACAGAGATATTTCTCTCACCTAGCATGGGTATATGTAAAAATACACTCCAAAACACATTGCCCTACTTCTGCTGAGTACGGCGATACCACATGTGTGACACTTTTTTGCAGCCCATGTGCGCAAAGGGGCCCAAATTCCAATGAGTACCTTTTAGGACGGCATTTTTATGCATTTGGATTCCAGACTTCTTCTCACGCTTTAGGGCCCCTAAAATGCCAGGGCAGTATAAATACCAGCATGTGACCCCATTTTAGAAAAAAGACACCCCAAGATATTCCGTGAGGTGCATGGCGAGTTCAGAGAAGATTTTTTTTTTTGGCACAAGTTTGAGGAAATTGACTTTTTTTTTCTCAAAAAGTCTCCCTTTCCGCTAACTTGTGACAAAAAGTTCAATCTTTCATGGACTCAATATGCCCCTCAGCGAATACCTTGGGGTGTCTTCTTTCCAAAATGGGGTCACATGTGAGGTGTTTGTACTACCCTGGCATTTGAGGGTCTCCGGAATCATTACGTGTATGGCCAGCAATAGGAGTTTCTGCTATTCTCCTTATATTGAGCATACGGGTAATTAGATTTTTTTTTCCGTTCAGCCTCTGGGCTGAAAGAAAAAATGAACGGCACAGATTTCTTCATTCGCATCGATCAATGTGGATGAAAAAATCTCTGCCCAAAAATGTGCAAAAAAATAAAAGAAGGGAAAGCCGTCTGCCAGGACATAGGAGCTCCACCCACATCCATACCCAAGAAAAAAAGCAAGCCTGTCTTACAAATGGGAGGCTAGCAAAGTACAGGAAGCCGCTGCGATTGATACAAAATATCAAAACTGATTTTTTTTTATCGCCGCAGCGCTTGTGTAGTGATTGTGCAGTGATTAAAAAATATATATTTTGTCACTGTGGCGGGGCGGGCGTGGGTGAACGCACATGTGGGCGACCGATCAGGCCTGATTGGGAAAATACTGCATTTTGGGTGGAGAGCGAGCTAAGGTGACACTAATACTATTATAGATCTGACTGTGATCAGTTCTGATCACTTACAGATACTATAAAGTACCAATGCTGATTAGCGATAAGCTAAGCGGCGAATCAGTGACTGCGGTGCGGTGGGCTGGGTGCTAACTGAATCTAACTACCTACCAAAGGGGCCTAAACTAATCTAAACCTAACAGTCAATACTGGTGGAACAAAAAAAAAGTGACAGTTTACACTGATCACTTTTTTTCCCTTTCACTAGTGATTGACAGGGGTGATCAAGGGATTAAATGGGGTGATGGGGCGGGGTGATCTGGGGCTAAATGTGTAGTGCTAGGTGTACTCACTGTGATCTGTGCCCTCTGCTGGGACCAACCGACGAAAAGGACCCAACAGAGAGCACAGAAGCCATTTAACACATTATATTTATAAATATAATGTGTTATATGGCTGATGGTTCAATTTTTTTAAAGTCACCAACCTGCCAGCGCTGATCATTGGCTGGCAGGCTGGTGACCAACTCCTTGTGCGCCTTTTGCCGACCCGCACTGCGCATGTGCGGGCGGCATATGCGTGTCATCTCGCGTCTGGCGAGATGACACGTATATGTGTCCAGGAGGAATAACCCGGCCGCCTGCAGGACGCATCACTGTGTTAGGCGGTCGGGAGGTGGTTAAGGGGTTTGATATATCTGCTTCCACAAAATACTGATTAAGAGGTTCGATTTACCTCTTTCCACCAATTATTTATTGAGGTCTGCGATATGCCTGCTTCCACAAATACTGCTCTTCTCTAGGGACTTAGGCATAGGGTCATTTTAAAAATGACAGGCAGAAGAAGAAGCAGGCCATTCCATAGGGGTGGTACGGGTCGGGCAGGTGCACCAGGCTGGAGCCTAAGTGGGAAGTTGGAGAAGGCGCGTGTGATTACTTCAAAGAGCGCACCAGAGTTCGTTGAGTGACTTACTCAGCCTTCCGCATCTGCACCCTCCTCATCTGCTGTATCTACACCCTCTTCACTCTCTGCTGTATGCACCCCCAAATACACCACCACCACCATAGCCCCTCCACTCGAGTCAGAGGAAATATTTTCCCATCCATTCCCAGATCTTCCGTATGAGGTAGCAACGGCCGCCACCCAGCGGTCTGATGACAGTACCCAGATCAGCCCAAGGAGGGAGGTCGCCGCTTTTGTTGCCTACTCTGAGATCTCAAATGTCAGTGGTGGTGAAGGTGACGATGATGACGTGTCGATGGACGTCACGTGGGTGCCCACAAGAGAAGAAGAGGAGGGAGGAGAAGGAGGAGAAGCAGGCAGAGCTCGCAGGGCATAGACGGCAAAAAGCAGACTGCAAATGTATCTTGAGCGAGCCAACCACCATGCACGGTCACTTCTGGCACTAACAGGACACCGGCACATAACTCCGCAGTGTGGGCTTTTTTTATGTGTCAGCTTCTGACAATAGTATTGCCATCTGCAGCCTGTGCTGTCAAAACGTAAATTGCGGTAAGCCCAACACTTACCTAGGGACGACTGCCTTAAGAAGGAACCTGGCCTCCCATCACCGAGCCCAGTGGGAGCAACGCCGTCAGAATCCACAAAGCCACACTCCCGGCGCTCCACGTGCTGCCTCTTCTCCTTCTCCTCTCTCTCCCCATTTGTCCTCCACTCCACCTTGTCGGAACTGCTGGCCGACCAACTCCTGCCATATAAACTGGTGTACTCGGAGGCCTTTACAAAATTTATGGTCATTGGCACACTGCAATGGAAGGAAATATTTCTCCCAGAAGGGCATCCCAGAGCTATATGGCCACTTTCAGCGGCAAGTGAATATATTTCTGACACACAGTGTCGGTGCCAAGATACATCTGACCACAGACACGTGGTCTAGCAAACACGGGCAGAGAAGGTACATAACTTTTACTGCCCCCTGGGTGAACCTTCTGATGGCCATCAAGCATGTAACCCGTGGCTCCCGTGTGGATTTGGTGCTACCGCCAAGGGTTGCATGCAGGCCTGCCTCTTCTTCTCCATCCTCCATCTCCTTTTGGCTGACTCCTCCTTTTCCACTGCTACTGCCTTTTCCGCTGTGCCCCCCAAGATCCCCAGAACCTATCCGACGTCACAGGTGAGACATTGCCATGCTGTGCTGTGGCTGTTGGGCCTGGAAGCCAAAATCCACACCGGTCCTGCACTGCTTTCAGCTATACAGTTACAGGCCAATCAGTGGCTAACCCCGTTCAATTTGACAGTTGGTAAAGGGGTGTGCGACAACGGTGCCAATCTGCTGAGTAAGCTGAAACAGGGCAAAATGACACACATGAAATGCATGGCACACGTCCTGAACTTAGTCGTGCAGCGATTCGTTACCAAATACACCGGGGTCCAGGACGTCTTGCTGCAGGCTAGGAAAATCTGTCTCGCCTTGCTGACGTTCAGCGGTGACACCACTTGCCCGTCGGATGTCTGATTTGTGACAGCCCGATGCGCTGGAACTTCACCTTGTATATGCTTGATAGGCTGCTCCAGCAGTAATGTTAACGACTACCTGTACGAAGTCTGCAGCAGGACAGGTTCTGGGGAGCTTGGCTTCTTTTCACCATGCCAGTGGCTGCTCATGTGCGACGCAAGCAAACTTCTGTGGCCAGGGCACCATCAGTGAAATCGTCTCTTACACCTTCTTTCTGGAGTGTGCATTGCGTCCTGTCATTGATCAAGCCATTGAGGAACGAGAGCTGGAAGATGAGGAAGTCGAAATGAATTCCAAGGGGGGCTACTCCATCTGAGACAAGTCAGCAAGAGTCTGAAGAGGAGTCAGAGGAGGATGGTAGCTGGGGGGAGGAGAAGGAGGAGCAAGAAGAGCAGGCTTTGAGGGGGACTTTAGACTTTTCGGGGATCCCTAGTGTTTTCGGTGGCTGAAGGGAGGAGACCGAGGACGACATTCTCCTCGGCAATGAGCAGGAGCCAGGGTGCTTCCGCTTCCAAATTAGTGCAAATAGGGTCCTTCATGCTCCAGTGTTTGAAGAGGAACCCCCGTATAAAAAGCATAAAGAGCAAGGACCAGTGCTGGGTGGCAACATACTTAGACCCCTGGTACAAACATGGCAGACATGTTACCAGCATCACAAAGGGCTATCAGAATACACCATTTCCAGGCCTTGCTGAGAGAGATGCTGCATTCTGTTGTTGCAGGCGCTGGCAGAGGAATTTCCACCTACAACGAAACAGGTACGGGTGCCAATCCTACCGCACCTGCAAGAAGAGGGCAGTTTGAAGATGTGTTGGTCACTTTGGATATGAGATCATTCTTGCAGCCAACCAATCGACAACCACCCTCTGGATGCAGCCTCAAGGAATTCATAGACCGACAGGTGTCCGACTACATCGGGTTAATGGCCGATGTGGATGCTCTGAGAAGCAAGGAACCCCTGGACTACTGGGTGTGCGGGCTTGACCTGTGGCCAGAGCTGGCACAATTTGCCATTGAACTCTTGGCTTGCCCCTCGTCGAGTGTCCTGTCCGAAAGGACGTTCAGCGCAGCAGGGGGGATCGTGATCGATAAGTGTACTTGCCTAGCTTACGACAGTGTGGACTACCTCACATTTCTAAAATGAGGCATGGATCTCGGAGGAATTCAACACCTGTGACGACCACATGTAATTGAATTTCCTCATGCCAGCTGTGGTAAGGTGCAGGGTGCCGTCGTGGATGGCAGGTATGTGTCACCGAGGTTCATAGCCTCGGTGAGGTAAGAGCCGTTTTTGTTGATGTCAGCAGCAGCTAGTGCTACTGACATAGTTTTAAATAGCATGGCTGCAAAGCCGATCCGGGCCGGCTCTTACCGGGAGCAGCTAAAGTGTAGGGTGGGTGGCTGCTCCCCACGACCCAGTCCTGGTTTTGGGCTGGGTTTAAAAACTCAGCCAGCACCAGCAGCTGGGGCTGTGATTGTCCTGGAGCTGCTAACAGTCCTGTGGAGTTCTATGACCTGGAGGAAAGAGCTCAGCAAGGTGGTGTTTTTCCCTGCAACTTGAAGGTGGAATCTCCTGCGGCTGGGCCGAATGCTAGGTGTGAACCCTCACCTAAACCTCCCAGGTGACTGAACCCTGTGTTGGCCTGTTTTGTTTGGCCACATTATTTCTGTTATGTGTGACTTATCACCAAGAGACTGTTTTTCATTTATGTTGTGCAAGTGTGAATAAAACACTGTTTATTGCACATGCTGGACTCCTTGTTTTGCCTCAGTACTGCACCCGCACCGCTATCTACCAGAGCGACTCCCCACATTTGGTGACGGATGCGGGCATGCGCAGTGAGGCTGGCGTGAACGCCGAAAATTTTTGTTTGTGCTGGGCACGACTGGATGTCCTATATTAGGCCGGCAAAGTTGCAGCCTGTGTACCCTGACACAATGGAGGCGGTTGTAAAAGCCCTTGTGGAGGCTAACTTGCAGCAGCGGGAGGCCAACAAGCAGCAGCAGGAGACCAACCAGCTACTACTTCAGCAGGTGATGGCTTTACAAGCTGCAGGAGCGTCCCACCATGTCCATGATGCCCGGAAAGCGGTCCGTGCGGCGATCCCAAAAATGACCCCCTCGGACGACGTTGAGACGTATCTGGCGGTCTTTGAGAAAGTAGCCGTGAGGGAGAAGCTACCCCGTGACCAGTGGGCTGAAGTCGTCGCTCCGTTCCTGGCGTCTTGACCCCAGCAAGTATTTTTGACCTCCCAGATGACCAAGCAGCTGACTACCCGACCGTGAAAGGTGAGATCCTGGCAGGACTGGGGTGAATGTTTTGGTCCGGCCCAGCGGGTGCATCAGTGGGAGTTCAACCCGGCTGAACCCGCCAGACCACAATATTATGACTTGCTACAACGGTTGCAAAAATGGCTGCAGCCAGACATACTGACTCCCACTGCTATGCTCGACCGTCTGTTAGCCGATGTATTCTGGAGGGCTTTGCCATACCCTCTCCAGCACTGGATCGGCCAGGTGTCACCTGGGAATGCCTTAGAGATGGTCGACCTGGTGGAGCGATATGAGGCCACCAGAAACCTGCAGGGGGTTCTTTGGGAGGGGACCAGTCAAACCCAGGAAATCTCCACCCCAGACCCGGCGGCCGGCCAAACCCGCCTGGGATGTACCCTTGCAGACCCATCCCCAGTGGTCTGCTGGCAGTGTCGGGAGCCTGGACACCTAAGGGCCGACTGTCCACGCCGGGAGAGCCCATGGAGACTAATTATGGGTACCGGGCTTCCATGTATGCCCGGAGACTGTGTGCGACCGGCACCCCCGAGATAATAGACAATCGTCATCTGTGCCAGGTGCAAGTTGGTGATAACCTGGCAGTGGCGCTGTTGGACTCAGGGAGCCTAGTAACCTTGGTAAGTGCTGCCCTGGTACAGCCCACCCAGTATACGGGCCGGAAAGTTGGTGTGGTGTGCATACACGGAGACTTAAAGGACTATCCCACTGCTGTAATGTCTCTGTCCACGGCGGCCGGCACATGGACTTATGAAGTGGCGATCTCCACAAAGCTACCTTATGAACTAAAAATTGGGAGAGACTTCTCTGGTTTTCCGTCACTATGAGAATCACAAAAATAAACGTGGCCTAAATGGGTGGGACTGCTCCAGACCCCAAACACTGTGGCGTGTTTCTAACTGGGGGGGCAGTTCCTCCGCATGTGGTTCGCAGCGAACGGCTATCCCCAGCAAAAATTGCATACAATGGAGGATGCCGGCGCGAACCACAAGCACCACACAAACATCCTACACAAAATAAAACATGTGCGGATGAAAATATATAAACACATAACTCACAGAAAAAAGATGCACCACATGGATAAGCAACTGACAACACTGGCTAATCCCTCACTCTGGTGTTAAAAGCTGAGAGATTCGCCAATATTTCCAATCAGGAACATATCGGAGCCCTTTAGGCACCACTACACGGTATCTCAGCATGACATGGGGTCCTACCACTAGACTACCTATGGTGTGTGAACAAGGTCTGAACAGGTATTAAGTAGCCTACAGCCCCATCCCACTCACCTGCACTGCAGGACCAACAATGCAATGGGGAACACATGAGGCCGCAAGCTACACCTACAACAGACCATGTGACACCGGCTTCCAGGTGCAACAGAATGTTTACAAGCCATATGCAATGGCACATTCAATACATATAAAACAAGAATCACAAAAATAAACGTGGCCTAAATGGGTGGGACTGCTCCAGACCCCAAACACTGTGGCGTGTTTCTAACTGGGGGCAGTTCCTCCGCATGTGGTTCGCAGCGACGGCTATCCCCAGCAAAAATTGCATACAATGGAGGATGCCGGCGCGAACCACAAGCACCACACAAACATCCTACACAAAATAAAACATGTGCGGATGAAAATATATAAACACATAACTCACAGAAAAAGATGCACCACATGGATAAGCAACTGACAACACTGGCTAATCCCTCACTCTGGTGTTAAAAGCTGAGAGATTCGCCAATATTTCCAATCAGGAACATATCGGAGCCCCTTTAGGCACCACTACACGGTATCTCAGCATGACATGGGGTCCTACCACTAGACTACCTATGGTGTGTGAACAAGGTCTGAACAGGTATTAAGTAGCCTACAGCCCCATCCCACTCACCTGCACTGCAGGACCAACAATGCAATGGGGAACACATGAGGCCGCAAGCTACACCTACAACAGACCATGTGACACCGGCTTCCAGGTGCAACAGAATGTTTACAAGCCATATGCAATGGCACATTCAATACATATAAAACAAGAATCACAAAAATAAACGTGGCCTAAATGGGTGGGACTGCTCCAGACCCCAAACACTGTGGCGTGTTTCTAACTGGGGGCAGTTCCTCCGCATGTGGTTCGCAGTGAACGGCTATCCCCAGCAAAAATTGCATACAATGGAGGATGCCGGCGCGAACCACAAGCACCACACAAACATCCTACACAAAATAAAACATGTGCGGATGAAAATATATAAACACATAACTCACAGAAAAAGATGCACCACATGGATAAGCAACTGACAACACTGGCTAATCCCTCACTCTGGTGTTAAAAGCTGAGAGATTCGCCAATATTTCCAATCAGGAACATATCGGAGCCCCTTTAGGCACCACTACACGGTATCTCCAGCATGACATGGGGTCCTACCACTAGACTACCTATGGTGTGTGAACAAGGTCTGAACAGGTATTAAGTAGCCTACAGCCCCATCCCACTCACCTGCACTGCAGGACCAACAATGCAATGGGGAACACATGAGGCCGCAAGCTACACCTACAACAGACCATGTGACACCGGCTTCCAGGTGCAACAGAATGTTTACAAGCCATATGCAATGGCACATTCAATACATATAAAACAAGAATCACAAAAATAAACGTGGCCTAAATGGGTGGGACTGCTCCAGACCCCAAACACTGTGGCGTGTTTCTAACTGGGGGCAGTTCCTCGCATGTGGTTCGCAGCGAACGGCTATCCCCAGCAAAAATTGCATACAATGGAGGATGCCGGCGCGAACCACAAGCACCACACAAACATCCTACACAAAATAAAACATGTGCGGATGAAAATATATAAACACATAACTCACAGAAAAAGATGCACCACATGGATAAGCAACTGACAACACTGGCTAATCCCTCACTCTGGTGTTAAAAGCTGAGAGATTCGCCAATATTTCCAATCAGGAACATATCGGAGCCCCTTTAGGCACCACTACACGGTATCTCAGCATGACATGGGGTCCTACCACTAGACTACCTATGGTGTGTGAACAAGGTCTGAACAGGTATTAAGTAGCCTACAGCCCCATCCACTCACCTGCACTGCAGGACCAACAATGCAATGGGGAACACATGAGGCCGCAAGCTACACCTACAACAGACCATGTGACACCGGCTTCCAGGTGCAACAGAATGTTTACAAGCCATATGCAATGGCACATTCAATACATATAAAACAAGAATCACAAAAATAAACGTGGCCTAAATGGGTGGGACTGCTCCAGACCCCAAACACTGTGGCGTGTTTCTAACTGGGGGCAGTTCCTCCGCATGTGGTTCGCAGTGAACGGCTATCCCCAGCAAAAATTGCATACAATGGAGGATGCCGGCGCGAACCACAAGCACCACACAAACATCCTACACAAAATAAAACATGTGCGGATGAAAATATATAAACACATAACTCACAGAAAAAGATGCACCACATGGATAAGCAACTGACAACACTGGCTAATCCCTCACTCTGGTGTTAAAAGCTGAGAGATTCGCCAATATTTCCAATCAGGAACATATCGGAGCCCCTTTAGGCACCACTACACGGTATCTCAGCATGACATGGGGTCCTACCACTAGACTACCTATGGTGTGTGAACAAGGTCTGAACAGGTATTAAGTAGCCTACAGCCCCATCCCACTCACCTGCACTGCAGGACCAACAATGCAATGGGGAACACATGAGGCCGCAAGCTACACCTACAACAGACCATGTGACACCGGCTTCCAGGTGCAACAGAATGTTTACAAGCCATATGCAATGGCACATTCAATACATATAAAACAAGAATCACAAAAATAACGTGGCCTAAATGGGTGGGACTGCTCCAGACCCCAAACACTGTGGCGTGTTTCTAACTGGGGGCAGTTCCTCCGCATGTGGTTCGCAATGACGGCTATCCCCAGCAAAAATTGCATACAATGGAGGATGCCGGCGCGAACCACAAGCACCACACAAACATCCTACACAAAATAAAACATGTGCGGATGAAAATATATAAACACATAACTCACAGAAAAAGATGCACCACATGGATAAGCAACTGACAACACTGGCTAATCCCTCACTCTGGTGTTAAAAGCTGAGAGATTCGCCAATATTTCCAATCAGGAACATATCGGAGCCTCTTTAGGCACCACTACACGGTATCTCAGCATGACATGGGGTCCTACCACTAGACTACCTATGGTGTGTGAACAAGGTCTGAACAGGTATTAAGTAGCCTACAGCCCCATCCCACTCACCTGCACTGCAGGACCAACAATGCAATGGGGAACACATGAGGCCGCAGGCTGCGATCTAGCAACAGACCATGTAGACACCGGCTTCAGGTGCAACAGATATGTTTGCAATGCCATTGCATATGGCTTGTAAACATTCTGTTGCACCTGGAAGCCGGTGTCACATGGTCTGTTGTAGGTGCAGCCAGCGGCCTCATGTGTTCCCATTGCATTGTTGGTCTGCAGTGCAGGTGAGTGGGATGGGCTGTAGGCTACTTAATACCTGTTCAGACCTTGTTCACACACCATAGGTAGTCTAGTGGTAGGACCCCATGTCATGCTGAGATACCGTAGTGGTGCCTAAAGGGCTCCGATATGTTCCTGATTGGAAATATTGGCGAATCTCTCAGCTTTTAACACCAGAGTGAGGGATTAGCCAGTGTTGTCAGTTGCTTATCCATGTGGTGCATCTTTTTCTGTGAGTTATGTGTTTATATATTTTCATCGCACATGTTTTATTTTGTGTAGGATGTTTGTGTGGTAGCTTGTGGTTCGCGCCGGCATCCTCCATTGTATGCAATTTTGCTGGGGATAGCTGTCGCTGCGAACCACATGCGAGGAACTGCCTCCAGTTAGAAACACGCCACAGTGTTTGGGGTCTGGAGCAGTCCCACCCATTTAGGCCACGCTTATTTTTGTGATTCTTGTTTTATATGTATTGAATGTGCCATTGCATATGGCTTGTAAACATTCTGTTGCACCTGGAAGCCGGTGTCACATGGTCTGTTGTAGGTGTAGCTTGCGGCCTCATGTGTTCCCCATTGCATTGTTGGTCCTGCAGTGCAGGTGAGTGGATGGGGCTGTAGGCTACTTAATACCTGTTCAGACCTTGTTCACACACCATAGGTAGTCTAGTGGTAGGACCCCATGTCATGCTGAGATACCGTGTAGTGGTGCCTAAAGGGGCTCCGATATGTTCCTGATTGGAAATATTGGCGAATCTTCTCAGCTTTTAACACCAGAGTGAGGGATTAGCCAGTGTTGTCAGTTGCTTATCCATGTGGTGCATCTTTTTCTGTGAGTTATGTGTTTATATATTTTCATCCGCACATGTTTTATTTTGTGTAGGATGTTTGTGTGGTGCTTGTGGTTCGCGCCGCATCCTCCATTGTATGCAATTTTGCTGGGGATAGCCGTCGCTGCGAACCACATGCGGAGGAACTGCCCCCAGTTAGAAACACGCCACAGTGTTTGGGGTCTGGAGCAGTCCCACCCATTTAGGCCACGCTTATTTTTGTGATTCTTGTTTTATATGTATTGAATGTGCCATTGCATATGGCTTGTAAACATTCTGTTGCACCTGGAAGCCGGTGTCACATGGTCTGTTGTAGGTGTAGCTTGCGGCCTCATGTGTTCCCCATTGCATTGTTGGTCCTGCAGTGCAGGTGAGTGGGATGGGGCTGTAGGCTACTTAATACCTGTTCAGACCTTGTTCACACAACCATAGGTAGTCTAGTGGTAGGACCCCATGTCATGCTGAGATACCGTGTAGTGGTGCCTAAAGGGGCTCCGATATGTTCCTGATTGGAAATATTGGCGAATCTCTCAGCTTTTAACACCAGAGTGAGGGATTAGCCAGTGTTGTCAGTTGCTTATCCATGTGGTGCATCTTTTTCTGTGAGTTATGTGTTTATATATTTTCATCCGCACATGTTTTATTTTGTGTAGGATGTTTGTGTGGTGCTTGTGGTTCGCGCCGGCATCCTCCATTGTATGCAATTTTTGCTGGGGATAGCCGTCACTGCGAACCACATCGGAGGAACTGCCCCCAGTTAGAAACACGCCACAGTGTTTGGGGTCTGGAGCAGTCCCACCCATTTAGGCCACGCTTATTTTTGTGATTCTTGTTTTATATGTATTGAATGTGCCATTGCATATGGCTTGTAAACATTCTGTTGCACCTGGAAGCCGGTGTCACATGGTCTGTTGTAGGTGTAGCTTGCGGCCTCATGTGTTCCCCATTGCATTGTTGGTCCTGCAGTGCAGGTGAGTGGGATGGGGCTGTAGGCTACTTAATACCTGTTCAGACCTTGTTCACACACCATAGGTAGTCTAGTGGTAGGACCCCATGTCATGCTGAGATACCGTGTAGTGGTGCCTAAAGGGCTCCGATATGTTCCTGATTGGAAATATTGGCGAATCTCTCAGCTTTTAACACCAGAGTGAGGGATTAGCCAGTGTTGTCAGTTGCTTATCCATGTGGTGCATCTTTTTCTGTGAGTTATGTGTTTATATATTTTCATCCGCACATGTTTTATTTTGTGTAGGATGTTTGTGTGGTGCTTGTGGTTCGCGCCGGCATCCTCCATTGTATGCAATTTTTGCTGGGGATAGCCGTCGCTGCGAACCACATGCGGAGGAACTGCCTCCCAGTTAGAAACACGCCACAGTGTTTGGGGTCTGGAGCAGTCCCACCCATTTAGGCCACGTTTATTTTTGTGATTCTTGTTTTATATGTATTGAATGTGCCATTGCATATGGCTTGTAAACATTCTGTTGCACCTGGAAGCCGGTGTCACATGGTCTGTTGTAGGTGTAGCTTGCGGCCTCATGTGTTCCCCATTGCATTGTTGGTCCTGCAGTGCAGCTGAGTGGGATGGGGCTGTAGGCTACTTAATACCTGTTCAGACCTTGTTCACACACCATAGGTAGTCTAGTGGTAGGACCCCATGTCATGCTGAGATACCGTGTAGTGGTGCCTAAAGGGGCTCCGATATGTTCCTGATTGGAAATATTGGCGAATCTCTCAGCTTTTAACACCAGAGTGAGGGATTAGCCAGTGTTGTCAGTTGCTTATCCATGTGGTGCATCTTTTTTCTGTGAGTTATGTGTTTTCCGTCACTATGGCCTGAGGTGAAAGTGACTAATAGCCCTGAGACAGGGGTAACCCTAGCAAAGTGGCCTGGTTCCAGTGGGAGGCCAGAGCCCTGGGAGCCCGAGTCCGAAGGGCCTGCGGTAGGGGTGACCACCACTGCTGCGGTAGAGGGGGAGACAACCCCACTGAGTGTAATGGTGGGAGACACGGAGGACTTGCCACCGGGACCTGAGTTGGCAGACCTCAATGTCTCCGGGGAAAATTTTGGGACCGCACAACACCGGGACCAAACCCTAACCAGGGCCTGGGAAAGTGTCGTAATAATTGATGGTAAACCCCAGAAACCTGGGGCTGAATTAATGTTCCCACGATTTATTGTTCTTCAGGATATGTTGTATCGGGTGAACCAAATCCGAGGTGAGCCCGTTGAACAGTTGGTGGTGCCCACCGCATATCGCAAGCTGGTTATGGAGCTTGCCCACCAACATGTTCTTGGGGGACACTTGGGGTGGCAGAAAACCCAGGACCGCATACTGCAGCGGTTTTATTGGCCCGGTGTGTTCAAGGAGGTAGTAAATTATTGTAAGTCCTGTCCGACCTGTCAGATAAATAGCCCCCAGCCACATTTCCGTAGTCCTCTGGTACCTCTTCCAATTATTGAGGTCCCGTTTGAGCGAATCGCTATGGATCTAATTGGGCCTGTACCAAAGTCTGCCAGGGGCCACCAACACATTCTGGTAGTTCTCGACTATGCAACTCTGTATCCGGAGGCGGTGCCTCTGCGACATACCTCAGCTAAGCTCATCGCCAAAGAGTTAATGGAAATGTTTTCCGTGTGGGCCTGCCAAAAGAGGTTCTGACAGACCAAGGGACCCCTTTATGTCCAAAGTTATGAGGGAACTGTGTAAATTGTTGCGTATAAAGCAGTTACGGACGTCCGCTTACCATCCGCAAACAGACGGTCTTGTCGAGAGGTTTAACCAAACTTTAAAAAATATGTTAAAAAGGGTGGTGTCTAGAGATGGGAAGGACTGGGACCTGCTTCTGCCCTATCTCATGTTCGCAGTGCGAGAGGTGCCCCAGGCCTCTACTGGGTTCTCGCCCTTCGAACTGCTTTATGGCAGACACCCTCGAGGCCTGTTGGATATTGCCAAGGAAGCGTGGGAACAGCAACCTGTCCCCCACAAAAGTGTCATTGAATATGTCACCCAGATGCAGGAACGGATGGAAAGGGTGTTGCCGCTGGTCCGGGAGCATATGGAGGCAGCGCAACAAGCCCAAAGTAGGGTGTATAATCGTCAGGCTCGGGTACGGGACTTCAATCCGGGAGATCGGGTTTTGGTTCTGGTACCCACCCTTGACAGCAAGTTCCTAGCTAGGTGGCAGGGCCCCTATGAGGTGATCGAGAAGGTAGGGGAAGTAAATTACAAGGTACACCAGCCAGGCGGCGCAAGCCGGAGCAGGTGTACCACGTGAATTTACTAAAGCCGTGGAAAGATAGGAACATGGCCGACGACAACAGCCCCCGGCCAGGGCTTCTAGGTGAGAAGGGTCCAGCCCCACAGTTCGAGGCCTGTGAAGCAGTAACCACGGTAAAAATTGCAGACAGCCTGTCTTCTAAACAAGTTCAGGAAGTCAGGGAGTTCATCAGTCGGAACACGGATGTGTTCTCGGACCTCCCTGGCCGCACGTCTCTCATCCAACATGACATCGTCACTGAGCCTCAGGCCAAGATCCGGTTAAAACCATACCGGGTACCCGAGGCTCGGCGACGGGCCATTGCGGAGGAAGTGCAATTAATGTTGAAGCTCGATGTTATTGAGGAGTCGAAAAGTGAGTGGGCCAGTCCCATAGTCCTGATACCCAAGCCGGATGGGACGTTGCGGTTCTGCAACGATTTTCGCAAATTAAATGAAGTGTCCAAGTTCGATGCGTATCCCATGCCCCGGGTAGACGAGCTTGTTGAGAATTTAGGGCAAGCCCGTTATTTTTCTGTGCTAGACCTCACTAAAGGATACTGGCAAGTACCCTTAACGGAGTCGGCCAAGGAAAAAACTGCTTTTGTTACCCGCAGGGCCTGTATCATTATAAGGTGTTACCCTTTGGCCTGCATGGCGCCCCGCCACCTTCCAAAGGTTAATGGATATTGTGCTGCGACCTCATCGTCGGTACGCCTCGGCCTACTTAGACGATGTAATCATCCACAGCACCGACTGGGAAAGCCATTTGCCCAAAGTGCAGGCGGTAGTGGATGCCCTGAGGAAAGCTGGTCTAACCGCCAATCCAAAGAAGTGTGCGATTGGGTTGAAAGAGACCAAATACCTGGGATATGTAATTGGGCGGGAGTCATCAAGCCGCAGGTAACTAAAGTGGAAGCCATACGTAACTGGCCCCGACCGGTCACTGCCAGGCAGGTAAAGTCCTTCCTGGGAATGATAGGGTACTACATGCGGTTTGTGCCCCACTTTGCCACAATAGCAGCGCCGTTGACAGACCTATTGAAGGGGCGAAAGTCTGGGAAGGTTAGCTGGAGTGAGAAGGCGGAGGAGGCTTTCTCCGCGTTGAAGTCGGCCCTCTGTGGGTCCCCGGTTTTGGTGACACCCGACTTCAACCGGGAGTTTGTCGTACAGACCGACGCCTCGGAGGTAGGCCTCGGTGCTGTGCTGTCTCAGGAGGTCAACGGGGAAGAACATCCCGTTGTCTTCCTGAGCCGTAAGCTCAGTCCCGCCGAGACCAGGTATAGCATAGTGGAGAGGGAGTGCCTGGCTATCAAGTGGGCACTCGAATCTCTCCGCTACTACCTGTTAGGGAGGAGGTTCCGTCTGGTGACCGACCATTCCCCTCTCAAGTGGATGAGCCAGGCCAAGGAGAGGAATGCTCGGGTCACCAGGTGGTTCCTATCCCTGCAGAACTTCAAGTTCTCCGTGGAACATAGGGCAGGCCGCTTGCAGGGGAATGCAGATGCCCTTTCCCGCGTCCACTGCCTCACATGTGTCCACCCCTCAGGGTTGAACAAAGGGGGTGGTAAGGTGCAGGGTGCCGTCGTGGATGGCAGGTATGTGTCACCGAGGTTCATAGCCTCGGTGAGGTAAGAGCCGTTTTTGTTGATGTCAGCAGCAGCTAGTGCTACTGACATAGTTTTAAATAGAATGGCTGCAAAGCCGATCCGGGCCGGCTCTTACCGGGAGCAGCTAAAGTGTAGGGTGG
Source organism: Bufotes viridis (assembly GCA_033119425.1). NCBI lineage: Eukaryota > Metazoa > Chordata > Amphibia > Anura > Bufonidae > Bufotes > Bufotes viridis. Next base: position 62,766,475 of record CM065597.1, read on the forward strand.
GTGGCTGCTCCCCACGACCCAGTCCTGGTTTTGGGCTGGGTTTAAAAACTCAGCCAGCACCAGCAGCTGGGGCTGTGATTGTCCTGGAGCTGCTAACAGTCCTGTGGAGTTCTATGACCTGGAGGAAAGAGCTCAGCAAGGTGGTGTTTTTCCCTGCAACTTGAAGGTGGAATCTCCTGCGGCTGGGCCGACTGCTAGGTGTGAACCCTCACCTAAACCTCCCAGGTGACTGAACCCTGTGTTGGCCTGTTTTGTTTGGCCACATTATTTCTGTTATGTGTAAATTATCACCAAGAGACTGTTTTTCATTTATGTTGTGCAAGTGTGAATAAAACACTGTTTATTGCACATGCTGGACTCCTTGTTTTGCCTCAGTACTGCACCCGCACCGCTATCTACCAGAGCGACTCCCCACACAGCCCACACATATTCGCCACCACCCAGAACAAATAATAATCTTCGTCTTATGTATATACAGTGGCATAAAAGGCCTTTTCTGTCAGGTGAATGCCTAATTTTTGGGGACTGTACTCTAATGGCCTACAGTAAAATTTTTATTCCCTGACCACCTAATGTACCTCCCAGTGGCGGATCCAGAGCCTAGTCTCGGGAGGGGCACTTCCTCTGCATCCATCATACAGTGGGCACACATCCGGTGCCCATATATTGCAGACCCGCTGTTATTGCGGGCCACAATACAGGCACGGCCATGTGCATGAGCACTTACACATGGTAAACTTAGATATGTAGTTCAGCAGACAGTATTACACATGATAAGCTCAGATACAGTAGCTCATTAGGCAGAATAACACATGATAAGCTTAGATACAGTAGCTCAGCAGGCAGTATTACACATGATAAGCTAAGATATAGTAGCTCAGCAGGCAGTATTACACATGATAAGCTAAAGATAGCAAAAAAAACATCCAGCTCCTTTTCTTTAAGAACCAATGCTTTATTATTTCATATATTTATTTAAAATTCATGTGTACAAACGGAGAAGCTATAGTAGAATGTGACGCGTTTCAGGCCACTTGCATATGGGCCCTTTGTCCAGACCATCATTTTTCAGCAATTTTTATTCTCTGCAGTTTGACAAAAAATCTTAGTTTACTACTTTTCCATCATCCTCCCATCTTCTGGACAAATCATCCTACTACCCCCAATACTGTGCCGCTGTGCTCCCCAATATTATACTGCAGAAATCGATAAACCCCCTGATAATACTAGTACCACACAGAGCCCCCCATATTAAATTATTTGTGGCCTCAGTAGAAGCACCCATAGTGTTCCTCTCCCCCCTTCCCCCATATAAAATACCCCTTCTTTGTGGCCTTAGTAGATGCCCCCATAGTGCCCCCCAATAATGTGCCAGTAAGAAGTGCCCCCATAGATGCCCCCCAATAATGTGCCAGTAAGAAGTGTCCCCATAGATGCCCCCCAATAATGTGCCAGTAAGAAGTGCCCCCATAGATGCCCCCAATAATGTGCCAGTAAGAGGCGCCCCCATAGATGCCCCCCCAATCATGTGCCAGTAACAAGTGCCTCTCCATGCCCCCCCCCAGGGATGTGCCAGTAACAAGTGCCTCTCCATGATCCCATAATCATGTACCAGTAACAAGTGCCTCTCCATGCCCCCCGCCTAATCATGTGCCAGTAACAAGTCCCTTTCAATGCCCCCCAATCATGTGCCAGTAACAAGTGCCTCTCCATGCCCCTCCCAATTATGTGCCAGTAACAAGTGCCTCTCCATGCCCCCCAAACATGTGCCAGTAACAAGTGCCTCTCCATGCCTCTCCCAATCATGTGCCAGTAACAAGCGCCTCTCCATGCCCCCCAATCATGTGACAGTAACAAGTGCCTCTTCATGCCCCACCCAATCATGTGCCAGTATCAAGTGCCTCTCCTCTATTGACCTGTTGACCCCCCCCCCCCCCATGGATCCACCAGTGGTACCTCCAGCCACATCATCACAAGTTATTTTCTGTCAGGTGAATGTCTTATTTTTGGGGCCTATACTGGCCTACAGTAAAATTTTTATAGAGTGATCACCTAATGAACCTCCAGCCACATAATCACAACAAGTTCTTTTCTGTCAGGTAAATACAAAATTTTGGGGGCCTGTACTTCAGTGGCTTACAGTAAACTTTGTATCCAGTGACCGCCTAATGTACCTCCAGCCACATCATCACAACAAGTTCTTTTCTGTCAGGGGAATGTCTAATTTTTGGGGCCTGTACTCCAGTGGCCTACAGAAATTTTTTTATCCAGTGACTGCCTAATGTACCTACAGCCATATCGTTACAAGTTCTTTATTATCTGGTGAATGCCTAGTTTTTGGGGCCTGTACTGGCCTACAGTAAAATTTTTATAGAGTGACCGCCTAATGTATCTCCAGCCACATAATCACAACAAGTTCTTTTTTTGTCAGGTGAATGCCTAATTTTTAGGGCCTGTACTCCAGTGGCCTACAGTAAAATTTTTATCCAGTGACCGCCTAATGCACATCCAGCCATATCATCACAAGTTATTTTCTGTCAGGTGAATGCCTAATTTTTGGGGCCTGTAGTAGCCTGCAGTAAAATTTTTATCCAGTGACCACCTAATGTACCTCCAGCCACATAATCACAACAAGTTCTTTTTTGTCAGGTGAATGCCTAATTTTAGGGCCTGTACTCCAGTGGCCTACAGTAAAATTTTATCCAGTGACCGCCGAATGTACCTCCAGCCACATCATCACAAGTTATTTTCTGTCAGGTGAATGCCTAATTTTTGGGGCCTGTACAGTGTGGGGGCCACTGGGGGTCATTATTCTGAATGGGGGCGGGGGTTATTATTCTGAGTGGAGGGCCACTGTGGGGTCATTATACTGTGTGTGGGGCCACTGTGTGTCATTATACTGTGTTTGGGAACATTTGGGGGTCATTATACTGTGTAAAGGACCACTAGTGGTCATTATACTGTATAGGGGCCACTGGTGGTCATTATTCCGTGTGGGAGCCACATAGGGTCATGTAAATGTACAAAAATGCCTCAAGGGGGCCCACTGGGATTTATCGCCCAAGGGCCCACATGAACCTGGAGCCGGCCCTGCCTCTAGCCACCTAATCACAAGTTCTTTTCTGTCAGGTGAATGCCTAATTTTTGGGACCTGTCCTCCTGTGGCCTAGAATAAAAATGTTCTAGGCTCCAGCGGGACCCATTTGTCAGAGTTTGCTTTAGATGCATAAAAATTGCCCCTGATTAAAATACATATTTTTCGTGGGAATGTTTGCCAATGATCCCCATCTGGTATGTCACTGTCCATGTTGTGTGACTATTTGTGCACTTCTAGTAAGCATTTAGTGGCAGAAAATATGACCTGAAGGTTTTTCAGGTTCGTCTGCCATTAAAGTGAATTTGGCCCGCGGCTAATGCACGGTTCGCGAACCGTCCTGGCCGATGTTTGTCTATCACTAGAGTAAATAAGCATTGAGTATTTCTCGTAGTGCTCATACTCAATACTGAATAAATTGAGATGCTTTGAATATTTTATTTCCAATCATATCATTAACAACATCTTTATTGATCCTTCATTTTCCATTATTCCACAACTTTCCCTAACTTTACAGACTGATTAAAGAGTCCAGTCCCTATTGAGATGGAGCCTTCTGTGGCAGGTATGGCCACGTGGTAGTCAATCACAATGTGGGTGCATCGCAGCATAACTATGTGGCGTATTTTGCATGTGGGAAAATTATTTATAGTCCAGTTTATGGATGCATAGTACTTATATCAAATCTCTTTCCATAAAGAAGTATGCGTCTCTATTCAAGTTATCTAAAAGAAGCTTTTTACAAAGGATGACAATGATCCAAATAAATACGGTTTCCTAAAAAAACACCTATGCCATAGTTTATTTTTAACCTCTTTAGGACCGCCGCACGCAGATACGCGTGATCTCGGCGGTCCTTCTGTACCTTGTTGACGTGCGGGCGCGGCATCTCGCGAGAGGCGAGATGACGCGATCTGTGCGCCTGAACGGGCGCACAGACTGTCGGGATCGGCACAGGGGAAGTTCGTCACCAGCCTGCCAGCCAAGGATCTGCGCTGGCAGGCTGGTGATTTTTAAAAAAATGAATCGAGCCATGAAATGCATTATATTTATAAATATAATGCATTAAATGGCTTCTGTGCCCTCTCCTGGGTCCTTTTCGTCGGTTGGACCCAGGAGAGAGCACATCTCTACAGTGAGTACACCAAGCACCACACTTCAGGCCCTGATCACCCCCCATCACCCCAATTAACCCCTTGATCACCCCTCTCAGTCACCTGTCAATCATCTAGTGAAAGGGAAAAAAGTGATCAGTGTAAACTGTCACTTTTTTTTTTTTCACCAGGATTGACTTTTAGGTTTAAATTAGTTTAGGCTCCCTTTGGTAGGTAGTTAGTGTTAGCGCCCAGCCCACCGCACCGCAGTCACTGATTCGCTAATTAGCGTAGCGCTAATCAGCATTTGTACTTTTATAGTATCTGTAAGTGATCAGAATTGATCACAGTCAGATATAATAGTATTAGTGTCACCTTAGTTCACCCCCCACCCAAAATGCAGTGTTTGCCTGATCAGGCCTGATCGGTCGCCCACACGTGCGTTCGCCCACGCCCGCCCCGCCGCAGTGACAAAAAATTATTTTTTTTTTGTAATCACAGCATAATCACTTTACAAGTGCAGCGGCGATAAAAAAAAATCTATTTTGATCTTTTTTATCAATCGCAGCGGCTTCTGTACTTCGCTACCCTCCCATTTGTAAGACAGGCTTGCTCTTTTTCTTGGGTAGTCTCAGGGAATACCCCCTAAATTTAGTAGTCCAAATGTCAAATAAGGGGTATTCTCCTGAAGAGGCCTACAGGATTCTGACCCAGTCGGATGAGGAATAAGAACCCTCATCTGACGAATCTAGCGGGTCAGAATATGAACCTGTAGAAAGCAGTGGCAGTCTGACCCAAAGTTCGGACGAGGAGGTTGAGGTCCCTGATACCACCAGGCGTACCCGGCCCCGTGTCGCTAGACCACCGGTAGCGCAGGATCCGTTTCAAGGGCAGCAGAGTGGGGCTGGCGCTGCCGGATGGCATACACCAGCAGCGCAGCCCATACTGGACCTACTACCAGCACTGCTGTACAACATGGTGAAGTGGCGAGCACCAGAAGGGCAGTTGAAGCTGGTATGGTGGCACGTGCAGTAATTCCCCCCTCACAGCCACCGAGCAGACAGGCCCGTAGAGCCCCTAGAATCCCTGAGGTGCTGGCAAACCCTGATTGGCAGCCCCCATTTTCAGCCGCGCCATTAGTTCCCCCTTTCACCGCCCAGTCAGGAGTTTGGGTGGAGACAGCTCAGATCGGATCGGAACTGCGTTTTTTTGAGCTGTTCTTCACTGCGGAGCTCTGTGACTTAGTCGTGGCAGAAACGAATCGGTATGCCACTCAATTTATTACCGCCAACCCGGAAAGATTCTATCCCCAGCCTTTCTGGTGGAAACCGGTCCAAGTTTCCGAATGTAAAACTTTTCTGGGCCTTCTCCTCAACATGGGCTTGACAAAAAAACATGAATTGCGGTCATATTGGTCCACGAACCCAATTCATCACATGCCCATGTACTCTGCTGCCATGTCAAGGACACGATTTAAGACCATCCTGCGTTTCCTGCACTTTAGCGACAACACCACCTCCCGTCCCAGAGGCCACCCAGCTTTTGACCGGCTCCACAAAATTCGGCCCTCACAGACCACTTCAACCTGAAATTTGCAGATTTGTATACCCCCGCACAAAACATCTGCGTAGACGAGTCCCTCATACATTTTACAGGGCGCCTTGGCTTCAAACAGTACATCCCAAGCAAGCACGCCCGGTATGGGGTCAAATTGTATAAGCTCTGTGAAAGGGACACAGGCTATACACACAAATTTCGGATCTATGAGGGAAAAGATCAGACCCTGGAGCCGGTCGGTTGCCCTGACTACCCGGGGAGCAGTGGGAAGATAGTCTGGGACTTGGTGTCACCCTTATTCGGCAAGGGGTACCATCTTTATGTGGACAATTTCTACACAAGTGTGGCCCTCTTCAGGCATTTGTTCTTAGAACAGATTGGCTGCTGTGGCACCGTGCGACCTAGTCTCCGGGGCTTTCCCCAATGGTTCGTTACCACCCAATTCGCAAGGGGGGAGAGGGCTGCCTTGTGTAACCAAGAACTGCTCACGGTGAAATGGAGAGACAAGCGTGACGTTTACATGCTCTCCTCCATTCACGCAGACACGACAATACAAATTGAACGGGCAACCAGTGTCGTTAAAAAGCCCCCCTCAGTCCACGACTATAATTTGCTCATGGGAGGGGTGGACTTCAATGACCAGATGTTGGCCCCATATTTGATTTCCCGACTCACCAGACGCTGGTATAAGAAGGTGTCTGTATATTTATTTCAATTGGCTATGTATAATAGTTTTGTTCTCTACAGTAAGGCTGGGAGAACAGGATCCTTCCTCAAATTTCAGGAAGAGATCATCGAGAACCTCCTGTATCCAGGAGGTTCTGTGGCCCCAACCACCAGTGCAGTGAGCCGTCTACACGAGCGACATTTCCCCAATGTCGTTGCTGGTACCTCAACCCAACCGCCACCCCGAAAAAGATGTCGTGTCTGTAGCAGGAGTGGAATAAGGCGTGACACCCGTTATTTCTGTTCTGACTGTCCTGACCACCCTGCACTATGCCTAGGGGAGTGTTTCCGGAAGTACCACACTCAGGTACACTTAGGGACGTAGGGATTGCAGGACACGGGTAGTTTTTACAATCAGGCTCTAGGGTCTCTCAGGATACTAGGTTTTGAGAGACCCTAACACATAGGGGTGCTAGTATGCTACAGCAGAAATGTGAAACGGTAGAAACGTCTCCTTTCACTTGGGATAAAGTGCATAATGTACTTCACACCATCTCTATGTGATTTACACTTTACACATTGTCCTATGGGAGAGGAGAGGTTTCTGCAAGGAAAATAAAGAGTGAAAAGAAAAAAAAAAATTAAACAGGTAGCAAGAAAAAAAAAAATCTTGAGTTAGTTCAGGTTTTAAAAGTTTTGATGTTCAGGTTTGATAAAAAAAAGTTTTATGTTCAGGTTTTATAAAGTTTGTAACGTTCAAGTTTATGAGCCTGCTGCCTGTTTTTTCTTCTTTTTTTTTTTCCCCCTAACCACCATTTATTTTCCAGGTAGACCAACTGACCAACCGACGAAAACGCTGCAGCACTGTGATACCATTTTTGCAGCCAAGATGCGCAAAGGGGCCCTAAATCTTGGCTGCAAAAAAGTGTCACTCATGTGGTATCGACGTACTCAGGAGAAGTAGGGCAATGTGTTTTGTGGTGTATTTTTACATATACCCATGCTGGGTGACAGAAATATCTCTGTAAATGACAACTTTTTCCATTTTTTTATACAAAGTTGTCAATTTACAGAGATATTTATCTCACCCAGCATGGGTATATGTAAAAATACACCCCAAAACACATTGCCATACTTTTCCTGAGTACGGCGATACTACATGTGTTGCACTTGTTTGCAGCCAAGATGCGCAAAGGGGCCCTAAATCCAATGAGTACCTTTAGGATTTTACAGGACATTTTTACGCATTTGGATTTCAAACCACTTCTCACGTTTAAGGGCCCCTAAAATGCCAGGGCAGTAAAAATACCACACAAGTGACCCCATTTTAGAAATAAGACACCCCAAGGTATTCTGTGAGGGTATGGTGAGTTCATGTAAATTTTTATTTTTTGTCACAAGTTAGTGGAATATGAGACTTTGTAAGAAAAAAAAAAAAATCTATTTCTGCTAACTTGTGACAAAAAATAAAAACTTCCATGAACTCACTATGCCCATCAGCGAATACCTTAGGGTGTCTACTTTCCGAAATGGGGTCATTTGTGGGGGTTTTCTACTGTCTGGGCATTGTAGTACGTCAGGAAACAGGACAGGTGCTCAGAAACTCAAAGTGCGGAAATTCACTTTTTTGCAACATAGTTTGTAAACGCTATAACTTTTACCTAAACCAATAAATATACACTTATTGCATTTTTTTTTTTATCAAAGACATGTAGAACAATAAATTTAGAGAAAAATTCATAGAGAAATGTAGTTTTATTTGACAAATTTTCCAACAAAAAAGTGAAAAATGTCATTTTTTTGCAATCATTTTGTCTAAAAAGTAAAATATCAAAAAAAGTAAAAATGGCAGAAAGAATGAAATAGCACCAAATGAAAACTCTATTAGTGAGAAGAAAAGGATGTAAAATTAATTTGGGTGGTAGGTTGTATGATGGAGCAATAAACGGTGAAAGTAGCACAGTGCAGAATTGTAAAAAGTGGCCTGGTCATTAAGGGTGTTTAAGCTAGGGGGGCTGAGGTGGTTAAGCCAAGCAACAGTAAAGATGTGTATCCTAAGAATGCACAAAACCATAGCGAAGAATTCCTGTCATGTTTATAAAGTCATTCGTGTGATTATGACTACATTGTCAAGAAAGTCCTCAGCTATTAAACACCAGCTTAATTGTACTGACAGCTGAATTCCCTAATGTTTCACAATGAACCATGTTCAAGGTCATGTATGCATAAGTCACCATGGAAGACATCTTCTGCATAAGACACAAGCGGACTCTACACAAAAGGAGCATTTTAGGGTAACAGTGGTAGCAAGACCATCAAAGGATCAGTGGTGCATGAGTTTCAAATAAGAACAGAGAGGTATAGTACATCGCCATTCTATTTTAGTTAAGCTGTATGTATAATGTTTACTAGCTATGAACACATTTCTTACAGTTTTTGTTTTGTTTCGGACAAATTGGCTGTCTAATTCGATTTGGATACGAATAAATTCGACCTGACTTGAAAGGGCTGTGATTGCCTGGAAAAAGTCTCTCTATCAGCTCAAATTTCAGAATTTTAAATTGATTCACTCATCTTTAGTGCTTACAGAAAGTATTCGCTTCGAGAAATGTCCATCCTTAACCATTTCTACCCCGGAAATACCTATCTGCACAATCCAGCCCACTATCATACAATACTCCCTTCTTAGTTAGTTGCAGGAAGCCTAAAACAAAATGAGAAAAGAGTAGTCATACAGAAAGAGATGAAAACCAGACAGGCAAGCCAGGACAGAATCAGGATCCAAAATCAGATACAAATACACCGCAAAGGTAAACCAGGAGAAAAGCAGGCAAAGGTGAGGTCATAAATTTGCAGTCAAATGACACAGGGTCACGTCAGAGGCAAAATTAGTAATCAAAGGCAATGTCAGAGAAACAGGCAAAGGTCAGTGATCCACAGTAAAGCCTCATTTATGTGTCCGTGCTCAAATCCGTGAGCAGGTGGTCAGTGATGCATCCGTGAAGCTGTCTGTGAAGGATCCATGTTGGGTCCGTGTGTCCATTTTTTCCTGTCCGTGTTGCATCCATGTTTCACTGACACTGAACAGCTGAAAAATAATTTTCAAAGCATCTCTTCCTAATGATCCTTGAAACACGGATGGCACCCGTGTGGCATCCGTGGTTTTCATGGACCCATAGATTATAATGGACATGATGGATCCGTGAACACGGACAAAATAGAGCATGCATCCGTGCGAAAAAAACTGACCCTCGGACCATGCTAAAACACTGATGTCTGAATACACACATTAAAATGAATGTGGACATGTGCTGTCCGTGAAGAACACATACAGTACACGTCCGTGAAACACTGATGTGTGAATGAGGCTTAAGGCCTCTTTTAGATGGGCATCCCGGATTTTCTCCGGATGTGTCCCGGGTGCACTGCAGGAAACCCGCGCAATTGCACACGCAATTTCAGTCAGTTTTGACTGCGATTGCGTTATGTTGTTCAGTTTTTTCTGCGCGATTGCAATGCATTTTTCATGCGCGTGATAATAAACTGAATGTGGTACCCAGACCCGAACTTCTTCACTGAAGTTCGGGTTTAGGTTCTGTGTTGTGAAGATTTTATTATTTTCCCTTATAACATAATTATAAGAGAAAATAATAGCATCCGTAATACAGAATGCTTAATGAAATGTGCATTGAGGGGTTAAAAAAAATAAAATAAATTAACTCACCTCATCCACTTGATCGCGCAGCTGGCATCGTCTTCTTTCTTTTTCTATCAGAACCTGCAAAAGGACCTTTGATGACGTCATCAAAGGTCCTTTTGCAGGACTTGAAAGAAGAAGAAAGAAGACGCTACCGGCTGCGAGATCAAGTGGATGAGGTGAGTAAATTTTTTTTTAACCCCTCAAGGCACATTTTAGTAAGCATAACCATGTTATAAGGGAAAATAATAGAGTAAAATCGCACCGCTTCCGTACTTGCTTGCGGATGCTTGCGGTTTTCGCGCAGCCCGATTCCTTTCTATGGGGCCTGCGTTGCATGAAAAATGCAGAATATAGAACATGCTGCAATTTTCACGGAACGCACAAGTGATGCATGAAATTCACAGCTCATCTGCACAGCCCCTTTGAAGTGAATGGGTCTGAATTCAGTGTGGGTGCAATGTGTTCACGTCACGCATTGCACCCACGCGGAATACTAGCCTGTGTAAAAGGGTCCTAACAAACATACAGATGCTAGTGAGGCTAAGGACATCAATCACAGACACCTGTGGCCAGAAGGTTTGTTTAAATAGCCTTCCTCAGGGTGCATGTGATGCCAGCACATAGCCTGATTAGTCCAATGTCATAGCTCTCTCATAGGTCAAGCAGCCCCCATTGTCAGCAGGGCTAGTTGCTATAGCAACAAAGCACCGCTGCCATCTTGTGGCCAAACTAAAGACAGGTAAGTGCATGACAATGCCATCAATGCCAGATAGGTATACTCCTATATACAGAATGGACCACCAAAGTAAAGGAGAACATACCACACATGTGCACCATGTTCTCCATTGATCGATATGGGAGTTCTGAAAATAGTAGAGTGAGCATGCTTAGCTATTATCAGAGGCCCAATAGAAGTGAATGGAGAGTGCACCATTGAAGTGCAGCCAACACTCTGTTCTGGGAAGCATATGCAAATTAGCACATCTTACCTTTGCTGATATTAGAAAAGCTTAGTGTTCTTTTCTTTTTTGGGGGAGAAAAACTAATTTGCAAATTGTAGGTGTCTAGGAGAGATATTCAAATTATTTTTCCTTTAATAAAAGAAAAGAACCCTAAGCCTGTCTAAAGCAATAAGTAAGATATGTTAATTTTGCATACATTTTTCCCAGAAACGCACAGCATTTTTTGTTGGATTACAATACTCCTCTTGCATGCTAGTTAGGCTTCCTAGAGAAAGAGCACTCCCAAGACCACTACAAAGACCACTCAGCTAATCAGAGCAATATTTTCTTGAGATTCAGTTTTATTTTATTTTTGGAAAGTGAACTGAGTTGCATGTTTTATTTATGTAATATAGGGACATTCAGTACTATTTTCTAGTGGACTTTGATCGAAATTTCAGGTAAAATTTGATTAGTCAAGAGTCGTCTTTCATGGTAGCAAATTGATTTTCCCTGAAATGGCGGTAAAAAATAAAAAAAAATAATAAAACTTATCTCATCCATTTGAGCACGAAGAGCTAGTCACCGCCATCTTGCTTGAAGATCTCACGCTGGATTTAGAAAATTTTTGCTAGAACTTCAGTCAAGGTGACGGTGACCGGCTCTTTGCGATTAAATGGATAAGGTAAGTATGTTTTTATTTATTTTTTATCTATTTATACTAATATTAATGTCAGATGCCGCGATCAGTGATGAACGCAGCATCTGAGGGGTACAATGATGGAGAGTGCAACATTTGACTCATCTTTAATATTTTCTTTTAGGAAGGAAAACTGGCTTAAATGTCTGTTTTCCATTCAAATACTATTTCTCTTGTTTTATAGGACCTATATTTTTCCTTTTTTTTCCTGAGAGAGAGAATATGAGTCAGGGTAATTGTGGAATATTTAGTTATAGTCGACTTGATTTAAACCCGAGTTATTACCAAATATGAGACAAAATAAATAAAACTTGCTCATCTGCCGTACATGTAATGGACTTTTTGTGATTTATGAATGAATGTTTAAGTTCCCTTCAACCATCACAGTTGTATTTTTATGCTTGCAGAGAGCTCTGAGCAAATATTAATTGTAGAGCCAAAAACACCTTGACATTAATAACAGTGGACGATGCAATCAGTTCCTAAAGAAATTAATTATAACTTCTGGTAACATAGAATCAAACACTGTGGGGCACTTATGTGGGTTTCCTAATTATCATTATTATTTATCCCATTTAGTTTTGTGTCAATGATTGGTATTTTCAGTCTTAAAAAAATATTGTGCTGACAAGTGTATTACAAATGTAACAAGCAATCTTTGTCGCTGAAAAAGAAGACAATTCAAATGGTATATCTGGAACAACACTAGACCTCTTTAGTAATGATGTTCAACCAAAACATATGAGGTAGTATTGGGGTTTGTCCATTATTATGGTATATTTGCTGCACCAAAAATCTTTCAGTTAATATAATGTCATTTTAGAGGAGTAACTTAAATCAATACATAATAATGATTTTGCTTTACATCTGTAATTATTTCAGTAACAAAGACTTACAAACACCATAAACCCTTAACTAGGGATAAGCGAACCCGAACTGGATAGTTCGGGTTCGTACCGAATTTTGGGGTGTTTGGGACACGGACCCGGACCCGAACATTGTTAAAAATGTTTGGGTTCGGGTCCGTTGTTCGGCGATTTCTTCTCGCTTTCTGAAGGGCTGCACAGCAGCCAATCAGCTAGCGTTTTACTTCTTGCCCGAAGAAGCCATCACAGCCATGCCTACTTATGGCATGGCTGTGATTGGCCAAGTGCAGCATGTGACCCAGCCTCTATTTAAGCTGCAGTCACGTAGCGCCGCATGTCAATTTGCTCTGATTAGAGTAGGAATAGGACGCAGCTGCTGTGAGGGCAAGATTAGGCAGGGAAAAGTCAGCAAATACACCTAATGAAGGGAACGATCTACAGCTGTGAATCATTCAACTTCTGCTAGTTAGTTACTCACTGGTTTTTAGGCTGCACAGAGCGTTTTTCTGTCACTTTTGTCTGGGGTGATCGGCGGCCATTGTGTGTCTTGTGGTGCACCAGCATAAGCTGCCACCAAGTCCATCAATACATCAATACTAGGGTTTTTTTTTTTTTTTTGCTATATCCTACATCAGGGGCTTGGCTGTGCTTATTGTCACCCCTAGAAACTCAGGATAGAAATTGCTATATTTTATTGAGGGGTTAAATTCAATTGCCAAAATAGCAATCCCCTAAATCTAGTGTTCAAGCTGTGGCTAGCTAAGGGTAAAACTGTCTGCTGTCTGGCAAAGGATAGATTTTTTTCTGTGGTGAAATTCAATTGCCAAAATAGCAAACCCCTAAATCTGGTGTCCCAGCAATGGCTGGAAAAGTTTAATAGTGTCCGGCAAAGGATAAATTTTGTTCTGGGGTGAAATTCAATTGCCAAAATAGCAATACCATAAATCAGTGGTTTCAGCTGTGGCTGGCAAAGTTTAATAGTGTCCGGCAAAGGATTTATTATATTCTGGGGTAAAATTCAGTTGCCAAAATAGAAATACCGTAAATCTGGTGTCCCACCAGTGGCTGGCCAAGTTAAATAGTGTCCGGCAAAGGATTTATTATTTTCTGGGGTGAAATTCAGTTGCCAAAATAGCAATACCGTAAATCTGGTGTTCCAGCTGTGACTGGACAAGTTTCATAGTGTCCGGCAAAGGATATTTTTTTTCTGGGATGAAATTCAATTGCCAAAAAAGCAATACCATGAATCAGTGGTTTCAGTTGTGGTTCGCCATGTTTAATAATGTCCGGCAAAGGATATATTTTTTTCTGGGGTGAAATTCAATTGCCAAAATAGCAATACCATAAATCAGTGGTTTCAGCTGTTGCTGGCCAAGTTTAATAATGTCCTGCAAAGGATAGATTTTGTTCTGGGGTGAAATTTAATTGCCAAAATAGCAATACCGTAAATCTGGTGTTCTAGCTTTGACTGGACAAGCTTCGTAGTGTGAGTCATAGGATATATTATTTTCTGGGGTGAAATTCAGTTGCAAAAATAGCAATACCGTAAATCTGGTGTTCCAGCTGTGTTTGTACAAGTTTAAAAGTGTCCGGCAAAGGAAATTTTTTTTTTCTGGGGTGAAATTCAATTGCCAAAATAGCAATACCATAAATCCATGGTTTCAGCTGTGGCTGGCCAAGTTTAATAGTGTCCGGCAAAGGATATATTTTGTTCTGGGGGAAATTCAATTGCCAAAATAGCAATACCAGTAAATCTGTGGTCCCAGCAGTGGCTGGCCAAGTTTAATAGTGTCCGGCAAAGGATTTATTATTTTCTGGGGTGAAATTCAGTTGCCAAAATAGCAATACCATAAGTCTGGTGTCCCAGCCAGTGACTGGACAAGTTTCATATTGTCCATCATAGGATTTATTATTTTCTGGGGTGAAATTCAGTTGCCAAAATAGAAATACCATAAATCTAGTGGTTTCAGCTGAGGCTGGCCAAGTTTCATTAGTGTCCAGCAAAGGATATTTTTTTCTGGGATGAAATTCAATTGCCAAAATAGCAATACCGTAAATCTGGTGATCCAGCTGTGGTCTCGCCATGTTTAATAGTGTCCGGCAAAGGATTTGTTATTTTCTGTGGTGAAATTCAGTTGCCAAAATAGCAATACCATAAATCAGTGGTTTCAGCTGTTGCTGGCCAAGTTTAATAATGTCCTGCAAAGGATAGATTTTGTTCTGTGGTGAAATTCAATTGCCAAAATAGCAATAACGTAAATCTGGTGTTCTAGCTTTGACTGGACAAGCTTCGTAGTGTGAGTCATAGGATATATTATTTTCTGGGGTGAAATTCAGTTGCAAAAATAGCAATACCGTAAATCTGGTGTTCCAGCTGTGTTTGTACAAGTTTAAAAGTGTCCGGCAAAGGAAATTTTTTTTTTCTGGGGTGAAATTCAATTGCCAAAATAGCAATACCATAAATCCATGGTTTCAGCTGTGGCTGGCCAAGTTTAATAGTGTCCGGCAAAGGATATATTTTTTTCTGGGGGGAAATTCAATTGCCAAAATAGCAATACAGTAAATCTGTGTCCCAGCAGTGGCTGGCCAAGTTTAATAGTGTCCGGCAAAGGATTTATTATTTTCTGGGGTGAAATTTAGTTGCCAAAATAGCAATACCATAAGTCTGGTGTTCCAGCTGTGACTGGACAAGTTTCATATTGTCCATCATAGGATTTATTATTTTCTGGGGTGAAATTCAATTGCCAAAATAGAAATACCATAAATCAGTGGTTTCAGCTGAGGCTGGCCAAGTTTATTAGTGTCCAGCAAAGGATATATTTTTTTCTGGGGTGAAATTCAATTACCAAAATAGCAATACCGTAAATCTGGTGACCCAGCAGTGTCTGGCCAAGTTTAATAGTGTCCGGCAAAGGATTTGTTATTTTCTGTGGTGAAATTCAGTTGCCAAAATAGCAATACCATAAAACAGTGGTTTCAGCTGTGGCTGGCCAAGTTTATTAGTGTCCGACAAATGATTTATTATTTTCTGTGGAGAAATTCAGTTGCCAAAATAGCAATAACGTAAATCTGGTGTTCCAGCTGTGATTGGAGAAGTTTCATAGTGTCCGACATAGGATATATTATTTTCTGGGGTGAAATTCAGTTGCAAAAATAGAAATACCGTAAATCTGGTGTTCCAGCTGTGACTGGCCAAGTTTAATAGTGTCCGGCAAAGGATATTTTTTTTTTTTTATGGAGTGAAATTCAATTGCCAAAATAGCAATACCATAAATCTGGTGTTCCAGCTGTGACTGGACAAGTTTAATAGTGTCCGGCAAAGGATATATTTTTTTCCGGCTGCGAAATTCAATTGCCAAAATAGCAATACCAGAAATCAGTTGTTTCAGCTGTGGCTGTCCAAGTTTAATAGTGTCTGGCAGAGGATTTATTATTTTCTGGGGTGAAATTCAGTTGCCAAAATAGAAATACCCAAAATCTGGTGTCCCAGCAGTGGCTGGCCAAGTTTAATAGTTTCAGGCAAAGGATTTATTATTTTATGCAGTGAAATTCAGTTGCAAAAATAGAAATACCGTAAATATGGTGTTCCAGCTGTGACTGGCCAAGTTTAATAGTGTCCGGCAAAGGATATATATTTTTCTGGGGTAAAATTCAATTGCCAAAATAGCAATAACATAAATCAGTGGTTTCAGCTGTGGCTGGCCAAGTTTAATAGTCTCCGGCAAAGGATATTTTATTTTCTGCGGTGAAATTAAATTGCCAAAATAGCAATACCATAAATCAGTGGTTTCATCTGTGGCTGGCCAAGTTCAGTAGTGTGCGGCAAATGATATATTTTTTTCTGGGGTGAAATTCAATTGCCAAAATAGCAATACCGTAAATCTGGTGTCCAAGCAGTGGCTGGCAAAGTTTAATAGTGTCCAGCAAAGGATATATTTTGATCAGTCGTAATAATTAATTGCCAAAATAGAAATACCATAAATCAGTGGTTTCACCTGTGGCTGGCCAAGTTTAATAGTGTCCGGCAAAGGATATTTTATTTTCTGCGGTGAAATTAAATTGCCAAAATAGCAATACCATAAATCAGTGGTTTCATCTGTGGCTGGCCAAGTTCAGTAGTGTGCGGCAAATTATATATTTTTTTCTGGGGTGAAATTCAATTGCCAAAATAGCAATACCGTAAATCTGGTGTCCAAGCAGTGGCTGGCAAAGTTTAATAGTGTCCGGCAAAGGATATATTTTGATCAGTCGTAATAATTAATTGCCAAAATAGCAATATCATAAATTAGTAGTTTCACCTGTGGCTGGCCAAGTTTAATAGTGTCCGGCAAAGGATATATTTTTTTCTGGGGTGAAATTCAATTGCCAAAATAGCAATACCGTAAATCTGGTGTTCCAGCTGTGACTGGAGAAGCTTCATAGTGTCCGACATAGGATATATTATTTTCTGCGGTGAAATTCAGTTGCAAAAATAGAAATACAGTAAATTTGTGTTCCAGCTGTGACTGCACAAGTTTAATAGTGTCCGGCAAAGGATATATATTTTTCTGGGGTAAAATTCAATTGCCAAAATAGCAATAACATAAATCAGTGGTTTCAGCTGTGGCTGGCCAAGTTTAATAGTCTCCGGCAAAGGATATTTTATTTTCTGCGGTGAAATTAAATTGCCAAAATAGCAATACCATAAATCAGTGGTTTCATCTGTGGCTGGCCAAGTTCAGTAGTGTCCGGCAAAGGATATATTTTTTTCTGGGGTGAAATTCAATTGCCAAAATAGCAATACCGTAAATCTGGTGTTCCAGCTGTGACTGGAGAAGCTTCACAGTGTCCGACATAGGATATATTATTTTCTGCGGTGAAATTCAGTGGCTGGCCAAGTTTAATAGTGTCCGGCAAAGGATTTATTATTTTCTGGGGTGGAATTCAGTTGCCAAAATAGCAATACCGTAAATCTGGTGTTCCAGCTGTGATTGGACAAGTTTATTAGTGTCCGGCAAAGGATATATTTTTTCTGGGGTGAAATTCAATTGTAAAAATAGCAATACCATAAATCAGTGGTATCCGCTTGTTGCTGGCCAAGCTTAATAGTGTCCGGCAAAGTATATATTTTTTTCTGGTGTGAAATTCAATTGCCAAAATAGCAATACTGTAAATCTGGTGTCCCAGCAGTGGCTGTCCAAGTTTAATAGTGTCCGGCAAAGGATATATTTTTTTCTGGGGTGAATTTCAATTGCCAAAATAGCAGTATTTTAAATCTGGTGTCCCAGTAGTGGCTGGCCAAGTTTAATAGTGTCCGGCAAAGGATTTATTATTTTCTGGGGTCAGATTCAGTTGCCAAAATCGAAATACCTTAAATCTGGTGTTCCAGCTGTGACTGGACAAGTGTCATAGTGTCAGTCATAGGATATATTATTTTCTGCGGTGAAATTCAGTTTCAAAAATAGGAATTCCTTAAATCTAGAGTTCCAGCTGTTGCAGGCCTATGTTAAATCTGTCCATAATAGGGTATATTTTTTTCTGGGGTGAATTTTAATTGCCAAAATAGCATTATCCGGAATCTGGTGTTCCAGCTGTGACTGGACAATTTCCCTAGTGTCCGTCAAACGATAAATTTTGTTCTGGGGTGAAATACAGTTGCAAAAATAGAAATACAGTAAATCTGGTGTTCCACCTGTGACTGGACAAGTTTCGTAGTGTCTGTCAAAGGATATATATTTTTTCTGGGGTGAAAATCAGTTGCACAAATAGCAATACCCTGAATCTGGTGTTCCAGCTTTGACTGGACAATTTCCCTCGTGTCCGTCAAAGGTAGTGTTCAGCGAACAGTTCGAGAATAGTTCGGGTTCGTACTGAATTTTGGGGTGTTCGGGACACGGACCCAAACCTGAACATTTTCAAAAAAGTTCGGGTTCGTTGTTCGGCGATTTCTTCCCGCTTTCTGAAGGGCTGCACAGCAGCCAATCAGCTAGCGTTTTACTTCTTGCCCTAAGAGCCCATCACAGCCATGCCTACTAATGCCATGGCTGTGATTGGCCAAGTGTAGCATGTGACCCAGCCTCTATTCAAGCTGGAGTCACGTAGCGCCGCACGTCACACTGCTCTGATTAGTGTACGGAGAGGACGCAGCTGCTGTGAGGGCGAGATTAGGCAGGAAAAAGTCAGCAAAAGAACCTAATGAAGTGATCGATCTACAGCTGTGAATGATTGAACTTCTGCTAGTTACTTGCTCACTGGTTTTTAGCCTGCACAGAGCGTTTTTCTGTCACTTATTTTCTGGGGTGATCGGCGGCCATTTTGTGACTTGTGTTGCACCAGAACAAGCTGCCACCAAGTCAATCAATCCATCAATACTAGTGGGTGAAATTCAATTGCCAAAATAGCAATACCATAAATCAGTGGTTTCAGCTGTGGCTGGCCAAGTTTCATTGTGTCCTGCAAAGGGTATATTTTGTTCTGGGGTGAAATTATCTTGCCAAAATAGCAATACCATAAATCAGTGGTTTCAGCTGTGGCTGGTCAAGTTTCATAGTGTCCTGCAAAGGGTATATTTTGTTCTGGGGTGAAATTCAATTGTCAAAATAGCAATACCATAAATCAGTGGTTTCAGCTGTGGCTGGCCAAGATTCATAGTGTCCGCAAAAACATATATTTTGTTTTGGGGTTAAATTCAATTGCCAAAATAGCAATACCATAAATCAGTGGTTTCAGCTGTGGCTGGCCCAGTTTCAAAGTGTCCGCAAAAACATATATTTTGTTCTGGGGTGAAATTCAATTGCCAAAATAGCAATACCATATATCAGTGGTTTCAGCTGTGGCTAGCCAAGTTTCATAATGTCCTGCAAATTATATATTTTGTTCTGGGGTGAAATTCAATTGCCAAAATAGCAATACCATAAATCAGTGGTTTCAGCTGTGGCTGGCCAAGTTTCATAGTGTCCTGCAAAGGGTATATTTTGTTCTGGGGTGAAATTCAATTGCCAAAATAGCAATACCATAAATCAGTGGTTTCAGCTGTGGTTGGCCAAGTTTAACAGTGTCCGGCAAAGGATTTATTATTTTCTGGGGTGAAATTCAGTTGCCAAAATAGCAATAACGCAAATCGGGTGTTCCAGCTGTGACTGGACAAGTTTAATAGTGTCTGGCAAAGGATAGATTTTGTTCTGGGGTGAAATTCAATTGCCAAAATAGCAATACCGAAAAATCTCGTGTCCCAGCAGTGGCTGGCCAAGTTTAATAGTGTCCGGCTAAGGATTTATTATTTTCTGGGAGAAATTCGGTTGTCAAAATAGCCATACAGTAAATCTGGTATTCCAGCTATGACTGGACAAGTTTCATAGCGTCCGTCATAGGATATATTATTTTATGCGGAGAAATTCAGTTTTAAAAATAGAAATACCGTAAATCTGGTGTCCAAGCTGTGACTGGACAAGTTTAATTGTGTTGGGCAAAGGATATATTTTTTTCTACGGTGAAATTCAATTGCCAAAATAGCAATACCATAAATCAGTGGTTTCAGCTGTGGCTGGCCAAGTTTAATAGTGTCCGGCAAAGAATTTATTCTTTTCTGGGGTGAAATTCAGTTGCCAAAGTAGCAATACCATAAATAAATGGTTTCACCTGTGGCTGGCCAAGTTTCGTAGTGTCCTGCAAATTATATATTTTGTTCTGGGGTGAAATTCCATTGCCAAAATAGCAATACCATAAATCAGTGGTTTCAGCTGTGGCTGGCCAAGTTTCATAGTGTCCTGCAAAGGATATATTTTGTTCTGGGGTGAAATTCAATTGCCTAAATAGCAATACCCTGAATCTGGTGTTCCAGCTGTTGCAGGCCTAGTTTAAATCTGTCCATAAAAGGATACCTTTCCTCCAGGGCCTAAATACTAGCCCTAAAAGAGATATTCCCCTAAATCAGTGTTTACTGCTGTGCCTGGATTAGTGTAATACGCTACATAAATAAATAGGCAGATAGTGTTAGGTGCCTTTTAAAAAAGGCCTAAATTTGAAATCAATACATTGGGCCAAATATTTTTTTTTCTTATTGTGGTGCTTGGTGAATGGTAACAATGAGGAAAACATCTAGTAAGGGACGCGGACGCGGTCGTGGTGGTGTTAGTGTACCCTCTGGTGCTGGGAGAGGACGTGGCCATTCTGCCACAGCCACACGTCCTAGTAAACCAACTACCTCAGGTTCCAGTACCCGCCAGAATTTACAGCGATATTTCGTGGGGCCCAATGCCGTTCTAAGGATGGTAAGGCCTGAGCAGGTACAGGCGCTAGTCAATTGGGTGGCTGACAGTGGATCCAGCACGTTCACAACATTATCTCCCACCCAGTCTTCTGCAGAAAGCGCACAGGTGGCACCTGAAAACCAAGCCCATCAGTCTATCACATCACCCCCATGCATATCAGGGAAACTGCCTGAGCCTCAAGTTATGCAGCAGTCTCTTATGCAGTTTGAAGACTCTGCTGGCAGGGTTTCCCAAGGGAATCCACCTAGCCCTTCCCCAGTGGTGGAAGACATAGAATGCACTGATGCACAGCCACTGATGTTTCCTGATGATGAGGACATGGGAATACCACCTCATTGGAGTCCGCACGTCTCTGATGATGACAAAACACAGGTGCCAACTGCTGCGTCTTTCTGCAGTGTGCAAACCGAACAGGAGGTCAGGGAGGAAGACTGTGTGGAAGACGATGCAGGGGACGATGAGGTCCTAGACCCCACATGGAAAGAAGGTCGTGCCACTGACTTTCATAGTTCAGAGGAAGAGGCAGTGGTGAGACCGAGCCAACAGCGTAGCAAAAGAGGGAGCAGGGGGCAAAAGCGGACCAGCCGCCACCAAGAGAGTTCGCCTGCTACTTGCCACTGCCACCAGGGACCGAGCACCCCAAAGGCAGCTTTCAGGGGTTCCCTGGCATGGCACTTCTTTAAACAATGTGCTGACGACAAGACCCGAGTGGTTTGCACGCTGTGCCATCAGATCCTGAAGCGAGGCAATAACGTTCTGAACCTTAGCACAACCTGCATGACCAGGCATCTACATGCAAAGCATGAACTGCAGTGGAGTAAACACCTTAAAAACAAGGAACTCACTCTGGCTCCCCCTGCTCCCTCTTCTGCTGCTGCTTCGGTTTGTTCCTCCGCCTCGGGAGGAATGTTGGCACCTGCCGCCCACCAAACAGAGGATGTGCCACCGACACCACCACCTGCGTCACCAAGCATCTCCACCATGTCACACGGCAGCGTTCAGCTCTCCATCTCCCAAACCTTGGAGAGAAAGCGTAAATTCCCACCTAGCCACCCTCGAGCCATGGGCCTGAATGCCAGCATGTCTAAACTACTGGCCTTTGAAATGCTGTCATTCAGGCTGGTGGACACAGACAGCTTCAAACAGCTGATGTCCATGGCTGTCCCACAGTATGTTGTTCCCAGCTGCCACTACTTCTCCAAGAGAGCCGTGCCTTCCCTGCACAACCAAGTATCTGATAAAATCAAGTGTGCACTGTGCAACGCCATCTGTGGCAAGGTCCAACCAAACCACAGATACGTGGTCCAGTAAACACGTCCAGGGACGCTATATCTCCCTAACTGCACACTGAGTAAATATAGTGGCGGCTGGGCCCCATGCGGAGAGTTCCTTGGCGCACGTCCTTCCGCCGCCAAGGATCGCAGAGCATCATTCTTTGCCTCCTGTAGCCTCCTCCTCCTACTCGGCTACCTCCTCCTCTGCTTCCACCAGCTCATCCAGTCAGCCATACACTTTCACCACCAACTTCAGCACAGCCCGGGATAAACGTCAGCAGGCCATTCTGAAACTCATATGTTTGGGGGACAGGCCCCACACCGCGCAGGAGTTGTGGCGTGGTATTGAACAACAGACCGACAAGTGGTTTCTGCCAGTGGGCCTCAAGCCCGGTCTGGTGGTGTGCGATAATGGGTGAAATCTCGTTGCAGCTCTGGGAATAGCCGGTTTGACGCACATCCCTTGCCTGGTGCATGTGCTGAATTTGGTGGTGCAGAAGTTCATTCACAACTACCCCGACATGTCAGAGCTGCTGCATAAAGTGCAGGTCGTCTGTGCGCGCTTCCGGCGTTCACATCCTGCCGCTGCTCGCCTGTCTGCGCTACAGCGGAACTTCGGCCTTCCCACTCACCGCCTCATATGCGACGTGCCCACCAGGTGGAACTCCACCTTGCACATGCTGAAGAGACTGTGCGAGCAGCAGCAGGCCATAGTGGAGTTTCAGCTGCAGCACCCACGCGTCAGTTGCACTGCGGAACAGCAGCACTTCACCACCAATGATTGGGCCTCCATGCGAGACCTGTGTGCCGTGTTGCGCTGTTTCGAGTACTCCACCAACATGGCCAGTGGCGATTACACCGTTATCAGCGTTACAATACCACTTCTATGTCTCCTTGAGAAAACGCTTAGGGCGATGATGGAAGAGGAGGTGGCCCAGGAGGAGGAGGATGAGGGGTCATTTTTAGGACTTTAAGGCCAGTCTGTTAGAAGTGGCTCAGAAGGAGGTTTTTTGCAACAGCAGAGGCCAGGTACAAATGTGGCCAGCCAGGGCCCACTACTGGAGGATGAGGAGGATGAGGAGGAGGTGGAGGAGGATGAGGATGAAGCAGGTTCACAGCGGGGTGGCACCCGACACAGCTCAGGCCCATCACTGGTGCGTGGCTGTGGGGATACGGAGGACGATAACAATACGCCTTCCACAGAGGACAGCTTGTCCTTACCTCTGGGAAGCCTGGCACACATGAGCGACTACATGCTGCAGTGCCTGCGCAACAAAAGCAGAGTTGCCCACATTTAACGTGTGCGGACTACTGGGTTGCCACCCTGCTGGATCCCCGGTACAAAGACAATGTGCCCACCTTACTTCCTGCACTGGAGCGTGATAGGAAGATGCGCGAGTACAAGCGCACGCTGGTAGAGGCGCTCCTGAGAGCATTCCCAAATGTCCCAGGGGAACAGGTGGAAGCCCAAGGCGAAGGCAGAGGAGGAGCAAGAGGTCGCCAACGCAGCTGTGTCACGGCCAGCTCCTCTGGCGGCAGGGTTAGCATGGCAGAAATGTGGAAAAGTTTTGTCTCCACGCCACAGCTAACTGCACCACCACCTGATACGGAACGTGTTAGCAGGAGGCAGCATTTCACTAACATGGTTGAACAGTACGTCTGCACACCCCTCCACGTACTGACTGATGATTCGGCCACATTTAACTTCTGGGTCTCCAAATTGTCCACGTGGCCAGAGTTAGCATTTTATGCCTTGGAGGTGCTGGCCTGCCCGGCGGCCAGCGTTTTATCTGAACGTGTATTCAGCACGGCAGGGGGCGTCATTACTGACAAACGCAGCCGCCTGTCCACAGCCAACGTGGACAAGCTGATGTTCATAAAAATGAACCAGGCATGGATCCCACAGGACCGGTGCCTCCCTTGTGCAGAATAGACATTTATAACTGCCTCCCCCTCAACTATGTATTCTTGTACTCCGGGGCACTTCTTTATTGAATCCTCATTTTTTTAACTTTACCATGATCTTGCGGTGCAACCCAAAGTTGAATGAACCTCTCCTCTGTCTGGGTGCTGGGGCCTAAACAACTGAAAGTGGCCTTCTCCAGTGGTGGGTGATATGACGACGTATTCCTTGCTGTGGGACCTCTCTCCTTTGTCTGGGTGCTGGTTCCGAAATAACTGAAAGGGGCCTTCTCCAGTTGTGGGTGATATGATGCATGATTCCTTGCTGTGGGACCTCTCTCCTCTGTCTGGGTGCTGGGTCCGAAATAACTGAAAGTGTCCTTCTCTAGTGGTCGGTGATATGACGCATGATTCCTTGCTGTGGGACCTCTCTCCTCGGTCAGGCTGCCTGGCCTAAATACCTGAAAGTGGCCTTCTCCAGTGGTGGGTGATATGACGCCTTATTCCTTGCTGTGGAACCTCTCTCCTCTGTCTGGGTGCTGGGCCGAAATGACTGAAATTGGCCTTCTCCAGTGGTGGGTGATATGACGCATGATTCCTTGCTGTGGGACCTCTCTCCTCTGTCCGGGTGCTAGTTCCGAAATAACTGAAAGTGGCCTTCTCCAGTGGTGGGTGATATGACGCATGATTCCTTGCTGTGGGACCTCTCTCCTGGGTCTGGGCGCCTAGCCTAAATAACTGAAAGTGGCCTTCTCCAGTGGTGGGTGATATGACGACTTATTCCTTGCTGTGGGACCTCTCTACTCTGTCTGGGTGCTGGGCCGAAATAACTGAAAGTGGCCTTCTCCAGTGGTGGGTGATATGACGCATGATTCCTTGCTGTGGGACCTCTCTCCTCTGTCTGGGTGCTGGGTCTGAAAAAACTGAAAGTGGCCTTCTCTAGTGGTGGGTGATATGACGCATGATTCCTTGCTGTGGGACCTCTCTCCTCGGTCTGAGTGCCTGGCCTAAATAACTGAAAGTGGCCTTCTCCAGTGGTGAGTGATATGACGCATGATTCCTTGCTGTGGGACCTCTCTCCAATTGATATTGGTTAATTTTTATTTATTTTATTTAATTGTAATTAATTTCCCTGTCCACATTTGTTTGCAGGGGATATACCTACATTTTGCTTCCGTTTGCAGCCCCCTAGCCCTTTCCTGGACTATTTTACAGCCTTTTTAGTGCCTAAAAGTTCGGGTCCCCATTGACTTCAATGGGGTTCGGGTTCGGGATAAAGTTCGGGTCGAGTTCGAATCCCGAACCCAAACATTTTCGGGAAGTTCGGCCGAACTTCCCAAACCCGAACTTCCAGGTGTTCGCTCATCTCTAGTCAAAGGATATGCTATTTTCTTTGGTGAAAGTCAGTAGCAAAAATAGAAATACAGTAAATCTGGTGTTCCAGCTGTTGCAGGCCTAGTTTAAATCTGTCCGTAAGGGTATATTTTTTTTTGGGGTGAAATTCAATAGTCAAAATAGCAATACCATAAATCTGGTGTCCCAGCAGTGGCTGGCCAAGTTTAATAGTGTCCGACAAAGGATTTATTATTTTCTGGGGTGAAATTCAGTTGCCAAAATATCCATACCGTAAATCTGGTGTTCCAGCTGTGACTAAACAAGTTTAATTGTATCCGTCAAAGGAAAGATTTTGTTTTCGGGTGAAATTCAATTACCAAAATAGCAATACCCTGAATCTGGTGTTCCAGCTGTGACTGGACAATTTCCCTAGTGTCCGTCAAAGGATAGATTTTGTTCTGTGGTGAAATACAGTTGCAAAAATAGAAATACAGTAAATATGGTGTTCCAGCTGTGACTGTACAAGTTTCATAGTGTCCGTCAAAGGATATATTTTTTTCTGGTGTGAAAATCAGTTGCAAAAATAGAAATACAGTAAATCTGGGGTTTCAGCTGTGGCTGGACAAGTCTCATAGTGTCCGTCAAAGAATAGCTTTTGTTCTGGGTTGAAATTCAATTGCCAAAATAGCAATACCCTAAATCATTGGTTTCAGCTGTGGCTGGACAAGTTTAATACTGTCCGGCAAAGAATAGATTTTAAATTGTTGGGTGAAATATTACCATTTTTGCCAGGTACAATCCCCTGCACTGCATAACTGACAGGGAACTTACAATTGGCGGTTACATTCTTGCATGAAATGAATCCTTTTTGGGCTGTGAAGCCAAATCTAGTCTCCAATAACTGTTTATTTATTTTTTATTTTACAACAATGGTTGGGTGAGGCCGATATACATGTCTATTCTGTATAAGGTTCAAACAAGTCCTTTGAGATCCATGTCTGGTTCTTTTTAATAAAAAACGAAAGCTTAGTTGCCAACATTGTCTGCGGACAGGCAGCTGCACTTGTCTGTGATAATGCCCCCAGCCATGCTAAACACACGTTCAGACAATACAATGGCTGCAGGGTAGGCCAGCACCTCCAAGGCGTAAAGGGCTACCTCAGGACATATGCCCAATTTAAAGAACCAGAAGATGAATGGGCCAGACCCAGTGGAGTAGCTAGAGATGATTGGGCGCCACATCAAATTTTTGAATGGGGCCCCCCTCCCCCAGTAATTTTTGCGCAACCCCTTCCTTTCATGCCGCCATGCCTGTGGCTACTAAAGATCGCTCTCTCAGATTAGGCCCAGCAGCAGTTCCATTCGCTTTCTACACTGTCTATACTGCCACTGTATATAATTTTATTGTATAATACTGTTGAGGGGGCACTGACAAAGTCATTTACTCCTCCTTCTCCTCCTGGATGGGCCCTTTCTAGGTCACGGCCCCAAAGCAGTTGCTTCTGCTGCTTCCCCTGTAGCTATTCCCCTAGGCAGACCAATCAGTCAGTGCGTGTACTGTTCCAACATGTTGCTGAAATGCTGCCTCCTGCTAAGTTGTTCCAGATCTGCTGGCAGTGCAGGTTGTTGTGGCATGATGAAAAAGCTTTTCCATATTTTGCCAATGATAAACCTGCCTTCACCTTGTGCTTCCACTGAGTCCACGGTGTCAGGTGTAAATGCCATCAGCAGCGTGTCTACTAGCGGGCTCATCTTCCTATCACACTCCAGTGTGGGAATTAAGGACGGCACGTTGTCCTTGTAACGGGGATGCAGCAGGGTGGCCACCCAGTAATCAGCACAAGTTAGAATGTGGCAGTAACTGTGTGGTCGTTGCGCAGGCACTGCAGCATGTTGTCGCTCATGTCTGCCAGGCTGCCAAGAGGCAAGGACAAGCTATCCTCTTTGAGGGAGGTATATCATCTGTGTCCTCTGTATCCCCCAGCGTTCCTCCTACTCCTCCTAATCCTCCAGAACTGTGCCCTGGCTGGACAATTGTGTTCCAGGCCAGGGCCTTTGTTGGTGCAGGAACCCACCCTCCAAGCTGGGATTAAGTTATGGATAAGGCGTGTATATAGTTTTGTTTGTTTATATAGTTTCTTTAGCTGCATTATAGTTATTTTAATATGTTTTTAAGTAAATTTGTAAATAGTTTGTTAATGGTTTGAGTGAAAGGGGGGGGGGGGGGTGTTGAGGCTGTTTGGGTTAATTTTCCATCCACTTTTTATACTGTCTATACTGCCACTGTATATAATTTAATTGTATAATACTGTTTAGGGGGCCCTGACAAAGTCTTTTAGTTCTCCTCCTCCTCCTCCTCCTGGATGGGCCCCTTATAGGTCAGGGACCCAAAACAGTTGCTTCCTATGCTTCCCTGTAGCTATGCCCCTAGGCAAACCCATCAGTCAGTACGTGTACTCTTCCACCATGTTGCTAAAATGCTGCCTCCTGCTAGCACGTTCCAGATCTGCTGGTGGTGCAGGTTGTTGTGGCATGATGACAAAGCTTTCCCACATTTCGCCAATGCTAACCCAGCCTTCTAAGGTGCTGATGGTGACCCAGCTGCCCGTGAGCTGGCTTGGGTGCCACCCTGCTGAGAACACGGTTCCTCCTACTCCTCATCATCCTACTTATCCTCCTCATCCTCCAGAACTGTGCCCTGGCTGGACAATTGTGTTCCAGGCCAGGGCCTATGTTGGTGCAGGAACCCACCCTCCGAGCCACTTGTAATTGGCTGGCCTTAAGTTAAGGATAAGGCGTGTATATAGTTTTGTTTGTTTGTATGGTTAGTTTAGCTGCATTATAGATATTTTAATATGTTTTTAAGTAAATTAGTAAATAGTTGGTTAATGGTTTAAGTGAAAGGGAGGGAGGGGGGGTGTTGTGTGTGTTCGATTAACTAAATTGATTTTCACTGTCTGGTGTTTAGGAATTTCTGCACCCCAAATTCAGCACATGTGGCAGGCAGGTTATGTTGCGTCAAACCGGCTAGGTCCAGACCTGCTATTACATTTTGCCCCTTTAGCGCACAACACCAGGCCGAAGGCTCAATGGCACCAACCAATCATCCGTCTGTTGTTCCATGCCTGTCCACAGTTCCTGCACGTTGTGGGGTTTTTCCCACAAACACACAAGTTTTAAAACAGACTACTGTCATTTCGCCTGGCTGTGTTGCTGTGGGTGGTGAAGGTGTTACACTGAGTGGATGAGGGGGTGGTAGAGGAGGAGGAGGAAGCAGAGTAGTAGTAGGATGAGGTAACAGGATACAAAGAGAAATGCCCAGCAAACCTTGGGGGCGGAAGGACATTCGCAAAAATTCTATCCGCCTCTGGGCCAGCTGCTACATTTACCCACTGTGTTGTTGGTTATGTGGACATTGCCATAGATAGCGTTGCGCAGTGCACATCTGATTTTGTCTGCCACTTGGTTGTGCAGGGAAGGGATGGCTCACCTGCAAAAGTAGTGGGGGCTGGGATACACGTACTGTGGGACAGCCACCACCATAAGGTTTTTAAAACTGTCCACCAGACAGAATGACAGCATTTTAAAGGACCAGGAAGTTTGATATAAGGCATTCAGAGCCATGGGTAGGGGGGTACTTCCTCTTTCTATTTTTTTTTCTCTCCAGTGTTTGGGAGATGGACAGCTGATAGCTGAACACTTTCATGGGATTTGGTGGAGATGCTTGGTGACGATGACAGATGTGGTGGCATTGCTGCCACATCCTCTGTTTGCTGGGTGACAGGTGCCACTGTCACTCACTTGGGCTCAAGTTTAGAATGTTTATTTATTATTTTTCTCAATTTTATATTATTTTAAGTCATTTCCCTATCCACATTTGTTTGCAGGTGATTTACCTACATTTTGCTGCCTTTTGCAGCCCTCTAGCCCTTTCCTGGGCTATTTTACAGCCTTTTTAGTGCCCACAAGTTTGGGTCCCCATTGACTTCAATGGGGTTTGGGTTCGGGGTGAAGTTCGGGTCGAGTTCGTATCCCGAAACCCGAACATTTTCGGGAAGTTTAGTCGAACTTCTCGAACCCAAACATCCAGGTGTTCGCTCAACTCTACCCTTAACATAAATTTTATATTTTGTCAGTATAAAGAGTAGATGAAAATTTCTTGACAATGTGAACTTTTCATATGAAATAGTATTAAATATTTCAAGGCAAGTCAACATGAATGTCAAGTTAACCCATATTTTATTTGTAGTGGATTTTTTTTCCAGAGTTTATAGATACTAAAAGGAATAAAATAAATAGAAGATTGTAGGCTTATTGCTATTTGGAGATTTATGGAGTATCCACAGGATCTGCTTCTGTTTCAAGAACGGTTCGTGTTTGTGAGGCAGTGTGAACTGAGAGGTTGCTGTGCATGTTTAGCTCTCTTCTTTCTTTCCAATATGGCTTCCAAAAATAGTCAAGCATGCTTACTCATCTGTTTTTGGAATTCCCATTGAAGTGAATAGAGAGATATGCATATGCTGCCTCCTCTTTAGCCCTGGGATGGTATGTGATGCTGCCAGAGATGGAGCCTGACCTATCAAACATTCATGACATATCGTGTGGATGTGCCATAAATGTTCAGAAAGGGAAATGCCTTTGTGACTTACGACACACATGCTGTTTCTGTTTTCAATTTTATTTATTTTTTTCAGCCAAACACCAAAGTGGATAAAAAATTGTATTAGTGTTCTTTTACGTCAGTCATTCCTGGCTTTAGCTGAAAAACATTACATCCAGCCTTATGCTCAACTTTGGTTCTGGATTTAATCGCAGTTTTATACAAAGAATGACTCCAGTACATCTAAACTGAATACTGCCTAATGGACCTTGCATTCCAGGACATTTTCTTTATGAAAGTTCCTTGAGCACACAACTTGAGCACAAAAACAACAGGTGGCCTGAGCCTTACATTTGGACTCCATGCTGAGACAGATTTCATTAATTTATAGTGAGTGCCTTTGGTTTTTACACATTTTCTAGGTTGCTAAAATGTAAAGAATAGAAAGTTCTCTCCTCATTCCCAAAAATCCATTGGTAAAGTAAACTGTATTATATCCTGTCTGCATCTGGATATCAGGATATTTTTCTGCAGTACAGTAATTACTGTGAAATATTTGTATTGTTTAATAGCCAATAGAATGTTAATGAAGATTCCAGGCTGCAAAAGAAAATTAAATGGTTTTGTTATTTTCTTTTGTGACATACTATATATTGTAATCTTTATTTAAACAGAGAATAACTTTATATTTCACCTTTTCTCTCTTTTTTGTTTGCTAGTGATGTCATTTATGCATTTTCATCTCTGATGTGTGTAAGGTTGGATTATTTTAAATCAATGTATTTTAGAGTCAATATTACTCTCAGACCCCTGTGGTTTTACTGAAATAGACTTACATGTAGATCATCCTAAAATGTTACAGAAAAATGTATTACCCATCTAATTTTTTTGCTAATGAAAGCTAGATACTGAATCTGATCTCATCTACTATATTAAATATAAAAATTATTATTTAATTTTTTGGTGCACCAATCAAAAAAAATATCAAAATTTTTCAAACTTGAATAAAAAATTTTTTTGTTGAATTTCATAATTTTGGAATTGATTCGCTCATCTTCAGACATGACTCAATAAATTCTGTTGGACAGTTTTCTAGGCATACTATCTGACCAGAGCAGAAGTCACTACAAGTGGGGATGAACCTCATCTACAAGCAATGAGCCACATCCAGCTTTAATAATAAAGTTGTTACCTTTCACTGTAATCCCGCCTGTGATCATAATGAGATAATCGCTGAGAAGCAATCTCTACAGACCAGGAAAATATTTTGCTACTAACTTATGAGAATCATGCAATAAGTTGCTATAGGACTGTCATGGATAAAGCAATATTTATATCACTAAGGATAAATTTGGAATATATTACTGACCATTTTGCTCTTTATGAGCTCTATGGCTTTAAATGAAAAGCAACAATGTCCAAAAGTAAGGGTATGGACAGAGGCCCTTAATACAGCATCCATATGAGGACATATTAAGATATTCAATCAATTATCAGATCAATGTAGGTTTAGGACAAACAGCTTACTTATGAAAATATACCTTTACTAGCTGTCAGCCAAACGGCTCTTTGGCTAACAGCTATCCCCTGACACATACACTATCTGTATGGTCGAGCATTTATGTGTTTTCCATGTGGAGATGCTGCCAGACATCTCTCTTGATGGTTTATGCATGGTAGAACAAAAGGATTGGCATTAAAATTCAAAACACTCAAGCATATTGTCCCCCTATATAATCTGTCAGGGAGGAGTCAATAACTTTCTATACAGACCTGACTCTGAAAACATATGTTGATCTATGACTGTGGTAAAGATAGATGAGCCTGATACTTGACACTTGACGATGACAACCAGATGAGTAAGAGTAAGTTATCATCTCATGTATATTCCTGAGTAGAGATGAGCAAACACCTGGATGTTCGGGTTCGAGAAGTTCGGCCGAACTTCCCGAAAATGTTCGGGTTCGGGATCCGAACTCGACCCGAACTTTATCCCGAACCCGTACCCCATTGAACTCAATGGGGATCCGAACTTTTTGGCACTAAAAAGGCTATAAAATAGTCCAGGAAAGGGCTAGAAGGCTGCAAAAGGCAGCAAAATGTAGGTATATCTCCTGCAAACAAATGTGGATAGGGAAATTAATTAAAATAAAATAAAACAAATAAAAATTAACCAATTTCAATTGGAGAGAGGTCCCATAGCAAAAAATCATGCGTCATATCACCAATAGAGATGAGCGAACACCTGGATGTTCGGGTTCGAGAGGTTCGGCCGAACTTCCGGAAAACGTCCGGGTTCGTGATCCGAACTCAACCCGAACTTCATCCCGAACCCGAACCCCATAGAAGTCAATGGGGACCCGAACTTTTGGGCACTAAAAAGGCTGTAAAAGACACCCAGAGGGATAATATACCGCAATAAACGCATTGCGATTACAACTTTGAGCTAACGATCACCATGGGAACGCCTCCTCCAGTAGAATGTACTGTCGGATCTGAGAATTAAGTTGAAATCGCAATGCGATTCTTATATATTTGCTTAATCGCATTGCGATTTCAACTTAGCATTGCTAAATAATTCCATCCATATCGTTAACTTACTGAGTCTTTAAGTTAACGAATATGGA
The DNA here is from genome assembly GCA_033119425.1 of Bufotes viridis. Taxonomy (NCBI): domain Eukaryota; kingdom Metazoa; phylum Chordata; class Amphibia; order Anura; family Bufonidae; genus Bufotes; species Bufotes viridis. The sequence goes on from CM065597.1 coordinate 62,799,080, forward strand.
TGGAATTATTTAGCAATGCTAAGTTGAAACGGCAATGCGATTAAGCAGATATATAATAATCGCATTGCGATTTCAACTTAATTCTCACATCCGAGTACATTCTACTGGAGGAGGCGTTCCCATGGTGATCGGTAGCTCAAAGTTGTAATCGCAATGCGATTAAGCAAATACATAAGAATCGCATTGCGATTCCTACTTTTTAGTACTCAACTTTTAAAATCGTACACCACTTTAAGTTCCAAAGTTGCAATCACGTTCGAATAGAACTTGAAGCTGTCTCTTAGTCAGTTTTAGTATTGGTGTGCTGTAATAGAAGTTACATTCGTACGCGAATATAACTTAGAGCAATACAGTCAACTTTACACTGTTAGTTTTATTATCGCGATAATACAACTATTCAAGAATCGTGTACGTGCGTCTGTACGTGTGTGCGTTACCTCGGACACTATTCTATTTTGCCAGCCACAGCTGAAACCACTGATTTATGGTATTGCTATTTTGGCAATTGAATTTAACCCCAGAAAATAATCTATCCTTTGCCAGACAGCAGACAGTATTATACTTGTCTAGCCAAAGCTGGAACACCAGATTTAGGGGATTGGTATTTGGGCAATTGTATTTAACCCCTTAATAAAATATAGAAATTTCTTTCCTGAGTTTCTAGGGGTGACAATTAGCACAGCTAAGCCCCTGATGTAGGATATAGCAAAAAAAAAAAAACTAGTATTGATGGATTGATGGACTTGGTGGCAGCTTCTTCTGGCGCACCACAAGTCACAAAATGGCCACCGATCAACCCAGAAAATAAGTGACAGAAAAATGCTCTGTGCAGCCTAAAAACCAGCGAGCAAGAAACTAGCAGAAGTTCAATGATTCTCAGCTGTAAATCGATCCGTTCATTAGGTGCTGTTGCTGACCTTAACCTGCCTAATCTCGCCCTGACAGAAGCTGCGTCCTCTCCCTACACTAATCAGAGCAGTGTGACGTGCGGCGCTACGTGACTCCAGCTTAAATAGAGGCTGGGTCACATGCTGCACTTGGCCAATCACAGCCATTCCATTAGTAGGCATGGCTGTGATGGGCTCTTAGGGCAAGAAGTAAAACGCTAGCTGATTGGCTGCTGTGCAGCCCTTCAGAAAGCGGGAAGTAATCGACGAACACCGAACCCGAACCCGAACTTTTTTGAAAATGTCCGGGTTCGGGTCCGGGTCCCGAACTGTTCGCTCAACACTAATCACCAACCACTGGAGAAGGCCACTTTCAGTTATTTCGGCCCCAGCACCCAGACAGAGGAGAGAGGTCCAACAGCAAAAAATCATGCGTCATATCACCAACCACTGGAGAAGGCCACTTTCAGTTATTTCGGCCCCAGCACCCAGACAAAGGAGAGAGGTCCCACAGCAAGGAATCATGCGTCATATCACCCACCACTGGAGAACGCCACTTTCAGTTATTTCGGCCCCAGCACCCAGACAGAGGAGAGAGGTCCCACAGCAAGGAATCATGCGTCATATCACCCACCAGTGGAGAAGGCCACTTTTAGTTATTTCGGCCCCAGCACCCAGACAGAGGAAAGAGGTCCCACAGCAAGGAATAAGGCGTCATATCACCCACCACTGGAGAAGGCCACTTTCAGTTATTTCGGCCCAGCACCCAGACCGAGGAGAGAGGTCCCACAGCAAGGAATCATGCGTCATATCACCCACCACTGAAGAAGGTCACTTTCAGTTATTTCGGCCCCAGCACCGAGACAGAGGAGAGAGGTCCCACAGCAAGGAATCATGCGTCATATCACCCACCACTGGAGAAGGCCACTTTCAGTTATTTATGCCCCAGCACCCAGACAGAGGAGAGAGGTCCAACAGCAAGGAATCATGCGTCATATCACCCACCACCAGAGAAGGCCACTTTCAGTTATTTCGGCCACAGCACCCAGACAGAGGAGAGGTTCATTCAACTTTGGGTTGCACCGCAAGATCATGGTAAAGTTAAAAAAATGAGGATTCAATAAAGAAGTGCCCCGGAGTACAAGAATACATGGTTGATGGGGAGGCAGTTATAAATGTCTATTCTGCACAGGGGAGGCACAGGTCCTGTGGGATCCATGCCTGGTTCATTTTTATGAACGTTAGCTTGTCCACGTTGGCTGTGGACAGGCGGCTGCGTTTGTGAGTAATGACGCCCCCTGCCGTGCTGAATACACGTTCAGACAAAACGCTGGCCGCCGGGCAGGCCAGCACCTCCAAGGCATAAAATGCTAACTCTGGCCATGTGGACAATTTGGAGACCCAGAAGTTGAATGGGGCCGAACCATCAGTCAGTACGTGGAGGGGTGTGCAGACGTACTGTTCAACCATGTTAGTGAAATGCTGCCTCCTGCTAACACGTTCCGTATCAGGTGGTGGTGCAGTTAGCTGCGGCGTGGAGACAAAACTTTTCCACATTTCTGCCATGCTAACCCTGCCCTTAGAGGAGCTGGCCGTGACACATCTGCGTTGGCGACCTCTTGCTCCTCCTCTGCCTTCGCCTTGGGCTTCCACCTGTTCCCCTGTGACATTTGGGAATGCTATTAGGAGCGCGTCTACCAGCGTGCGCTTGTAGTCGCGCATCTTCCTATCACGCTCCAGTGCAGGAAGTAAGGTGGGCACATTGTCTTTGTACCAGGGATCCAGCAGGGTGGCAACCCAGTAGTCCGCACACGTTAAAATGTGGGCAACTCTGCTTTTGTTGCGCAGGCACTGCAGCATGTAGTCGCTCATGTGTGCTAGGCTCCCAAGAGGTAAGGACAAGCTGTCCTCTGTGGGAGGCGTATCGTCATCGTCCTCCGTATCCCCCCAGCCACGCACCAGTGATGGGCCTGAGCTGTGTCGGGTGCCACCCCGCTGTGAACCTGCTTCATCCTCATCTTCCTCCACCTCCTCCTCATCCTCCTCGTCCTCCAGCAGTGGGCCCTGGCTGGCCACATTTGTACCTGGCCTCTGCTGTTGCAAAAAACCTCCCTCTGAGCCACTTCTAACAGACTGGCCTGAAAGTGCTAATAATGACCCCTCATCCTCCTCCTGGGCCACCTCCTCTTCCATCATCGCCCTAAGCGTTTTCTCAAGGAGACATAGAAGTGGTATTGTAACGCTGATAACGGTGTCATCGCCACTGGCCATGTTGGTGGAGTACTCGAAACAGCGCAACAGGGCACACAGGTCTCGCATGGAGGCCCAATCATTGGTGGTGAAATGGTGCTGTTCCGCAGTGCGACTGACGCGTGCGTGCTGCAGCTGAAACTCCACTATGTCCTTCTGCTGCTCACACTGTCTCTCCAGCATGTGCAAGGTGGAGTTCCACCTGGTGGGCACGTCGCATATGAGGTGGTAAGCGGGAAGGCCGAAGTTCCGCTGTAGCGCAGAAAGGCGAGCAGCGGCAGGATGTGAACGCCGGAAGCGCGCACAGACGGCCCGCACTTTATGCAGCAGCTCTGACATGTCGGGGTAGTTGTGAATGAACTTCTGCACCACCAAATTCAGCACATGCACCAGGCAAGGGATGTGCGTCAAACCGGCTAGTCCTAGAGCTGCGACGAGATTTCGCCCATTATCGCACACCACCAGGCCGGGCTTGAGGCCCACCGGCAGAAACCACTCGTCGGTCTGTTGTTCAATACCCCGCCACAACTCCTGCGCGGTGTGGGGCCTGTCCCCCAAACATATGAGTTTCAGAATGGCCTGCTGACGTTTACCCCGGGCTGTGCTGAAGTTGGTGGTGAAGGTATGTGGCTGACTGGATGAGCTGGTGGAAGCAGAGGAGGAGGAAGCCGAGTAGGAGGAGGAGGCTACAGGAGGCAAAGAATGATGCTCTGCGATCCTTGGCGGCGGAAGGACGTGCGCCAAGGAACTCTCCGCATGGGGCCCAGCCGCCACTATATTTACTCAGTGTGCAGTTAGGGAGATATAGCGTCCCTGGACGTGTTTACTGGACCACGTATCTGTGGTTTGGTTGGACCTTGCCACAGATGGCGTTGCACAGTGCACACTTGATTTTATCAGATACTTGGTTGTGCAGGGAAGGCACGGCTCTCTTGGAGAAGTAGTGGCAGCTGGGAACAACATACTGTGGGACAGCCATGGACATCAGCTGTTTGAAGCTGTCTGTGTCCACCAGCCTGAATGACAGCATTTCAAAGGCCAGTAGTTTAGACATGCTGGCATTCAGGCCCATGGCTCGAGGGTGGCTAGGTGGGAATTTACGCTTTCTCTCCAAGGTTTGGGAGATGGAGAGCTGAACGCTGCCGTGTGACATGGTGGAGATGCTTGGTGACGCAGGTGGTGGTGTCGGTGGCACATCCTCTGTTTGGTGGGCGGCAGGTGCCAACATTCCTCCCGAGGCGGAGGAAGAGGCCGAGGCAGCAGCAGAAGAGGGAGCAGGGGGAGCCAGAGTGAGTTCCTTGCTTTTAAGGTGTTTACTCCACTGCAGTTCATGCTTTGCATGTAGATGTCTGGTCATGCAGGTTGTGCTAAGGTTTAGAACGTTAATGCCTCGCTTCAGGCTCTGATGGCACAGCGTGCAAACCACTCGGGTCTTGTCGTCAGCACATTGTTTAAAGAAGTGCCATGCCAGGGAACTCCTTGAAGCTACCTTTGGGGTGCTCGGTCCCTGGTGGCAGTGGCCAGTAGCAGGCGAACTCTCTTGGACGCGGCTGTTTTGCTTTTGCCCCCTGCTCCCTCTTTTGCTACGCTGTTGGCTCGGTCTCACCACTGCCTCTTCCTCTGAACTATGAAAGTCAGTGGCACGACCTTCATTCCATGTGGGGTCTAGGACCTCATCGTCCCCTGCATCGTCTTCCACACAGTCTTCCTCCCTGACCTCCTGTTCGGTCTGCACACTGCAGAAAGACGCAGAAGTTGGCACTTGGGTTGCGTCATCATCAGAGATGTGCTGACTGATGGGCTTGGTTTTCAGGTGCCACCTGTGCGCTTTCTGCAGAAGACTGGGTGGGAGATAATGTTGTGAACGTGCTGGATCCACTGTCGGCCACCCAATTGACTAGCGCCTGTACCTGCTCAGGCCTTACCATCCTTAGAACGGCATTGGGCCCCACCAAATATCGCTGTAAATTCTGGCGGGTACTGGAACCTGAGGTAGTTGGTTCACTTGGACGTGTGGCTGTGGCAGAATGGCCATGTCCTCTCCCAGCACCAGAGGGTACACTAACACCACCACGACCGCGTCCGCGTCCCTTACTAGATGTTTTCCTCATTGTTACCGTTCACCAAGCACCACAATAAGAAAAAAAATATTTGGCCCAATGTATTGATTTCAAATTCAGGCCTTTTTTTTTCAGGCACCTAACTCTATCTACCTATTTATTTATGTAGCGTATTACACTAATCCAGGCACAGCAGTAACCACTGATTTAGGGGAATATCTCTTTTAAGGCTAGTATTTAGGCCCTGAAAGAAAGGTATCCTTTTATGGACAGATTTAAACTAGGCCTGCAACAGCTGGAACACCAGATTTAGGGTATTGCTATTTTGGCAATTGAATTTCACCCCAGAACAAAATATATAATTTGCAGGACACTATGAAACTTGGCCAGCCACAGCTGAAACCACTGATTTATGGTATTGCTATTTTGGCAATTGAAGGTCACCCCAGAACAAAATATATGTTTTGGCGGACACTATCATAGTTTGCCATCCACAGCTGTGACACCAGATTTATGGTATTGCTATTTTGGCAATTGAATTTCACCCCAGAACAAAATATATCCTTTGCAGGACACTATGAAACTTGGCCAGACACAGTTGAAACCACTGATTTATGGTATTGCTATTTTGGCAGTTGAATTTCACCCCAGAACAATAACAGAACAGATTTAAACTAGGCCTGCAACAGCTGGAACACCAGATTCAGGGTATTGCTATTTTGGCAATTGAATTTCACCCCAGAACAAAATATATGTTTTGGCGGACACTAATATAGTTTGCCAGCCACAGATGTGACACCAGATTTATGGTATTGCTATTTTGGCAATTGAATTTCACCCCAGAACAAAATATATGTTTTGGTGGAAACTATTATAGTTTGCTAGCCAGTGCTGGGACACCAGATTTAGGGGATTGCTATTTTGGCAGTTGAATTTCACCCCAGAACAAAATATATGTTTTGGCGGACACTATTATAGTTTGCCAGCCGCAGCTGAAACCACTGATTTATGGTATTGCTATTTTGGCAATTGAATTTCACCCCAGAACAAAATATACCCTGTTACGGTCAGATTTAAACTAGGCCTGCAACAGCTGGAACACCAGATTCAAGGTATTGCTATTTTGGCAATTGAATTTCACCCCAGAACAAAATATACCCTGTTACGGACAGATTTAAACTAGGACTGCAACAGCTGGAACACCAGATTCAGGGTATTGCTACTTTGGCAAATGAATTTCACCCCAGAGCAAAATATATAATTTGCAGGACACTATGAAACTTGGCCAGCCACAGCTGAAACCACTGATTTATGGTATTGCTATTTTGGCAATTGAATTTCACCCCAGAACAAAATATATGTTTTTGTGGACACTTTTATAGTTTGCCAGCCACAGCTGTGACACCAGATTTATGGTATTGCTATTTTGGCAATTAAATTTCACCCCAAAACAAAATATATAATTTGCAGGATACTATGAAACTTGGCCAGCCCCAGCTGAAACCACTGATTTATGGTATTGCTATTTTAGAAACATAGAATGTGTCGGCAGATAAGAACCATTTGGCCCATCTAGTCTGCCCAATATACTGAATACTATGAATAGCCCTATCTTATATGAAGGATGGCCTTATGCCTATCCCATGCATGCTTAAACTCCTTCACTGTATTTGCAGCTACCACTTCTGCAGGAAGGCTATTCCATGCTTCCACTACTCTCTCAGTAAAGTAATTCTTCCTGATATTACTTTTAACCTTTGCCCCTCTAATTTAAAACTATGTCCCCTTGTAGCAGTTTTTCTTCTTTTAAATATTCTCTCCTCTTTAACCGTGATGATTCCCTTTATGTATTTAAAAGTTTCTATCATATCCCCTCCGTCTCTTCTTACTTCCAAGCTATACACGTTAAGGTCCTTTAACCTTTCCTGGTAAGTTTTGTCCTGCAATCCATGTACTAGTTTAGTAGCTCTTCTCTGAACTCTCTCCAAAGTTTCAATATCCTTCTGCAGATATGGTCTCCAGTACTGCACACAATACTCCAAATGATGTCTCACTAGTGCTCTGTAGAGCAGCACGAGCACCTCCCTCTTCACTCTTTACTCTCTCTTACTGTTAATGCCTCTCCCTATACACCCAAGTATTCTGCTGGCATTACCTGCTGCTCTATGACATTGTCTGCCCACCTTTAGGTCGTCTGATATAATGACCCCTAAATCCATTTCCTTAGATACTGAGGTTAGTACTGTATCACTGATTTTATATTCTGCTCTTGGGTTTTTACGCCCCAGGTGCATTATCTTGCACTTATCGACATTAAATTTTAGTTGCCAGATTTTTGACCATTCCTCTAGTTTTCCTAAATCCTTTTCCATTTGGTGTATCCCTCCAGGAACATCAACCCTGTTACAAATCTTTGTGTCATCAGCAAAAAGCCACACCTTACCATTGAGGCCTTCTGCAATTTCGCTGATAAAGATGTTAAACAATATGGGTCCCAGAACAGGTCCCTGAGGTAACCCACTGGTAACAATACCATGGTCTGAATATACTCCATTGACTACAACCCTCTGTTTTCTGTCCTTCAGCCACTGCCTATTCCATTCAACAATATGTGAGCCCAAGCTCAAAGACTGCAGTTTATTGATAAGCCTTCTATGCGGGACAGTATCAAAAGCCTTACTAAAGTCCAGATAGGCGATGTCTACTGCACCTCCGCCATCTATTATTTTAGTCACCCAATCAAAAAAGTCAATACGATTAGTTTGACATGATCTCCCTGAAGTAAACCCATGCTGTTTTTTTTATCAATCAACCCATGGGTTTTTAGATGTTCCACAATCCTCTCCTTGAGTATGGTTTCCATTAATTTCCCCTATTGATGTCAGGCTTACTGGCCTATAGTTGCCTGATTCCTCTCTACTACCTTTCTTGTGAATTGGCACAACGTTTGCTAATTTCCAATCTTCTGGGACGACACCTGTTACCAGTGATTGGTTAAATAAATCTGTTAATGGTTTTGCTAGTACACCTCTAAGCTCTTTTAATAGCTTTGGGTGTATCCTATCAGGCCCCTGTGATGTATTTGTATTAATTTTAGACAGCTGACTTAGAACCTCTTCCTCTGTAAAGACACATGAATCAAAGGATTCATTAGTCTTCCTCCCTAACTGAGGTCCTTCTCCTTCATTTTCCTTTGAAAAAACTGAACAGAAGTATTCATTGAGGCAAGTCAGCTAGTTCTTTATCCTCTTCCATATACCTTCCTTCTTTTGTTTTTATTTGGTAATTCCTTTTTTTAATTTCCTTTTTTCATTTATGTATCTGAAGAATGTCTTATCACCTTTTTTCACTGACTGAGCTAATTTCTCTTCTGCCTGAGTTTTAGAAGCTCTTATAACTTGCTTGGCCTCTCTCTGCCTCATCTTATAGATTTCCCGGTCATCCTCGTTTTGGGTGTTTTTATACTAAATGGCATCTTTTTGTTTTTAATGATTTTGGCCACTTCTGCTGAGTACCACAGTGGTCTCTTCCTTTTTTTGCCTTTACTGACAAGCCTAATGCACTTTTCTGTTGCCTTCAGTAGTGCCAATTTTAAGTAGTCCCATTTCTCTTGGACTCCCTTGAAATTTTTCCAGTCTGATAGGGACTCGTATACCACTGATCTCATTTCAGAGAAGTCTGTTTTCCGAAAATCTAAAACTTTTGTTTTTGTGTGGAGTGACTCAGTCACTGTACTGATAGTAAACCTCACTGACTGGTGATCACTGGATCCTAAGCTTTCCCCTACAGTAATATCAGATGCCAAATTGCCATTTGTGAATACCAAATCTAAAATGGCCTCCTTTCGGGTTGGCTTCTCAACTACTTGCTGTAGAGATAATCCCAGTAGGGAATTTGGAATGTCTGTACTCCTGGCAGAACTAGCAATTTTGGTTTTTCAGTTTATATCAGGAAGATTAAAGTCTCCCATAATGACAACTTCCCCTTTCAATGTCATTTTAGCCATTTCCTCGACTAGTAGATCATCCAATTCTTTGACTTGGCTTGGTGGTCTGTATATGACACCTATACGAGTTACCTTATGATTACCAAGCTGCAACGTAACCCAAACTGACTCTAAATTGGTTTCGCTGGCTTGCATTAGATTAGATTTTATGCTATCTTTCACATATAGGGCCACTCCACCCCCTTTCTTGCCTTCTCTGTCTTTCCTATATAGAGAGAACCCAGGTATTGTTATATCCCAGTCATTACTCTCATTCAACCATGTCTCAGTAACAGCCACTAAATCTATATTCTCAGATGCCATTACAGACTCAAGTTCGTTGATCTTATTCCTTAAACTGTGAGCATTTGTAGACAAGACTCTCAGCTTGTCATTTCTTATGCTATCAGCTCCTAGCATCTTCTGGCATTGTTGTTTCGGGGGGCAGCCGAACTGATGGATTGTCTCTTTTGTGCCCCCCTTTCCTATTTTAAATGTTCCTTAGCAAAAACTTTGAACTGTTCACTGAGGACATTTGTTCCCTTGAGAGAAAGATGCAAACCATCTTTCTTGTACAGTTCTTTTTCATTCCAGCTAGAGCCAACATGAGACACAAAGCCAAATCCCTGGTTCAAACACCATTCACCAAGCCATACATTGAATTCCTTAATACGCAACTGCTTGTCATGCTGACGGTTATGCACAGGCAGAACTGCAGAGAATGAGACAGTCGATGCAATCTCCCATATATCATTACCAAGTGTGTGAAAAGCTTCCTTCACCTTTGAAACTTCATTGCAAGCCAGATCATTTTTCCCAATATGGAAAATAACATCCACCTCCTTTTCCATTTTAGCTTGCTTAATAATGTTAAGGATACGTCGTCTGTCCCTGTTAACAGTAGCACCAGGGAGACATCTCACAAAACCCTTTTCTTCAAACTTCACACCTCTTATAATAGAATCGCCCACCAATAGTTGCTTACTATTAGTACTCACTACATCCTTTTTGTCTTTGTCAGTAGTCTTGCATACCTTAGGCATAGGAGATGATTGTTCCTCACCCACTGTGCCTGAGCCATCCTCCATGTTTCTCTTGCATTCTGAAAGTGCTGCAAATGAATTACAGAGAGCCATAGACTGTGGGACATGTCTTCTATCAACAGCTCTAAGTCTACCAGAACCTACAGTAACCCATCTTCCATTTCTGGAGGGCCTTTGTGGCAGTGCCATTGCAACATGCCAAGCATGAGTTTGTCTAACAGTTACTTTACAAATCTCAGATTTCAAAAATGCAATTTCCTGCTGCATTATGGAGAACTGTCTGCAGATCAGACAGCATCCAAACCTGCGAAAACTTAAACATGAAATAAAGGCACAACAATTCCTGCACTGAATCAGGTCTGCCATTTTAATGCAAGAAAATATGTTAAACAAAACTTATTAGATTGTACTCACCTCCAGATTACCAGATTTTGTGTGTTCAATTGAAGTGTAAAGACTGGTGACGTCGAAGGACGCCACCAGACACCCTTCAGGAAGTGTAATCTTGGAGATTTTTTCTAAAAAATCTTCTGTGTCTCTAATGTAGGACCTTGTGTGAGTGGCATAGTAGACGGTCAAGGAATATAGAGATGTTGGAACAAACAGAGCCAATGCCCGACACTATAGGACGGCCAGGTGGATTTTCTAGTGTTTTATGGATTTTTGGCAACACATAAATAACTGGTGTACATGGGTGTTCAACCAACAAAAACTTGTGTAGTTCCTCATCTATAATGATTTTTAATAATGTCAAACTTTGGGTCACTAGACAACTCTCTGTAAACCTCTGGATCATCTAATTGTCTCCCAATTTCTCCCACATACCATGTTGTGTCCATGACAACAAACGCACCACCCTTGTCAGCGGGTTTTATGGTGAGGCTGTTGTCATGGCACAATTCATGGAGGGCCTGTATGTCATGTTAGGATGATACAGGGGAGCATCTGAAATAGAGTCCTTTAACCTTTCCAGATCCAACTTCACAGCCTGAGTAAATGTATCAAGAGCATGAGAACAAATGGGTGGTGTGAACTCACTCCTAGTTTGAAGATCAAATTGTTTAAGTGTGAGTTCAGACCCAATTTTTTCAGAGGTGGACCGGTCCAAGGGAGGTTTTTCTGAGAAACAAATTTTAAGTTTAATGTTCCGTAGGAACCGCTGTGTATCTACCTCCATTTGGAACCAGTCCACCTTCGTATACTTTGTATATATATATATATATATATACGCACTTCACTCTGATTTTTTTTCTGGTCAAAGCGTATAGTGCCCGATTTTAGTGAAACAAGAAATATTCTTAGAGCACTGCTGCAGTAATTTTTTTCGAACACATATAGGGGCATATTTTAGTACTTCAAGAAATATATATACGCACTTTAATCTTTTTTTTCTGGTCAAAGCGTATAGTGGCCTATTTTAGTCCAACAAGAAATATATATTCTCAGTTTACTGCTGCAGTTATTTCTGGTGAAAGCATATAGGGGCGTATTTAAGTACTTCAAGAAAAATATAGTTCACTCTTAATTTTTTTTTGGTCAAAGTGTATAGTGGCCAATTTCAGTGCAACAAGAAATATATATTCTCAGTGCACTTCCGCAGTGATTTCTGTTAAAAGCATATTTCAGTACTTTAAGAAATATATATACAAACTTCTCTCTTTACATTTTTTCTGGTCAAAGCGTATAGGGAGGTATTCAGTACTATGACAAAAATATATAAGCACTTTACTCTTTGAGTTTTTTTCTGGTCAAAGAGTATAGGGTAGTAGCTTAGTAGTTTAGTACAACAAGAAAAATATATTCTTAGTGCATTTCCGCAGTTAATTGTGGTGAAAGCATTTAGTAGCCTATTTCAGTGTAAAAAGAAACATAGATTACCGTATTTTTCGCCATATAAGACGCACCGGCTGATAAGACGCACCTAGGTTTTTGGGGAGGAAAATAAGAAAAAAAATATTTTTGGTGGGTCTGGAACTAATGGTGGTTTGTGGATGGCACTGTTAATGGGGGGATCTGTGGATGTCACTGTTAATGGGGTGATCTGTGGATGGCACTGTTAATGGAGGGATCTGTGGATGGCATTGTTAATGGGGGGATCTTTAGATGGCACTGTTAATGGGGGCCCATCTGTGGATGGCACTGTTAATGGGGGCCCATCTGTGGATGGCACTGTTAATGGGGGCCCATCTGTGGATGGCACTGTTAATGGGGCCCCATCTGTGGATGGCACTGTTAATGGGGGCCCATCTGTGGATGGCACTGTTAATGGGGGATCTGTGGATGGCACTGTTACAAATGTGTCATCCACAGACCCCCATCCCATAACAGTGCCATCCACAGACCCCCTGCAGCTCCAATGTTGTACTATAAAATCATAAAATATCTCCAAGTACAAATAAATGTATTAAAGATCACCCTTATTAATGTAACACAGACCTCAATACCTCCTTTACAATACGGGCAGGCCGGGCGGGAGGAAGCGTGACTCTCCGATGGCACATGCCTGCGCCTGCTTCATTCATAAAGCAGGCGCAGGCATGTGACGTCAGAGAGTCACGCTTCCGCCGGCCGGCCGGCCTGCCCGTATTGTAAAGGAGGTATTGGGGTCTGTGTTACATTAATAAGGGTGATCTTTAATACATTTATTTGTACTTGGAGATATTTTATGATTTTATAGTACAACACTGTGAGCGGCGGGGCCGGACCGTCCCCGCTGCAATTGCCGGCCCCCAGCTCCTCCTCCCTGTCACTCCCCGCTCATACATCGCAGCCTGCGATGCTGAAGCATCGCAGCCTGCGATGTAAAAAAAAGTCAGCATTCGCCGCATAAGACGCAGGGACATTTTCCCCCCATTTTGGGGGGAAAAAAAGTGCGTCTTATACGGCAAAAAATACGGTAGTCACTTTTAGGGGTGTTTTAATTTCCATTTAATTTGTTAAGTTCAGCTACAAGTATGTCAGGCAAAGAAGTGCCAGGCCATGCACAGAAGAGTGGCAGATGCCTGAATATTTCTGGCGCAAGCAGAGGTTGCAGCAGAGTAAGGGGTCATAGCAGCAGTAGTTGCAGTGAGAGGCCTGAGCTCCCGGTGTCATCTACCGGTCGTGTCTTCACCAGCAACCCAGCGGTTCTTCATTGGTTAACTCAGTGATCAACATCATCCCAAGTGACATCAGACACCCCCAGACAACAGTCAGTGGGTTCATCAAACACAACCCTTAGTTGGCATGGCCCTGGAGCAGGCCCTGTGCCCTCACCTGTCCTCAACCTCCCTCTAGCCTTTTTTGTTCCCTCACCGTGAGAAGTACTACATGCAGCTTCAATTTTCAATGAGCATGTGCTAATAAAGGACAGTCAGCAGTTAGTGACCAGCCAGTATATGGAGGAGACATCCACCGCTTCCTCTGCTAGGCGGGCAAGTAGTGATGAGGAGAGTGGCATGGGAGCTTATATTGATGTTGTTCCCACCCTCCCCACTTCATGACTGGTCCACTATTTTGGCTTTCAGCCTGACTGACATCATCATTTATTTGACCTTTCTTCTGATCTGTCAGAAGGACGGAAAAATTAGACGCACAACAGCCTGTATGGTCCCATCAGAATTGGCTTATGATTTGGTAGTCAATAGCAGGAGTGGGGACAAAACACAGAAGACATGGAAATATTTCATTCATGTGTCATCTCTATTTTAGATCCACTCCTGTTTTTTTATTTATTTGATGATTAACCATTTAAAAGTTTTAGATCTGACACATGCAATGGCCTTTACACTCACTCACTGTATTGAATGATGTTAATGTTCTGGTAAGTTTCTAGTGGAGACATCTTCCATTTATGAGTAATTGCCTGCTTTTTCTTATTTTGATGTGCTTCCTAAAAGTGTTTAATTACTAAGCAGTGCATGAAGTTAGGTATCTGCAATCATCACGGGGTAATAAAGCACACATTAAGGTAGAGTTTTAAAAAATCAAACATTGACGTTCCCTGGCATTAACACTTACTGCAATTACGCTAGTGTGCTAAATAAAGAACCAGCCAATTTGAAGCTCAGCATAAGTGTAATTGCATAGTAGCTATGTTAATAGCAGAACATGAAGTGGAAAATCTTCTTTTGTTAAAAAATGGTCACCTGAAGTATAAAGCAGGAGATATAATTCTACATTCTTATATAGCACTTTTAAATGGTTTGACTTTGAACTATAAGATCCTTCCTGACTTAAAATTAATTGTAATAATATTTAAGACATTTTTTTTCATTATAGAAAGTAATGGCGTATCACTGTGATATGCCATCAGTTTCTGATCAATTGGGAGTCTTATTGCTATAACCCCTAAATATAAGATTGTTTTACCCTACACAGCAGCACATAGAAAAATCAACACATTTACTTGAATATGGCAATTCTGCAGTTTCATGTACAGCAAGTAGCCATGTCGCTAGGATATGCCCCCATTGTTTGAACGGAGCAGGGAGAGTGGTCGTTGGAGGACCCCCCGGATTCCGGCCACCGCCATACAAGTGAATAGGAGTGCACTGCACTTGTGCAGCCACTGCTCCCATTAATTTCTATGGGGCCGACGGAAATAGCCAAGCCATCGCTCGGCTCGAAATCCAGAGGCGAGAGCACCAAAGGAACTCCCGAACCACTGGAATAAAGTTTGTCGCAAGATAGTGAAGTTCACCATAAGATCAATTCCAAAGTTGTATTTATTATACTCACAAGATAGACAATAAAGACAGCATAAAACAAACGTCCTTCCTCGTGCATCAGCCCGACCTAGATTTCGCCGTTCAGCTTTGTCAGGGGCGATGATACCACCCCTTTCAGGTGTGGTATTTAAGGGCAATACGTCAGGTAATCCCAACCCACCCACTTTCCAAAGATGCAACATATTCATACCAACATCACCAAAAAAAAGTTATTTTCTCTAAAATCCAGCAGCAGTAAATTAAAAATAGTAATTCACAAGATATTACACAATAGTCGATATCCAGAATAGCTAAATCTAACGTTCATCCATAGGTGTAATGAGAACGCCGAAGATCCATTTAGTCACACCCCCTCCCCATTCATAAACAGATGGCCAAAGGTCCGGTCACATGATGATTCCTCCAATAATATTCTACAACCACTTATTGCAATGAACAAGGAGTCCAACCCCTAAGTCCCTTCTTCATTTATAGAGAGTCATGTGAACCAAGCTCCGGTCACATGGTAATTTTCCACCAATAGTCTTCTACAACCATTTGTTTCACTATAAAGAATAGTTCTCTTACTGCAAGTCGCTGAAGTCAAAGGTACCCCTGATAGGCAACACTTTAACCAACCAAACAGGGCTTAAGGTCAAACTCTATATTCAGCCCGTTTGGTTTCAAGGTATCCAATTTGTATATCCACTCCACTTTCTTGCGGTTTATATTAGATATCGTATCCCCCCCCCCACACTAGTTCTCCTTAACCCTTTCTAATCCAGTGAACCTCAGACCGGCGGGGTTTTTGTTGTGAAATTGCTTGAAGTAGTTACCTATATGTTCCTGCACCCCTGTTTTGAGTTTACGGATGGTCCTGCCCATATATTGGAGCCCACACAGGCACTCCAGTAGATAGACACACCAATAGCTGATCTCAGGGAGACCAGCTACAAAAAACACTGCGGAGCCTCATTTAAGAGTCTCAACACAGGAATCCGAAGTGCAAAGCCCCCTGGGAAACAGTAATGTGCAAAATAAATGTGGAGCCCCAGTTATGGGTCTACAACACAATGAAAGCCAGAAATCCCTCAAAGGAAGGAAAACTGAGCAAAGGGGTGTCTCCATTACAGAGATCACCAAATCCACCATATTAATTGGCCCCTATGTCAAGATCCCGCTTTTTTACAAGCTTTAAGGATGTGCCGGGGAAAACCTAAGCCAGTTATCCATCCACAGACAGCTGTTTCGGGGTGTTGCCCCTCATCAGTGCGGAGTAGGACTCCAATAGATAGACCATTCTCATTTGTTCGCATGACATCTCTGCTTTTATCTTATATGTCCGATCACCCTTAGATTTAACCTCTTGTATGTTTTTCATCTTTTTGTTTTCCCTTGTGCGCTTTCTGCAAACACTGCAGAAAGCGCACAATGTGAACTTGTCCTTTTCATTTTTTACAGCCTTAGTAGATATGTGGGTCATTTTTCAAAGTGGACCAGTTTTTACATAAAGAGTTTTTCAGCGGACCCACAAGTGTATTAAAATGAGTCAAAAATGTGAATCTAAAGTCATTTGATTCTTTCATAATATTTCTACTTTTATGATTATCCCACATCTCCACTTATTTACTCACTTTTTCTAAATGGTTCTGGTCATATCCTTTCTCCTCAAACCTGCTTAGGATTATTTGGCTTTGCTCCCTATAATCACTGAGTTCAGTACAGTTTCTACACATTCGGGTAAATTGTGCCTTTGGAATATTACTCTTTCCAGGGTCAAAGTGACAAAGTGACAACTTTCCATGTCTATGTATCCATTAACATCAGTTTGTTTAAAAAATGTCTTGGTTTTAAATTGGTTGTTCTCAACAAAAATAGTTAGAGTTAGGAAATTGATACTAGTAGCACTTATTTCACTGGTGAAGCTAAGATTGTGATTATTTTCATTGCTCTTCACAATAAATTGTTCAAGACCCTGGCGTTCCCCCTCCCATATAACAAGGCAATCATCAATAAACCGCTTCCATAGCAATAATTTTCCGTCCCTATGGGTTTGTTGTAAAAGGGGGTCAATAGCTATTTTTTCCCAGGATGCCATATACAGAGTGGTAACTCACAGAAAAAAGATGCACCACATGGATAAGCAACTGACAACAGGGGCTCCGATATGTTCCTGATTGGAAATATTGGCGAATCTCTCAGCTTTTAACACCAGAGTGAGGGATTAGCCAGTGTTGTCAGTTGCTTATCCATGTGGTGCATCTTTTTTCTGTGAGTTATGTGTTTATATATTTTTCATCCGCACATGTTTTATTTTGTGTAGGATGTTGGTGTGGTGCTTGTGGTTCGCGCCGGTATCCTCCATTGTATGCAATTTTTGCTGGGGATAGCCGTTCGCTGCGAACCACATGCGGAGGAACTGCCCCCCCAGTTAGAAACACGCCACAGTGTTTGGGGTTTGGAGCAGTCCCACCCATTTTGGCCACGTTTATTTCTGTGATTCTTGTTTTATATGTATTGAATGTGCCATTGCATATGGCTGGTAAACATTCTGTTGCACCTGGAAGCCGGTGTCACATGGTCTGTTGTAGGTGTAGCTTGCGGCCTCATTTGTTCCCCATTGCATTGTTGGTCCTGCAATGCAGGTGAGTGGGAGGGGGCTGTAGGCTGCTTAATACCTGTTCAGACCATGTTCACACACCATAGGTAGTCTAGTGGTAGGACCCCATGTCATGCTGAGATACCGTGAAGTGGTGCTTAAAGGGGCTCCGATATGTTCCTGATTGGAAATATTGGCGAATCTCTTATTGGCGAATCTCACATGCGGAGGAACTGCCCCCCCAGTTAGAAACACGCCACAGTGTTTGGGGTTTGGAGCAGTCCCACCCATTTAGGCCACGTTTATTTCTGTGATTCATATACAGATTGGCCAAACTGGGGGCACATGTTGCCCCCACTGCCATTCTAGTCAACTGGAGATTGTAAATGTCATCAAACCAAAAATAATTCCTACTCAGATAAAAATTCAAACAATCAAGTATAAAATTTGCTTGAGGCTGAGACATAGACACATCACCTTGTAACTGTTCTCTCACTGCCTCTAGTCCTAGATCTTTTGGGATCACAGTGTATAAGGAAGATACATCAACTGGTCTGTATGTATAATAGAGCCAGTCGACAGAAGGGTCTTTACATCCATGGTGTGGTTATTGATCGCATATTTAGCAAGATTTAATTTCCTAATATATTTATGGATGTCTAGAAACATCCCAAATTTATTAGGTTTTTCTTTAGGGGCAAATTTTACGCCCTTTCCCAAAACATTGGTGAGAGCTCAAATTATAAATACCATCTAATTCTCCCTGCTTTTTTTGTGCAAGGGGCTGATGTTTTCCCCCTCCCCCCTCCCTCTACTAGATTTCTTTTTAGTGGGGTGGCAATCTATAAAGGGGTGTTTATTAAAGTTTCCCTTTTCTATGATGTCTTGTCTATCTGCACTCCCTTTATAGCCCGGTGTGGAAAATTTTCTGGAATACTAGCCACCGATGGGGATGCTTTTTGTTTGTTCACTGTATTATTAACTCTAAAATTATCCCGATTTGGATGTTTGTAATAGTGTTGATAGAGATATTTAAAATTAGATCTATAAGTATTCTGTTGTCCTGATGGTCTTCTATAATAGTGATTATTAATATACAATCTGGATATATATTGGTCTTGCTGCTGATCAAATTGCTGATTATATCCATACCATCCTCTTTGCGGACCACTATTTTGTTTTCCAACCCCATTGACATTGTGATTTCCTTTCACAGGTAAGGCTACATCATTCTTATTAACCCTTGCCTTATCCTGAATTTGTGTCTCCTTACTCTTATTTCTCTATTTATATATCCTATTATATTTATAATCATCACATACCTACAAATATTTCCTGTGTTTTTTATCCTTCACCTCTTGTTCAATTTTTACCAAATTCTCTTGACATTTTTTTAGATAGATCCCAATACTGCTTTTTATTTTTATGTGGTTCTAATATTGATTTAAAATTATCCACATTCTCATTAATAAATCTTAGCTTAGCTTTTCTCTTCTCTATAATAAAAGACATTACTTTAAAACCACATTGCTGACTTTTGGACTGCCTTATCTTGATTCCATTTCCTTAATTTTATCTTCTGAATACCTTTCTTTGTACATTATGATGACTTGATGACCCATCTGCTAAATGTTATACAGAGGTACCTAAGGCCCCTTTCACACGAGCGAGTTTTCCGTGCAGGTGCAATGCATGATGTGAATGCATAGTACTCGGACTGAATCCTGACCCATTCATTTCAATAGGTCTGTGTACATGAGCGTTTTTTTTCACGCATTAGTTCTGCGTTGCGTAAAAAAAAGCAGCATGTTCTACATTGTGTTTTTTACGCAGTCCTGGCCCCATAGAAGTGAATGTGGGTTCAGTGAAAAACACATCGCATCCGCAAGCAAGTGAGGATGCAATACATTTTTCACTGATGGTTGCTAAGAGATGTTGTTTGTAAACCTTCAGTTTTCTATCACGCGCGTGAAAAACGCATCAAAACGCATTGCACCCGCGCGGAAAAAACTGAACAACTGAACGCAATCGCAGACAAAACTGACTGAACTTGCTTGTTAAATGGTGCGAGTTTCACTGAACGCATCCTGAACGCATCCGGAACCAATTCGTCATGCTCATGTGAAAGAGGCCTAAGGCCTTATTCACACATCCGCAATGTAGTCCGCATGTATTCCGCAATTTTGCGGAATACATGCGGACCCATTGACTGTGAATGGGGCCGGGAAAGATGCGGAGAGCACACACTGTGCTCTCCGCATCCGATTTTGCGGAGCGCGCCGCCGATTTTCCGGTCCGCGGCTCCGCAAAACAAATAGAGCATGTCCTATTCTTGTCCGCAATTGCGGACAAGAAGAGGCATTTTCTATGGAGTTCGGGCAATGTGCGGTCCGCAAAAATGCGGAATGCACATTGCCGGTGTGTCCGTGTTTTGCGGATCCGCGGCTCCGTGGATCCGCAAAACACAACGGATGTGTGAATAAGGCCTAAGGCCTCTTTCACACGGGCGTCATGTTTGACGCCCGGATTGAATGCGGGTGCGTTGCGGGAATATGCGCGATTTTTCCGCGCGTGTGCAAACATTTGTAATGCGTTTTGCACGCGCGTTGGAAAAATCGCCATGTTTGGTACTCAGACCCGAAGCCGGACTTCATCACTGAAGTCTAGTTTCGGGTTGAGTATTCTGGAGATTTTATTATTTTCCCTTATAACATGGTTATAAAGGAGAATAATAGCATTCTTAATAAAGAATGCTTTGTATAATGTTGATGAAGGGGTTAAAAATAAAAAAACTTAACTTACCATAGCCACTTGACCGCGTAGTTGGCGATCTGTCTTCTCTCTTCAAGCTTTAGCTACCAGATAAAGGACCTGTGATGACGTCACATCACATGGTCCAATCACATGGTCCATCACGAACCATGTGATGAAGGGGGATGGCGAGGATGGGAAGGGGGATGGAGAGGTTGGAAAGAGGGATAGGTGTGGGGTGGGGGATAAGTGTAGGATGGGGGATAGGATGGTGGTTGGGGAGTGGGGCAGTGTTGCGCTTTTCACAAGACGCAGTCCATCTGTCTTCTGGCCTTATACAGCTGGTCGGGCTCAAGTCATTCCATCACGGGGAGCAACGATAACAGATAGTGATTTGCCGGAGTAATTTGTGTTGTCAACACTACCCCTCCTGAAAACAACGCAATTTCTCCTCCAAAGCAGCAACTCTATTTGTGAATCCCATCAAGGACTCGTAAACGAGCCTTGTGAGATCCTCGTAGTCTGCCTGACGGCTCCTACCTGACCTCTGGCGATGCATTAGTGCCTCAAAGAGAGGGGCCAAAGTGGCCATTGTTGAGTCTCCAGAGGGCACAGGTAGGGGAACATTGTGGTCCTGACCACTTGCATGAGCAGGTCAAGGGGGACACTCGGTGGCTGGCTCATCAGGGACCACCTCTGAGGGAACTTCCGGCACCCAAGTACGGCTTGCTGTTCTGTAAAGCAAAACAAAAAAAAAATGTAATTACTGTTGAGAATCAATGGAATACAGCTGAGAAAAGTGACTTCTGATGCAACATATTAAGTAGCTTTCAAAAAAAATCGCATACAGATACTGTACATAGATAGAGACTATACAGAGAAGTGTATATGTACAGTGTGATTTTTTTTTTCTGAAAGCAACTTCTGATGTATAATCAAAAGCACACTTCCCTCATCTCTACTAAATACTATGTGGATGTCCAAGACAGAGTGTCAAATGACAGTCTGCCTGGGACATAAACATAGATTTGAGAACATAAATCATAATCGGTATAAACTAAATTTCTTACCTTCGCAGGTCTAGGGTTCTTCGTAGGAACCCCAAAGCGGCAGTGTAACGGTAAGGCCACTTCAAGGTTCCTCCAGACCCACTCGGACGCCGAAGTTCATCATTTTAATCCCTTTTGTAGCAGTCTCTGATTGACCGCCACCGAACCATGATTGTATTCCCTGGAAAAAAAAAGAAAAAACATAAAAAAAAAGTTATTTGGTAAAATACATGAGGTGTTGACATCAAAAGTGGTTTACTATTTATTTGAAACAGCAACAACAACAAAAAAATAAATAGTTGTCTAACTATTGGTGACCGTGACTCACATCAACTAGACGGTAAACCACTTATGATCAATAAAACATACGTGTACGCTATATACAAACAAATAATGTATACTTACGGCCCTGCTACCGTTGACTTTCTCTGAGGTAGTCCCAGTTCGGCACTATTGCCTCACAGATCTGTTGGCAGAGGTGCCGCATTGCTTGATGGTCTGCGTGGCGGCAATCTGTATGGTCCCAAAGAGGTGGTCGTGGTCGTACCTCCACCATCTGGATGAGGAGGTCGTTGTCAATGAATAAACCACCAACGTCCTCCTCATCCATTCTGGTGGAGACTCTGGAACCCTAAAAAAAAAAAAAAAAGTATGTTTTTATAATTATTAATTAATAAGCATTAGATTGAAAATACTCCCGCAACCGCCACGTGCTCCCTGACCTCCTCCAGCAGTGGCTTGACGACCTCTCTGTGCGTCAACGGGAATAGATGGCTATAAAAAAAAAAAAAAATTGATGTAAAGAAATACAATGACATGTATCTTTGATGGCAAAAAATTTAAAATAGGTACTATTTGCTGGGCTCCACCCCCGACTTCCTCCTCAGTTGAGCCGGGAGTTGACTCCTCAATAGACGTTGACTGAAATTTTTTTTTAAAAATAATACAAGTTAGAAGGCCAGTTTATTGGCCTGTATTTGTGGGAGGGGCGTAAGTAGATTTATACCAGGCAGGCGCCCCCCTTGGGCGTGTCGACGGTGCTGCGTAGTTGTGTGCAGTCTGAGCCACCTGTTGCAGCACATGGGCTGAATCTGCAGCTTCCATACCCAGTCACCATTCAGGATCCCAGTTGAGGTAGTTCCGGTCGGGTGAGGGTTTGCGGCAAGCTCGTGCAGCATCGTCCTGTTACAGTCCGGCTGGCGATGTGTTGGCTCCTTTGGTGAGGAGGAGCAGCATTGCACTGGAGTGATTTACCTGGCAGCCCACGTTTAGCGCCCACGTGGCAGCACGATTAGTCCAGCCGGCAGTGTGTCAGCTCCTTTGGTGAGTAGGAGCAGCACTGCACCGGAGTGATCCTGCCTGGCACCCCCACGTTTGGCGCCCACGTGGCAGTACGGTTAGGTAGCAAGGGTCAGCGTAACTCTGTCTCGTTTTCTCGCAGGCTTCCATGTCTTGCACAGGTCACCTTGCTTACTCTGTCCGTGTATATCTGTATGTCTTTCTTCTCTGCTTTTCACTTCGCTGCTCGCCAGCAAACCTCTCTCGCTATCCGCTATTATTTCTGCAGACAGACTTTTGCCTTGTTCACACTGACATCCAGCATTATCCCCTTACTTGCATTATAGAGGGATAGGTTCAGGCAGCTGACTAATCCAGGTGGAGCAGAGTTGCTGTTTACAAAGTGTTATTGTTTCTTTAGTATAAATGCTATTTTGCGATATGTATATTAAGTAGACGGTAAGCTCCTCTGTGTTAAGGTATCTTCCCAGCAAACCTCTCTCACTATCCGCTATTATTTCTGCAGACAGACTAAAGCCTTGTTCACACTGAAACCCAGCATTATCCCCTTACTTACATTATAGAGGGTGAGGCAGCTGATTAATCCAGGTGGAGCAGAGTTGCTGTTTTCAGAGTGTTATTGTTTCTTTAGTATAAATGCTATTTTGCGATATGCATATTAAGTAGACGGTAAGCTCCTCTGTGTTGAGGTATATTTCATTTGTCTTGTTTTAATTGTTTTGGAAATGTAAAATGTGTGTGTATCACTTTAAGGTTATGGACCTGAGTTTGTGTACTTAATAAGCACCTGTGCTTGGTGCTGGGGATCCATCTTCAGTTCAGTGTGTTAGCTGGACACTGGGGGAGCTACTTGCTACAAAGGTAATTGCAGAGACCCATGAGGTCCTTTAATTTTGTTATTTTGCCTCGTTTTGTTGCATTATTTGTGCTAAAAATGGATAGAAGCGTGGCTTTCGCTGAGAACCGAGTTTAGTTTGTTTTTACGGCATATACGCCCACATCTCTACTGGGTACATGTGCTGATGGTGGCGACGTTTGCATGTACTCACCTATAGCGGAGTGGTGTGGTGCAGGTGGTTTATATTACTGGATGCCTCACGTCTGTGTCAGCATACTACCACAGTCAGGTTTGTCTTTACATGTCATTTGTTGCTTTTCAGGTCCCGTCACAGCTCGCCATCTTCAGTTGATGTGGTCAATCACATCTCGTGCTTAGGTAGTAGAAATGGAAAAAAAATCACATTACGGGGTGGGTTTTGCCACTTGACGTTTTATTTTAGGTTGTTATAGGTTCAGAATGTTGGGTAAGTCACATTTTCATTAGTTTGCTGTCTCGCAACTTCAGACCTGACCCATCACTCAGGCCTCGGCGGTTTCAACCATTTAGTTGGTTCTGATTCATGCAGACATCACGTCGGTGTCGGCATACTACCACAGCCAGGAGCATCTTTGCATGTCATTTGCTTTTTCAGGTCGCGTCACAGCTCGCCATTCTCAGTTGGTGTGGTCAATTACATCTGTTGCTAAAGTAGCGAAAAAAAAAAAAAAAAAAAATTAAAGGGAAAATAAAGTATATGTGGAACTTTATCAGCTTACAAACTCGCTACTTGATGTTTCTTAAAAGACTGCTATAGGTTCAGAGTGTTGGGTGAGTCACGTTTCATCAGTTTGAGTTATCACAACGTCAAACTGTACATGTCGCTCAGGTCACGGAGGTTTCAACTCTTTCGTTTTTCTGGTGCTTCCGCTGGCACTGCTTTTGTTGCCATTTCTTGGCCTCTACACAATCATTTTCTTTCCGACTTTCCATTCAGGGTGCCCGGTTCGTGTCTTTCAGCAATTACTGGCAGCAGTAACAAACCAAGGCCTTGTGAGTACTCTGTTGCGGTTCCCATGGCCTGCTCGCCACTGGTGTTGGGAGCGAGTATTCGCAAGGCGAGTTTGATCTCGAATATCGGGATTTCGAGGTTTGCGAATATGTCAAATACTTGACCCCATATTCGCAAGTACGTATATTCGCTCTTGAGATGCATAGTGAGTGATAGGGAAACTGTATCTAGAAAAAAAAAAATTATATTCAGACATAATTTCCCCAACCTTAGTTGCTTCTTTCACAGTTCCCACTATTCCTGTCAGAGTAGAGATTTAATAGTTAAAACTGTCCTGCCAATGTTCGTCACTTGAATAATCGCTTTAATATATTTGCGGTTTGCATTCCCAGACCTACCTAGCGTTAACAGGTCGTGTCAGACTCCAGTACTCTGAGTGTATTGTCGAACTCCGTACATGTCTTTTCGCCCCTTCCATTCACTCAATTGACTCCCGCCATTTTAAGCTTTCTATACGTGAAAAGCTGTTTAAACATTATTAAGTTAATAACGAACAATTTATGCGCACGCAAATATTACTCAAATTAATTGCTAGTCATGATAATGCATGCGATATAACTAATATTGTGAATGTGAGACGAATGTGATGCAGGTTGTTCGTCGGACGTCGCAAGGTCGAATGTGGGTCTTTGCGCTCATCTCTACTCACACCTCTCAGTCGTGCGGCATGACCGCATGCCTATGTCCAAATTAGGGTTGAAACCTACATCTATCTGCCTTTCCTTCAGGTGAGGTGCGGCATATGCTGCCTCTAGGTACGAAAGTTCTGGCCCATTTTATCCGGAAGCTAGGTCAGTAGTGCTCTGAGGTATGAACCTAATAAACATGCAATCTAGTCGAGAGATTTTCTTGCATTCTAGAGGTTGGTCATGTTGGTGTTGCTGCTGGCACTGGTTTCGTTGCCATTTTTGGCCCCAATATAATCATTCTCTTTCCGAAATTACTTTCAGAGTGCCCGGCTTCGTGTCTTTCAGCAATTACTGGCAGCAGTAACAGACCAAGACCTAAGAGTTCTCTGTTGCGGTTCTCACGGCACCACTCACCACTTCTCAGTTATGCGGCATGTCCTATCCCGGTGTCCAATTTTAGGGTCCAAACCGACAGCTATACGGCCTTTCCTTCAGGTCAGGTGCAGCATGTGCTGCCTCTGGGAACAATAGTTCTGGCTCATGTTATCCGGAAATTAGGCGCTGTGCATGTTCAGCAGGTTCCTACCTCAGCCTAGTTGAGAGATGTTCTTGCATTCCAGAGATTGGTCATGTTAGTGTTGTTACGTACTATTGTGTATCATTTAGTTGTTAGCTTTTTTTGTTTTTGGCCCCTTTCAGGCATTCCTCCTACGCAGCGGTTACGGCACAACTCAAGCCGCTTAGCCTGGTTAGGTAGGCAGGTAGACTTACGTGTCATGTAGCCCCGACCATAGTTTAACAATTGTAAACACTACTCAACTTTACATACCGTATCACGTCTGCGTCGTTGTCTTGGAGGAGAGCTCCTGGCCTCACTTGAAGATATGCCTTTAAAAAATAGAAATACTTTATACTTTAATATTTACAAAACAAAGAAAGCTAAATTTTATATTACTTACTGCTCATTTTGTAAATTAAAATTTAGGCTGCCTTTAGTAGGCGGGCTGGCTGGAAGGCTAGCTGGCCGTCTGGGTGCTGGGCTGGCCGGCAGGCGAGCTGGCTGTCTGGGTGTAGGCAAGCTGGGTGGCGGGCTGGCCGGCAGGCTGGCAGGCTGCCTTATTATAAATTTTCTAAATCTAATTTTCAACAAACATTTTTTTTTTTTTGTGGTCGCCATGTCGTATAAGTACATAGTGGATGCTAGGAGTAGTAGTACTTAGGTACTGCAACCCCTAGCATCCACCATGTACTCATACTAGATGCAGTCCCCAAGCAAAAGTGCACAGGGGGTGTGATTTAGTATAAGTACATGGTGGATGCTAGGAGTAGCAGGACCTGAGTACTACTACCCCTAGCATCCACCATGTACTTATATTAGATGCAGTCCCCGTGCAAAAGTACATGGGGGCTGCATTTAGTATAAGTACATAGTGAATGCTAGGAGTAGCAGTACATAGGGCTACTACTCCTAGCATGCACTTACAGCTCCTATATAGAAGTACATAGGAGCTGCTTATATTTGTTTTTATTGATTTCTTCTATCAAAAAAACATACTTCATACTCGCCTTCAATGGCGTCCTTTAGAGATGAGCGAACACCTGGATGTTCGGGTTCGAGAGGTTCGGCCGAACTTCCGGAAAATGTCCGGGTTCGTGATCCGAACTCAACCCGAACTTCATCCCGAACCCCATAGAAGTCAATGGGGACCCGAACTTTTGGGCACTAAAAAGGCTGTAAAAGACTCCCGGAAAGGGCTAGAGGGCTGCAAAAGGCAGCAAAATGTAGGTAAATTCCCTGCAAACAAATGTAGATAAGGAAATGATGACTTAACATAAAATAAAATAAAATTAACCAATATTAATTGGAGTTAGGTCCCATAGCACAGAATCAGGCTTCAAATCACCCACCAATGGAGAAGGTCACTTACTATTATTTCGACCCCAGCATCCAGACAAAGGAGAGAGGTCCCATAGCAGAGAATCTGGCATCATATCAACCACCACAGGAGATGGCCACTTTCAGTGACTTAGGCCTTAGCACCCAGACAGAGGAGACATGTCAGATAGCACAAGCATTACATTTATACCATCCAGCACAGGAGAAGGCCTCTTTTAGTTACTTTGACCCCTGCACCCAGAAAGAGGAGAGAGGCCCCACAGCACATATTTAGGCATCATATCACCCACCACAGGAGTAGGCCACCATTTAGTTAATTTGACCCCTGCACCCATGTCAGCTGGTACAAGCATCAGTTTCACATCACCCAGCACAAGAGAAGGCCACTTTGAGAGACTTTGACCCCTGCACCCAGACGGAGGAGAGAGGTTTCACAGCAGAGAATCAGGCATTTAGATCACCCACCACAGGAGTAGGCCACCATTTAATGGGACCCCGGCAACCATGTCAGATGGCACAAGCATCAGTTTCACATCACCCAGCACAAGAGAAGGCGACTTTGAGAGACTTTGACCCCTGCACCCAGACGGAGGAGAGAGGTTTCACAGCAGAGAATCAGGCATTTAGATCACCCACCACAGGAGTAGGCCACCATTTAGTTAATTTGACCCCTGCACCCATGTCAGCTGGTACAAGCATCAGTTTCACATCACCCAGCACAAGAGAAGGCCACTTTGAGAGACTTTGACCCCTGCACCCAGACGGAGGAGAGAGGTTTCACAGCAGAGAATCAGGCATTTAGATCACCCACCACAGGAGTAGGCCATCATTTAATGGGACCCCGGCAACCATGTCAGATGGCACTTGTATCACATTTATATCACCCAGCACATGACGAGGCCACTTTCAGTGAGTTAGGCCTTAGCAACGAGATAGAGGAGACAGGTCAGATAGCACAAACATAAGTTTTATTGATCACCCACTACAGGAGTCGGCCACCTTTAGTTAATTTGATAGCTTCAACCATGTCAGATGGCACTTGTATGACATTTTTATCACCCAGCACATGACAAGGCCACTTTCAGTGAGTTAGGCCTTAGCACCGACACAGAGGAGACAGGTCAGATAGCACAAGCATCAGTTTTAGATCAACCAACACAGGAGAAGGGCACTTTTAGAGACTTTGACCCCTGCAGCCACACGGAGGAGAGAGGTCCCACAGCAGAGATTCAGGCATTTATATCAGCCAGCACAGGAGAAGGCCGCTTTCAGTGACTTAGGCCTTAGCACCGACACAGAGGAGACAGGTCAGATAGCACAAGCATCAGTTTTACATCAACCACCACAGGAGAAGGGCACTTTTAGAGACTTTGACCCCTGCAGCCACACGGAGGAGAGAGGTCCCACAGCAGAGATTCAGGCATTTATATCAGCCAGCACAGGAGAAGGCCGCTTTCAGTGACTTAGGCCTTAGCACCGACACAGAGGAGACAGGTCAGATAGCACAAGCATCAGTTTTACATCAACCACCACAGGAGAAGGGCACTTTTAGAGACTTTGACCCCTGCAGCCACACGGAGGAGAGAGGTCCCACAGCAGAGAATCAGGCATCTATATCAACCACCACAGGAGATAGGCCACTTTCAGTGACTTAGACCTTAGCACCCAGACAGAGGAGACATGTCAGATAGCACAAGCATCAGCATTTACATCACCCAGCACAGGAGAAGGCCACTTTTAGTGACTTTGGCCCCTGCACCCAGACGGAGGAGAGAGGCCTCACAGCAGAGAATCAGGCATTTATATCACCCACCACAGGAGTAGGCCACCATTTAGTTAATGTGACCCCGGCAACCATGTCAGATGGCACAAGCATCAGTTTCACATCACCCAGCACAGGAGAAGGCCACTTTGAGAGACTTTGACCCCTGCACCCAGACGGAGGAGAGAGGTTTCACAGCAGAGAATCAGGCATTTAGATCACCCACCACAGGAGTAGGCCACCATTTAATGGGACCCCGGCAACCATGTCAGATGGCACAAGCATCAGTTTCACATCACCCAGCACAAGAGAAGGCGACTTTGAGAGACTTTGACCCCTGCACCCAGACGGAGGAGAGAGGTTTCACAGCAGAGAATCAGGCATTTAGATCACCCACCACAGGAGTAGGCCACCATTTAGTTGATTTGACCCCTGCACCCATGTCAGATGGTACAAGCATCAGTTTCACATCACCCAGCACAAGAGAAGGCCACTTTGAGAGACTTTGACCCCTGCACCCAGACGGAGGAGAGAGGTTTCACAGCAGAGAATCAGGCATTTAGATCACCCACCACAGGAGTAGGCCATCATTTAATGGGACCCCGGCAACCATGTCAGATGGCACTTGTATCACATTTATATCACCCAGCACATGACGAAGGCCACTTTCAGTGAGTTAGGCCTTAGCAACGAGACAGAGGAGACAGGTCAGATAGCACAAACATAAGTTTTATTGATCACCCACTACAGGAGTCGGCCACCTTTAGTTAATTTGATAGCTTCAACCATGTCAGATGGCACTTGTATGACATTTTTATCACCCAGCACATGACAAGGCCACTTTCAGTGAGTTAGGCCTTAGCACCGACACAGAGGAGACAGGTCAGATAGCACAAGCATCAGTTTTAGATCAACCAACACAGGAGAAGGGCACTTTTAGAGACTTTGACCCCTGCAGCCACACGGAGGAGAGAGGTCCCACAGCAGAGATTCAGGCATTTATATCAGCCAGCACAGGAGAAGGCCGCTTTCAGTGACTTAGGCCTTAGCACCGACACAGAGGAGACAGGTCAGATAGCACAAGCATCAGTTTTACATCAACCACCACAAGAGAAGGGCACTTTTAGAGACTTTGACCCCTGCAGCCACACGGAGGAGAGAGGTCCCACAGCAGAGATTCAGGCATTTATATCAGCCAGCACAGGAGAAGGCCGCTTTCAGTGACTTAGGCCTTAGCACCGACACAGAGGAGACAGGTCAGATAGCACAAGCATCAGTTTTACATCAACAACCACAGGAGAAGGGTACTTTTAGAGACTTTGACCCCTGCAGCCACACGGAGGAGAGAGGTCCCACAGCAGAGAATCAGGCATCATGTCAACCACCACAGGAGTAGGCCACCTTTTGTTTCTTTGACCCCTGCACCCAGAAAGAGGAGAGAGGTCCCACAGCAGAGAATCAGGCATTTCGATCACCCACCACAGGAGAAGGCCGCTTTCAGTGACTTTGGCCCCTGCACCCACACAAAGGAGACATGTCAGACAGCACAAGTATAACATTCATATCACCCAGCACAGGAGAAGGACACTTTCATGTACTTTGGCCCCGGCACCCAGACAGAGGGAAGGTTCATTCAACTCTGGGTTGCACCCCAAGATCCTACTTAATTTCAAAAATTGATTTTTCAATGAAGAAGTGGCCAGGAGTACAAGACAACATGGTTTAAGGCAGTTATTAAGGACTACTCTGCACAAGGGAGGGTCAGGTCTTGTGGGATCCATGCCTGGTTCATTTTTATAAACGTCAGCTTGTCCATGTTGGCTGCGGACAGGCGGCTGCGTTTGTCAGTAATGATGCCCCCTGCCGTGCTGAATACACGTTCAGATAAAACGCTGGCCGCCGGGCAGGCTAGCACCTCCAAGGCATAACATGCTAATTCTGGCCACGTGGACAATTTGGAAACCCAGAAGTTGAATGGGGCCGAACCATCAGTCAGTACGTGGAGTTGTGTGCAGATGTACTGTTCAACCATGTTAGTGAAATGTTGCCTCCTGCTAACACGTTCCGTATCAGGTGGTGGTGCAGTTAGCTGTGGCGTGGAGACAAAACTTTTCCACATTTCTGCCATGCTAACCCTGCCCTCAGAGGAGCTGGCCGTGACACTGCTGCGTGGGCGACCTCTAGCTCCTCCTCTGCCTTGGCCTTCCACCTGTTCCCCTGTGACAGTTGGGAATGCTCTCAGGAGCGCGTCTACCAGCGTGCGCTTGTACTCGCGCATCTTCCTATCACGCTCCAGTGCAGGAAGTAAAGTGGGCACATTGTCTTTGTACCGTGGATCCAGCAGGGTGGCCACCCAGTAGTCAGCACACGTTAAAATGTGGGCAACTCTGCTGTCGTTGCGCAGGCACTGCAGCATGTAATCGCTCATGTGTGCCAGGCTCCCCAGAGGTAAGGACAAGCTGTCCTCTGTGGGAGTCGTATCGTCATCATCCTCTGTATCCCCCCAGCCACGCACCAGGGATGTGCCTGCGCTGTGCTGGGTGCCACCCTGCTGTGAACCTGCTTCCTCCTCATCCACCTCCTCCTCATCCTCCTCATTCTCCAGTAGTGGTCCCTGGCTGGCCACATTTGTACCTGCCCTCTGCTGTTACAAAAAACCTCCCTCTGAGCCACTTCTAACAGACTGGCCTGAAAGTGCTAAAAACGACCCGTCATCCTCCTCCTCCTCCTGGCCCTGGCCCACCTCCTCTTCCATCATCGCCCTAAGCGTTTTCTCTAGGAGACATAGAATTGGTATTGTCACGCTGATAACAGTGGTATCGCCACTGGCCATGTTGGTGGCGTACTCTAAACAGCGCAACAGGGCACACAGGTCTCGCATGGAGGCCCAATCATTGGTGGTGAAGTGGTGCTGTTCCGCAGTGCGACTGACCCGTGCGTGCTGCAGCTGAAACTCCACTATGGCCTGCTGCTGCTCGCACAGTCTCTCCAGCATGTGCAAGGTGGAGTTCCACCGGGTGGGCACGCCGCATATTAGGCGGTGAGCGGGAAGGCCGAAGTTCCGCTGTAGCGCTGACAGGCGAGCAGCGGCAGGATGTGAACGCCGGAGCGCGCACAGACGGCCCGCACTTTATGCAGCAGCTCTGACATGTCTGGGTAGTTGTGAATGAACTTTGCACCACCAAATTCAGCACATGCGCCAGGCAAGGGATGTGCGTCAAACCGGCTAGTCCCAGAGCTGCCACGAGATTTCGCCCATTATCGCACACCACCAGGCCGGGCTTGAGGCCCACCGGCAGCAACCACTGGTCGGTCTGTTGTTCAATACCCCGCCACAACTCCTGCGCGGTGTGGGGCCTGTCCCCCAAACATATGAGTTTCAGAATGGCCTGCTGACGTTTACCCGGGCTGTGCTGAAGTTGGTGGTGAAGGTGTGTGGCTGACTGGATGAGCTGGTGGAAGCAGAGGAGGAGGAGGAGGAAGCCGAGTAGGAGGAGGAGGCTACAGGAGGCAAAGAATGATGCCATGTGATCCTTGGCGGCGGAAGGACGTGCGCCAAGGAACTCTCCGCCTGGGGCCCAGCCGCCACTTCATTTACCCAGTGTGCAGTTAGGGAGATATAGCGTCCCTGGCCGTGCTTACTGGTCCACGTATCTGTGGTTAGGTGGACCTTGCCACAAATGGCGTTGCGCAGTGCACACTTAATTTTATCGGACACTTGCATGTGCAGGGAAGGCACGGCTGTCTTGGAGAAGTAGTGGCGGCTGGGAACCACATACTGGGGGACAGCCATGGCCATCAGCTGTTTGAAGCTGTCTGTGTCCACTAGCCGGAATGACAGCATTTCAAAGGCCAGTAGTTTAGAAATGCTGGCATTCAGGCCAAGGGCTCGAGGGTGACTAGGTGGGAATTTGCGCTTCCTCTCAAAGGTTTGAGAGATGGAGAGCTGAACGCTGCTGTGTGAAATAGTGGAGACGCTAGGTGACGGTGGCGGTGGTGGTGGTGGTGGTGGTGTCGGTGGCACATCCTCTGTTTGCTGCTCGGCAGGTGGCAACATTCCTCTCGAGGCGGAAGCCGAGGCAGCAGCGGTAGAGGGAGCAGGGGAGCCTGAGCGGGTTCCTTGTTTTTAAGGTGTGTACTCCACTGCAGTTCATGCTTTGCATGTAGATGCCTGATCATGCAGGTGGTGCTCAGGTTAAGAACGTTAATGCCTCGTCTCAGGGTCTGATGGCACAGCGTGCAAACCACTCTGGTCTTGTCGTCAGCACATTGTTTGAAGAAGTGCCATGCCAGGGAACTCCTTGAAGATGCCTTTGGGGTGCTGGGTCCCTGTTGGCGCTGGCCAATAGCAGGCGAACTCTCTGGACGGCGGCTGTTCTGCTTTTGCCCCCTGCTTCCTCTTTGGCTTCGCTGTTGTCTCGGTCTCACCACTGCCTCTTCCTCTGAACTATTTAAGTCAGCGGCACGACCTTCAGTCCATGTGGGGTCTAAGACCTCATCGTCCTCTGCATCGTCTTCCACCCAGTCTTCCTCCCTGACCTCCTCCTGTTCAGTCTGCACACTGCAATAAGACGCAGCAGTGGGCACCTGTGTTTCGTCATCATCAGAGACTCGGTCACTCTGCTGTGGTGGTATTCCCATGTCCTCATCATCTGGATACATAAGTGGTTGTGCGTCAGTGCATGGAATGTCTTCCACCGCTGGGGAAGGGCAAGGTGGACGCCCCTGGAAAACCGTGGGAGCAGAGTCTTCAAACAGAATAAGAGACTGCTGCATAACTTGAGGCTCAGCCAGTTTCCCATATATGCATGGGGGTGATGTGACAGACTGATGGGCTTGGTTTTCAGGTGCCACCTGTGCGCTTTCCGCAAAACACTGGGCGGAAGACAATGTGGTGAACGTGCTGGAAGCACTGTCGGCCACCCAATCGACTAATGCCTGTACCTGCTCAGGCCTTACCATCCTCATAACGGCATTGGGCCCCACCAAATATCGCTGTAAATTCTGCCGGCTACTTGAGGGAGTTGGTTCACTACTTTGTGCGCCTGACCATGTCCTCTGCCAGCAACAGAGGCTCCACGGACACCACCACGACCGCGTCCTCATCCCTTAATAGAATGTTTCCTCATTGTTGCGATTCAACTCGCACCACAATAAAATATATTATTTTTTAGCCCCAAAATTCCCACACTGGAAGATATAATTCCTTTTTCCGGTATTAATTACAAGAAAACTGCTGCAAATTGGACACCAGAATTTTTAATATGCTAGTTTTGGTACATCGATTCCCACACGGGGAGATATAATTCCTTTTTACAGGAGTAAAAACGTGAGGCCTACTGTTTCTGGTCTAACAAACACCAGATTGATTAAATTGGCCTTTTTTTCACCAAAATTACAACACTGGACGATATAATGCCTTTTTGCGGTATTAATTACAAGAGGACTGCTGGTATTTCAGAACACCGGAATTTTTAAAATGCTAGTTTTGCTAGATAAATTTCCCACACTGGGAGAAATATTGCCTAAGCCTTTTTACAGTATTAATTTCAACAGGAGTGCTTCTTCTGGTCTAACACCAGAATAATTTTATTACGGTGAAAGCTTTTTTTAATTTATATTTCTGGCACATAAAAAATAATATTTCTGGCTGACAGTATTGGACTCGGCTGTAGTGGCACTGGCTAGCCTAGCTGGAACAGCACATTCATGGGATTTGCTATCCAAGTGGGTTACTTTCAGTTTCACCACTGATATATTAAATATCTTTGCAGTTAGTATGGGTGACACAAGCACAGCCAAACCCCTGATGTAGTATATCTATGAAAAAATCAACTATTACATGAGATTAAT
The DNA here is from genome assembly GCA_033119425.1 of Bufotes viridis. Classification (NCBI taxonomy): domain Eukaryota; kingdom Metazoa; phylum Chordata; class Amphibia; order Anura; family Bufonidae; genus Bufotes; species Bufotes viridis. The sequence continues at coordinate 62,833,721 of CM065597.1, forward strand.
GGACGTTGTGGCAGCTTTTGCTGTAGCACCACAAGTCCCAAAATGGCCGCCGCCTATCAGCCCAGTAACATGTGCCAGAAAACGGTCTGCCCAGCCAGAAAAAAAATAGACTTTGACTGAGCAGCTGAATCGCTGTTGTTCTGATTCACAGGTGTAGATTTTACATTTCTTTGGAGCATTGGTTTAGACTCTGTGGCAGCTTGTGCTGGCGCACCACAAGTCCCAAAATGGCCACCGCCGGCCAGCCCAGTTACATGTGCCAGTAAAAATCGCTCTGGCCAGTCTCAACAAAATAGTGACTTTCAGTGAACAGCTCAGCTGAGTTGTTCTGATGCACAGGTGTAGAAAGGTAGATCATTCAATCACTTCTTTATCCCTGCCTATCTCGCCCTCACAGAAGCTGCATCCTCTCCCTACACTAGTCAGAGCAGTGTGACGTGCGGCGCTACGTGACTCCAGCTTAAATAGAGGCTGGGTCACATGCTGCACTTGGCCAATCACAGCCATGCCATTAGTAGGCATGGCTGTGATGGGCTCTTAGAGCAAGAAGTAAAACGCTAGCTGATTGGCTGCTGTGCAGCCCTTCAGAAAGCGGGAAGTAATCGACGAACACCGGACCCGAACCCGAACTTTTTTGAAAATGTCCGGGTTCGGGTCCGTGTCACGGACACCGCAAAATTTGGTACAGACCCGAACGATTTTCGAAATGTTCGCTCAACACTAGCGTCCTTCCTTCTCCCTCACAGGCAGGAACGAAGAGACAGACAGGAAGGAGGCGCAACCAGCTCCTCCTACATCCTGGCGCAGATCTAAAAAAGGGATCCGTCTATGCGTCAATTGCAGGAACACTTATTAACGGATCCGCTACTAATACATTTCAATGTAAATTAATAGCGGATCCGTCGTTGCGTTATATGTTCCGTTATTTTGAATGGAGAAAACAATACAGCATGCAGCGTTATTTTCACCATCAAAATAACGTGAGGGGACCGAACGGAGGACAGACTGATGCAAACTGAACGGATTGCTTTCCATTCAGAATGCATTTCTTCTCCGTTATTGAGCCGCTAGGACTGAACTCTATAATGGAAAGGTTTAGTGTGAAAGTACCCTTAATTGAACGCAAACTCATGTTTTTTTTTTTTTTTGTTTGTTTTGTTTTTTTAATTGACAGAGTGGATCTGTCCCTCCATAGTAGCAGAGAATTCCCCATTCAAGTCCAGACACAATTATGGGCCAGAAATCAACACCCATTTGTAGGGACTTTGGACCTGAATGCATACAGTATTTGAAGATAAATATTGGGCCCTTAAAAATTTGGTCTGCTGGGCCCAAGGAATAGATTTAGTTGTAGAAAGAATACTTTTTCTAGAAAAAGAGAGTAGTAATAACATGGATAAAAAATTTAATTAAATGAGTAAGAAATAAATATATATTATAACCAAATCTTTAAAATATATCCAGTGCAATAGGTAGAGCACAAACCCACAATAAAGTAGGCTTATTTTCAGAATGCATTTATACAACTGCACAGACTGTAAATAATATTCCAGCAATTTATAGACTAATTTGAAACATGCAAAATGGGGTTAAATCATCAACATTTTTGAGTTGTTACCATTCTTTTTGTGTAGTTACTGTTAAACTGTATAAACTTTGAAACAGGAATTTCATACGTTTTAAATAAATCTTTAAATCTTCTTACCCTAACAAAGTCATACAGCAATCTTGTGTATATTTGACAAAGATAGTAAATGTAAATTTAGATGGGTGTTTATGGGTGAGAAAATGGACCTATTTGGACACATTTATCTTTATATATTGCACCTCTGAGGTCTTTTACATTTATTATTACTTGGGGCTGAATTATGAAACACAACCTTCCAATCCTATACTGATCTATGTATCTGAAAGTTACCTACTCGAATAGATTCATTGGTCTATGTGCACACTCTGCTATTCTTAATAATTTATGATCTCAGCATATTCTATGGTTGTCAAAGCTAAAGCATGATTTAAACACTTTACCTGAGAAGAAAACAGAAAGCAGGAGATTTACCAAACCACCAATTCTCAACAATAAAGTACTGAATTGTTTAATTTGAAATATGTAATCTGGCTCCTTGTCAGCTTGAGAATCTAAATGACGTAATTCATGGCATCAGCTTCCTCCACTTTGCTACATTGTCCACATATTCAGCTTTAATTGTAGAAGAATATATTGGTGTAATGAATAAAATATAAACAGTATGATCAATTATTTCCAGAACAAAAGTTTCAAAATAATTGGGCAGATTTAAAGAAACCTTAGGTACAGAATAAAAAATACCCAATAAATGAATGTACTATATAATGTGTAGTTAAAATAGGTGGTCCTCTCTAAACTTTCCTTTATGGTTCCTCTGATACCCAGTCCCTAATAATTTGTTACTGTACCTCTACGCTTCAGTTTTTTGTAGGATTCTGTAACAGTAACACCTCCTGCTGCTCCAAGAGGCTCATTTGCATACATTAAAACATCATTTTTCTCGGCAATGTGGGCACATATTAACATGGGACTAACACAGATGCCTTCAGCTGCCAAGCGCACATGCTACTGGTCAGCCAGTTTCATAGGTACAAATCTGCTGGCAGATGCCCTTTAGGAAGCACCAATTTTGCTAGAACTAAAGATCTCTTAGGTTAACTCTTGCAAGATAAACAGAGCATGTGAAAAATATAAGATCCCTTTTTAAACTATCACCTTATATACCCAGAGCCTCAATAGTGGGTGAGCACCAATCCTTAGTTAAATCTATCCCTACTAGGGTAGTAATGGCAAAACTTGGGTTAGAAGTATATAACAGATTAGAAATTAGTGAATTTCTTGAAATTTGTTTCAGGTCCGATTCTAAGGATCAAAAATTTTGATTTAGGTCCAGATTGATTGTACTTGAATCAAAAGTAATCCAATTGGCCTGAAAATTGCTGTATGGCACTCTGAAGTCTCCTAGGACTCATATTTTTCGATCCCCTGAGTATAAGCTCTTGTAAGAGCTTGTTCCTGCTTTCTGCAGTTAGGTGAGGTCCACCCACTGGAAGCTGAAGCCCGGTCTTGGGTCCAGAGTGGGTAGAGGGCGACAAGACCCCAACCAAGCTGAAGGTGGTTCGTGGGGTCTGTGGTGGTTATGGTGTCCGGTGGAGTGCTCGGAGCCCTCGGGAAGTGCTAGGAGCAAGCATCAGTGGAAGGTGCCCAGTCGGGGTGCCAGGCGTTTCGTTACAACCGTTATTTATGGGAAAAAAATTTTACCAAAAGTTTTGAAAAATTAGCAATTTTCTAAATTGTATTTCTCTGCTTTTAAAATATTTATTACTTAACATTCCACATATGTCCACTTTATGTTGGCATCATTTTGTAAATGTCATTTTATTTTTTTGGTACAATTAACGTTTAAGAGAATTTCCAAAATCCACTTTTTCAGGACCAGTTCAGGTCTGAAGTCCCTTTGTGGGGCTTACATAGTAGAAACCCCCCATAAATTATCCCATTTTGGAAACTACACCCGTCAAGTTACTCAAAACTGATTTTACAAACTTTGTTAACCCTTTAGGTATTCCACAAGAATTAAAGGAAAATGGAAATGACTTTTCTAAATTTCACTTTTTTGGCGGATTTTCCATTTTAATCAACTTTTTTTCTTTAACCCATCAAGGGTTAACAGCCAAACAAAACTCAATATTTATTACCCTGATTCTGCGGTTTACAAAAACGCCCCACATGTGGTGGTAAACTGCTGTATGGGCGCATGCCAGGGTGCAGAAGAAAAGGATGGTTTTTGGAAGGCAGATTTTGCTGGACTGGTTTTTAGACACCATGTTCTATTTAAAGCCCCCCATATGCACCCTACAGTAGAAACAATCAAAAAGTGACCGCATTTTGGAAACAACAGGATAAGGTGACAGTTTTGTTGGTAGTATTTTGCGGTAGATATGATTTTTAATAATATTATGTTTTTGTGAGACAAGGTAACCAGAGAATGGATGTTTTGGCACTGTTTTTATAACGTTCATCTGACAGGTTAGATCATGTGCTATTTTTATAGAGTAGGTTGTTACGAATGCGATGATATCAAATATGTCTACTTTCTTTGTTTATTTAAATTTTACATAATAAAGCATTTTAAAAAAAAAATGTGTTTTTGTGTCTCCATTTTCTGAACACCGTATTTATTTATTTTTTATCCAATACTGCCCTGCATCAGAAAACTGTGACTTTAGCGGACAATAAAACAATCTGTGCCACATCTACAGACAAAACCATTAATATGAGGAAGGCGAGCAAAAAGTGACGGGGAAGTGGTCGTGATGCTGATGGTGCACGCAGAGTTGGATCCGCAGCACTGCAACTGTCTGGAGGAGGCAGTGGTCTTGCAAAAGGATGACATCGGCCAACACCAAACAGGCCCGCAACCGTTACACTGAGCACCCCCATGCGTAAATCTACCTTGCCACGTGGTAGGTGTTCAGCAGTATGGCCCTTTTTTGAGGAAAGCGCAGACGACAAAAGAGTGGTAGTTTGCAAGCTGTCTCATACCAAACTGAGCCCCGGCGTGAACACTTCCAACCTCACCACGACCAGCATGATCTGCCACATGGCATCCAAGCACTCTAAAAAGTGGGCCGAACGCCTGGATTCATAATCTGGGTCTACAGGTCACACCACTGCCTCCTCTTCCCCTGTGTTACACACAGCTGGCCCATCCCCTGTAGAAGACGGCGGCCAAATGCCCCTCGCCCTGCACCTGGACCTTCGCATGAACCATCAGCCAGAACATCCACTTCCCTGTCCCAGCATCCAAATGTCGATAACACAGGCATTTGAACGCAAGTGCAAATACCCACCCACCCACAGGCCATAGCACTAAATGCGCAACTTTCAAAATTACTGGCCCTTGAAATGTTGCCATTTAGGCTTGTAGACACTGAGGCCTTCCGCAGCCTGATGTTGGTTGCCGTCCCTCGGTACGCAGTCCCCAGCCGCCACTATTTTTCACGGTGTGCCGTGCCCGCCTTACACCAGCATGTGTCCCAGAACACGTGCCTTGACCAACGCACTTACTGGGACGGTCCATCTCACCACGGACACATGGACAAGTGCTGGTGGCCAGGGCCGCTACATTTCCCTGACTGCACACTGGGTGAATTTCTGATAATGGCCATAACTTGGTGGCGGCTTTGGAGCTCTGCAACCTGTCACAGATTCCATGCCTAGCCCACATCTTAAACTTAGTGGTTCAGCGGTTTATGAAAACCTACCCCAATTTGCAGGAACTACTAGTTAACCCTTTAAGGACCGGAGGTTTTTTACTTTTTGAGTTTTCGTTTTGCGCTCCCTGCCTTCCCATAGCCATAGCTTATTTTTATTTATTTTTTTTTCCGGTTCACATAGCCATATGAGGGCTTGTTTTTTGCGGGACAAGTTCTACTTTCCAACGCTACCATTTAATATTGCATATGATGTAGTCGGAAGCGGGGGAAAAAATTCCAAATGGGGTGAAATTGAAAAAAAAAAAAAAAAAAAAGCAATTCCACCACAGTTTTGCTGCTTTTTAAATTACGACGTTCGATGTGCGATAAAAATGACCAGTTACTTTTACTCTACAGGTCAGTACGAATCCGGCGATACCCTATATGTATAGGTTTTCTTGCGTTTTGATAGTGAAAAAAAAATTCAAAAGTGGGAAAATCAGTTTTACTTTTTTGTCACCATGCTTTGACCCCTATAACTTTTTTGTAATTATATGTACAGAGCTGTATTGGGGCTCATTTTATGTGTCATAATCTTATCTTTTTATTGATTCAATTTTGGGGTGTGTATGACTTTTTGATCACCTTTTATGTTCATTTTGTGGAAAATGAAGCGACCCAAAATGGAGCCATTTGGGCGCTTTTTTCCGTTTTGCTGTTTGACGTATGGGGAATATTTTTTTTTTTATATTTTTATACTATGGGCGTTTTCGCACATTGCAACACCCATGATGTGTGTTTTTTAATTTTTTTTAATGTTTTAATTTTCATTTTAGCAAAAGGGGGGTGATTTTAACTTTTTATTTTTATTTTTTATTTTTATTTTTTTAACTTTTATATAGTTCCCATAGGGAACTATAACTTACAATCATCTGATTGCAATAGCATTGGAATATATGAAAAAATCGCAAATTCCCTTTGAAGCCTATTACAGGCAAGGCTCCATAGGAAATATTATACAGCAGCCTGGGTTTCATTCATAGAAACACAGGCTACTACAGGCATGCTCCGGCTCCTCCGATCGCCACACTGGGGAGCCGGAGCGCAAACCGAAAGTAAAACTTTTGGTTTGTGTGCACTCTTATGCCGTGGTCAGGATTGACCACGCCATCTGAGGGGTTAAATGTCCGCGATCGGCATCGCTGCTGGTCGCGGACACTAGCCGCAGGTGTCTGCTACAGGAACCATGTGGACACCCGTGGCTAAGGCACCCGCATGAACCAGGAGCGGGCGCCATCTTTAACTACTACAGGACCGCCTAACGCAGGGATGCGTCCTGCGGGCGGTCCTGTAGCTCTGAGTTGACGCGTCGGCGCGTCATCTCGTGAGAGCCGAGATTTCCTGTGAACGCGCGCGCGTTCACAGAGAAGCGCGGCACGGCAGTTCGGCTACAGCCTGCCAGCGATGATCCATCGCTGGCAGGCTGTAGATGCGAATAAAATCGCATCAAACAGCTATATCAGACGCTGTTTTATGAACAGCGTCTGATATAGCTGCTACCTGGTCCTCTGGTGGTCCCATTTTCTGGGATCGACCACCAGAGGACCAGGTAACTACAGTAAAGTTGCACCAAACACTACACTAACCCCCCACCCCCTCAACTATTAACCCCTTGATCACCCCATCTAGACCCCTGATCACCCCCCTGTCATTTATCACACCCCTTGTAAGGCTCCATTCAGACGTCCATATGTGTTTTGCGGATCCGTGGATTCACGGATCCGTGGATCGGATCCGCGGATCCGATCTGCAGATCCTCAAAACACGGACACCGGCAATGTGCTTTCTGCATTTTGCAGATCCGCACATTGCCAGAACTATATAGAAAATGCTTTTTCTTGTCCGCAATTGCGGACAAGAATAGGACATGTTCTATATTTTTGCGAACGGAAGTGCAGACTCGGAGCGCGGATCCGTAATTCCGGATCCGAGCGGGACAAAGTCTGTCCCCATAGAAATGAATGGGTCCGCAATTCCGTTCCGCAAACAGAATTGCGGACGTGTGAATGGGGCATAAGGGTTCCCTATCACCGCCAGTTAGTTAGCTACTTGTTAGGTAGCTAGCGCCCAGCCCACCGCACCGCAGTCACTGATTTTGGCAGAGATTTTTTCATCCACATTGACCGATGAGAATGAAAAAATCTGTGCCGTTCATTTTTTTTTTTTTCAGCGCAGAGGCTGAACGGAAAAAAAAAATCTCATTACCTGTATGCTCAATATACGGAGAATCGCAGAAACTCCTAATGCTGGCCATACGTGTAATGATTGCGGAGACCCTCAAATGCCAGGGCAGTACAAAAACCCCACATGTGACCCCATTTTAGAAAGAAGACACCCCAAGGTATTCCGTAAGGGGTATGGTGAGTTCATGGAAAATTTTATTTTTTGTCACTAGTTAGTGGAATATGAGACTGTAAAAAAAAAAAAAAAAAACAATTTCCGCTAACTTGTGCCAAATTTTTTTCTGTGAACTCGCCATACCCTTCACAGAACACCTTGGGGTGTCTTCTTTCCACAATGGGGTCACATGTGGGGTATTTATACTCACCTGGCATTTTAGGAGTGCTAAAGCGTGAGAATCCAAATGCGTAAAAATGGCCTGTGAAATCCTAAAGGTACTCATTGGTTTTAGGGCCCCTTTGCGCATCTTGGCTGCAAAAGTGCACACATGTGGCATCGCCGTACTCAGGAGAAGTAGGGCAATGTGTTTTGGGGTGTATTTTACATATACCCATGCTGGTGTGAGAAATATCGCTGTAAACGACAACTTTTTACATTTTTTATTCAAAGTTGTCAATATACAGAGATATTTCTCTCACCCAGCATGGGTATATGTAAAATACACCCTAAAACACATCGCCCTACTTCTCCTGAGTACGGCGATGCCACATGTGTGCACTTTTGCAGCCAAGATGCGCAGAGGCCCAAATCCAACGAGTACCTTTTAGAAGGGCATTTTTACGCATTTTCTTCTCACGCTTTAGGGCCCTAAAATGCCAGGACAGTATAAATACCCCACATGTGACCCCATTTTGGAAAGAAGACACCCCAAGGTATTCGCTGAGGGGCATAATGAGTCCATGAAAATTAAACTTTTGTCAAAAGTTAGCGGAAAGGGAGACTTTGTGAGAAAAACAATAAAAATCAATTTCCACTAACTTGTGCCAAAAAAAATCTTCTATGAACTCGCCATGCCCCTCATGGAATACCTTGGGGTGTCTTCTTTCAAAATGGGGTCACTGTGGAGTATTTATACTGCCCTGGCATTTTAGGGGCCCTAAAGCGTGAGAAGAAAATGCGTAAAATGCCCTCCTAAAAGATACTCATTGAATTTGGGCCCTTGCATCTTGGCTGCAAAAAGTGTCACACATGTGGTATCGCCGTACTCAGGAGAAGTAGGGCAATGTGATTTGGGGTGTATTTTTAGATATACCCATGCTGGGTGAGAGAAATATCTCTGTAAACTGACAACTTTGAATAAAAAATGTAAAAAGTTGTCGTTTACAGCGATATTTCTCACACGCAGCATGGGTATATGTAAAAATACACCCCAAAACACATTGCCCTTCTTCTCCTGAGTACGGCGATACCACATGAGTGACACTTTTTGCAGCCAAGATGCGCAAAGGGGCCCTAAACCAATGAGTACCTTTAGGATTTCACAGGCCATTTTTATGCATTTGGATTCTCACACTTTAGGGGCCCCTAAAATGCCAGGTGAGTATAAATACCCCACATGTGACCCCATTTTGGAAAGAAGACACCCTAAGGTATTCCGTGAGGGCATGGTGAGTCCACAGAATTTTTATTTTTGGCACAAGTCAGCGGAAATTGTTTTTTTTTTTTTTTTTTTAATTTTGTTTTTACAAAGTCTCATATTCTACTAACTTGTGACAAAAAATAAAATTTTACATGAACTCACCATACCCCTCACAGAATACCTTGGGGTGTCTTCTTTCCAAAATGGGGTCACATGTGGGGTATTTATACTGTCCTGGCATTTTAGGGGCCCCTAAAGCGTGAGAAGAAGTCTGGAATCCAAATGCGTAAAAATGCCCTGTGAAATCCTAAAGGTACTCATTGGTTTTAGGGCCCCTTTGCGCCCCCAGGCTGCAAAAAAGTGGCACACATGTGGTATCGCCGTACTCAGGAGAAGTAGGGCAATGTGTTTTGGGGTATATTTTTATATATACCCATACTTTTGTGTGAAAAATATCTCTGTAAACGACAACTTTTAAAAAATTTTATACAAAGTTGACAATTTACAGGGATATTTCTCTCACCCAACATGGGTATATGTAAAAATACACCTCAAAACACATTTCCCTACTTCTCCTGAGTACAGCGATACCACATGAGTGACACTTTTTTGCAGCCTGGGTGCGCAAAGGGGCCCAAATTCCAACGAGTACCTTTAGGTTTTACATGGTGGCTCACAATTTAGCCCCGCCCAAAATGCCAGAACAGTAAACACACTCCACAAATGACCCCATTTCGGAAAGTAGACACCCCAAGGTATTCACTGAGGGGCATAGTGAGTCAGTCTGAGATTTTTTTTTTGTGCCAGAAGTTATCAGAAATTGAAACTTTTTTTTTTTTTCTCGGAAAGTGTCATTTTCCGCTAACTTGTGAAAAAAAATGAAATGATACATGAACTCACCAAGCCCCTCCGCGAATACTTTGGGGTGTCTTCTTTCTAAAATGGTGTGATTTGGGGGGTATTTATACTAGCACCTGAAGAAACATGACAGGTGCTCAGAAAGTCAGAGCTGCTTCAAAATGCCGAAATTCACTTTTTTGCACCATAGTTTGTAAACGCTATAACTTTTACCCAAACCAATAAATATACACTTATTGGACTTTTTTTTTTTTATCAAAGACATGTAGAACAATAAATTTAGAGAAAAATTTATCTAGAAATGTATTTTTTTTAAAAAAAAATTTACAACAGAAAGTGAAAAATGTCATTTTTTTGCAAAAATTTCGGTCATTTTTGATTAATAGCAAAAAAAGTAAAAATGTTAGCAGCAATGAAATACCACCAAATGAAAGCTCTATTAGTGAGAAGAAAAGGAGGTAAAACTCATTTGGGTGGTAAGTTGCATGACGGAGCAATAAACGGGTAAAGTAGTGTAGTGCAGAATTGTAAAAAGTGGCCTGGTCATTAAGGGTGTTTAAGCTAGGGGGGCTGATGTGGTTAAAGACCGGACACAGGACGTACATGTACGTCCTGTGTCCTTAAGAGGTTAAGGCGCGCCGCTTGTGTGCCCATTTCCGAAATTTGTCCACAGCTTCAGCCGGTCTGTCAACACTGCAGCAGCGCTTGCGGCTTCCAGCTCACCGACTGTTGTGCGACGTGAGCACGCATTGGAACTCTACATTCTACATGTTGGCCAGGCTTTGTGAGCAGCAGAGGGTAGCTATGGAATACCAGCTGCTACATGGTCATCACCTTTCCAATCAACTGCCACTATTCACAAGTGAGGAGTAGGCAATGATGTCAGACCTATGTGAAGTTTTAAAAAACGTAATAAATCCACACAGATGGTTAGGGCAATAACGCTATTATTAGCGTAACTATCCCACTGCTATGTCTACACAAACGATCGGTGCTCACAATTAAGGAGGATGCTTTGAATGTGGCAGATAAGGTAATGGGGGAGGAGATGACACAGGGTGATAGCCAGACCTCCCCCAGTTCATCTTCTCAGCGTGAATTGGGCCATGAAGAGGAGGAGGAGCTGGAGACACTTGCCTCTGCTACAGAGGCTAGTACCCATGGAACTTTAATTTCATCTGTTCAGCGTGGATGGGCAGTAGAGGAGGAGGAGAAGGGATGAGTCTATGGAGAGTCGTTCTGAGGTTAAAATCGACGTCTTGCCTGTTGGTACTCTGGCACAAATGGCTGATTTCATGTAAGACTGCCTTTTCTACGACCCTCACGTTATATTTGTTTTAGGTAACAGGTTACTGGGTGTTCACCCTTCTCGACCCCCGCTACAAAGAGAACTTCTCATCTCTCATTCCTGTGGTGTAGAGGATGAGTAAAATGGTGCAATACCAGTAGGTACTTGTTGACAGATTGCTCCAAAATTTTCCGTCTGACAAAATGCGGCCGCCAGAGTCCGTACTTCCTTAGGCAACCGAGGAAGGGAGACAAGGGGAAAACATAGCAGTTTCAGCAGAGGCAGGGCAACACTTTTCAAGGCATGGGAAACTCTTATGACCACACTCCAGCAACCTCACCCTGAAGCGCGGCCTAGTGCTACAAGGAGGGAAAAGTGTTGGAAGATGGTGAAAAAATACATTGCAGACCGTGTTCGCGTCCTAATGGATCCCTACAACTACTGGATGTCCAAGCTGGACACGTGGAACGAACTTGCGCTTTACGCCTTGGAGGTGCTGGACTGCCCTGCCGCCAGCGTATTGTCTGGGCGTGTATTTAGTGCTGCTGGTGGCATTATAAGTGATAACCGTATCCGCTTGTCCACTGACAACGCTGACAGGTCGAATCAGATCAAAATGAACAAGGCCTGTATTGTCCCTGACTTCTCCACTCCACCAGAGGAAAGCTGAGCTAATGAGGAACAAAAACGCAATTTAAATGTATGCTTTATAATGTACTCAATCCACAAAATTCAATGTTTTATATGGTCTGCTCACCTTTAGGCCGTTACTGCAATGTTTTATGGGGTTTGATCACCTTCAGGCCCTCGCCTCCTATGTTTTTATATGGTCTGCTCACCTGTAGACCATTACTGCAGTGTTTTATGGGGGTTCAATGGCCTTCAAACCCTCACCTTTAAAGTTTTATACGGTCTGTTCAACTTCAGGCCCTCACCTCTAATGTTTTATATGGTCTGCTCACCTGTAGGCCATCACTGCATTGTTTTATGGAGTTTGCTCACCTTCAAGCCTTCAACTAGAATGTTTTAGAGGGTAACCAGCAGGCCCTTGCTCCAAATGCTTTTGAGGGTCACCAGCAGGCCATCAATCATAAATTTTTGAAAGGGTGTGTATGAAGCCCTTCTTTATGTGTAATAAAGGATGTATTGGAGTGTCGGTTCCTTGTAATTTTTGGCAGCCCTTTCACTTAGTGCATAGACTTCATGAGTGCAGCAGTATACCTGAACAATTGTAGCACCATGTGAATGAGGCCTTCCTTTATGTGATATACAGGCTGTATCGGAGTCCTTCTTCTTTGTAATTTTTGGCAGCATTTGAACTGTATTTACAATTGAATATGCAGGAATTCCTTTTTTTTTTTTTTTTTTGAGGGGGTGTGATTTTGTCACTATGTAAAAGTGGCGGACAACTGGGACAATAAGGTTCCCAGCAGCGACATTGGAGTCCAAGATGCACCCAGACATGGTCCCCATGCTATTCCAGATCCATTTTGGTGGTGTTTGTCACTTTCTGACCTTTTCCAATGGACCAGGCATCTTGAAGTACTCAAATACGCCCTATACACTTTCAACAGAAATAACCAACAGTGCAGTGCGTGTATATTTATCTTTTTTTTTTTTTTTCTATACTCTTTCACCAGCAGTGAATGCATCCGTGCAGTGTGTTTAAATGTTTTGTGTATTACTGAAATACCGCCCTTTACTCTTTCACCAGAAATGACTGCAAAAGTGCAGTGCGTTTATATTTTTCGTGTATTGCTGAAATATCACCCTATACTCTTTCACTATGATTTTGGAGTAAATAACAACTAGAGATGGCCCGAACCATTCGCATAGCTTGTTTGCGTCCGCCGCGGCGGGCGAACATATTCGATGTTCGCGTTCGCCCCTATACTTTTATCATTGAGCAAACTCTGACCCTGTACCACAGTCAGCAGACACATTCCAGCCAATCAGCATACCCTCCCTCCCAGACCCTCCCACCTCCTATCTAAACGCAAGAACAGCATCCATCTTAGATTCATTCTGAAGCTGCTGTGTTAGTAATTGTAAATCGCAATGTGATTAATATAACCTGTATTATTCGCATTGCGATTACAACTTAGATCTGAGTTCTTAATGGTTGTATTGTTAGAATATAACGAATATAGTACTATATTCTCAATCTTCGTTATATTCTAGCAATACAACAACCATTAGGAACTCAGCTCTAAGTTGAATTCGCAATGCGATTAATATAACCTGCATTAATCACATTGCGAATTCAACTTAGAGCTGAGTTCCTAATAGTAGTTGTATTGCTAGAATATACGTTATATTCTAGCAATACAACCATTAGGAACTCAGCTCTAAGTTGTAATAGCAATGCGAATAATACTTACAATCGCTTTGCAAATCCATTTGATGCCGCTATTTGATTGTATATGACGGTTGACTATGACTACCAGCAACGTTCTCCTGCCTCCAAAGCAAGATATCTGAACCCCCCCCCCCCCCGGGGCCATTTGGGTGTTTTTGATAGAAAACGAATCAAAAACGCATCTGCGTTTTTATAATTTTTTCATATTTAATTTTTTTGTGTATTTTGCCACGTTTGGTTGCATATCTACATTTGGTATAGGCAAATATGGGAGTCTAGATCATGTGTCAATGCCAAAACCTAAGATCATTGTTTGACAGCATATTTTCTAAGCCATGTAGCTGAATATAGATTTGGGCAGAGTAATGATCTAGACCTGTGTTTCCCAACCAGTGTGCCTCCAGCTGTTGTGAAACTATAACTCCTAGCATGCCTGATCAGCCAAAGGCTTTCCGGGCATACTGGGAGTTGTAGTTTTGAAAAGCTGGAGGCACACTGGTTGGTAAACACTGGATTCTAGACTACCAGATGTAAATACGCATCCAAATGTGGCAAAATACACAAAAAAATTAACCACATCGGTCCCCCTTGCTTAAACACCCTTAATGACCAGACCACTTTTTACAATTCTGCACTACACTACTTTCCCCGTTTATTGCTCGGTCATGCAACTTACAACCCAAATGAATTTTACCTCCTTGGTGGTATTTTGCTGCTGAAATTTTAACTTTTTTTGCTATTAATCAAAAATTTAATGACATTTTTGCAAAAAAATGACATTTTTCACTTTCTGTTGTAATTTTTTTTTTTTAAAACTACATTTCTAGATAAATTTTTCAAAAAATTTATTGTTCTACATGTCTTTGATTAAAAAAATGCAAGAAGTGTGTATTTATTGGTTTGGGTCAAAGTTATAGCGTTTACAAACTATGGTGCAAAAAAGTGAATTTCCGCATTTTGACTTTCTGAGCACCTGTCATTTTTCCTGAGGCACTACAATGCCCAGACAGTACAAACACCCCACAAATGACGCTATTTCGAAAAGTAGACACCCTAACGTATTAGCTGATGGGCATAGCGAGTTCATGGAAGTTTTTATTTTTTGTCACAAGTTAACGGAAAATGAAATTTTTTGAAAAAAAAAAAACAATTTCCGCTAACTTGTGACAAAAAATAAAAACTTCCATGAACTCACTATGCCCATCAGCGAATGGGGTCACTTGTGGGGTATTTATACTGCCCTGGGATTTTAGGGGCCCTTAAAGCGTGAGAAGAAGTCTGAAATCCAAATGTGTAAAAATGCCCTGTGAAATCCTAAAGGTACTCCTTGGAATTAGGGCCTCTTTGCGCATCTTGGCTGCAAAAAAGTGGCACACATTTGGTATCTCCGTACTCAGGAGAAGTAGGGAAATGTGTTTTGGGGTGTATTTTTACATATACCCATGCTGGATGAGAGAAATATCTCTGTAAATTGACAACTTTGTATAAAAAAATGGAAAAAGTTGTCATTTACAGAGATATTTATCTCATCCAGCATGGGTATATGTAAAAATACACCCCTAACCACATTGCCCTACTTCTCCTGAGTACGGCGATACCACATGTGTGACACTTTTTTGCAGGCAAGATATGCAAAGGGGCCCTGATTCCAATGAGTACCTTTTAGGAGGGCATTTTCTCACGCTTTAGGGCCCCTAAAATGCCAGGGCAGTATAAATACCCCACATGTGACCCCATTTTAGAAAGAAGACGCCCCAAGGTATTCCGTGAGGGCCATGGCGAGTTCATAGAAGATTTTTTTTATTTTTTGCACAACTTAGCGGAATAAGATTTTTTTTTTTTTTTTTCTTCTCACAAATTCTCCCTTTCCGCTCACTTGTGACAAAAAGTTCAATCTTTCATGGACTCAATATGCCCCTCAGCGAATACCTTGGGGTGTCTTCTTGCCAAAATGGGGTCACATGTGAGGTTTTTGTACTGCTCTGGCATTTGAGGGTCTCCGCAATCATTACATGTATGGACAGCATTAGAAGTTTCTGCTATTCTCCTTATATGGAGCATATGGGTAATGATGAGTTTTTTTTTTTTTTCCGTTCAGCCTCTCGGCTGAAAGAAAAAATGAACGGCACAGATTTCTTCATTCGCATCGATCGATGTGGATGAAAAAATCTCTGCCAAAAAATATGCAAAAAAAAAAAAGGGCCTGGTGATTGGTGATTGCCAGGACATAGGGGCTCCGCCCAAACATCCATACCCACTTCAGCTCCTATGTCCTGGCAAACGTGATTTCTCCATTAACATCGATCAATCGATCGTTGTGGAGGAAGACATCTTTGCCAGATTTTTTATACAAAGTGTTTGCCAAAGCATATGAACTCCAACACTTCTCCTCAGCTCATATGCCTGGGCAAACGTACCTGTACTGCAGAGGAGAAATCTCATCCTGCAGCGCCGCATACACCGACTTCACGTGTCTTCTGACAGCAGCACAATGCTCCTCTCAGAATGCACATCAGTGCTGTAGCGTTTTCATCAGTTGGTCCAGCTGGAAAATAAAGGGTGGTTAAAAAAAAAAAAAGAAAAAACAAGCAGCAGGCTCATAAATTTGAACGTTACGAACTTTATAAACTTGAACATCATAAAACTTTTAAAACCTAAACTAACTCAATATTTCTTTTTCTTGCTACCTGTTTAATTTTTTATTTATTTATTTATTTTTTTCTTTTCACACTATTTTCCTTGCAGAAACCTTTCCTCTTCCATAGGACAATGTGTAAATTGTAAATCGCACAGAGATGGTGCGAAGTACATTATGCACTTTATCCCAAGTGAAAGGAGACGTTTCTACCGTTTCACATTAGCTGCAGTAGCACACTAGCACCCCTGTGTGTTAGGGTCTCTCAAAACCTAGTATCCTGAGAGACCCTAGATCCTGATTGTAAAAACTACCTGTGTCCTGCGGTCCCTACGTCCCTAAGTCTACCTGAGTGTGGTACTTCCGGAAACACTCCCCTAGGCATAGGGCAGGGTGGTCAGGACAGTCAGAACAGAAATAGCGGGTGTCACACCTTATTCCATTCCTGCTACAGACACAACATCTTTTTCGGGGTGGCGGTTGGGTTGAGGTACCAGCAACGACACTGGGGAAGTGTTGCTCGTGTAGACAGCTCACTACACTGGGGTTTGGGGCCACGGAACCTCCTGGATTCAGGAGGTTCTCGATGATCTCTTCCTGAAATTTGAGGAAGGATCCTGTTCTCCCAGCCTTACTGTAGAGAACAAAACTATTGTACATAGCCAATTGAATTAGATATACAGACACCTTCTTATACCAGCGTCTGGTCCTGCGGGAAAGCAAATATGGGGCCAACATCTGGTCATTGAAGTCCACCCCTCCCATGAGCAAATTATAGTCGTGGACTGAGAGGGGCTTTTCAATGACACTGGTTGCCCATTCAATTTGGACTGTCGTGTCTGCGTGAATGGAGGAGAGCATGTAAACGTCACGCTTGTCTCTCCATTTCACCGCAAGCATTTCTTCGTTACACAAGGCAGCCCTCTCCCCCCTTGCAAGACTAGTGGTAACGAGCCATTGGGGGAAGCCCCAGCGACTAGGTCACGCGGTGCCACAGCAGCCAATCTGTTCTAGGAACAAATGCCTGAAGAGGGGCACACTTGTGTAGAAATTGTCCACATAAAGATGGTACCCCTTGCCGAATAAGGGTGACACCAAGTCCCAGACTGTCTTCCCACTGCTCCCCAGGTAGTCAAGGCAACCGACCGTCTCCAGGGACTGATCTTTACCCTCATAGACCCGAAATTTGTGTGTATAGCCTGAGGCCCTTTCACAGAGCTTATACAATTTGAACCCATACCGGGCACGCTTGCTTGTGATGTATTGTTTGAAGCCAAGGCGCCCGGTAAAATGTATCAGGGACTCGTCTACGCAGATGTTTTGTGCAGGGGTATACAAATCTGCAAATTTTTGTTTGAAGTGGTCTATGAGGGGCCGAATTTTGTGTAGCCGGTCAAAAGCTGGGTGGCCTCTGGGACAAGAGGTGGTGTTGTCACTAAAGTGCAGGAAACGCAGGATGGTCTCAAATCGTGTAGTGGACATGGCAGCAGAGTACATGGACATGTGATGAATTGGGTTCGTGGACCAATATTACCGCAAATCATGCTTTTTTGTTAGGCCCATGTTGAGGAGAAGGCCCAGAAAAGTTTTACATTCGGAAACTTGGACTGGTTTCCACTGGAAAGGCTGGGCATAGAAGCTTCCCGGGTTGGCGGTAATAAATTGAGTGGCATAAAGGTTTGTTTCTGCCACGACTAGGTCAAAGAGCTCCGCAGTGAAGAACAGCTCAAAAAACCCCAGTGCCCATCCGATCTGAGCTGTCTCCACCCGAACTCCTGACTGGGCGGTGAAAGGGGGAACTAATGGCGCGGCTAAAGTTGGGGGCTGCCAATCAGGGTTTGCCAGCACCTCAGGGATTCTAGGGGCTCTACGGGCCTGTCTGCGTGGTGGCTGTGACAGGGGAACTATTGCACATGCCGCCGTACCAGCTTCAACTGCCCTTCTGGTGCTCGCCACTTCACCATGTTCTACGGCAGTGCTGGTAGTAGGTCCAGGATGGGCTGCGCTGCTGGTGTATGCCTCACCAAGTAATCCGACAGCGCCAGCCCCACTCTGCTGCCCTTGAAATGGATCCTGCGCAACCTTTGGTCTAGCGACATGGGGCCGGGTACGCCTGGTGGTATCAGGGTCCTCAACCTCCTCGTCCGAACTTTGGGTAAGACTGCCACTGCTTTCCACAGGTTCATATTCTGACCCGCTAGATGTGTCAGATGAGGGTTCCCATTCCTCATCCGACTGGGTCAGAATAATGTAGGCCTCTTCAGACGAATACCCCTTATTTGACATTTGGAAAACTAAAATTTAGGGGGTATTCCCTGAGACTACCCAAGAAAAAAAGCAAGCCTGTCTTACAAATGGGAGGCTAGCGAAGTAAAGGAAGCCGCTGCGATTGATAAAGATCAAAACAGATTTTTTTTTTTTATCGCCGCAGCGCTTGTAAAGTAATTGTGCAGTGATTAAAAAAAAAATCAAAATTTGTCACTGCAGCCAGGCAGGCGTGGGTGAACGCACGTGTGGGCGACCAATCAGGCCTGATCGGGCAAACACTGCGTTTTGGGTGGGGGGCGAACTAAGGTGACACTAATACTATTATAGATCTGACTGTGGTCAGTTCTGATCACTTACAGATACTATAAAAGTACAAATGCTGATTAGTGCTACGCTAATCAGCGAATCAGTGACTGCGGTGCGGTGGGCTGGGCACTAACGAAGCTAACTACCTACCAACGGGGCCTAAACTAACCTAAACCTAGCAGTCAATACTGGTTAAAAAAAAAGTGACAGTTTACACTGATCACTTTTTTTCCTTTCACTAGTGATTGACAAGTGATTGAAAGGGGTGATCAAGGGGTTAATTGGGCTGATGGGGGGTGATCTGGGGCTAAATATGTAGTGCTTGGTGTACTCACTGTGACATGTGCTCTGTGCTGGGTCCAACCGATGAAAAGGACCCAGCACAGAGCACAGAAGCCATTTAATGCATTATATTTATAAATATAATGCATTATATGGCTTGTGATTTGTTTTTTTTTAAAGTCACCAGCCTGCCAGCGACTATCATTGGCTGGCAAGCTGGGGACAAACTTCTTCTGAGCCTCCCCCTATCTTCTGTGTGCCTGTTCGCCCACGCGTCAACGAGGAGTAACTGGGCCGCAGAGATCACGCGATCCTGCGTGCGGCTGTCCAGAGAAGGTTAAATAAAAAATAGAAAACGCATATGAGTTTTTATCATTTTTTTTTTTTTTTTAATCAAAAACGCCCAAATGGCCGCTGGGGGGTTCAGATATCTTGCCTCGGAGGCAGCAGAATGTTGGTGGTAGTCATAGTCAACCGTCATATACAACCAAATAGAGGCATCAAATGGATTCGCAAAGCGATTTATAATTGTAAGTATTATTCGCATTGCGATTACAATTAAGATCTGAGTTCCTAATGGTTGTATCGCTAGAATATATGAAGATTGAGAATTCAATCTTCATTATATTCTAGCAATACAACCATTAGGAACCCAGCTCTAAGTTAAATTCGCAATGCGATTAATGCAGGTTATATTAATCGCATTGCGAATTCAACTTGCCACACTCTGCGTCAACTACGTAATTTTCCATGGGAGTTTTGCCATGGATCATGGATCCCCCTCCGGCATGCCCCAGTCCAGGTGTTAGTCCCCTTGAAACAACTTTTCCATCACTATTGTGGCCAGAAAGAGTCCCTGTGGGTTTCAAATTTCGCCTGTCTATTGAAGTCTATGGCGGTTCGCAAACATTTGCATAAATTCATGTTCGCCGTTCGCGAACAGAAAATTTTATGTTCGCGACATCTCTAATAACAAAAGTGACCTGCGTATATATTTATCTTTTTCCACAGATAGAAGTCACTAAAGGCTTTTCAACATAGCAGTTGCACCCTAATAACTAATTGGTGGAATGACAGAGCTGTATTATAAAACTGGATCCCCAAGTAATGTAAATCGCTTTTTTTCACTGAGGATTTTCCTATGACTCTCCCTAGCATCTGCACAAGTCTCTACCTTCCTGTGAAATGATTCCTCTCACTATCCTTTCCCTACACTGACCCTGGGTTCAGACCTGAGCGTTGTTGAAACACGCATTTTAGTCGCGCGTATTTCAGCACGTTTTTGCAAATAGGAAACGCGCGTACGTACGCGCGTTCTTGTGATTGAATACTGTGGTGTCAATCACAAAACGCGCGACAAACGCCCCCAAAAAAGCTCAAGTACTTGTTTATGCGTTGGGCGTTTTACAGTGAGAACCAGGGCCATAGGAAAGCATTGTTTTTCATGTGTTGAGCGTTTTACAGCGCGTTCGAACGCGCTGTAAAACGCGCAAATGTGAACTGAGGGTAATAAATCACTTATTTCATTTTTTTTTTTTAACAATTGGTTTTTCTTTTACTCTCCCTAGCGCCTACATACACGTCTGTCCCGGAACAAAGTACAATTGTGAATGGCAGACTCTAAGACGGCCGCCGTATTTCTAGGCCTTTGACATCACCGGGCTGGCTGCTGATTGGCTGTATGAATGGCAATATGGGTCATCCTGCCTTCCCAGACTTCCTTGCTCCATGTCCTTACACGTGTAGCTGCCATTTTAGCCACCACTGTAGCCGCCATGTTAGGAAAAATTTCATTTTCAAATTTTTCCTGAAATTCTAAACGAATTCCACTTCGTTAGCTTGGATTCGCTCATCTCTAAATAAAATGATAGATAGAATCAAAAAATAGCTATTCAAAGGGAAAGCCAAACATCTATTAAGAGTTAGACTATTTGCTGGAGCGTGATTTATAATATGATAGTGACTGCGCTTTTCTGAATTTTTCTGGACCTATGATTAAACACTGAATTGTTCCTTTACAGTTAAACTGCTCTGTAATGTGTGTACATGTATAAAATATTCATGATGCCGTGGTTGTCAAGGGAAAGAAATATGGGACACACATTAAAGAACTATGGGAAGGAGCCAGCTGGTGATAGAAAGATGTGTTCATGCAGCTTAATGTTAGGCAAATTTGGTTTAAAGGAAATATTTTTTTTCTATGAATAGAAAGTAACCAAAATAGCTATAAACTAGAAGAGTAAGGCTACATGCACACGACAGTATTTTTTTGCGGCTTCCGTTCCGTTTTTTTTTGCGGATCCCATTCATTTCTATGCATCCGTTAAAAAAACGGATGTCACTTCCGTTGCCTGTCCGCGTCCGCATTCCGCATTTCACGTCCGCAAAAAAAAATGGCATGTCCTATTCTTGTCCGCAAAACACGGTTTGCGGACCCATAGAAGTCAATGGGTCCGCAAAAAAAACAGATGCCACACTGAAGCCTTCCGTTTTCCATCCGCATCCGCATTTTTTGCTGATGGTTGCTTGGTAACCTGTGAACTTGGCCAGGAAGTTGAAAAACCAGTTTAGACCAGACCGGAGTGTGTGCCAAGCTGTGCAGTGAAGTGTGTCTGGAGAAATGCCCCGCTGGGATACCGAAAAGTTGATTACGTTGGTCCATGACCACCCTGAGCTGTGGGACACTCGCACCAATCAGTATCACGACAAAGTGAAAAAAGATGCTGCGTGGGAAAAAGTGGCCCGAAGGCTGAAGCGGGCTGAATGGGAAAGAGAGGATCGGCGTGGTCGGGCAGCGTTAGGTAGGTGGCCGCAGTGTTGTCTGGGGTCCCTGCCCTTGTGTCCCTGACGTTTCTGATAAAATTTTGCAATGAAAACATTCTTCAAACGTGGTAAATAGTGGTGTTTAGTCCAGGCACCTGGTGTTTGGCAACAAAAGTTTTTTTGTTCTTTGTCACAGTGAAACAAATAAAAACCAGGTGGAACAGCTGCCGCGACCAGTACCGTCGGGAGCTCACCGAGAAGGGGCGCAGTGGTGATGGAGGCCTGCGTAAAAGGCCATATTTATATACACAGCAATTGCGGTTCCTCACCCCCATTATGGAACTAAGGCCGTAAGTGTTTCTTTAACAATATTCCCTACCTTTCAATCCATAAAATATGCTTTTGGTCCCTTTATTGTACTGCTTCTAGTGATGAGCGGCAGGTGCCATATTCGATTTCGACGAAATTCGCGAATATTCGAATGAATATTCGTTTCATATTCGTCGAAATCGAATATTCGTCATTTTTTCTAGTTATCGCGATTAACATGCGATTTAAATAATCGCATATTGCGATTTGTACTTAAGGCTACTTTCCTATTGGTTTCATATCTAGAATTAGCGAGGATGACGAATATGACGAATGTATTCGTCTATTCCTCAAAACGAAGATAACAAAGTATTCTACATCTTCGTTTTAGCAACCTATTCGTCAACTTCGCTAATTCTAGCAATCAAATAGGAAGGTTGACTATAGAGACAGCTGTGTTAACTTCGCTATGCGATTTTTTTTCTTTAATACAATAATTATATTACTTGATAAAATTATTATAAGTATTCTATTTATTAAAAAAAAAAAAAAAAAAATCGCATAGCGAATTTAACACAGCTGTCTCTATAGTCAGTCAACCTACCTATTTGATTGCTAGAATTAGCGAAGGTGACGAATAGGTAGCTAAAACGAAGATGTAGAATACTTTGTTATCTTCGTTTTGAGGAATATGACGAATACATTCGTCATATTCGCTATTCGCTAATTCTACCAAGCCAACCATAACTTCTGTGCTCATGGAGCGTCGCCATCACCATGGGAACGTCTCCATATACTAAAATGTACTGTCGGATTTGAGGAATTACGTTGAAATCGCAATGCGATTAATTCAAGTTATATTAATCGCATTGCGATTTCAACTTAGAGCTGGGTTTATAATGGGTCAGCTTGCTAGAATTAACGAAGTTAACGAATATGGAATATAGCAGCAGTGCTAAGTTGAAATCGCAATGCGATTAATTTAACTTAAAGTATTCGCATTGCGATTTCAACTCAGCACTGCTAGTGCATAGCTAATCTATATTCCATATTCGTTAATTCTAGCCTATGTAAGATAGCAGTGCTAAGTTGTAATCGCAATGCGATTAATATAACTTGAATTAATCGCATTGCGATTTCAACGTAATTCCTCAAATCCGACAGTACATTTTAGTGTATGGAGATTCTCCCATGGATGGGGACGCTCCACATGAGCACGGAAGTCGGCAGAAGCGGCAACGGGCACTGACTAGAGCAGCCAGGAAGCCAGGAATCCTCAGGACAGGTAAGAACTACTTTTGGGAAATAGGAAAGAAAAAAATATAACTAAAAAAAAAAAAAAAAAATATTCGAAATAGCGAATTTATAGCGCTATATTCGAAATATTCGCGAATTAGTGAAGTGCCGATATTCGCTAAAAAAATTCGCTTTTCGAATATTCGCGCTCAACACTAACTGCTTCCAATCTTACATATCTGGGTGCGTCTTTCACGTAGGGACATGTGTCAATTGTAATCCTTGAAGATCTATATAGTTTAATATAGATATATATCGAAATATAGACAAATATATATATATATATATAGTGTGATAGATAGCAGGATGTTTAAATTCTTATCTATATTGGTTCATTTTCCATGGTATGGTATTGTGAATTCTATTTTTGTCCCTTCCTAAACTCTACCACAATAGCATCAGCAGCGTCCCGTATACAGTGACAATTGTGTGATGCTCTTTATCTTTCAGCATACCACATTTCATGGTGTCCCCAATACAATATGATGTAGTATTTGTTGCGCAAGGCACGTGATTCGTCTTTGAAGTCAAGGGGCACGTGGAGGTGTGTAGCTTTCAGCTCATGTGCCCTGGTGCAAAAGTTAAGCTTGGCAACCCCTTTCATCAGGGCTATGTGTCTTTTTATGTTGAAGAAGGTTATTTGTGGCCCCATCGGCTCCTTGGCCCGTTAGCAACTTCAACCGATGAAACCCCTCTTGCTATGGGCCATGGCACGCGTAATGATTTCAAGGCCCCTTGAATTCCAGGCTGTCAGCCGGTGCTTGGGGGATGTCTCTGCCACTGCTTTGACTGTTATTGTCCGATTTTGGTGCCTTATGTCACTGGCCGAACTTTTACGACATGGTGTTGGCTAAAGTAAGGTGCTGAAGACAGTAATTGTTTCCTAACATGCCTTTTTGTCAATCCATACAGGACTGTGGACAGTTTTGAGGACCCCGAGCAGGAGGAGTCGCAGCCGTCTGATCTGGGTGGGGATGAGACACCACCAATCTTCTCCACAGCATCCAGCCCTAACCCCTCCCCACCTGCCCAAGCCTCACAACAGGCCCAAACCACACAAAGTGCAGGGGAACAGAGCCCGCCTCAAGTGAGACCCCGCCGAAGGAGAGCTGCCCCACCAACTTCTGGAATTGCAACTAGGGAGGTGCTGGATGCCCAGTTTGTTGACTATCTCTCCCGCAAGAGAGAAGATGCAAAGGAGGAGCAGATGATGCGGGGATGTCACCTTTGCTTCGGCGAGTGGCCCCAGAACGCCAGAATGCCTGCATGACGTCGATCTCTGCAGTCATCGAAATGTACGCCTCCAGTTATCCGGGCGACATACATTGCCACATCGACAACTTGCGCAGGCATATTCTTTTTGGGCAAAACCCATTACCAATCAACCCTCCACACTGGCAGCCACAACACGTTGCCGGCTCATCTGTACCTCCCCCAGATTTCACGCCCCACCACCTCCTATGGGCAGCTTTGGGTCAGGACAAATGCAACCCATCTATCCCCCTTTGGATCCTACCGGGCAAAATGTGGGTGCGGGGCCATCCGGGGTTCAGCCCTCCTTCACCCGCGATCTCCTTAATTTATAAATTTGGGTGTTTATTTGTGTGTGTATATGTGGTGTTTTGGGAAACCTTTGTTCAGAGATTATTTTGTGGAGGATATCTTCCAAATATATTTTAATTTATGGTTACCACATCTGATGACACGAGTGTTCATTTGTCTTTATTTTATTCACAAATGTAAAACATGGCAATTTTGAATTTTATTTGTTCGAAAAATATATCACTGTAGGCATATTTGCAGACATTCAAAAACAACAGGTTTTTAGCATGGTCACATGAGGTATTAGAAGGTTTGGGGCCCATCAGATACCAAAACGGGAATTGGAAATGGTAAAGTTGAAGCAAAAACCAGGGGAAGCTAACCTACGGCACACCAGATGTTGACAAACTACAACTCCCATCATGCATACTTGCTTTGCTCTTCGAAGTACTCACCTCAAAAAGGAATGGAGCATGCTTGGAATTGAAGAATCACAACATATGGAGTGCTGTAGGTTGCTATTCCCTGGCTTAGACAATAGGTGCATTTGGCCATCCAAGAGCTGCCATTGTCTAAGAGGACCCAGAAACTTAAACTTTGCCAAATCCAAAGCATGTTACTTGATATGCGTTGGGAGCAGAAACAAAGAGAATGGCCCAAAACCTCAGCCCACAAGCCCACGTCAAGGGTCCTCATGTTCTTGCGAGTCCCTACACTCAACTATGACTTTCAATATACACTCTATCTTAAAATAAAAAAAAATACAAAGACCAGAAGATATCAAACACTGCCCCGAATAGCGTCCAGCTGCCATGGCACCGACCCCTCTGGGCTGCTGAAAAAGTCTGCATACATGTCCCGAACAGCAATGCCTGCTGTACCAGGTCGTCTATGCAGGGTCAGATCCAAACCCACACCGCCAGATGAGGGATATTGGCTCTGGTCAACAGCCCAGAAAGGATTGTGCATCCTGATGAAGTTATGTAGAACTACACAAGCTTGAATCACCAGGGTAGCATTCTCCGGATCCATTTGTATGGATGAATGAAACACCCTCCACTTGCTGCAGAGTATGCCGAAGCGCACTCAACATACCGGCGGGCACGAGTCAATCGGTAGTTGAATACTCGCCTCCTAACATCCAAACCGCGTCTGGGGAAGGGCCGCATAACATGTGGAGTCAATGCGAACCCTTCATCAGCCACGATGACAAATGGAGCCGGCGGACCAGCATATCCAGGCAGTCTTCTGGGCTCTGGAAGGAAAGCTGGTTGGCACGAAGACGATCACCCAATCGGGAAGAACTGAAGATGCGAGCATCAGAAGTGCTTCCGTAGGGCACCAATATCGACCATTATAAACCGGTAATTACTATCAGCCAAAGCCAATAGCACTACCGAAAAATACTGTTTATAATTGAAGAATCGGCTGCCAGAGTGAGGCGGCTTCTTAACACGAATGTGTTTGCCATCCAGCGCACCAATGCAGTTCGGGAACTGCGCCGATTCATGGAAGCCGTCAGCGATCCGAAGCCAGTCCTCCACCGTCGGCTGAGGCATCACCGTCTCTCGGAGTCTCGACCAGAGGACATGACAAGTGTGACACACAATCCGAGATATCGTTGAGGTTCCCAAAAGAAACTCAAAATGCAGGGATGCAAATGAGTTCCCGGTTGCAAGGAATCTGTGTAAGGAATAAAATTAGACAAAAATGTCAGTAAAAACAAAAAGACACTTTAATTACGTAATTCAAAGCCACACTGTCCCACAAAAAAAAAGGTTTTTCTACAAACGCAAAGAGCAGGTATAAATAATTCCAAAAAAAACATGCAAGACGAGACATCAAACACTCATTATAGTACACAAAATACTCTCCCTGACCATGAAATATCTATTTGGTTGTGGCCTACATCATTTTCGACATTGCCTGGTTCAAATTTGGCTTGTTTAATGCTTGCTGGTCAAAAACGAAAAGCAACATATGGCTTAAATTACACAATGCCCAAAAAAATGGAGGACGAGAAAAAAAAAAAAAAAAATTCAAACACAACAAAATGACACAATCCAAAAAAAGCCAAACAGAACAAGAATGACAGAAGGTATAAACATACACATAAAATTACCTCAGCGTAACGATGAGCCGTTCCTCGGGAGATATGCTGCGCCTCATATTGGTGTCCATAAAGGTAAGGACAGTACGTAGAGACGACAACAACCTATCAAAGTCAGACACTGACATACGACAGAACGCCCAGAATTTCTCCGGATGCCCCCGAAGATCAGTGTAGAGTGTATGGAAGTGGCCTTTTGCCGCACATTGGGAAATAATAGGATGGACCCAAAATCTCCGCTTTCGCCTCGGTTCCTCGTCCAGGATAAGGGACTGCTGTCCGCGTCGCCGAAGATAAAGCCAGTACGCTATGGCCTCTTCCTCCGAATCTTCTGCCATGGGAAAAATCCAACCCAAAAAGCACAAAGTAGCACAATCCAAGCCAAAGAATCAAAGCACACTCAGCAGCCAGAACACACTACTAAAAATGGCCACCAAACAATCCAAGGAGCTGGATATATAGATGGATCCTGGGTGGGGATATGTAAATTTTAGGATGCCCATCCTTCCGTTTTTTTCACGGAACACGGACCGCAAAAAAAACGGAAGCCGCACGGAAACCACACGGAATGAAATGCGGACACACGGCACGGATGCGGATGAGAAAAAAAAACGGAAGACGGATCCGCAAATTGTGGTCAGCAAAAAAATACTGTCGTGTGCATGTAGCCTAAATGTATCATCATGTAAGGCTCTATTCACATCTGAACTGTGGTTTCTGTTCTAAACAATAACAAAAATTCTGTGCTGGAAGAGCTGTATGACAAACACCTGCAGCACCCAACAGCCCCATCAGGTTCTACAACAGTGTGAAATATTTTGACTGGAAAATAGCACCATTTGCAGAACTATTTTTCCTCAAATATTAACCCTTTCATGACCAAGGATAATTGATGCCCCCATGACCACGTCTAATTTTGCAAATCTGAACACTTTTACTTATCCAAACCATTCTAAGACTATTTTCTCGTGACACATAGTATGTCATGTCACTCATAAATTTGAGTCAATACATATCACCCTTATTTATGAAAAAATCCCAAATTTACCAAATATTTGGAAAACAATTGCAATTTTCTAAATTTCTATTTCTCAGATTTTAAAGCAGAAACTGATACCTGTTTATTACGTAACATTCCCCATATGTCTACTGTATGTTGCCATCGTTTAGTGTAAATATCCAGTGAATTTTCTTTCGACATAACTGTTGGTAGGAGAATGGAATAGTTTCTAAAGGGGTGACCGTAAGACCAGTTACGATGCCATCGTGTCGTTCAGAGAAGTGGCGTGAGACACTATGCGTGAGAACCTTCCGTTTTATGTTAGAACGATGTTCACACATTCTCTCTCTAAGTTTGGGTGGTCCTGCCCACGTATTTTAAGCCACATGGGCATCTTGGTAAATAGATGATATTTCTCATCCCACAGTTAAGTTCCTGTTTAAGGGCCCAGATGCCGGATGGACCTGCTGTTTCGATTTCTCTGGTGCCATGAGTGATCATCGTGCAGCATTTACATTTTTTAGCGCTACATTTAAAAGACACTTTTTTAGTTGCTGAAGGCAGGATCTTTTTTTCGGATGCTGGGAGCTTAGGGCATGAAGGGGCAACGATATTTTTTAGAGTTTGAGCTCTTCTAAATGTGATGGCCGGTTGTTTGGGGAGTATGTCCTTTTCGATGTTACCGCACCAGATAAAAATAATGTCGTCTATATAACGACGGAAGAGGATCACATCTTTGTGGGACGGAAGACCCATTTTGTCTTCAAAGAGGCCCACAAACAGGTTTGCGTAGGATGGTGCAAATTTTGTGCCCATTGCAGTGCCCCAAGGGAATCCACCTAGCCCTTCCCCAGTGGTGGAAAACATAGAATGCACTGATGCACAACGACTTATGTTTCCTGATAATGAGGACATGGGAATACCACCTCATCGGAGTCTGCATGTCTCTGATGATGACGAAGCACAGGTGGCAACTGCTGCGTCTTTTTGCAGTGTGCAGACCGAACAGGAGGTCAGGGAGGAAGACTGTGTGGAAGACGATGCAGGGGACGATTGGGTCCTAGACCCCACATGGAATGAAGGTCGTGCCACTGACTTTCATAGATCAGAGGAAGAGGCAGTAGTGAGACAGAGCCAGTAGCGTAGCTAAAGATGGAGCAGGGGGCAAAAGCAGAAAAGCCGTCGCCAAGAGAGTTCGACTGCTACTGGCCACCGCCACCAGGAACCAAGCACCCCAAAGGCAGCTTCAAGGAGTTCCCTGGCATGGCACTTCTTTAAACAATGTGCTGACAACAAGACCTGAGTGGTTTGCATGCTGTGCCATCAGAGCCTGAAGCGAGGCATTGACGTTCTGAACCTTAGCACAACCTGCATGACCAGGCATCTTTATGCAAAGCATGAACTGCAGTGGAGTAAACACCTTAACAACAAGAAACTCACTCAGGCTCCCCCTGCTCCCTCTTCTGATGCTGCCTCGTCCTCTTCCTCCGCCTCGGGAGGAATGTTGGCACCTTCCACCCACCAAACAGAGTATGTGCCACCGACACCACCACCTGCGTCACCAAGCATCTCCAACATGCCACACGGCAGCGTTCAGCTCTCCATCTCACAAACCTTGGGGAGAGAGCGTAAATTCCCACCTAGCCACCCTCGAGCCCTTGGCCTGAATGCCAGCATTTCTAAACTACTAGCCTTTGAAATGCTGTCATTCAGGCTGGTGGACACAGACAGCTTCAAACAGCTGATGGCAATGGCTGTCCCACAGTATGTTGTTCCCAGCCACCACTACTTCTCCAAGAGAGCCGTGACTTCCCTGCACAACCAAGTATCCGATAAAATCAAGTGTGCACTGCGCAACGCCATCTGTGGCAAGGTCCACCTAACCACAGATACGTGGACCAGTAAGCATGGCCAGGGACGCTATATCTCCCTAACTGCACACTGGGTAAATGTAGTGGCGGCTGGGCCACATGCGGAGAGTTCTTTGGCGCACGTCCGTCTGCTGCCAAGGATCGCAGGGCATTATTCTTTGCCTCTTTTAGCCTCCTCTTCCTACTCAGCTTCCTACTCCTCTGCTTCCACCTGCTCATCCAGTCATCCACACACCTTCACCACCAACTTCAGCAAAACCCAGCGTAAATGTTAGCAGGCCGTTCTGAAACTCATATGTTTGGGGGACAGGCCCCACCCCGCGCAGGAGTTGTGGCGGGGTATTAAACAACAGACCAACCAGTTGTTGCTGCCCGTGGGCCCCAAGCCCGGCCTGGTGGTGTGCGATAATGTGCGAAATCTTGTTGCAGTTCTGGGACTAGCTGGTTTGACGCACATCCCTTGCCTGGCGCATGTGCTGAATTTGGTGGTGCAGAAGTTCCCTCACAACTACCCCGACATGTCAGAGCTGCTGCATAAAGTGCGGGCCGTCTGTGCGAGCTTCTGGCGTTCACATCCTGCCGCTGCTCGCCTGTCAGCGCTTCAGCGTAACTTCAGCCCTCCCGCTCACCGCCTCATATGCGACGTGCCCACCAGGTGGAACTCCACCATGCACATGCTGGAGAGACTGTGCAAGCAGCAGAAGGCCATCGTGGAGTTTCAGCTGCAGCACGCACGGGTCAGTCGCACTGCGGAACAGCACCACTTCACCACCAATGATTGGGCCTCCATGCGAGACCTGTGTGCCCTGTTGCCCTGTTTCACGTACTCCACCAACATGGCCAGTGGCGATGACGCCGTTATCAGTGTTACAATACCACTTCTATGTCTCCTTGAGAAAACGCTTAGGGCGATGATGGAAGAGGAGGTGGCCCAGGAGGAGGAGGAGGATGAGGGGTCATTTTTAGCACTTTCAGGCCAGTCTGTTAGAAGTGCCTCAGAGGGAGGTTTTTTGCAACAGCAGAGGCCAGGTACAAATGTGGCCAGCCAGGGCCCACTACTGGAGTACTAGGAGGATGAGGTGGAGGAGGATGAGGATGAAGCGTGTTCACAGCGGGGTGGCACCCAACACAGCTCAGGCCTGTCACTGGTACGAGGCTGGGGGGGATACGGAGGAGGATGACGATACGCCTCCCACAGAGGACAGCTTGTACTTACCTCTGGGCAGCCTGGCACACATGAGCGACTACATGCTGCACTGCCTGCGCAATGACAGCAGAGTTGCCCACATTTTAACGTGTGCGCACTACTGGGTTGCCACCCTGCTGGATCCCCGGTACAAAGACAATGTGCCCACCTTACTTCCTGCACTGGAGCGTGATAGGAAGATGCGCGAGTACAAGTACACGCTGGTAGACGCGCTCCTGAGAGCATTCCCAAATGTCACAGGGGAACAGGTGGAAGCTCAAGCCGAAGGCAGAGGAGGAGCAAGAGGTTGCCAACGCAGCGGTGTCACGGCCAGCTCGTCTGAGGACAGGGTTAGCATGGCAGAAATGTGGAAAAGTTTTGTCACCATGCCACAGCTAACTACACCACCACGTGATACGGAACGTGTTAGCAGGAGGCAGCATTTCACTAACATGGTTGAACAGTACGTCTTCACACCCCTCCACGTACTGACTGATGGTTCTGCCCCATTCAACTTCTGGGTCTCCAAATTGTCCACGTGGCCAGAGTTAGCCTTTTATGCCTTGGAGGTGCTGACCTGCCCGGCGGCCAGCGTTTTGTCTGAACGTGTATTCAGCATGGCAGGGGGCGTCATTACTGACAAACGCAGCCGCCTGTCCACAGCCAACGTGGACAAGCTGACATTCATAAAAATGAACCAGGCACGGATCCCACAGGACCTGTCCATCCCTTGTGCAGAATAGACATTTATAGCTTCCTCCCCCTTAACCATATATTCTTGTACTCCGGGGCACTTCTTTATTGAATCCTCTTTATTTAATTTTACCATTATATTGCGGTGCAACCAAAAGTTGAATGAACCTCTTCTCTGTCTAGGTTACAGGGGCCTAATTATCGTAAAGTGGCCTTCTCTATTGGTGGGTGACATGACGCCTGATTTTCTGCTATGCGACCTCTGTCCTCTGTCTGGGTGCTGTTGCCTAAATTATCAAAAAGTGGCCTTCTCCATTGGTGGGTGACTTGAAGCCTGATTCTCTGCTATGGGACCTCTCTCCAATTGATATTGCTTAATTTTTATTTATTTTATGTTATTTTAATTAATTTCCCTATCCACATTTGTTTGCATGGGATTTACCTACATTTTGCTGCCTTTTTGTAGCCCTTTCCTGGACTATTTTAAAGCCTTTTTAGTGCCCAAAAGTTCGGGTCCCCATTGACTTCAATGGGGTTCGGGTTCGGGATCAAGTTCGGGTCGAGTTCGGATCCTGAACCCGAACATTTTCGGGAAGTTCGGCCGAACTTCTCAAACCCAAACATCCAGGTGTTCGCTCAACTTTAGTCCAGACCTCATCCTATTCCACAAATTCCTGAAGTCAAAACGCTTCTAACAGATTACTCATGTTGCGATTTTGGCTGCCAAGCACTGCTTGCTTAATAAATGGCTACAGCCACATGTTCCCTCAGCATCAGAGGTCTTCAGACACATCCAGAGATGTTTCGAATAGGAAAAAATAGAGGTTGAACTGTCTAAAGTGAAGCAGGTTAAACCATTTTTTTAGGAAATGGGAAACCTTTATGACTGTATACTCAGATGGGGAGGTGAAAGTGCTGGTGAGACCTTTCTTAACCACCTCAGCCCCCCTAGCTTAAACACCCTTAATGACCAGGCCACTTTTTACAATTCTGCACTACACTACTTTCACCGTTTATTGCTCCGTCATGCAACTAGCCACCCAAATGAATTTTACATCCTTTTCTCCTCACTAATAGAGCTTTCATTTGGTGGTATTTCATTGTTGCTGACATTTTTACTTTTTTTGCTATTAATAAAAATTTTACAACATTTTTCACTTTCTGTTGTAAAATTTTTCCAAAAAAACTACATTTCTATATAAATTTTTCTCTAAACTTATTGTTCTACATGTCTTTGATTAAAAAAAAATCCAATAAGTGTATATTTATTGGTTTGGGTAAAAGTTATAGCGTTTACAAACTATGGTGCAAAATAGTGAATTTCCGAGTTTTGAAGCAGCTATGACTTTCTGAGCACCTGTCATGTTTCTTCAGGTGCTAGAATGTCAGGATAGTATAAATACCCCCCAAATGACACCATTTTAGAAAGAAGACACCCCAAAGTATTCACGGAGGGGAATGGTGAGTTCATGTATGATTTCATTTTTTTTCACAAGTTAGCGGAAAATGACGCTTTCTGAGGAAAAAAATAATAATATTACAGTTTCCATTTCGGATAACTTCTGGCAAAAAAAAAAATAAAATCTCAGACGAACTCACTATGCCCCTCAGTGAATACCTTGGGGTGTCTACTTTCTGAAATGGGGTCATTTGTGGGGTGTGTTTACTGTTCTGGCATTTTGGGCGGGGCTAAATTGTGAGCAGCCATGTAAAACCTAAAGGTACTCATTGGAATTTGGGCCCCTTTGCGCATCGGGCTGCAAAAAAGTGTTACTCATGTGGTATCGCCGTACTCAGGAATAGTAGGGAAATGTGTTTTGGGGTGTATTTTTACATATACCCATGTTGGGTGAGAGAAATATCTCTGTAAATTGTCAACTTTGTATAAATTTTTTTTTAAAAGTTGTCGTTTACAGAGACATTTCTCACACAAAGTATGGGTATATATAAAAATACACCCCAAAACACATTGCCCTACTTCTCCTGAGTACGGCAATACCACATAAGTGACACTTTCTTGCAGCCTGGGTGCGCAAAGGGGCCCTAATTCCAATGATTACCTTTAGGATTTCACAGGGCATTTTTACGCATTTGGATTCCAGACTTCTTCTCACACTTTAGGGGCCCCAAAAATGCCAGGACAGTATAAATGCCCCACATGTGACCCCATTTTAGAAAGAAGACACCCCAAGGTATTCTGTGAGGGGTATGGTGAGTTCATGTAAAATTTTATTTTTTGTCACAAGTTAGTGGAATATGAGACTTTGTAAAAAACAAAAATAAAAAATAAAATCAATTTCCGCCAACTTGTGCCAAAAAAAAAAAATTCTGTGAACTTGACCTGCCCCTCACGGAATACCTTGGGGTGTCTTCTTTCTAAAATGGGGTCACTTGTGGGGTATTTATACTGCCCTGGCATTTTAGGGGCCCTAAAGCGTGAGAATCCAAATGCGTAAAAATGCCCTGTGAAATCCTACTCATTGGTTTTAGGGCCCTTTGCGCATTTTGGCTGCAAAAAAGTGTCACTCGTGTGGTATCGCCGTACTCAGGAGAAGTAGAGCAATGTGTTTTGGGGTGTATTTTTATATATGCCTGTTACGGTATAACCCGGTATAGTGAAGGTTAATACCGTTCGGCCGATTTCCTTGGCGAAGAGCACAGCAACCCCCAACCACTGGAATCCACCGAACTGGAACCATACGAAGTCCTCCTTTCCTGGAACAGGCAAGAGAACGTTCTGACGTAGCAATTCCCCCCAAGTACGAGACGAGGCTCCGTATTGATGGTTAAACAGGAATTCCAAACTTTATTGAGGGCTACCTGCCCGGTATTTATGGTGGTCTCCCACCTGGTGGACACTCCCCTAGGGGACCAGAAGGAAGACTGAGACACAGGGGATACAGCAGCCAATCACACACAATGGGACAATAGGGACAACCACACCCAGCATATTCCTCCCCTCTGCCTGTGATACAATTACCCTACATAGGTTAATGTAATCATCACAGGCAGGAGAATACACAATGTCTTCTGTCCTGGAGACAACCGAGTAGTCATTCCATTATCTCTCAGGACAAAGGGAAATCGTCGATGCACACGTGGGGACAATAGGACAGACATCACTAATAAATATACAATGTCCCACCCTTTACAGTACACACAGACATTTAACATATCCCCAGATGGCTTGGATCTGAGCACTCAATATATCCAAACAGCGCTCAGATGCCACAAACAGTCAAATCACCATGGGGTTTAAGTTAAGCATGGGCTGATGAGAGGGCCCATAATCCTGGGGCAAGAGACAGGCAATCTGTCCCCTCCAAAACCCAGTGGCGAGGTTTTTCCTGAGTTTTTCCTGAGTACGGCGATACCACATGTGTGCCACTTTTTTGCAGCCAAGATGCGCAAAGGGGCCCTAATTCCAATGAGTACCTTTAGGATTTCACAGGGCATTTTTATGCATTTGGATTCTCGCGCTTTAGGACCCCTAAAATGCCAGGGCAGTAAAAATACCCCACAAGTGACCCCATTTTGGAAAGAAGACACCACAAGGTATTCCGTGAGGGGCATGGCGAGTTCACAGAAAAAAAAAAATTTTGGCACAAGTTAGCGGAAATTGATATTTTTTTTTTTGTTTTTTTACAAAGTCTCATATTCCACTAACTTGTGACAAAAAATAAAATTTTACATGAACTTGCCATACCCCTCACGGAATACCTTGGGGTGTCTTATTTCTAAAATGGGGTCACATGTGAGGTGTTTGTACTGCTCTGGCATTTGAGGGTCTCCGCAATCATTACACGTATGGCCAGCATTAGGAGTTTCTGCGATTCTCCTTATATTGAGCATACGGGTAATGAGATTTTTTTTTTCCGTTTAGCCTCTGGGCTGAAAAAAAAAAAAAAATGAATGGCACAGATTTTTTTCATTCGCATCGATCAATGTGGATGAAAAAATCTCTGCCAAAATCAGTGACTGCGGTGCGGTGGGCGCTAACTACCTAACAAGTAGCTAACTAACTGGCGGTGATAAGGGACCCTTATGCCCCATTGACACGTCCGCAATTCTGTTTGCAGAACGGAATTGCGGACCCATTCATTTCTATGGGGACAGACTTTGTCCCGCTCGGATCCTGAATTAGGGATCCGCGCTTCCGTGTCTGCACTTCCGTTCCGCAAAAATATAGAACATGTCCTATTGTCCGCAATTGCGTACAAGAAAAGGCATTTTCTATATTGTTCTGGCACTGTGCGGATCAGCAAAATGTGGAAAGCACATTGCCGGTGTCCGTGTTTTAAAGATCCGCGGATCCGTGGATCAGATCCGCGTATCCGCAAAACACATATGGACGTCTGAATGGAGCCTTACAAGGGGTGTGATCAATAACAGGGGAGTGATCAGGGAATCTAGATGGGGTGATCAAGGGGTTAATAACAAAACAGCGTCTGATATACCAGTTTGATGCAATTTATTTCGCATCTACAGCCTGCCAGCGCTTGATCATCGCTGGCAGGCTGCAGTATAACTAGTTAGACGCGCGGCACTGTGAACATGCGCGCGCGTTCACAGGAAATCTCGCGTCTCGCGAGATGACGCACCGATGTGTCCACTAAGAACTACAGGACCGCCCGCCGGACACATCCGTGAATTAGGCGGTCCTGTAATGGTTAACCTCAGACTGGTACTTAAAACGAAAAATTAGCAGGAAAACTAGGGAGACTACTGGTGGATTGACTTATGTCTATGAAAATAAGGCTGGGGGAAATGAGGTGAGCACTAACGGGGGAGGTTGGAGGGAACAGGATTGTATTTTGACATTTTGTCTGTGGTGCTATTATCCAATGCATATTGCTGTTACAGTCTGTATGTTTCATGATGTAACTTGATAAAACAAAATAAACATTTTATTTAAAAAATAAATATATGGAAGAATCATTCTTGTTGCTTCCGCACCAAAATAAATTCCATAACAATTAGGCCCCTTTCACATGGGCGAGTTTTCCGCGCGGGTGCAATGCGTGAGGAGGACGCATTGCACCCGCACTGAATCCGGACCCATTCATTTCTATAGGGCTGTGCACATGAGCGGTGATTTTCACGCATCACTTCTGCGTTGCGTGAAAATCGCAGCATGCTCTATATTGTGCGTTTTTCACGCAACGCAGGCCCCATAGAAGTGAATGGGGCTGCGGGAAAATCGCAAGCATCAGCATAATAGCATTCTTAATAAAGAATGCATTGTAAAATGAAGTGGAAGGGGTTAAAAATAATAAAAGTTAACTTACCTTAGCCACTTGATCGCGTAGTCGCGATCTCTCCTCTTTCCCTACATCAGCTAAGATCTAAAGGACCTGCGATGATGTCACATCACATGGTCCAATCACATGGTCCATCTTACCATAGTGATGGACCATGTGATTGGACCATGTGATGTGACGTCATCACAGGTCCTTTAGATCTTAGCTGATGCAGGGAAAGAGAGGAGAGATCGCAACTACGTGATCAAGTGGCTAAGGTAAGTTAACTTTTATTATTTTTAACCCCTTCCACTTAATTTTACAATGCATTCTTTATTAAGAATGATATTATTTCCCCTTATAACCATGTTATAAGGGAAAATAATCAATTCTCCAGAAGACCCGAAACCGGACTTCAGTAATGGAGTCCGGCTTCGGGTTGGGTACCAAACATGGCGTTTTTTTCTCACGCGCGTGCAAAACGCATTACAAACGTTTGCACCCGCGCGGGAAAAACGCGCATATTCCCGCAACGCACCCGCCTCTTATCCGGGCGTCAAACATGATGCCCGTGTGAAAGAGGCATTAGGCTCTCATATACATGTGCACTATAAATGGTATATAAAGAATGACAAGTATAATTGCAAAAATAAAAATCTTGTAAATTCCAAAATGCTGAGATTTGTGTGGTCCTAAAGTGTAAAAAATGGCTTTGCACTTAACGCCTCTTAATTTAAGGGTTCAGTGTGCAGGGTAAAGCCTTCTGTTAGCTGTTGCTTTACATCGCATCAGTATTAGACCACAGTTAAATATTTTACCCTGTACATGTGTGCAGTGAAACTAAATTGATTATAGAGAAATCCTTCTGTTAGCTGTTGCGTTTCATAGTATCATTATTAGGCCACAGTTAAATACTTTGCCCTGTACATGTGTGCAGTAGAACTAAATTGATATAGAGAATGCCTTCTGTTAGCTGTTGCATTACATAGTGTCAGTATGACGCCAAGGTTAAATATGTCGCCATGTGCATGTGTGCAGTGGAACTAAATTGATTATAGTGAATACCTTCTGTTGGCTGTTGCATTACAAAACGTAAGTATAACACCACATTTAAATACTTTGCCCTGTACATGTGTGCAGTGGAAAGAAATTGATTATAGTAAATGCCTTCTGTTAGCTGTTGCATTACATAGCATCAGTATTAGGCCATGGTTAAATACTCTGCCCTGTACATGTGTGCAGTGGAACTAAATTGATATACATGGTGACATATTTAACCATGATGTCATACTGACCCTATGTAATGTAACAGCTATATGTGTGCAGTGTAACTAAATTGATTATAGTGAATACCTTCTGTTATCTGTTGCATAACATAGTGTCAGAATTAGGCCACAGGTAAATATTTTTCCCTGTACGTGTGTGAAGTGGAGAGAAATTTGTCATGGAGAATGTCTTCCATTAGAGATACAGTTGTTATACACCATGGTTAACAGGCAGTTGCCTGGGTCCTCCAAAGGAACAGGCAGTGTCAAAAATAATGCTGTAGCCAGCATAAGTAGCAGCAGAAGAAGGGATGGTGGTAGCATCAGCAATAGGCCAGAGGTACCACTGTCATCAACCGGTCATGTTTTGAACAACAATCCAGCTGTACTGGAATGGTTAACTCGCTCTTCACAATCATCTCAAGTTACAACAGATATACATAGCCAACAAGCGGTGGGTTCCTCAGACACCGTACTTAGTAAGCATGGCCCAGGAACTGCCTCTATGCACTCAACGTTTCTTGAACATGCCTATTGCTTGTCTGTTAGCTAAGGAATGTTTGCTACCGACTCTGCTTCGCTTTTCAGCGACAATGACCTTTGTGGGGACAGTTTGCAGTTACAGGTGAGTACAGACTTTGAGGAGAGGCCCCCTGCGGACCCCCTTAGGTGTGCAACTATCGATGATGAGAGCATATGTGGGAGGTGAGAAGTCAAAGATGTGCGCAAAAGACAGTTGTGGATGAAACTAGTGGTTTGCAAGAATATGTTGATAATGTTGTAGTTGATCACACATGGGAGCCGGGTGAAGAAGGGTCATCATCATTATCAAGGGGCGAGGGTGGAAGCAGCAGGGTGGAAGGGAGCTCATGAGGCAGGAGGGTGGGAAGCAGTGAGATCTGGAGCGTGTTTGATTTTAGCACAAGCTGACTCAGAGTGGTCTTTCTAGATAATGAGCCTAATAGACCTGAACCATAGGCAGTCAGTTTTACATTAAAAAATGCTTAATGAATAAAGGAAGTATATCGAAAAAAATGTTTATCAATTGCCCAACACACGTAACAAAACTGTAGGTGAAACTGTAGTCAAGGAACAGCCAAGGTAAGGGCAGGCAGATTTCATACAATCCGAAGTCAGTACGAGAGTCATGACAGACAGCACAGTACAGTACAGAGATCAAGTCAAGTAATGAAGGGTCAGATCCAGGGACAGGCAGAAGTTGGTACACGAGTGCATAATATGGCAAGTAGTGCACCTTTGCTGGAAACAACAGATCTAGAATCATGTATGGTAAACCCGGCAACTGTACCCCGACGCGTTTCCCCAAAAAAATCTTATTGGTTCATCAGGGGGAACATACAAAGAAGTGAAATTTAGATAAT
The DNA here is from genome assembly GCA_033119425.1 of Bufotes viridis. Taxonomy (NCBI): domain Eukaryota; kingdom Metazoa; phylum Chordata; class Amphibia; order Anura; family Bufonidae; genus Bufotes; species Bufotes viridis. The sequence continues at coordinate 62,873,420 of CM065597.1, forward strand.
ACTTGCAGTTTCTAATGTATTAACAACTCAAAAAACTGATAGTAAGGGCATCCAGATACAATGGCCCTAGAAAGGAAGATATGCTGTGTCAGTGATGCTGTCCGATCCGCCTGGGGGTCTAAGAGGCGCCCTAGACCACAGGCGGATCCGGGAGCATCACTGACACAGCATATCTTCCTTTCTAGGGCTATTGAATCTGGATGCCCTTACTATCAGTTTTTTGAGCTGTTAATAGATTTGAAACCGCAAGTATTATCTATATTTCACTTCTTTGTATGTTCCCCCTGATGAACTAATATGATTTTCTTAGGGAAACGCGTCGGGGTACGGTTGCCGGGTTTACCATACATGATTCCACCTAGTAACCTGTTTAGAAGTTATTTTATGGTGGAGGGCCTACTAGGGTCTGACTAGGCCTAGGCACGAGGACGGTGGGTCCCCACCATTAGGGGTCTCCTCGAGGCTGAGATATAGAAGTAGGGGTCTTTCAGGGTTAGTATAGAAACAAAGTATACACTCCCTGAGGTTTCCCATCTCACCCGGCTGAGAATCTCCTAGGTGTCTAATGCTATGTGATAGGGGCACCTTATTAATTTAAGTGGTCAATTATATATGCTATTGTGAACTCCTTAGAGCTCAGTTTTAATTATTGAAGTAAAAGTTATTTTTTAGAGCCTATATTTTCTTTTCCTAAATTATTTCTATGATATAGGACGATTACATATCATTGTATATCCGCTAATTTGATTAAACAACAGATCTAGAACCTATTTCTCAGGCACCCTCCCATGGGGAAGTTGCCATAAATGCCCTAAGGTGGCCAGTCATAGTTTGGGAAAGATTAAAGTGTGCACACTGGCTCTTTATAAACTAGATACAGTGCCCAGGTGTCCCATAGGCCTTGGTAGGTAGGGCCAGCAGGAAGCAGGACTTATTCTCTGTAGGGAGGACAGAGCAGTGAAAACCTTGGCGGTTCTGCCTGCTTGGAAGGAGAAAAGGGATACCTGAAAGCACTGACTGCTAGGGGAGCAGCAAAGGCAACCAAGTGAGCATTTTGCCAGCCATGTCTTTTGATCTTACAATATTGGTTGTCTATCCAAGAAAACACACTTTACCCATGTAGCAAACTGGACAGGGTTTAATGAAGAATTGGAATTCCATTGATGTTCTAGTCATAGTCACCTGAGTATTGGGATAATGCATAGCCTTCTTGAAATTATACTCAAGTCAGATTTAATAAATTCTACAACTGACAGCTCATATCCCAGACTCCCCAGAGCAGTATCTCACAGATCTTTCTAATTCTGCCTGACTTTCACACAAAGCATATTTCTCCTCTCTCCTCCATTCTTTCACAACAAAGCTCTATGCCAGTTAAAATAGCTTTAGAAGAAGTGTTACTGAAATGCCAATTAGGAAGCTTGACTAACTTTTTTCTTTTTATTCAGTCTTTTTATCCCCTTTGTGTTCATTGGAAATGTCATCAGTTTATATTTTGTACATAGTCAATGAACAGTTTGTAAAACTATCCTGCTGCCTCTTTCTGTTTGTCAAGCATCTGTTAACCCATAGCTGTACATATCAGTGTCACATTATTTGCTATTGCTATCATGGCCTAAAAAATTAAAGGGTTGTCCATGTTATGAAAAAAAAAAATATAGCACTGTAAATCTGATGATCAGCAATGTATAACTAAGCTAAGCAAGTTTTAGGGGACACAGCATTATATTTCATAATTTCCCTCTTCTCTTTTGGCCCTTTGTTTACCTGCAATAACAACAATGTCTGAGGTTTTCCTCATGAATATTTGTGGGTGTCAAAAAAGACTGCCGCTCCTCATGCTCTGCAAAGGGAGTGAATAAAAGTGCTGCCCTGAGTGAAATGTTTGACTGCTAAGATAATAAGCAACATGTTGTATGTGTAGGACTACAAGTTTCATCTGTACAATGACACTGCTAACACACACCGGAAATCCCCCCTACCTGTTCTTGTGCAATGCTCTGCTGAACTCCTTCAGTCTGTCAGCTCTCTGTCTGCAGGATGAGAAGGACAGATCCTGTGTCTCTACATTGCCTGCAGCTGCTCAGCAAAGCCTTCAGCCCTGAGTCTGTGCTGCTGATGGTAGAAGGGGGTTAATCTTTCCTGAACTATCCAGACACAGAGCAGACAGCAGCAGCTCTGGATAATGCAGGGTGCGTGGCCAGCACAGTAACGTCTCGTGCACAGACACATACCTGCTCCTCAGGTTTGTGCATTAAATATCATCAGAGCAGGGAGAGAAGCTGACATCACAGGTCATGTGACCCTCAGTGAAATCTGAAAAAGGAGCCACTGCAGATGAAGTAAGTGAATTGTAAACCCCTTACATTTGATTAGTTAGAAACATACAAAGAAAAAACATAGGACATACAGTTATGTTCAAAATTATTCAACCCCCACTGAAATTGAGTGTTTTGGCCCGTTTGACATTGATTTTGATCATTTCAGTCATCTTGTTTGCAATTAAATCAAAGAGGCACTTGTAAGTCAGACAAATATAACATAACATTTATAATGAAATAACCACAAATGTCTTTTCTGTGCTCACATCATTATAAGTTTTATTCAACCCACAAGTGACATTCTATCTTATAACTGGAAAAGGATGTTGTACTAAGTACTAACAGCTTTTAAATGTGAAGCATAGCTTGACACAAGTGTCTTGCAGCGATCTACGGGTATCTTCGCCCATTCTTCATGGGCAAAAGCCTCCAGTTCAGTCACATTCTTAGGCTTGCGCGCTGCAACTGCTTTCTTTAAGTCCCACCAGAGGTTCTCAAACGGATTTAAGTCTGGTGACTGCGATGGCCACTTCAAAATGTTCCAGCCTTTATTCTGCAACCATGCTCTAGTGGACTTGGAGGTATGCTTGGGATCATTGTCCTGTTGAAAGGTCCAACGTCTCCCAAGCCTCAGGTTTGTGACGGACTGCATCACATTTTCATCCAATATCTCCTGGTACTGAAGAGAATTCATGGTACCTTGCACACGCTGAAGCTTCCCTGTACCTGTAGAAGCAAAACAGCCCCAAAGCATGATTGACCCCCCGCCATGCTTCACAGTAGGCAAGGTGTTCTTTTCTTGTTCTTCCTCCTCCAAACATTGCGTTGATCCATGGGCCCAAACAGTTCTAATTTTGTTTCATCAGTCCACAGAACACTATCCCAAAACTTTTGTGGTTTGTCCACATGACTTTTGGCATACTGCAGTCGACTCTTCTTATTCTTTGGAGACAGCAAGGGGGTGCGCCTGGGAGTTCTGGCATGGAGGTCTTCATTACGCAGTGTGCGCCTTATTGTCTGAGCTGAAACTTCAGTACCCGCGTCTGACAAATCTTTTTTCAGTTCCTCAGCAGTCACACGGGGACTTTTCTCCACTTTGCGCTTCAGGTACCGCACAGCAGTCAGTCAGCAACTTCTTTCTGCCACGACCAGGTAGCGTTTCAACAGTGCCCTTTGCCTTGAATTTGCGAATGATGCTTCCTGTGGTGCCTCTTGGTATGTTTAACATCTTTGCAATCTTCCTATAGCCATTGCCCTTCCTGTGAAGAGAAATCGCCTCTTATCTTGTCTTCCTGAACCATTCTTGTGACTTCACCATGTTTGTAAACACACCAGTAAATGTCTAGAAGGAACTGAGGATCACAGTCATTTTAAATCTGCCTAATTGGTGCTTATTATGCTTGATTGCTGCTCCGTGACATCCACAGGTGTTTTCAATACCTGATCAAAAACACTTGAATGAACCTCTGTTCTTAAGAGTGGTAGTCTTTAAGGGGTTGAATAATTGTGTCAAGGAAGAAATCACAAAAAAAAACATTTAATACTGTATTACAAAAACAATTGAGGTAATTTTAGTTGCATTTGGTTCTTTAAAAAGTCCTTGTAAGATTTCATTCTGAACACAATTACAAATGTAGACTAAATTCCCTAAAACCCTTTACAACATTGGGGTTTGAATAATTTTGAACACAACTGTAGGAGCCTAATGAGTGTTATTTCAGGGCAATTGGAGCAACTTAAATTTGTGATGAATCTATTCGGCTATGAATAGAACTGTTTGAAAAATTCGCAGAATTGAACCCAAAGTAAATTTTAACCCCTTATTGACCGCCAATATGCCTCCTTACGGCTGTCACCAAGGGGCTTTAGGCTGTGCCACAACGTTTTTACAGCGATCCAGTCTAAGAGCTGCATGGGTACAGGCTTGGCTCTCACATGTGATCTAGGTTCCTGATCTAATGGCCTAGACCTGCAAAAGCTCCAACCCCTTATAGCCAAGTAAAATGGCGACCTCTAAGTGGTTACAGAGGGAGCAGACCTCCTCTGTCTCTCATCAGCACCGCACAACTGAGATCACAAGGTGCTGATGTTTTGATACGGCCACCTAGGGACTAATGAAGGCCCCAGGTCTGCCTTTAGTGCATTCCTAGCAAGCTGCACCTCTTTGATGCAGTCTGCTGGTGGATGTCAGTTTAGCACTGACAGAATAATACACTGCATTGCATATGCAATGTATCATAGAATAGAAGACATCAAAATATTGCCTGATAAGTCCCCTTGTGGGACCAGTATTTATTATTATTTTTTTTAAATCTAAACATTTTATTTTTCCAAGTTAAAAAAATTTACTTTTTTTTCCATTGAAAATCATGCTTTTCAATGGAAAAAATTGATAAAGTAAATTCCCTTGCACATATTTGGTATCAGTGCTTCTGCAATTACCTGTACTACACAATTATCATGTAATTTATTTAATATAATGACAAAAATGACATAATGTCAAAAATCAAGCCCTTACACATCTCTGTAGAAATCAAATTAAAATAGTTATGGGTCTTGGGAAGTTGCAATGTGAAAACATTTATTTATTTTTATTTATTTTTTTGTGCAAAAGTAGAAAACAAAATCTATATTCATTTGGTATCACTGAAATCATACTAACCCAGAGAGTAAAGCTATGGTGTTATATATGCTAAAAAATGAACACCACAAAATGTATAATGTAAAAAACTCAATGGCTGCTTTTCCCACCCCCCCAAAAAAAAGAGTTAATAAATCAATAAGTTATGAGTGTCCCAAAATAGTGCCATTAAAAACTACAACTTACAACTGCAAAAAATAAGCCCCCATACGGTACATCAACAGAAAAATAAAACATTTATTTTCTTTGGAATGCAAAACAAATTAACAAAATTGCTTAGTCGCCAAGTCCAGAAACAGACTAGTTACTAAAGGGTTAATAATTTTGCTAATCTCCAACACATATAAAACGGTTATTTCCTTTATTTTATCCCTTCATTACACCATTTAATTCTGTCTCCTGATGCAATTCATGTGGCTCAAGTACAGCACTAACCCTCATTTTCATTTAATACGCTATTTTAGTCCTAATTCAATACATTCCCATGGTAATCACTTCAAAACTATCCATCCAGCTGACAGGTAGTTTTCCATGTAACACCATGCTTTTATGCTCCTAAACGTTATTTTAGATTTCTCTTCTATATCACACAGTGATATCCACTTGTATTCTTATAATTATTCTAATATTACATGTAATAAATATGGTTACAACAAACCCACCTCCCAATTTCATTTGTGTTTGACTATTTCATCTATTATATCTCAAGTGATCAATTTGAATACAGGTTCTAGTTCTCTATAAATCACTGGATTTGATCAACTTATTAGCCAAGCATTTGCTTGCTTGACGTTTTTTACATTGTATTCCATGTACTACTTCAAGATCTTTATTGTTTTCAGATACAAAGGTCATACATAATAATGTATTTGTTTAGTCACCAAATGTTCCACGTGACTGCATTTAGCAAAAACTGGACAGCAAAATATTATGTTAGGATAATTTCTAAATTTCTAAAATTTAGTTTTACACTGATCTATCCTCAAAGTGACCCTATTTTCATGAACCTTGTTTGAAAGGTCTCAAACTGCAGTAAGTGCTGATTAATTTCGTACAGATTTTTGGTATTTTGGTTAGCATTGTAATAAATTTGACCCCAATTCACAGTGCCCCAGTTGCCCTAAAAAGTCATGTATGACACGCCAGGGTCTCTTAGGACTGTATCGTTTAAGGATACATTCACGCAACATTAATAAAATGATCATGAAAAATGGACACACTGTCAGTTTTTCACTGGCATTTTCGATCCATATTTAATGGCTGTTAAAAATATCCAAACCCCTGCAGGATCCTCACATTATGCCCCCCTCCCATAACATTCCTGGATATTAAAATGCCCCCCTCCCACAGTACGATAAATGGCCCCTGTTGGTGCCCCACAGTATGATAAATGACCCCCTTCTTGCTCCCCAGTAGGAATAATACCCCCTCTTCATAATCCACAATAGGAATAATACCCAGCTTAGTGCTCTTCAATAGAAATAATGCCTCTGCTTGGTGCTCCCCAATAGGAATAATGTTACCTCTTAGTGCTGCTAAATAGGAATAATGCTCCTTCTCAGTGCTCCCCAGTAGGAATTTTAACCCCCTTGGTCCTCATTATGCTTGTGCCAAAAAAGAATAAATGCAAAATAACCCAGATCTTGCCATGGGGACAATTTAATTTAAATTAATTTGTTGATCTCTAAAATGGATACACCCCTTTGCTTGGTTTCCCTTCTGGAGGGATATCTGGCTTTCACTGTGTTAAAGACCCATAACTGGGGTTCCACGGTTATTTTGCATATTACAGTTTGCCAGGGAGCGTTGCACTTTTGATTGCTGCATTGAGACTCTTAAATGAGGCTCTGCAGTATTTGTAGCTGATCGCTCAAAGATCAGCAGTTGTTTTGTTTGAAAAAGAATAAATACTCACCTTGTCTACTTTAACGCACAGGGACACTCACTCTTCACTGCAGACAGCATAACGGGTGCACTCCTGTCTAAACGGCAGTTAAAAATGTTCCAAATGATTTCAATGGGGTCCGCCTACTGTTAAAATGGCCAAAATTGGACATTTCCTATATTTTGAGGGGAACTATTCATCAGCATCTATGGCCCACTTTCCAGAGAAGACACACCATTTTCTAGTAAGCCAGAAAACGTGCTATAAAGATACGTGCTATAAAGCTAGATGTACCAAGTGGCACCAAATTTCTTTGCTTTCAGCAAAATTCATCATATATTCACAAATTCCAGAATTCGTGATCTCCAGTCATTATTTTCTTGATTGCGAAAATCGGTAATCGGAAAATTTGCAATGCGAAAATTTGCGATCAACACTACTCCTAAAGTCAAAGATATTGCAGCCTTCTCATTGGACCACAAGCAAGAAGCAGTGAGGGATAATGGGTACTTATGGAAAAAAAATCTAGAATGTTTGCGATTACAAAGACATAGCACTATATTCTAGATATTGGTGAATTCTCGACGTGCCAATATTCACGATAAAAATTTGTGATTAGAATATTTGTGATCAACATAAATTTTAATAGATAAATGTGAAACAAATCCTAAAAGTTTAGGATTCGCTGAAATCCATATTTTTGGGGAATTTAATAACTAATTCGACTTGCACCAATTCGAGAATCTCTATTTACAAATGCTGGTGAAAATTCTGACTGTTGTGTGAAAGTGACTCTCTAAGTCCATTGAGTTAAATAACATGTTAGTTACCTGAAACCACCACTAAGGGGAGCTTATGACGTTTTTGCACATGTTGATCCAAATTGGTTTCATATGTACCAGATAAGGTTGAGGTATAGGTCTCACCTAGATTCACAATAGTAGCTCAATAGGCAAGAAGGGTTCAAGGCACCACCAGATATATATTTTTTTTCAATGCAATTTTTTCCAGCCCTGCCCAATGGTCCTATAACACCACTCTAGATTTCTAAAAATGTACAGTATATATTAAAGGAAGCTATATATACAGTTTCTATCTTCAGAAATGTATTGGAGGCTGCAGGTAGTCAGAGTGTAGGATTTAATGATTTGGCTTTGTGAAGGGATATGGACTTTTATAACTTGGGAAAAAAAAGTCATACTATTGTAGCCAAATTTAGACCTTTCTATGTGATACAATAGTAAACAACTCTCATTAGAACAAAATATTTCTGCAGTTATAGTTCATCAAGAAAAGGACCAACAACTGCTTTTTTGCACGTCAGTTATATTCAGATGTAATGTTTAGGGTTGAGTGAACCCGAACTGTAAAGTTCGGATCCGTACCGAACATTGAGAGTTTGGGTACCCGAAACCGAACTCGAACTTTGCAGCAAAAGTTTAGGTTTGAGTTCAGTGTTCGGGCATTTAATAAAGCTTGGGCAACCAATCAACAAGCTTTTAATCTGTGGGGACTTAAAAGCCATCACAGCCATGCCTAGTAATGGCATGGCTCTGATTGGCCGGTGCATCATGTGACCCAGCCTCTATACAAGCTGGATCTCGTGTAGCACCACCCATCAGCTCTGAGTAGTACAGGGACAGGAAGCAGGCAGCTGAAGTGAGGGACAGTGTTGGGAATCTCATCTATCTATTTATTCTGTGGGTGACCTATAGCGATTTTTTTTTTTTTTTTTTGTGGGTGCAATGCACCATCTTTGTACCCCTGATACAAAAACATAATAGTTAATCTGTCTGTTAGTTTGGTGGTTGGTTGACATATACCAATTTTTGGTGTGAGGTACACCTGCACTGCATCCGTGACGGGGAAATTAATATAGTTAATCGTCTGTTAGATCAGTGGGTGACATATACCCATTTTTGGTGTGAGGTACACCTGCACTGCATACATGACAGGAAAATTAATATATGTCTGTTAGATCAGTGGGTGACTTCAAAGAATGAGAAGAGCATCAAATAAGAAATGTGGTTGTGGTGCTGCTGGTGTTGGTGGAGCTCCTGATGCTGGGAGAGGACATGGTCGATCTGTGCCAGCTACACGCCCCAAATGAAACAACTTCCTCAGGTGCACGTAGGTGACATTAGTAGGTGAGCATTATTTTGTAGGCCTGAATACTGGTGTATGAATGGTGAGGCCAGAACAAGTAGAAGCGGTAGTAGATTGGGTGGCTGACAGTGCCTCCAGTTCCTTCAGATTGTCTCCCACCAGGTCCCCTGCTGAAAGCGCAGTTAGCACCTGTAGCCCATGGGCATATATCTTTCACCTCATCCCCTTGCAAATCAGGCAAGCAGTCTGAGACCCAAGTCATGCAGTACTTTCTGCTTTTTGATGACTCTGCTGGTAGGGTTTCCGTGGGCCATCCACCTAGCCCTGCCCCAAAAGAGTAAGAGATTGAGTGCACTGATGCCCAACCACTTATGTTTCAGGATGAGGACATGGGAAGACCACCGCAGCACGTCTCTGATGATGAAAAAACACAGGTGCCAACTGCTGAGGATTTCTGCAGTGTGCAGACCGGCAAGGAGGATGATGAGGTCTTAGACCCCACATGGAATCAAGGTCATGTGAGTGACGTGTGCAGTTTGGTGGAAGAGGCGGTGGTCACACAGTGCCAGCCAGTTGTTGCCTCCTACTCCGCTTCCTCCTCTACCTCCTCCTCATCTGGTCAGCGAAACACCTGCACCACCAACTTCAGTACAGCCAGGGGGAAACAACAGCAGGCTGTTTTGAAACTCATCTGTTTGGGGGAAAAACGCACACCGCGCAGGAGCTGTGGGCGGGGATGGAACAACAGACCAATGAGTGGTTTGTGCAACTGAGCCTCAAACCCGGCCTGGTGGTGTGCGGTAATGGGCAAAATATCGTAGCAGCTCTGGGCCTAGCCGGTTGGACGCATGTCCCTTGCCTGGCACATGTGCTGAATTTGGTCAGAGCTGCTGCAGAAAGTACGGGCCGTCTGTGTGCGCCTTCAGCATTCTCACCCTGATGCTGCTCACCTGTCTGGGCTGCAGTGTAACTTCGGCCTACCCATTTACCGCCTCATCTGCGACGTACCCACAAGGTGGAACTCCACCATGCACATAATCGAAAGACTGTGTGAGCAGCAGCAGGCGATAGTGGAGTTTCAGCTGCAGCATGCACGGGTGAATCGTTCTATGGAACAGCACCACTTAACCACCAACGAGTGGGCCTCCATGCGGAACTTGAGTGCCGTGTTGCGCTGTTTCGTGTACTCCACCAACATGGCCAGTGCCGATGACGCTGTCCTCAGTGTTACTATCCCACCTCTATGTCTCCTTGAAAAAACGTTCCGGCCGATGATAGAAGAGGATGTAGCACAGGATAAAGAGGATGAGGAAGAGGGATCACTTTCATGGTTACCAGGCCAGTCATTCCTAAGTGGCTCGGAGGGTGGGATCCTGCACCAGCAGAGGCCAGGTGCACAACTGTCCAGCCAGGACACAGTTCTGGATGATGAGGAGGAGGAACGGTGTTCACAGCAGGGTGCCACCCAAAGCAGCTCATGGGCATCACTGGAGTGTGGCTGGGGAGATAGAGAGGACACCGAGGATACACCTCCCACAGAGGACCGCTTGTCGTTGCCTCTGGGCAGTCTAGCACACATGAGTGACTACATGCTGCAGTGCCTGTGCAACGACCACTAAGTTGCCCACATTCTAACCAGTGCTGATTACTGGGTGGCCACCCTGCTGGATCCCTGCTACAAGGACAATGTGCCGTCCTTAATTCCGTCACTGGAGCGTGAACGGAAGATGCACGAGTACAACCGCACGCTGGTAGATGAGCTGCTCATGGCATCCCACTTGAAATCGGAAGCACAAGGCGAAGGCAGATTAGGACGAAGAAGTCACCAACGCAGCTGGAGTAATGCAGAAGGGAGGGTTAGCATGGCTGAAATGCGTAAAAGCTCTGTCAGCACGCCACAACAACCAGCACCACCAGCTGATATGGAACGTCTTAGCAGGAGGCAGCATTTCAGCAACATGGTGAAACAGTACATGTGCACATGCTTACATGTACTGACTGATGGGTCTGCCCCATTCAACTTCTGGGTCTCCAAATTGGGCACATGTCCCAAGCTTGCCCTTTACGCCTTGGAGGTGCCGGCCAGTGGCGGATCCGGGGGGGGGGCAACGGGGCAATTGCCCCCCCCCGATATTGTGGCAGCACCGGCGGCAGTGACAGGAGATGAACGCTTCCACTGTGGAAGCGTTCATCTCCATAGCGATCTGTGTCTTCGTTCTCTGGACAGCGATACAGATCGCTGTGCTGTGCGGCAGGGGAGGGAGAGGCGTCTCCCTCCCCTGCTCCTCTGATAGGCTGCCGGCCTCGTGCCGGCAGCCTATCAGAGCGGTTCAGGCGGCGCGATGACGTCATCGCGCCGCCTGAGCAGAGGACAGAACGGGACACAGGCCGGAAGAGGCCTGCATCCAGCGCTGCAAGGAGGTAAGGAGGGAGGGAGGGGAAAAGAAAACCTGCACAATATTGGGGGAGGGGGAAAGAAAACCTGCACAATATTGGGGGAGGGGAAAAGAAAACCTGCACAATATTGGGGAGGGGGAAAAAAATCTGCACAATATTGGGGGAAGGGGAAAAGAAGCCTGCACAATTTTTTTGGGGGGAGGGGAAAAGAAGCCTGCACAATATTGGGGGAAGGGGAAAGATGCCTGCACAATATTGGGGAGAAGCCTGCACATGATTTTGGGGGGAAGGAGCCTGCACATGATTTGGGGGGCTGGGGAAAGGAGCCTGCAAATAATTTTGGGGGAAGGGGATGGGTGGGGAAAGGAGCCTGCACATGATTGTGGGGGGACATGATGGGGGAGAGAGGAGACTGGCACTTTTCACTAGCACATGATCGGGGGGCACTATGGGGACATTACTGATGTATTTTATATGGGGGTAGTAGGATAATTTGTCCAGAATATGGGAGGATGATGGGAAAGTAGTAACTGAGATTTATTTTGTTGTCAAACTGCAGAGACGAAACCTGTCGGTCTGGTCTGAAGGTCTGAAAGGAGAAGATGAGGAAAGAGAACATCTACATCACTGGAGACGTCACTGGATGGAAGAGGTAAGTGGGGCTGTATTTCTGTAGTGATGGGAGCTGGGGCGTATCAATCGCCCAAAGTGCCCCTCCCGAGACCAGGCTCTGGATTCGCCAGTGTGCCGGCTTGCCCTGCAGACAGTGTATTGTCCGAACATGTGTTTAGCATGGCAGTGGGGGTGATCACAGACAAGCGCAGCCGCCTGTCCACAGCGAATGTGGACAAGCTCACGTTCAGTAAAATGAACCAGGCATGGATCCCACATGATTCCCTTGTGCTGAATGGACAAGTATACTGGTCGCACCCACCCATTGTTATACTCCAGCTCACTTTCTCTTTGTGTTCTCTTTTTCATTTTCCAATGTTTTGGGGCCGAATCTATAAAAAAACAAAAACAAAAAAAAACACATTTTCTCCTCTACCGCCGCTTCCACCTACACCGCCACGTCTACTGCCTCCTGAACCTCATACTCCACTTTGACCTCCGCCTCCTAGTTCAAGATTATTTTTTTATATTCTATTTTATTTTAAGTCATTTTCCTAGCCACATTTGTTTGCAGGGTAATTGTCTTACTCTTACCCCCATTTTGCAGCCCTCTAGCCCTTACTAAAACTATTTTACAGCCATTTTAGTGCATCAAAGTTCCGGTCCCCATTGACTTCCTAAACCCGAACTTTGACCTGAAGTTCAGCCGAACCCGGCGAACCTGAACATCCATGGGTCCGCTCAACCCATTGCAATAAGCAATCCAGCTTGTTTAATGAAACAACCATCTCAAAATTCTAAGACAGAGTTCCATAGTTTCTTTGCTCTTTCAGAAAAAAAAAAACTGTTGATGATGAAACCTTCTTTCCTCTCGGTCTACTTGATGCTTATTTCTCATGGTCACAGCCTGTGTATAAAAAGAGCACTAGAAAGATTTCTATATTGTCCATTTACATCCAGATGTAGCTAACATTATTTTGACTACAGGTGCACCCAGGGCCGTACCGGGTATAAAAACCAGCCCTGGAAAAAATTACATACCAGCCTGATAGCAACATCCGGCTTCAGAATTTTGAGATTCAGGGAGTGCAGAGTTCTGTCAGAAAGGTACACTGCTTAAACTGGCTTGCAAAAGTGTACATTTCTATGCAAGCCAGTTTAGTGAATGAGTTGTCACTGATTGGCTGAAATGGGCTCCAGCTGAGGGAGCCCATTACTTACTGCAGAAAGAGCACAGTAAGCCCGCAGCTGGGATATGATGTAATCTCAGCGTCACTACTGGCCGTGCGAGGAACATGTGCAGGAAGAGCACAAAGATCCCATCAGACCCCCAGTCAGCCCCCATCAGACCTCAGATCAGCCCAAAGACCCCCAGCAGACTCCCAGTCAGACCTTAGATCAGCCCAAAGACCCCCACTCAGACCCCATCATTCAGACAGACCTCAGATCAGCCCAAAGACCCCAGACCCAGTCAGGATCCATCTCACCCGCTGAGGGGAGCTCGCCATGTGAAGTCTGCAGAACCTGGTGAATTCTGAAAGTCTATGGAGACGTCTGTGACTGTGGAACACAAGGCTAGTCACCAGTATGATCCACTGACTTCACTGGAGATCAGCGTCACAAGCTGGTGGCCATTTATCTTCTGAGTCTACATGTTCGGATTCTGCCTCTTGTGATCCAGGTAGGCCGGTTGTACAATGAGTGGCAGCAGTAGGTAGTCTCATGTAAACTGCTTTGTTCTCAGTCTCACACCAGATTCTGTAGCCTGCAGATGATGACCCCCACAACAAGCTCCATTCATCTCCATATTCATCTGTACTGTATTTCTAGTTCTGGGCATGAATGACAAGTGGCAGAGGCTTCTCACCGAAGTCTCCAAGGCAAGCTATTTCTCTTTTGCAAACTCTGCCATTTTCCATTACATAAACCATTACACAGAGAAATGCATAACTCCTTGGTTAACAGGAAAATAAACTGCAAGCTGCCCCCCAATTGGGAAGTAGAGATGTCTATTAATACCTATGGGGGATCACGTCACTTAACTCTACCTTAACAACCAGACACATAAGGCTGCGTTCACACATATCCACAGGTACCCATTCACCGGATAGAGCCCTAGGGCCTCCAAATCGCGCTCCGTCCAGTCTTCCTGGCCGGCGCTGCACTATCACCTGTCACAGCGTGCAGTGTCAGGTCATAGTGCGTGCGCTGTACGCGCGCAGGACAGTGAAGCGCTTGCAGGGGAGGGTAAGCGGCAGGCTGCAGGTGGGCTGGCGGGGAGGTTAACGGATGGGCTGTGCAGCGGTGGAAAAGAGGCGAGGAGCACTGGGCGGCTTGGCCCCGGGCACTGTCTACAAGCACTAGTACAGGCAGCAGGGGCCAGGGCTGCGACCCCTGTATGTAAGCCCCTCTTAAAGTTGCCCCAGGGCTGGCGGCCTCCCGGGAAGTTTCCCGGTATCCGGGTAGGCCAGTCTGTCCCTGGGTGCACCACGATGGTCACAATTTGTTGTATTTGTCTAATGGGATTTTGTTGCATTAACATGTTAAGCCAGACAAGATGACATCTGTATTTATAAATTTTCATTTGATCACTCCAAAGATATATTTTCTTCCAAACTAAATTACCCCAATTTTTATCATCCGTCTTGGTACTGCAATCCATCCTTTCCCTTAAGTACCTTGGTCACCCTCATCTGCACCTGTTCGAGTTCAGCTATATGCTTTTTATACACAAGTGCCTAAAATTGTAAACAATATTCCATGTGTATGCAGCAAGCCGAGGAGAAACGGAGGGGAGAGTATAAGAGTGATAGCAGCGAAAACCCTTTTTCAGTGTACGGCTACTGATGTAGTGGAACACTGTGATCTGACTAATAATTTTTATACAGGTAAAACGATAGATGGTGTAAGTTTAGACAAGGTGTCTAAACATGCACCAGATTTATTACAGTGGTTGATGCTGGATGATAAATATGGTGCAGGCTAGATGTTTTTGTTTAACTTTGGACCAACTATTGGTTGGCTTAGTTTGAGACAGAATTTTACTCTGACATTGTGACAGAAATTTGACACAAAATGGAGCATTTTTTTAGTGTAAAGCAGATACCTGCTATAAAGCTAGATATATCAAGTGGCACCAAATGTATTTGCCTTCAGCAAAATGTTGTCATAGAGGCTGCACATGGGACCAGCAGGTCCTGACCGAACCTATATGTTCCTGTATGTATTTATGTTAGTGTGCATGCAGGTTAGTTCCTGTTCACCTGCTGGCATTGAGCTCGATGAGCAATATGAACTGTTGATGTCCAGAGAGCATTAGAGGGCCAGACACATGGAGAAGAACAAGACAGTGTGCCACTGTGAATGGTGGTTATGCAGAGCATGACCTCCCTTAATGGGTGAAAAAATTATATTATGAAGAACAGAATATCATAGTGGACTCCTGTGCTAGAAGGATTAGACACCAGCAGTGTGATATCTTAGAAGGACAAGGAGTTTCAGAATATGTGGGTGTGAATGATCTGATGGTGAACCCTAAGCACAGAATTATCTACTCAAGGGCAATGATCCTGCTCATAGGAAAAGGGGTACCTAGGTGCTGAATACCGGTATCAAAGGAGATAAGATGTTGAGACCATATTGGGGTTGCCAGGTTGGATTTAAAGCAGAACTCAAAAGGAGGAAATATAAACCGTTCATACTGACCCTACTCATGGGAAACATTAGATATCTGGAAACCAAGATGGATGAGATGGAAGCCATAGTGAGGAGCCAATGTCAGTTTATGGAATGTAGCCTTATGCTTTTCACAGAGAGTTGGCTGTGTGATGATATCCCAGATGCAAACATTAACATACCTGACTTTTAAATGTTGTGGGCGGACAGAGATCTGAGAGTCAGTGGTAAAAGGAAGGGGAGTGGCTTAGCCCATTATGTGACCCTAAATGATGTCATCAGGGGCATGTAAATAATGAGGTTAAGCACTGCTCTAAGGACATTGAGATGCTGGTGGTTGAGCTTCAGTCATATTACTTTCATAGGGAATTTGTTACGATAATTGTGATCTTGATGTACAGTATATACTTCCGACTGCCCATGTGGGGGCAGTGTGGGATGTGCATCTAGAGACTGTGGGAAATATGCAAATAACTGAGTAGTCTAATATTGGTATCAGGAGACCTCTATTGGGGTCTGGCCGGCTCTGGCAACCTCAGATTTGCCTAAATTTGTGCAATATGGTACATGTAACACTAGAGAACAATATCCTCGATATTCTATATGCTAATGTGAAGGGTACATACAGTATGTTGCAAAAGCATTGCTCCCTCTGGGGAAATCGCACCGCAACCTCATGCACCTAAAGGCAATGTACAGACTGGCAATTCTAAACCAACCTGTGGGAGTTAAGTGCATCAATGCAGTAGTTTGCTGAGGTGGTTGATGAGTTTATGATGCTGCTTTGAAATGAAAGACTGGGACATGCTGTATGGATCAGGAGATGGGGGTATTAATGGGGCTGTCGAGCATGGGACAGACTACCATATGTTAACTTCTTTACCAAGACCATTGTCCAGGTAAAAAGGGTCAAAATGCTTTCTGAACAACTAAACCTGATTAACAAAAGTGATTAATAGCACGGAGTGGAAAAAAAAAAGCTTCTAGAATAGGGGAATAAGGAGACATAAAGAAAAAAAAAGATCCAGCAGGAACTAAAAGTTAAGTTGAAGTAACTTGTGTACTTGCAATGCTATTTCCCCTAGGGATCAATAAAATCCTATCATATCTGATCTGATTTGAAAGTTCATGTCCGGGTTACCACGGACCATAACGCAATTCCATGACGGAATGCATACGGAATGCCTTTATAACAGAAGTCTATGGCTTGCATAACGGATTCATCCGTTTTACTTGCACTTGAATGTTTTGGTCTGTCTTGTAGTAGCGGTTTTGGTCTGGCCGAAATCCTAGCAGCAATGCTGGAAACCTGCCAAATCCTCACTGGGTCCCATTATAGTCGACGGGCTCAGGCGTGGAAAAGTAACCCCTTTGCTGGAACAGCCTGCTCAATAGTTTTAACTCTAGTATGACACTAGCCTATGTCTTGGAACACATTTTAAGATTAAGTGATCAAAATGGATCAACCATCTGAAACCCAAAATAAGGAGTTTCTGGGCTAAGTGATAAATCTTAACTTTTTTGCTTTACTTTCTCCCTTTTTCCTGCACATAGGGAAGGGGGGTATGAAATGATGGCACATATGATACATTGGGGGTGTTCTATTTGTCGGTATAAAATTTATGTTTCAGTATTGTTAAATAATGCAATAAAAATAAAAAATACTTGTAAAAAAAATTTTCAGGCAGCCCCGTGAACATTTTGTTTTACAGCCACATGAACTATATACTTCTTGATATTATTAGCATCAGTGTTATCGGGAGAATAAAACTCTGTTGCGATAGCCTTGTAACTAGAGATGAGCACATTTTTCAAATATTTGATTTGGGCGATTCACCGAATTTTTCGGAAAAATTGGCTTTGATCCAAATTTAGTTGCAGCAAATCGCATTAAAAACAGCTATTTCCGGGCTGCAGAGAGCCTTTATAGGGATGTAGAATACTGTGCCTTGCAGTAACTTGCATAGGGAGTCTGCTGTGGTAGTAAAATAATACTGTGAGTCCGTATGATATGCAGATGACAGGGGATGCTCTTAGAATTACTGCATACTTCACTTATTTGGGCAGTCAGAGCCTAAACTGACCAAATAACTGAAGTATCAACTCAACCTTACAGGTAGATGTTAGCGTCAATAAGAAGTGCAGTCCTTTTACACCCTCATCAGCTGATTCCACATAGATGTCTACAGAACCTGTTCTGTTAAACGCTTATACAAGTAGATCCCCCCCCCCCTGACCGAGTGCAGAGGGTGTCAGCAGTCCGTTTGTGTTGACGTCACTGATTAATTTTCCCCATTCTCTGATCTGTCAGAACAATTACCCAGAATAAACCGATCCCATCTCTGGAGCATACGCCTTCACTCGGTCAGCATTTGCTCAATAATCCATTTGTATTGCTAATGCAAAAAAAAAGCAGAAGTGGGTCTAAAACAGAGATGACTTGTGAATGGAATATTTGCATGACTTCTGTGTTTTATACCCTCCCCTGCTTTTGGCTACCAAATCATAAACCAATTCTGATGGGACCATACAGGCCTAAAGCTGCTACACAGACAGGATCCGTTGTGCATCTAATTTTTCCTTCCTTCTGACAGATCAGAAGAAGTTTCAAATAAATGATTATGTCAGCCAGGCCGAAAGCCAAAATAGTGGACCAGTCATGAAGTGGGGAGGGTGAGAACCGCATGAGAAGTCCATAAAGTGGACCTATGACCTAATGGTGAGGTGGAAGCAGCATGAGGAGACCACATAGTGGCCCAATGACAGGGTCTGGAGTTGGCAGCAACATGAGGAAGCCACAGAATGGTACAATGACAGAGTGTGGAGGTGGCCCCAGCATCAGGAGATGACAGAGTGGCAAGGTGACATAGTGTGGAGGTTGCAGCAGCATGTGTAGGCCACAGAATGGCACAATGAGAGTATGAAGGTGGCAGCAGCATGTCACCAAAGATTTTGCTGCATATACCCGCAGCGCTGACCGCTGAATAGATTTTGTTTTTCGACCAAAATACTTCAATAAAGATTATACCACATATAACCACAGCACTGACCACTGAATTAATTTTGTTTTTCAACCAAAATACTTCAATAAAGATTTTACCACATATTACTGCAGCACTGAACAGTGAATAAAATTAGTTTTTCCACCGAAATAGGTCACAAAAGATTTTACCGCACATTACTACAGTGCTGAACTCTGAATAAAATTTATTTTTCCACCAAAATAGGTCACAAAATATTTTATCACATATAACTGCAGTGCTGAACACTGAATAAAATTTGTTTTTCCACCGAAATACATCAATAAAGATTTTACCACATATAACGAGCACAGAGATGGAGTGGCTCTTCGGATTCCCCCCGCACTATACGGACCTCTCAGAAATGAACCGCTACTCTTCACAGCAACTCCTTGAAAGGTTATGGAGTGTATTTTGTTTTTCTACCGAAATACGTCACTAAAGGTTTTACCACATATAACTGCAAAAGTGAAAGCTGAATATATTTTTTTTGTTCTGAAATAATAATTGCTGTATATATGTATATGCCTATTTATGTTTCATTTTGTACTGAAATAGGCCGCTAAACTCTTTTACCACAAATAAATGCAACAGTGAAGTGCGTATATATTTTTCCTTTTTGAACGGAAATAAGACACTAAGCGCTTTCACCACATATAACTGCAGAAGTAAGCTGAGAGTATATTTATCTTTTTGTAATGAAATACACCACTGAACGCTTTCAACACTTTTCTGTTTCAGTATCTCTGTTTTAGCTTCTAGTTGGTTCAGTCTAGCCACTTCCTGTTTTCCCTGTCATGCATTGCTGTTTGTGTGTGCTGTAATTCTGAGGAGAATCTTAGTACTGTAGTATCTCATTTTCTTGTCAAGGAGAATATTGTTGGCATAATTCTTTTATCATCTGGATTCCCTGCATACCTTGTAATACATTCTCCGGATTAAAGACTACTTGATTAACTCCTGGGTGTCTGTAAGTGGAGAATGTCTGATTCATCAAGTCACCTCACAGATGCGTGATTGTATAAGGCTGACATTTCGAAATGCCACAGTAAAAGAATTGTCTTAGTACTCTCCTTCTCCCGCTAAGAAAAGAATATTCTCCTCCTCCAAGTAATAGCCATCATCATTTGTCTCCTGTTATGCTAAAGTGGAGGGTAATATCTTATACTTATACTGCTCAGTACTGCATTCACTAGGATTGCAGAAGCTTCTAGCAATTTCAGTTTCATACAGGCTAGGAACTGTATTTTTTTCGGTAAATATCATCTGCCTGCTGTAAGCTATTAAAAGACTGAACCACCACTAGAGGTCGTTGTTGTGTTACAGATGGAAATGCAGGACACAGCTAGAAGGATTTCTAAGCCCTCATTAAAAATAAAGGAGGCACTCCTAAGGCTTCATCCCGTTCCTTGAAATCTATTGCTCATTCCTCATCGCTAAGGTCTCGGTCACAGCACTCTTTGCTGAGTACCTCATTGGTGTTGGCACGCGCAAAAGCGGAAGCAGCAAAGGTACAAGCTCACTGCATTAGAAAGAAAGCAGCCATTAGGGCACAAGTCACAGAGACACAAGCCCAATCTCAAGCTAATCAAGCAGCTATACAGGCTCAGGCGCAAGAGACCAAAGCCAAGGGTGAAGCTGAGTTGGAGGTCCTTCAGAAGGAAAGTGAAGAAGCAGCAGCCATGGCTGAACTCAGAGTTCTTGAAGAAGCTGCTGAAGAAGAAGAAGCTTATCCTATGTCCCAGATATCAACCATCAAAAAATGTGGTGATAAGGAAGCAGGATGCGCTCATACCCATATGCAGTTGTGCATTTCTGTAGGGGAGCACATCCTGCACTTGTAGTGCGTTGCTAATGGCAATCACCAGCAAAAAATGCATACAATGGATGATGCCAGCAACGGACTACAAGTACCACAATGGACATCCTACATAAGATGAAATTTATGTGGATGTGGCAAGAATTCAGAACAAACACAGAACCAGAGATAGGTGCACGCTGCCGTCACACTAAACCCTCACACTGATGTTAAAAATTGAGAGTTAGTTCGACATATCCTACTAAGAGGACGTGTCTTAAGCCTCGGGCACCAGCGTCAAGGTCTCTCAAGTAGCCCGTGGGCCCTAACACTCACCTACCTGCGCCATATGGGCGATATCAGGGGCCAGTGGGCAATTACAGGAGCATTAGGACGACTCACAAACATCTCTTCTGTTACCTCCAGCATGTGGCCATGCTTGCAATGGGAGGTGGGAGGTGTCTATGAGCCCTACCCAAGACTGACTGATATAGCCCAAGGCCAAACAGGTGCACCCAAATGTGACCTGAAGATGAAAAACAGGCACATTTAAATTGGAGTTTATACACCTCCATACATATATATATAAACCATCAAAAATGTGGTGATAAGGAAGCAGGATGCGCTCATACCCATATGCAGTTGTGCATTTCTGTAGGGGAGCACATCCTGCACTTGTAGTGCGTTGCTAATGGCAATCACCAGCAAAAATGCATACAATGGATGATGCCAGCAACGGACTACAAGTACCACAATGGACATCCTACATAAGATGAAATTTATGTGGATGTGGCAAGAATTCAGAACAAACACAGAACCAGAGATAGGTGCACGCTGCCGTCACACTAAACCCTCACACTGATGTTAAAAATTGAGAGTTAGTTCGACATATCCTACTAAGAGGACGTGTCTTAAGCCTCGGGCACCAGCGTCAAGGTCTCTCAAGTAGCCCGTGGGCCCTAACACTCACCTACCTGCGCCATATGGGCGATATCAGGGCCAGTGGGCAATTACAGGAGCATTAGGACGACTCACAAACATCTCTTCTGTTACCTCCAGCATGTGGCCATGCTTGCAATGGGAGGTGGGAGGTGTCTATGAGCCCTACCCAAGACTGACTGATATAGCCCAAGGCCAAACAGGTGCACCCAAATGTGACCTGAAGATGAAAAACAGGCACATTTAAAATGGAGTTTATACACCTCCATACATATATATATAAACCATCAAAAATGTGGTGATAAGGAAGCAGGATGCGCTCATACCCATATGCAGTTGTGCATTTCTGTAGGGGAGCACATCCTGCACTTGTAGTGCGTTGCTAATGGCAATCACCAGCAAAAATGCATACAATGGATGATGCCAGCAACGGACTACAAGTACCACAATGGACATCCTACATAAGATGAAATTTATGTGGATGTGGCAAGAATTCAGAACAAACACAGAACCAGAGATAGGTGCACGCTGCCGTCACACTAAACCCTCACACTGATGTTAAAAATTGAGAGTTAGTTCGACATATCCTACTAAGAGGACGTGTCTTAAGCCTCGGGCACCAGCGTCAAGGTCTCTCAAGCAGCCCGTGGGCCCTAACACTCACCTACCTGCGCCATATGGGCGATATCAGGGGCCAGTGGGCAATTACAGGAGCATTAGGACGACTCACAAACATCTCCTCTGTTACCTCCAGCATGTGGCCATGCTTGCAATGGGAGGTGGGAGGTGTCTATGAGCCCTACCCAAGACTGACTGATATAGCCCAAGGCCAAACAGGTGCACCCAAATGTGACCTGAAGATGAAAAACAGGCACATTTAAAATGGAGTTTATACACCTCCATACATATATATATATAAACCATCAAAAATGTGGTGATAAGGAAGCAGGATGCGCTCATACCCATATGCAGTTGTGCATTTCTGTAGGGGAGCACATCCTGCACTTGTAGTGCGTTGCTAATGGCAATCACCAGCAAAAATGCATACAATGGATGATGCCAGCAACGGACTACAAGTACCACAATGGACATCCTACATAAGATGAAATTTATGTGGATGTGGCAAGAATTCAGAACAAACACAGAACCAGAGATAGGTGCACGCTGCCGTCACACTAAACCCTCACACTGATGTTAAAAATTGAGAGTTAGTTCGACATATCCTACTAAGAGGACGTGTCTTAAGCCTCGGGCACCAGCGCCAAGGTCTCTCAAGTAGCCCGTGGGCCCTAACACTCACCTACCTGCGCCATATGGGCGATATCAGGGGCCAGTGGGCAATTACAGGAGCATTAGGACGACTCACAAACATCTCCTCTGTTACCTCCAGCATGTGGCCATGCTTGCAATGGGAGGTGGGAGGTGTCTATGAGCCCTACCCAAGACTGACTGATATAGCCCAAGGCCAAACAGGTGCACCCAAATGTGACCTGAAGATGAAAAACAGGCACATTTAAAATGGAGTTTATACACCTCCATACATATATATATAAACCATCAAAAATGTGGTGATAAGGAAGCAGGATGCGCTCATACCCATATGCAGTTGTGCATTTCTGTAGGGGAGCACATCCTGCACTTGTAGTGCGTTGCTAATGGCAATCACCAGCAAAAAATGCATACAATGGATGATGCCAGCAACGGACTACAAGTACCACAATGGACATCCTACATAAGATGAAATTTATGTGGATGTGGCAAGAATTCAGAACAAACACAGAACCAGAGATAGGTGCACGCTGCCGTCACACTAAACCCTCACACTGATGTTAAAAATTGAGAGTTAGTTCGACATATCCTACTAAGAGGACGTGTCTTAAGCCTCGGGCACCAGCGTCAAGGTCTCTCAAGTAGCCCGTGGGCCCCAGATATCCAATAACTCAGAAGGCCGTGCCTTGCAATTTGTCCTAGACCAGTGATGGGCAACGTGCGGCTCTCCAGCTGTTGCAAAACTACAACTCCCAGCATGCAAAGCCTGTCTATAGCTATCAGCCTACTACAGGGCATGGTGGGAGTTGTAGTTTAGCAACAGCTGGAGAGCCGCACGTTGCCCATCACTGTCCTAAACCAAAGCAAAGTCAATGCATTTGCACCAGAAGATTTGGGCTCTGCACGCCAGCCTGCTGAACTCATGCGATTAGAAAAAGAGGCAGCTGATAACTATACAGTTAACCCCAGTCCAGTGGACATTTCTCTCTTTCAAACCTATGGCACCTTACACAGTATTTCAGGCGCCATTAGAGACCAAGCCGCTTCAAGCTCATCAAATCACATTAAAACCTCCTAAGACTAGTTACATAGCAACCAAGACGCTAGCGCCAACATTACCAGATGTGAAGCCTTCATTTACGCTCAACCCAGCTGCCACTTCATTCCATTTTCCAACCCCCCAAACATAGGGTATCAGATGGTGCCAACAAAACCAGCGAGGGAGAAGTTCCCATCGCCAGGATGCAGGAAAGAAATAACGCATCAGAAATCGCTAAGTAGCTCACTCTCAGGGACCTCATCAGTACTAGCCTTACGAACTTTGATGATCGCCCAGAGAACTATAGAAGTTGGAAAGCCACCTTCAAGACAACAGTTCAAACCCTTGTTTTACCGCCTATGCAAGAACTTGATTTACTAATTAGATGGCTAGGTCCATGGTCGTCAAACTGTGTTTAGAGACTCAAAACCGTTCATATCTACGAACCAGTCAAAGGCCTTCGTCTCGCATGGGAAAGATTAGAGCAGACATACGGCGGCTCGGAAGTAGTTGAACGTGCCTTATTTAACGACTATACAACTTTTCTGGATTATCTAATACAGACCGCCAAGGGTTCCAGGAATTAAGCAATCTTCTTCTTGAGTTTGCAATCATCAAGGGAGACCCGCAGCTACCAGGTCTCAGCTTTCTTGATACCTCCCATGGTGTGGGCCTGATCGTGGAGAAATTACCCCTCAATATTCAAGACCAATGGGCAACAACAGGTTCAAAATACATGGAGCAACATTGTGTTCCCTTTCCACCATTTTCATTCTTCTGTAAGTTCATCAAGGACTTGGCTAGAGCTAAAAATGATCCAAGCTTCAACACCTTGGGAACCAACATCTTTGGCTCTACTAAACAGAGACATGAGACTTTCAGTCCCAGACAGAGGAACCCTAAAGGTCTAATTTCAGTAAAAAATACAGGGGTTGTGCCCACTACTAACAATGTAAATGAAAGCCCCAAGGAACCCGATCATCATTGCCCTATCCATGATAAACCACATCCTTTTAAGGAAATGCCGTGTCTTCATAGCAAAGCCCTTTGAGGAATGTAAGGAGTTCCTAAGGTGTCATAATATCTGCTTCAGATGCTGTGCATCCACTGAGCACTTCGCCAGAGACTGTAAGGTTCCAGTCAAGTGTTCTGAATGTAATAGTGATCTACACATGACCGCTGTTCACCTGGGACCAATCAGGCGGGAAACTAGAACCAGTTAACTGGCACAAGCCCCATTTTGATCAAGGTGGGGAGAGTGCCGACCGACCAACCACAACCGTCACGCCCAGATGCACAAAGGTATGTGGAGAAAGACTTGTGTGTGGTAAGTCTTGTTCTAAGATTTGCCTCGTGGATGTGTTTCCTACTGCACAACCAGAGAAGACCATAAGAATGTATGCTATTCTAGATGACCAAAGTAATCATTCCCTAGCTAGCCCTAAGTTCTTTGATCTGTTCAGGATAGAGGGAGAGACTACACCCTACACCCTAGGAACATGCTCTGGTCTTGTGACAACCTCAGGAAGAAGAGCTAATGGTTTCACCTTGAAGCCCATCAAAGGCGATAAGAAACTCTCTCTTCCAACCCTTATTGACTGTGACAAATTGCTGGACACAAGGGATGAGATTCCCACACCTGAAGCCGCACAGCATCACCCTCATCTCAGGAACATAGCCAGAGAGATTCCTCCCCTTGATAACCATGCCGAGATCTTACTCTTGCTAGGTAGAGACATTCTTGAGGCTCATAAGGTCCTTGAACTTCGCAATTACCCTTTCAATGCTCCATATGCCCAGAAACTTACAGTGGGTTGGATCATCGTGGGGGATGTATGTCTGGACAGAACAGATATGCCTTGCACAAATATTCTAAAAACATCAGAAAGCAGCTTAAATCCCAAGGAGTCGGCTGCAGAAGAATGTTCCTGGACAGAAGGGCAGCTTGTAGAAAGGCCTTCAGGATTTCAGTTGGAGCCCTCTTTAAGCCCTTCCCAGCTTTGCAGTCCTCACACAGTTTATCATAATGAATCCCATATCTTCACTGACAACAAGCCTTCTGATCCATGTAGTTTTGATGAGACACCACAGAAACGTGAGCCTTCCAGTCAACTGTTTGACAATGAGTTTAATTCTGTAAAGGAAGTATCTTCTGAACGTTCTATAAAGGAGGTTCCTTCAACAGAGGAAGAGTTCATTTCAGATACTTTGCAAGAACCTTCAGTTCCATCTGCAGTTGTTGATTGCACCCAAGAGGATCACAGTTCTTCCCAGTCTTCAACGGATGAGCACCTTTATATTGCTCAGCCTTTTCTGGAAACCACAGGGAAAAGTTCACCACCAATGTCCATGACAAATATTGCATGTCACCAACCCAAGTCTGTACGTACAAAGACAGATCCCATTTCAGAAGTGAAAAGCAGACAAGAGCATTTGCGTTCACAATCCATGGACAAAAAGCAATCTACATCTAAATCAGCCGCACAAAATGATTGCTCTCGTTCTAAAACTTTGGAAAGATCAAGGAGAACCAAGTCTTGCTCGGCTTCTAATGAAAGCATCAGACAATCTCCTGTAGTAAAAAAGAAGAAATCCACATCTGGGGTGCATAAAAGATCACTCAAGAATAAACCAGAAAAGATAGGAAATATTCCTGTGCCATCTGGCGTTTTCAAAGAGCACAACTTTTTTATAATTTTTGGTGGAAGCAGGTACAACATCTCGCCAGTCAGTTCTGGGAAAAGTGGAGAAGAAAGTACCTCTGCCTCTTGCAAGAATGCAGAAGGTGGCAAGAACCAAGGCCTAATTTGAAGAAAGGAGATTTTGTTCTGTTAAGAGACAAACAAGTTAATCGTCTCGACTGGCCTACTGGACTTATTACTAAATTTGTTTCCAGTTCAGATGGAAAGAACTTCCATGTTGAGATTCCTTTTACCAGAGATGCTCATCATCTTCCAGGACTGTTTCCAGTACCAGTTCTATGGTCTGAACTGAAGACATATCCTTTTTTGGCTTGAATAAATGTTCATTGCATGTTTCCTGTTCAGGTTTATGGACATTATTCATCTGTCTAATCATCAGGTTTATGGACATTATTCATTGTTATTTATACAATTCCATTGTATGCATATACATAGTGGTATCTACCGATACCAGACGGGGAGTGTTCTGTTTCAGTATCTTGAAATGTGTATTGGTATGCTCCTCTCTTCTCCTCCCCCCCCTCTGTTTCAGCTTCTAGTTGGTTCTATCTAGCCACTTCCTGTTTTCCCTGTCATGTATTGCTGTTTGTGTGTGCTGTAATTCTGAGGAGAATATTAGTAGTATCTCATTTTCTTGTCAAGGAGAATATTGTTGGCATAATTATTTTACCATCTGGATTCCCTGTATATATTGTAATACAATCTCCGGAGTCAACACTATTTAAATAACTCCTGGGTGTCTAATGCGTAAACTGTAAGTGGAGACTGTCTGATTCAACAAGTCACCTCACAGATGCGTGATTGTATAAGGCTGACATTTTGAAATGCCACAAACACATATAACAGAAGAAGGGAACTGCGTATGCATATTTTTATTCCACAGATATAAGCCACTAAAGGCTTTTCAACATAGCACTTGCAACCCAAGAACAAATTGCTCGAATGACAGAACTGTATAATGGCTATTTGGATCCCCAATTTATCTTTCCCTGCACTTATAAATCACTTATCTAGCACTGTCTCTATCGCCTTCTGACATCTCTCCCTGCACAAAGATGCTGTGAAATTATTCCTCCCTATCCTTTCCCTGCACTTCTAAATCGTTTTTTCATCTTTTTTTTTTTTTACAATGTGGTTTTTCCAATTGCTGTCCCTGGCACCTTCTCACATCTGTCCCTGCACTCAGAACACTGGAAAATATCTGATTCTAAGATGGCCTCTGTATTTATAGGGCTGTTACATCACAGGGCTGGCTGGCTGCTGATTGGCTGCATCATGCTTGTCAGTTAAGGTGATCCCACCTTCTCATACTAACTTTCTCCATGTCCTCACACGTGCAGCTTCCATTTTTGGAAAAATGTGATTTGTTACCACGAAGCACGAGGAAATTCGCATTCGTTGTGAATAGAGTTGAGCGAACACCTGGATGTTCGGGTTCGAGAAGTTCGGCCGAACTTCCCGAAAATGTTCGGGTTCGGTATCCGAACTCGACCCGAACTTCATCCCGAACCCCATTGAAGTCAATGGGGACCCGAACTTGTGGGCACTAAAAAGGCTGTAAAATAGTCCAGGAAAGGGCTACAGGGCTGCAAAAGGCAGCAAAATATAGGTAAATCCTCTACAAACAAATGTGGATAGGGAAATGAATTAAAATAAAATAAATAAAAATTAAACAATATCAATTGGAGAGAGGTCCCATAGCAGAGAATCAGGCTTCAAGTCACTCACCAATAGAGAAGGCCACTTTCATTTATTTAGGCCCCAGCACTAGTGATGAGCGGCAGGTGCCATATTCGATTTCGACGAAATTCGCGAATATTCGTAATGAATATTCGTTTCATATTCGTCGAAATCGAATATTCGTCATTTTTCTAGTTATCGCGATTAACATGCGATTTAAATAATCGCATATTGCGATTTTAACTTAAGGCTACTTTCCTATTGGCTTCATATCTAGAATTAGCGAGGATGACGAATATGACGAATGTATTCGTCATATTCCTCAAAACGAAGATAACGAAGTATTCTACATCTTCGTTTTAGCAACCTATTCGTCAACTTCGCTAATTCTAGCAATCAAATAGGAGGGTTGAATGACTATAGAGACAGCTGTGTTAAATTCGCTATGCGATTTTTTTTTTTTTAATAAATAGAATAATAATAATATAATATAATATAATAATTTTATTAAGTAATATAATTATTGTATTAAAAAAAAATCGCATAGCGAATTTAACACAGCTGTCTGGTAAGTCAACCTTCCTATTTGATTGCTAGAATTAGCGAATAGCGAAGTTGACGAATAGGTTGCTAAAACGAAGATGTAGAATACTTCGTTATCTTCGTTTTGAGGAATATGACGAATACATTCGTCATATTCGCTATTCGCTAATTGTACCAAGCCAACCATAACTTCCGTGCTCATGGAGCGTCCCCATCACCATGGGAACGTCTCCATATACTAAAATGTACTGTCGGATTTGAGGAATTACGTTGAAATCGCAATGCGATTAATTCAAGTTATATTAATCGCATTGCGATTTCAACTTAGAGCTGGGTTTATAATGGGTCAGCTTGCTAGAATTAACGAAGTTAACGAATATGGAATATAGCAGCAGTGCTAAGTTGAAATCACAATGCGATTAATTTAACTTAAAGTATTCGCATTGCGATTTCAACTTAGCACTGCTAGTGCATAGCTATATTCCATATTCGTTAACCCTTGGCATACTCCTCCCCACAGCGTCCCGTCACCATGGGAACGCCTGGTGGTTAGAATATACCATCGGATCTGAGTTAGATCGTGAAAACTCAAATCCGATGGTATATTCTAACACAGAGGCGTTCCCATGGTGATGGGGACGCTAAGTTAGAGTATACCAACACGCGCATACATACCGGCTCCCTGCTGCCTGGAGGCACCTGTCCTCTGACAGGGCACTGTGATCTGCACTATTAACCCCTCAGGTGCCGCACCTGAGGGGTTAATAGTGCGGATAACAGCACCCTGTCAGAGGTCGAGTGCCGCCGAGCAGCAGTGCGCCTCCCACTATTAAAATCATTAATGGGCAGTGCGCCTAATTCCCCCTCACCAGTATTACAAACAATAATTGGTGGCCAGTGCCGATCCCCCTATTAAACATCATTGGTGGCCAGTGTGCGCCGACAATCCCTCCCCAGTATTAATTATCGCTGGTCAGTGCGCACTCAATCCCCCCCCTCCCCAGTAAAAAATCATTGCTGGCAGTGCGCCTCCTCTCCCCCCTCCCATCATTGGTGGCAGCGGCAGCTCCGATCAGAGTCCCAGCAGTGTAATGCTGGGGCTCCGATCGGTTACCATGGCAGCCAGGACGCTACTGCAGTCCTGGCTGCCATGGTTAGTTAGAACAAACACAGAACCAGAAATAGGTGCACACTGCCGTAACACTAAACCCTCACACTGATGTTAAAAATTGAGAGTTAGTTCGACATATCCTACTAGGAGGACGTGTCTTAAGCCTCGGGCACCAGCGTCAAGGTCTCTCAAATAGCCCGTGGGCCCTAACACTCACCTACCTGCGCCGTATGGGCGATATCAGGGGCCAGTGGGCAATTACAGGAGCATTAGGACGACTCACAAACATCTCCTCTGTTACCTCCAGCATGTGGCCATGCTTGCAATGGGAGGTGGGAGGTGTCTATGAGCCCTACTCAAGACTGACTGATATAGCCCAAGGCCAAACAGGTGCACCCAAATGTGACCTGAGGTTGAGATACAGGCACATTTAAAATGGAGTTTATACACCTCCATACATATATATATATAAACCATCAAAAAGTGTGGTGATAAGAAAGCAGGATGCGCTCATACCCATATGCAGTTGTGCATTTCTGTAGGGAGCACATCCTGCACTTGTAGTACGTTGCTAATGGCAATCACCAGCAAAAAATGCATACAATGGATGATGCCAGCAACGGACAACAAGTACCACAATGGACATCCTACATAAGATGAAATTTATGTGGATGTGGCAAGAATTCAGAACAAACACAGAACCAGAAATAGGTGCACACTGCCGTAACACTAAACCCTCACACTGATGTTAAAAATTGAGAGTTAGTTCGACATATCCTACTAGGAGGACGTGTCTTAAGCCTCGGGCACCAGCGTCAAGGTCTCTCAAATAGCCCGTGGGCCCTAACACTCACCTACCTGCGCCGTATGGGCGATATCAGGGGCCAGTGGGCAATTACAGGAGCATTAGGACGACTCACAAACATCTCCTCTGTTACCTCCAGCATGTGGCCATGCTTGCAATGGGAGGTGGGAGGTGTCTATGAGCCCTACTCAAGACTGACTGATATAGCCCAAGGCCAAACAGGTGCACCCAAATGTGACCTGAGGTTGAAATACAGGCACATTTAAAATGGAGTTTATACACCTCCATACATATATATATATAAACCATCAAAAAGTGTGGTGATAAGAAAGCAGGATGCGCTCATACCCATATGCAGTTGTGCATTTCTGTAGGGGAGCACATCCTGCACTTGTAGTACGTTGCTAATGGCAATCACCAGCAAAAATGCATACAATGGATGATGCCAGCAACGGACAACAAGTACCACAATGGACATCCTACATAAGATGAAATTTATGTGGATGTGGCAAGAATTCAGAACAAACACAGAACCAGAAATAGGTGCACACTGCCGTAACACTAAACCCTCACACTGATGTTAAAAATTGAGAGTTAGTTCGACATATCCTACTAGGAGGACGTGTCTTAAGCCTCGGGCACCAGCGTCAAGGTCTCTCAAATAGCCCGTGGGCCCTAACACTCACCTACCTGCGCCGTATGGGCGATATCAGGGGCCAGTGGGCAATTACAGGAGCATTAGGACGACTCACAAACATCTCCTCTGTTACCTCCAGCATGTGGCCATGCTTGCAATGGGAGGTGGGAGGTGTCTATGAGCCCTACTCAAGACTGACTGATATAGCCCAAGGCCAAACAGGTGCACCCAAATGTGACCTGAGGTTGAAATACAGGCACATTTAAAATGGAGTTTATACACCTCCATACATATATATATATAAACCATCAAAAAGTGTGGTGATAAGAAAGCAGGATGCGCTCATACCCATATGCAGTTGTGCATTTCTGTAGGGGAGCACATCCTGCACTTGTAGTACGTTGCTAATGGCAATCACCAGCAAAAATGCATACAATGGATGATGCCAGCAACGGACAACAAGTACCACAATGGACATCCTACATAAGATGAAATTTATGTGGATGTGGCAAGAATTCAGAACAAACACAGAACCAGAAATAGGTGCACACTGCCGTAACACTAAACCCTCACACTGATGTTAAAAATTGAGAGTTAGTTCGACATATCCTACTAGGAGGACGTGTCTTAAGCCTCGGGCACCAGCGTCAAGGTCTCTCAAATAGCCCGTGGGCCCTAACACTCACCTACCTGCGCCGTATGGGCGATATCAGGGCCAGTGGGCAATTACAGGAGCATTAGGACGACTCACAAACATCTCCTCTGTTACCTCCAGCATGTGGCCATGCTTGCAATGGGAGGTGGGAGGTGTCTATGAGCCCTACTCAAGACTGACTGATATAGCCCAAGGCCAAACAGGTGCACCCAAATGTGACCTGAGGTTGAAATACAGGCACATTTAAAATGGAGTTTATACACCTCCATACATATATATATATAAACCATCAAAAAGTGTGGTGATAAGAAAGCAGGATGCGCTCATACCCATATGCAGTTGTGCATTTCTGTAGGGGAGCACATCCTGCACTTGTAGTACGTTGCTAATGGCAATCACCAGCAAAAATGCATACAATGGATGATGCCAGCAACGGACAACAAGTACCACAATGGACATCCTACATAAGATGAAATTTATGTGGATGTGGCAAGAATTCAGAACAAACACAGAACCAGAAATAGGTGCACACTGCCGTAACACTAAACCCTCACACTGATGTTAAAAATTGAGAGTTAGTTCGACATATCCTACTAGGAGGACGTGTCTTAAGCCTCGGGCACCAGCGTCAAGGTCTCTCAAATAGCCCGTGGGCCCTAACACTCACCTACCTGCGCCGTATGGGCGATATCAGGGGCCAGTGGGCAATTACAGGAGCATTAGGACGACTCACAAACATCTCCTCTGTTACCTCCAGCATGTGGCCATGCTTGCAATGGGAGGTGGGAGGTGTCTATGAGCCCTACTCAAGACTGACTGATATAGCCCAAGGCCAAACAGGTGCACCCAAATGTGACCTGAGGTTGAAATACAGGCACATTTAAAATGGAGTTTATACACCTCCATACATATATATATATAAACCATCAAAAAGTGTGGTGATAAGAAAGCAGGATGCGCTCATACCCATATGCAGTTGTGCATTTCTGTAGGGGAGCACATCCTGCACTTGTAGTACGTTGCTAATGGCAATCACCAGCAAAAAATGCATACAATGGATGATGCCAGCAACGGACAACAAGTACCACAATGGACATCCTACATAAGATGAAATTTATGTGGATGTGGCAAGAATTCAGAACAAACACAGAACCAGAAATAGGTGCACACTGCCGTAACACTAAACCCTCACACTGATGTTAAAAATTGAGAGTTAGTTCGACATATCCTACTAGGAGGACGTGTCTTAAGCCTCGGGCACCAGCGTCAAGGTCTCTCAAATAGCCCGTGGGCCCTAACACTCACCTACCTGCGCCGTATGGGCGATATCAGGGGCCAGTGGGCAATTACAGGAGCATTAGGACGACTCACAAACATCTCCTCTGTTACCTCCAGCATGTGGCCATGCTTGCAATGGGAGGTGGGAGGTGTCTATGAGCCCTACTCAAGACTGACTGATATAGCCCAAGGCCAAACAGGTGCACCCAAATGTGACCTGAGGTTGAAATACAGGCACATTTAAAATGGAGTTTATACACCTCCATACATATATATATATAAACCATCAAAAAGTGTGGTGATAAGAAAGCAGGATGCGCTCATACCCATATGCAGTTGTGCATTTCTGTAGGGGAGCACATCCTGCACTTGTAGTACGTTGCTAATGGCAATCACCAGCAAAAAATGCATACAATGGATGATGCCAGCAACGGACAACAAGTACCACAATGGACATCCTACATAAGATGAAATTTATGTGGATGTGGCAAGAATTCAGAACAAACACAGAACCAGAAATAGGTGCACACTGCCGTAACACTAAACCCTCACACTGATGTTAAAAATTGAGAGTTAGTTCGACATATCCTACTAGGAGGACGTGTCTTAAGCCTCGGGCACCAGCGTCAAGGTCTCTCAAATAGCCCGTGGGCCCTAACACTCACCTACCTGCGCCGTATGGGCGATATCAGGGGCCAGTGGGCAATTACAGGAGCATTAGGACGACTCACAACACATCTCCTCTGTTACCTCCAGCATGTGGCCATGCTTGCAATGGGAGGTGGGAGGTGTCTATGAGCCCTACTCAAGACTGACTGATATAGCCCAAGGCCAAACAGGTGCACCCAAATGTGACCTGAGGTTGAAATACAGGCACATTTAAAATGGAGTTTATACACCTCCATACATATATATATATAAACCATCAAAAAGTGTGGTGATAAGAAAGCAGGATGCGCTCATACCCATATGCAGTTGTGCATTTCTGTAGGGGAGCACATCCTGCACTTGTAGTACGTTGCTAATGGCAATCACCAGCAAAAAATGCATACAATGGATGATGCCAGCAACGGACAACAAGTACCACAATGGACATCCTACATAAGATGAAATTTATGTGGATGTGGCAAGAATTCAGAACAAACACAGAACCAGAGATAGGTGCACGCTGCCGTCACACTAAACCCTCACACTGATGTTAAAAATTGAGAGTTAGTTCGACATATCCTACTAAGAGGACGTGTCTTAAGCCTCGGGCACCAGCGTCAAGGTCTCTCAAGTAGCCCGTGGGCCCCAGATATCCAATAACTCAGAAGGCCGTGCCCTGCAATTTGTCCTAGACCAGTGATGGGCAACGTGCGGCTCTCCAGCTGTTGCAAAACTACAACTCCCAGCATGCAAAGCCTGTCTATAGCTATCAGCCTACTACAGGGCATGGTGGGAGTTGTAGTTTAGCAACAGCTGGAGAGCTGCACGTTGCCCATCACTGTCCTAAACCAAAGCAAAGTCAATGCATTTGCACCAGAAGATTTGGGCTCTGCACGCCAGCCTGCTGAACTCATGCGATTAGAAAAAGAGGCAGCTGATAACTATACAGTTAACCCTTTGGCATACTCCTCCCCACAAGCGTCCCCGTCACCATGGGAACGCCTGGTGGTTAGAATATACCATCGGATCTGAGTTAGATCGTGAAAATTCAAATCCGATGGTATATTCTAACACAGAGGCGTTCCCATGGTGATGGGGACGCTTGAAGTTAGAGTATACCAACACGCGCATACATACCGGCTCCCTGCTGCCTGGAGGCACCTGTCCTCTGACAGGGCACTGTGATCTGCACTATTAACCCCTCAGGTGCCGCACCTGAGGGGTTAATAGTCTGGATACTAACACCCTAGTCAGAGGTCGGGATGCCGCCGAGCAGCAGTCTCCTCCCACTATTAAAATCATTAATGGGCAGTGCGCCCTAATTCCCCCCTCACCAGTATTACAAACAATAATTGGTGGCCAGTGCCGATCCCCCTATTAAACATCATTGGTGGCCAGTGTCGCCGACAATCCCTCCCCATTATTAATTATCGCTGGTCAGTGCGCACTCAATCCCCCTCCTCCCCAGTAAAAAATCATTGCTGGCAGTGCGCCCTCCCTCTCCCCCTCCCATCATTGGTGGCAGCGGCAGCTCCGATCAGAGTCCCAGCAGTGTAATGCTGGGGCTCCGATCGATTACCATGGCAGCCAGGACGCTACTGCAGTCCTGGCTGCCATGGTGAAGTCAGCATTGTACTTACCTGCGCTGGGCCGCGGGCGCTCCTTCCCCTCAAACTGTGAGTGACCCATGGTAGCCGATCGGAGCCCCAGCATTACACTGCTGGGACTCTGATCGGAGCTGCCGCTGCCACCAATGATGGGAGGAGAGGAAGGCGCACTGCCAGCATGTATTTTACTGAGGAGGAGGGAGAGTGCGCACTGACCAGCGATATTATGCGAGGGAGAGTCGGCGCACGGCACCTGTGATGTTTAGTAGAGATGATCGGCACTGGCCGCAGTATTGTTTGTAATACTGGTGAGGGAATAGGCGCACTGCCGTGTGATTTTAATAGTGAGAGGCGCACTGCTACCGGCGGCACCGACCTCTGACAGGGTGCTGTGATCCGCACTATTAACCCCTCAGGTGCGGCACCTGAGGGTTAATAGTGCAGATCTGAGTGCCCTGTCAGAGGACAGGTGCCTCCAGGCAGCAGGAGCCGGTATCTATGCGCGTGTTGGCATACTCTAACTTCAGCGTCCCCATCACCATGGGAGCGCCTCTGTGTTAGAATATACCATCGGATTTGAGTTTTCATCTAACTCAGATCCGATGGTATATTCTAACCACCAGCGTTCCCATGGTGACGAGGACGCTTGTGGGAGGAGTATGCCAAAGAAGTTTAACTGTACTGTTTGGAGGGGAAAAAAGACGAATATTCTAAAAAATGTCAAAACGAATATATTACGCTATAGTGCTATATATTCGTTTTTAGAATATTCGTCTTTTTCAACATCTAAAGTCATGATTCCTCCCTGCTTCTTGCTTGTGGGCCGATGACTCATTGACCCACAAGCATTTTAAGCAGGGAGGAATCATTTGTTCAGATGGAAAAAATGACGAATATTCGATATAACGAATATATAGCAGTATATTCGCAATATTCGCGAATTATCGAAGTTGCGATATTCGCGATTAATATTCGCTATTCGAATATTCGCGCTCAACACTACCCAGCACCCAGACAGAGGAGAGACGTCGCATAGCCGAGAACCAGGTGTCATGTCACCCACCAATGGAGAAGGCCACTTTTAGATAATTAGGCCCCTGGCATCCAGAAGGAGGAGAGAGGTCGCATAGCAGAGAATCAGGCTTCATGTCACCCAGCAATAGAGAAGGCCACTTCCAGATATTTAGCCCACGGCTCCCAGACAAAGGACAAAGGTAGCATAGCAAAGAATCGGGCTTCATGTCACCCACCACTGGAACAGGCCACTTTCAGATAATTTGGCCCCTGGCACCTAGACGGAGGAGAGGTTCATTAAATTTTTGGTTGCACTGCAATATAATGGTAAAATTAAAAAAAGAGGATTCAATAAAGAAGGGCCCCGGAGTACAATAATATATGATTGAGGGGGAGGCAGTTATAAATGTCTATTCTGCACAAGGGATGGACAGGTCCTGCTGGATCCATGCCTGGTTCATTTTTATGAATGTCAGCTTGTCCACGTTGGCTGTGGACAGGCGGCTGCGTTTGTCAGTAATGACGCCCCCTGCCGTGCTGAATACACGTTCAGAGCAAATGCTGGCCGCTGGGAAGGCCAGCACCTCCAAGGCATAAAATGCTAACTCTGGCCACGTGGGAAATTTGGAGAACCAGAAGTTGAATGGGGCCGAACCATCAGTCAGTATGTGGAGGGGTGTGCACACATACTGTTCAACCATGTTGGTGAAATGCTGCCTCCTGATAACACGTTCCGTATCAGATGGTGGTGCAGTTAGCTGTGACAAAACTTTTCCACATTTCTGCCATGCTCACCCTGCCTCAGACAACCTTGCCGTGACACAGCTGCGTTGGCGACCTCTTGCTCCTCTTCTGCCTTCGCCTTGGGCTTCCACTTGTTCCCCTGTGACATTTGGGAATGCTCTCAGGAGCACGTCTACCAGCGTGCGCTTGTACTCGCGCATCTTCCTATCACGCTCCAGTGCAGGAAGTAAGGTGGGCACATTGTCTTTGTACCGGGGATCCAGCAGGGTGGCAACCCAGTAGTCCGCACACGTTAAAATGTGGGCAACTCTGCTGTCATTGCGCAGCCAGTGCAGCATGTAGTTGCTCATGTGTTTCAGGCTGCCCAGAGGTAAGGACAAGCTGTCCTTTGTGGGAGGCGTATCGTCATCGTCCTCTATATCCCTCCAGCCACACACCAGTGATGGGCCTGAGCTGTGTTGGGTGCCACCCTGCTGTGTACCTGCTTCATCCTCATCCTCCTCCACCTCCTCCTCATCTTCCTCATCCTCCAGTAGTGGTCCCTGGCTGGCCACATTTGTACCTGGCCTCTGCTGTTGCAAAAAGCCTCCCTCTGAGGCACTTCTAACAGACTGTCCTGAAAGTGCTAAAAATGATCCCTCTTCTTCCTCCTCCTCCTGGGCCACCTCTTCTTCCATCATCGCCTTAAGTGTTTCTCAAGGAGACATAGAAGTGGTATTGTAACATTGATAACGGCGTCATCGCCACTGGCCATGTTGGTGGAGTACTCGAAACAGCGCAACAGGGCACACAGGTATCGCATGGAGGCCCAGTCATTGGTGGTGAAGTGGTGGTGAACCTCATCGTCCCCTGCATCCTCTTCCACACAGTCTTCCTCCCTGACCTCCTGTTCAGCCTGCACACTGCAGACAAACGCAGCAGTTGGCACCTGTGTTTTGTCATCATCAGAGACGTGCGGACTCTGATGAGGTGGTATTCCCATGTCCTCATCATCAGGACATTTAGGTGGTTGTGCGTCAGTGCATTCTATGTCTTCCACCGCTGGGGAAGGGCTAGGTGGATTTCCTTGGGAAACCCTGCCAGCAGAGTCTTCAAACAGCATAAGAGACTGCTGCATAACTTGAGGCTCAGACAGTTTCCCTGATATGTATGGGGGTGATGTGACAGACTGATGGGCTTGGTTTTCAGGCGCCACCTGTGCGCTTTCTGCCGAAGACTGGGTGGGAGATAATGTTGTGAACGTGCTGGATCCACTGTCGGCCACCCAATTGACTAGCGTCTGTACTTGCTCAGGCCTTACCATCCTTAGAATGGCATTGGGCCCCACCAAATATCACTGTAAATTCTGGCGGGTACTGGGATCTGAGGTAGTTGGTTCACTAGTCTGTGTGGCTGTGGCAGAACGGCCATGTCCTCTCCCAGCATCAGAGGGTCCACTAACACCATCACGTCTGCGTCCGCGTCCCATACTAAATGTTTTCCTCATTGTTACCGTTCACCACAATAAGAAAAAAATTATTTAGCCCAATGTATTGAGTTCCAATTCAGGCCTTTTTGTTACAGGACCAACTCCAACCAGTATTTATACAAAATTTACCAATCCCTTTAAAACATAACCTTTAATATTATTAATAAAATATGGGGCCAATACCCCTTTTATTGCAATGACAGGGGAACACTCTCTGCACTCCACTGATCCTTGGCACCTGCGTCCGATATGACCTATAAATGGGTGTTTGTACCAGTAGTAGATGATACGTGGGTGTAATGCTGTATAGGGGACATGGATGTCTGTCCCTGGTTAAGCCCTCAGCTAAACCTCAGCCCAGGGATCTCCCCTGATGGTGGGGACTCCCTGTCCTCGTACCTCGGTGTTTACTCCACTGCAGTTCATGCTTTGCATGTTGATGCCTGGTCATGCAGGTTGTGCTAAGGTTCAGAACGTTAATGCCTCGCTTCAGGCTCTGATGGCACAGCGTGCAAACCACTCTGGTCTTGTCGTCAGCACATTGTTTAAAGAAGTGCCATGCCAGGGAACTCCTTGAAGCTGCCTTTGGTGTGTTCGGTCCCTGGTGGCGGTGGCCAGTGGCAGGCGAACTCTCTTGGATGCGGCTGTTCTGCTTTTGCCCCCTGCTCCCTATTTTGCTACGCTGTTGGCTCGATCTCACCACTGCCTCTTCCTCTGAACTATGAAAGTCAGTTGCACGACCTTCATTCCATGTGGCGTCTAGGACCTCATCGTCCCCTGCATTGTCTTCCACACAGTCTTCCTCCCTGACCTCCTGTTCGGTCTGCACACTGCAAAAAGACGCAGCAGTTGGCACCTGTGTTTCTTCATCATCAGAGACGTGCGGACTCTGATGAGGTGGTATTCCCATTGTCCTCATCATCGGGAAACATCAGAGGTTGTGCATCAGTGCATTCTATGACTTCCACTGCTGGGGAAGGGCTAGGTGGATTTCCTTGGGAAACCCTGCCGGCAGAGTCTTCAAACAGCATAAGAGACTGCTGCATAACTTGAGGCTCAGACAGTTTCCCTGATATGCATGGGGGTGATGTGACAGACTTATGGGCTTGGTTTTCAGGTGCCACCTGTGTGCTTTCTGCAGAAGACTGGGTGGGAGATAATGTTGTGAACGTGCTGGATCCTCTGTCGGCCACCCAATTGACTAGAGCCTGTACTTGCTCAGGCCTTACCATCCTTAGAACGGCATTGGGCCTCACCAAACATCGCTGTAAATTCTGGCGTATACTGGAACCTGAGGTAGTTGGTTCACAAGGACGTGGGGCTGTGGCAGAATGGCCAAGTCCTTTCCCAGCTCCAGAGGGTCCACTAACACCACCACGACCGCGTCCCTTACTAGATGTTTTCCTTATTGTTACCGTTCACTAAGCACCACAATTAGAAAAAAATATTTGGCCCAATTTATTGATTTCAAATTCAGGTATTTTTTTTTTACAGGCACCTAACACTATCTGCCTATTTATTTATAGTGAAGTTATTGAGGATGACCCTCTCAGCACTTGTATATACACCTTGATTGTAATATACCCTTTTACAGACAGAAATACACTATGAGATGCACAATAGTGTGTGCAGATTTACAGGATTATGCTTTCAGCAATTGTAATGCAACACTTTTTGTAATATATTTTTTTATGCAAAGAAATATACTTTGAGAGGCACGCTGAGTGTAATATACCCTTTTACGGACAGATTAACACTTGGCCTGCAACAGTTGGAACACCAGATTCAGGGTATTGCTATATTGGCTATTGAATTTCACCCCAGAACAAAATATATCCTTTGACGGATTCTATGAAACTTGTCCAGTCACAGCTGGAACACCAGATTAACGGTATTGCTATTTTGGCAATTGAATTTCACCCCAGAACAAAATATATCCTTTGCCGGACACTATTAAACTTTGCCAGCCACAGCTGAAACCACTGATCTATGGTATTGCTATTTTGGCAATCGATTTTCACCCCAGAAAAAAAAAAAAATCCTTTGCTGGACACTATTAAACTTGGCTGGCCACTGCTGGGACACCAGATTTACGGTATTGCTATTTTGGCAATTGAATTTCACCATAGAAAAAAATATATCCTGTGCCGGACACTATTAAACTTGTCCAGACACAGCTGGAACACCAGATTTATGGTATTTCTATTTTGGCAATTGAATTTCACCCCAGAAAAAAAAATATATCCTTTGCCGGACACTATTAAACTTGGCTGGCCACTGCTGGGACACCAGATTTACGGTATTGCTATTTTGGCAGTTGAATTTCTCCACAGAAAAAAAATCTATCCTTTGCCAGACAGCAGACCGTATTACACTTGGCTAGCCACAGCTGGAACACCAGATTTAGTTGATTGCTATTTTGGCAATTATATTTAACCCCTCAATAAGAAATTTCTATCCTGAGTTTCTAGGGGTGACGATAAGCACAGCCAAGCCCCTGATGTTGGATATAGCAAAAAAAAAAAATAGTATTGATGGATGATGGACTTGTTGCACCACAAGACACAAAATGGCTGCCGATCACTGCAGAAAAAAGACAGAAAAACGCTCTGTGCAGCCTAAAAACCAGTGAGCAACTAGCAGAAGTTGAATGATTCACAGCTGTAAATCGATCACTTCGTTAGGTGTTTTTGTGGAGTTTTTCCTGCCTAATCTCGCCCTCACAGCAGCTGCCTCCTATCCATACACTAATCAGAGCAGAGTGACGTGTGGCGCTACGTGACTCCAGCTTAAATAGAGGCTGGGTCACATGCTGCACTTGGCCTATCACAGCCATGCCATTAGTAGGCATGGCTGTGATGGCTTCTTAGTGCAAGAAGTAAAACGCTAGCTGATTGGCTGCTGTGCAGACCTTCAGAAAGCGGGAAGAAATCGTCGAACAATGGACCCGAACCCGAACTTTTTTTAAAATGTCCAGGTCCATGTCCCGAACACCCCAAAATTCGGTACGAACCCGAACTATCCAGTTCGGGTTCCCTCATCCCTATTTTTGAATTTAATTTTTCCTGAAATTCGGATTGAATTCCACTTCCTCAGCTTTGATTCGCTCATCTCTACTTGTAACCTTTATTTTCAATATATTTGGCTATTACTTACTTTCTAACCTATTTAGGAAACTAATTTTTAAACTGATAAAGTGCTATATAATATTGTCCAAAACAGTTTACAATTAGAGATGAGTGAATCAATTATTTACAATCAAAATTCAGCCCAAATTTAAGTAAAACTTTAGATTCTATATTATCAGAAATTCGTGTGAAATACACATCCATTCAGTACAGTACCTCACTTGCTTAGGTCTTGATAAGAAAAATCTGTAACAAGATTCCTACCTACTATGTGCTATTTATAATACTACTGTCCTCTTATGAAGAAAGAGCTGTGAGTAAGCATCCTCAGGCACCAGAGCCTGAGTGCAACTGTTAGATCTGTGCTGCCATTTCAAAAAATTTCAAAATCTTTATTCTTTAAGAAGATGTTCACTGATTAGTTATAAAGCCCTAAATAACAAGTAAATTAAATTGATTATCTTTAGGGGTAGAATATATTAGGCAGCAAGTGAGCAGTCAGTTCTTGAGGTTAATGTGTTGGAACCAGGAAGTTTGTTAAGAATAAGGATCTCAGTGACTTTGACAAGGCATGAATTGTGATGGCTATGTGTTTGGATCTGATCATCATCAAAATAGCACATCTTGTGGGATGTTCCCAACATGAGTTAGTAGCTATCAAAAGTGGTCCAAGGAAGATCAATCAATACATTGACAGAGTTATGGATGCCATAAGCACACTGATGCATGTGGAACAAATGCTGGTCATCTGGTTTGAAACCACATGAGATTTGCTGTATCTGAAATAAATTAAAATGTAATGTTGGCTATGATAGGTTGCTGGTAAGAACCTGCATAGCCATAGACTAGTCAGAGTGCCCATGCTGACTAACTGTCACTGAGAATGCACGACAATGGTCAAATGAGCATTAGAACTGCACCACATGTCAATGGAAGAAGGTAGCCATGTTAGTGCGCATTACATATCTTGAAAAGAGATGGCACCGGGATTCACTATGGGAAGAAGGCAAGTTGGTAGAAGCTGTATGAAGCTTTGATGTTGACATGTACCATCTGTTTAAATGTTGATGCAGACCAAGTCCACTTATGGCTTACTGCTATGTACAGACAATGCATTTGCTGAGCAAATGTTGTAATGTCAGCTTGAAAGACAGCATAACTTGACTCCACTTACCGCAGTCACCTTTCCAAGGTCCTAACAATGATTGTGTTTTCAAGATACCTACAGGACTTTATTAGAGCAGAACAATCAGACAGTTGCAAGAAAAGATATAAAAGGCATGTATGAGTTTGACAGGCAACAAATACAGAATAAAAAGAAAATTATCAATCGAAACAGGAAATTGGATGAAGATGTTAACAGAAGGGGCAGATGAAGTACAACAATGAAACAGATGACAATAGCATATAGATGGGGAGTGATGAATGTAGGCAGGAGTAATAAAACCTAGCAGAAACTAATCATGAACTCATAAGTCCAATAGGAAGTAAAGAAAATCAAAAGCAAACAGAAAGCTAAACACACAACTACAAACAGCGATAAGATCGGAACGCTAAATCCCAGGATGCACTCAAACAAAGCCAATGGAGTGGGATTTGATGAAACAAAATAAACAAAGCTAACCCTTTTTATGTGAAAGAGGCACAAAAACTAAAGGTATTTAAAGGCATAACAATTAAAAATCTCTTCCAACAAACAGTAGTAGTTGCACATGACGGTTGCCTGTTTTGCGGTCCACAATTTCCAGATCTGCAAAATGAATACCAGCCATGTGTGTTCCGCATTTTATGGAATGGAACATACGGGCCATAATAGAAAAATCTTATCCCTGTCCTTAACGCAGACAAGAATTGAACATGTTCTATATTTTTGCAGATGCTAGAGAACAGAGCACATTG
Source organism: Bufotes viridis (assembly GCA_033119425.1). Lineage (NCBI taxonomy): Eukaryota > Metazoa > Chordata > Amphibia > Anura > Bufonidae > Bufotes > Bufotes viridis. The sequence goes on from CM065597.1 coordinate 62,917,041, forward strand.
TATGCTGTCCACATTTTTTGCGGCCACATTGAAGTGAATGTTCGTGTACTGGAGCCTTGAGACAGATAGGAAGAAATTGGCCAGAAATCCTTGCTCCTCTTAACAGCAAGAAATTTCAAAGACTTGCCTTATATTTATATATTTCCTCTTTGGGTATACAGTATACAGCACCTTACAGTTTTTTTTTTTTATGTGAAGTTTGTCAGGGCTGGACATTCTGTAATGTTCCACACTGTAAAGTATAAATCTTTAAAACTCTTTGTTGAAATGTGTCGAACACACAATTTTCAGTATGTCAGCTCCTGTCTCCTTGCAACATATTCACTCAAAAAAAGTTACTGCTTATCAGAATCTCCAGACTTCAAACTTTCTATTAACAGGAACAACTCAACTGGAAAGAAGTACTTTTCATTGAATAATCCCTTTTCCTCCTTTATTTCAGTAGCAAACCATTAACCTTAGGTTGATATAATAATCTTTATCTATCTGTAACTCAGTAGAAACTGAGGTGTTGGATGACCACATTATTTGTTTGACATTACTTAGTGCTAAAATGTTTCCAGGATATAGCCATCAAAATGACACAGCAATTTCAACTTGAAATGGACACTAGTAATGTAAAACTGTCAAAGTGTCAACAGTTTTACAAAAAATTAAAAACGCAATATTTGTGGTGTGAAGAGCTTATAATTTTCCATCTCGCATACATTTTGCAGCAATAAAATTTCCAACAATGCATATGTGAAATAAGTTAAACACAATCATACAATGTAATGCTGCTGCCACAAGTGCATAATTTTCTATTTATTTATTTTATTATACTCGCTTATATAACACTGACATATTCCACTTCCACAAAACTACATGAAATAACAACTGAATATTTTGCAGCACCCTGGGGGCCAATATGTTTTGATTAGATGTAATAAACCTTGATAAGCTGTCAGCTGAATGCTTATTCTGCCAATAGCTAGAGTTGAGCAAATACCCGGATGTTCGGGTTCGAGAAGTTCGGCCGAAATTCATGAAAATGTTCGGTTTCGGGATCCGAACTCGACCCGAACTTCACCCCGAACCCCATTGAAATCAATGGGGACCCAAACTTTTGGGCACTAAAAAGGTTGTAATATAGCCCAGGAAAGGGCTAGAGGGCTGAAAAAGGCAGCACCATGTAGGTAAATCCCCTGCAAACAAATGTGGATAGAGAAATGACTTAAATTAAAATAAATAAAAATGAACCGATATCAATTGGCAACGAGGAGGAGGAAGAAAAGGAGGTTGGGGTAGCGTCAGGTGGGAATGCTATGGGAGTTGAAGCTCTCCTCACAGCCAAAAAGGATTCATGTCTGCCTGCAGTGTCAAAGTCCTCATTCACAGACTCAGGGCCATGGCAACCATATATGGGAGTTGAAATTAACATCACAGCCAAGAAGAATTCATGTCAGCCAGCAGTGTCACAGGCCTTATTCAAAGATTCACGCCGACAGGATGTTTGACATAAGATTAAAAGACATATAGGTCTCTGACACCCACACAATGGGGCAGTCATTTCACAGTAAAAAGAGTTAAATGTCTGCCACCAAGACAGCAAGCAATTAAACGAAATTTAGGCCTCTGACACCCAGAGAATGGGGCGGTCATTAGACAGGAAAAAGAGTTAAATGTCTGCCACCAAGACAGCAAGAAAGTACGTGAAAGTTAGGCCCCTGACACCCAGACAGAGGAGAGAGGTCCCATAGTAGCAAAAGAGGCATCATGTCACCCACCAACGGAGAAGGCCACTTTTAGTTATTTAGGCTCCAGCACCCAGACAGAGGAGAGAGGTCCCATAGCAGAGAATCAGGCTTCATGTCACTCACCAATGGAGAAGGCTACTTTCAGAAATTTAGGCCCCTGGCACCCAGACGGAGGAGAGGTTCATTCAACTTTGTGTTGCCCCGTAAAATAATGGTAAAATTAAAAAGAGGATTCAATAAAGAAGTGCACTGGAGTACAAGAATATATGGTTAAGGGGAGGTAGTTATAAATGTCTATTCTGCACAAGGGATGGACAGGTCATGTGGGATCCATGCCTGGTTCATTTTTATGAATGTCAGCTTGTCCACATTGGCTGTGGACAGGCGGCTGCGTTTGTCAGTAATGATGCCACATGCTATGCTGAATACACGTTCAGACAAAACTCTGGCCGCCAGGCAGGCCAGCACTTCCAAGGCATAAAAGGCTAGCTCTGGCCATGTGGACAATTTGGAGACCCAGAAGTTGAATGGGGCCGAACCATCAGTCAGTACGTGGAGGGGTGTGCACATGTACTGTTCCACCATGTTATTGAAATGCTGCTTCCTGCTAACACGTTCCATATCGGGTGGTGGTGCAGTTAGCTGTGGCGTGGTGACATAACTTTTCCACATCTCTGCCATGCTAACCCTGCCCTCAGAGGAACTGGCCGTGACACAGCTGCGTTGGCGACCTCTTGCTCCTCCTCTGCCATTCGCCTTGGGCATCCACTTGTTCCCCTGTGACATTTGGGAATGCTCTCAGGAGGGCGTCTACCAGCGTGCGCTTGTACTCGTGCATCTTCCTATCACGCTTCAGTGCAGGAATTAAGGTGGGCACATTGTCTTTGTACCGGGAATCCAGCAGGGTGGCAACCCAGTAGTCTGCACACGTTAATATGTGGGCAACTCTGCTGTCGTTGCGCAGGCACTGCAGCATGTAGTCGCTCGTGTGCCAGGCTGCCCAGAGAGAGGGGTATCCTCATCGTCCTCTGTTTCCCCCCAGCCACGAACCAGTGATCGGCCCGAGCTGCGTTTGTTGCCACCCCGCTGTGAACAGGCTGCATCTTCGTCCTCCTCGTCCTCCAGTAGTGGGCCCTGACTGGCCAAATTTGTACCTGGCCTCTGCTGTTACAAAAAACCTCCCTCTGAGCCACTTCTAAGAGACCGGCCTGAAAGTGCTAAAAATGACCCCTCTTCCTCCTGCTCCTGGGCCACATCCTCTTCCATCATCGCCCTAAGTGTTTTCTCAAAGAGACATAGAAGTGGTATTGTAACTAAGATAACGGCGTCATCTCCACTAGTCATGTTGGTGGAGTACTCAAAACAGAGCAACAGGGCACACAGGTCTCGCATGGAGGCCCAGTCATTGGTGGTGAAGTGGTGGTGAACCTCATCGTCCCCTGCATCCTCTTCAACACAGTCTTCCTCCCTGACCTCCTTTTCAGCCTGCACACTGCAGACAGACGCACCAGTTGGCACCTGTGTTTTGTCATCATCAGAGACGTGCGGACTCTGATGAGGTGGTATTCCCATGTCCTCATCATCAGGACATTTAGGTGGTTGTGCGTCAGTGCATTCTATGTCTTCCACCACTGGGGAAGGGCTAGGTGGATTTCCTTGGGAAACCCTGCCAGCAGAGTCTTCAAACAGCATAAGAGACTGCTGCATAACTTGAGGCTCAGACAGTTTCCCTGATATGCATGGGGGTGATGTGACAGACTGATTGGCTTGGTTTTCAGGCGCCACCTGTGCGCTTTCTGCAGAAGACTGGGTGGGAGATAATGTTGTGAATGTGCTGGATCCACTGTCGGCCACCCAATTGACTAGCGCCTGTACTTGCTCAGGCCTTACCATCCTTAGAATGGCATTGGGCCCCACCAAATATCACTGTAAATTCTAGCGGGTACTGGGACCTGAGGTAGTTGGTTCACTAGTTTGTGTGGCTGTGGCAGAACGGCCACGTCCTCTCCCAGCATCAGAGGGTCCACTAACACCATCACGTACGCGTCCGCGTCCCATACTAGATGTTTTCCTCATTGTTACCGTTCACCACAATAAGAAAAAAATTATTTGGCCCAATGTATTGAGTTCCAATTCATGCCTTTTTGTTACAGGACCAACTCCAACCAGTATTTATACAAAATTTATCAATCCCCTTAAAACATAACCTTTAATATTATTAATAAAATATGGGGCCAATACCCCTTTTATTGCAATGACAGGGGGACACTCTCTGCACTCCACTGATCCTTGGCACCTGTGTCCGATATGACCTATAAATGGGTGTTTGTACCAATAGTAGATGATACGTGGGTGTAATGCTGTATAGGGGACATGGATGTCTGTCCCTGGTTAAGCCCTCAGCTAAACCTCAGCCCAGGGATCTCCCCTGATGGTGGGGACTCCCTGTCCTCGTACCTCGTCTATATATCCCTATTAGTCCCTATCAGGACCACTCAGGCTACATACAGGAGTGGCAAGTGGCAAGTACCAGGTTAGCAGAACCCGGTGGAAATTCACATATTCTGTGAACAGTATTCAAGGTTGGACTGAAATACATCAGTCTCATATGGTTCCTACTGTGACACTGAGACACCAGATTTATCACATAAAATCACCCCTGTGGTGATATACCATCTAGGGTGGGTTTGGCATATATGATGACAGCCCAAGGCTTAATAAGCCCGTGTATATTACAGAAAAAAATACTCGAAACCTCAAATGAGGTTTGCTTTCCCCTACACCAGGTTTTGGGGATTGCTACTTTGGCAATTGAATTTCACCACAGAAAAAAAATATACCCTTTGGCAGACACTATTAAACTTGGCCAGCCACAGCTGAAACCACTGATTTACGGTATTGCTATTTTGGCAGTTCAATTTCTCCCCAGAAAAATATCTATCCTTTGCCGGACAGAATAAAACTTGGCCAGCCACAGCTGAGACCACTGATTTACGATATTGCTATTTTGGCAGTTCAATTTCACCCCAGAAAAATACCTATCCTTTGCCGGACAGTATTTAACTTGACCAGCCACAGCTGAAACCACTGATTTATGGTATTGCTGTTTTAGCAATTGAATTTCACCCCAGAAAAAGATATACCCTTTGGCAGACAAAATTAAACTTGGCCAGCCACAGCTGAAACCACTGATTTACGGTATTGCTATTTTGGCAGTTCAATTTCACCCCAGAAAAATATCTATCCTTTGCCGGACAGTATTAAACTTGGCCAGCCACAGCTGAAACCACTGATTTACGGTATTGCTATTTTAGCAATTGAATGTCAACCCAGAACAAAATCTATCCTTTGCCGGACAATATTAAACTTGGCCAGCCACAGCTTGAACAGCAGATTTACGGTATTGCTATTTTGGCAATTGAATTTCACCCCAGAAATAAATATATCCTATATCCTATATCCACTATTAAACTTGGCCAGCCACAGATGAAACCACTGAGTTACTGTATTTCTATTTTGGCAATTGAATTTCACCCCAGAACACAATCTATCCTTTGCTGGACAGTATTAAACTTGAATAGCCACAGCTGGAACACCAGATTTATGGTACTGCTATTTTGGCAATTGAATTTCACCCCAGAAAAATGTCTATCCTTTGCCGCACAGTATTAAACTTGGCCAGCCACAGCTGGAACACCAGATTTACGGTATTGCTATTTTGACAATTGAATTTCACCCCAGAAAAATATGTATCCCTTGCCGGACAGTAGTAAACTTGGCCAACCACAGCTGAAACCACTGATTTACGGTATTGCTATTTTTGCTGTTGAATTTTAACCCAGAAAAATATCTATCCTTTGCCGGACAGGATTAAACTTGACCAGCCACAGCTGGAACACCAGATTTACTGTATTGCTATTTTGGGAATTGAATTTCACCACAGAAAAAAATATATCCTTTGCCGGACAGTATTAAACTTGGCCATCCACTGCTGGAACACCAGATTCAGGGGATTGCTATTTTGGCAATTGATTTTAACCCCAGAACATAATCTATCCTTTGCCGGACACTATTAAACTTGGCCAGCCACAGCTGAAACCACTGATTTACGGTATTGCTATTTTGGCAATTGAATTTCACCCCAGAACAAAATCTATACTTTGCCGGACAATATTGAACTTGGCCAGCCACAGCTGGAACACCAGATTTACTGTATTGCTATTTTGGGAATTAAATTTCAATATGAAGGGTAGAACTGGAATGTCGCAGATCAAGTCTTGCAATGGCAGACTGTTCTGTTGCTACAAGTCCAGAAGGACATTCTTTGCCACATAACAATTACTAAATTGCAAGGATAATTTCCTGGATGTGGTAAGCACCCTCTGCAAGCCACTGTACTTTTTCAAAAAAGCATTGCTCAATGAAATTTATGATGTGTGCCATGTGTTATTTCCCCCAAATGCAGCACAGTCACAATATTCTTGTCACCTTGCGCAGTTGTAGTTGGCTGTGAGACATGATATTTGCTGCTTTATGCACTTTAGAAACTGATTGCCTATATGGCTACTCTCACCTATAAATTATAGGAAGGAGGGCAGTGGTAATGGCGCTTCACTCTGCTTCTGTTAGGGAAGGGAATATGTTCATTGAGGAGAACGTGGAGGAGGCAGATTAGCGCCTGATGTGGGAAGACAAAGTGGAGGTTTCAAAAAGATCTGGCTTTGTCTTATGCTGAGAACATACGATAGCTATGTATCCAGCAGCCTTGAGGAGTGCACAGGGTCCTTCTGGAAAATTTCCTTGTACGGTCTATGGCCAGTCCCTCCTTGGCAGTGTCGTCGCAAACCGACATTTCTGATGTGATGCGGTGTCCTAATTTCTCATAACTGAGTAAGCCGGCCCTGGGCCACAATATGGAGACACATACAAGTTGTGTTTCTCATAATGACCTTCTTTATTGCAATGAGCAGTGGAAGTATTTATACACAATACAAGGGACACCATCCTATTGTACACAAGCTTCAAGTTTCTATGTTTAGTTTTAGATAAGAAGAAGAATAGTCAGCATAGGGGGAGTAGGTGCCCATTGTGTAATCTGTACTTTAGCCTTTCAAGGCTAAATCCCCTTCTTGTGAAAGCACAGGAATATACAAAATGGATGCCTTATAATTTCGCTCACAGCAGTGACAACACCACCAGCAGAACAGTAACTGGTGATGCTACTTCATGGTGATTCCATGATTCCATTTCATGTGGGGCTATGGTGCTTTTGTTTTTGTTTGAATGCCTACAGTCCTGCAGATCTTGCATATAACAATACTTTTGTCTTCCATCAATGTGGAGAATAGCCTTCAGATGAATGATAATCGCCCAGAGATTGGCTTAGGTCTTCTATATCCTGAACCTACGTCCACACTGTCAGCAGCATCATCAGTTCCCAAGTGGACCATATTAGAAGCAGATCTGGCTCTGCAATGTTTTATGGCTGTTTATTGCTGCCTCAGCACCTCAATCCGGCTCCCAGGTCCAAGTAACATAGTTTATAAGGCTGAAAAAAAGACATCTGTCCATCCAGTTCAGCCTGTTATCCTGGAAGTAGATCCAGAGGAAGGCAAAAAAAAAACCTGTGAGGTAAAAGCCAATTTTCCCCACTTTAGTGGGCAAAATTCCTTCCCAACTCTAATCAGGCAATCAGAATAACTCCCTGGATCAATGACCTCTCTCTAGTAGCTATAGCTTGTAATATTATTATATTCCAAAAATACATCCAGGCCCCTCTTGAACTCTTTTAGTGAACTCACCATCACCACCTCCTCAGGCAGAGAGTTCCATAATCTTGCTGTTCTTAATGTAAAGAATCCTCTTCTATATTTGTGTACAAACCTTCATTCCTCCAGAAGCAGAGGATGTTCCCTCATTACAGTCTCAGTCCTGGGGATAAATAGATGATGGGAGAGATCTCTGTACTGATCTCTGATATATTTATACATAGTTATTAGCTCTCCCCTTAGTTGTTAGGACAAAACCCGGGTCTGGCATTTTATGAGAGGACATGCACATTTTTAAATGACTGTTATTTTATGGATTTTGTGAGTACAATAAATTATTATATTAATAGTCAGTAATCGGGACTTCACTATGTCGAGCCATCTCTTCTTTTATTCTTAGTAGACTAGAGCATCAATATATGTGAGAACTGAAGCCATATATCTGAGGGACTATATCCGAAAGACACTCCTTCTGAATTGGAACTTTACTAAGATTTAAGCAGCGAGGTTTCAATTAATTTACATTTGCTATGCGATTTAAGCTGCGAGGTTTCAATTAATTTACATTTGCTATGCGACAATCCTGTGGAACAATCCTTGTCAGTATACAGTCCTTAAATATCAGAAATATTTATTAGCTTTGCCTTCTCCACATCGCTCTCTACAACACCTCCTCATCGCGCTGTAAAGGGCCAACACCTTCAGATTTATACTTTTTACAATTTAAATAATTGAAGAACAAAATAGGGTTAGTTTTACTCTCTTTGGCAATTAATCTATCAGGCTCTAGTTTGGCTGATTTTATTTTTCTTTTACATATTCTATTTTTTCCTTAAAGTTTTTTAATGCTTCTTCACTACCCTCCTGTTTTTAGTGATTTAAATACTTTCTTTTTGTCATTTATTGCTTGCTTTATCGTTTTTGGATGCTTTTAAAAATATCCCATTTTGTGGCTGTGTTTTTATTTTTGAGAACTTTGTCCCAGTTAGTTAGGCATATCTTCGTTGGCAAGGCCTCTCTTAGTTGGCAAAATTTAGCTTTTTTGTAGTTTGGGATTTTGTTCCTTCCTGAAGAAACACTCTTTTGAATGATAATTGAAAGGTTATTACTCTATGGTCACTATTTTCTAGGTGTCCCCCAACCTGCACATCTGTTGTTCTGTCAGGTCTATTGGTTAATACTAAGTCCTATGTGGCCTCTAGTCAGGTCCTGAATAAGTTGGGAAAGGTAATTGTCTTAAACCCATTTCCTTTATGAGATGTACAGGTTTCAGTTTCTCAGTCAATATCTGAGTAGTTAAAGTCCTTATGATAACAACCTCATTATGATTTGCAACCTTGTCTATTTTGTTTAGAAGTAAATTTTATGTGGACTCTGGTATATTAGGTGGTTTATATTAAACTTCTATTATATTAAACTTCTATTAGTATTTTATTATTGTCTTTTCCTCCATGTATTTCTACCCACAGTGACTCCACATGTCCATGTCCGTCACTTATGACTTCCTGGTGTGTGGGCTTTAGACAGGACTTTACTTAAAGGCAAACCCCTCCCCCTCTCCGGTTTTGATGATCCTTTCTAAACAGATCCTTTCCAAACAGACAGGATTCTGGCATTAGTATACATACAACTAAGAGGTTTATGTATATTTTTAATCTACATCTTTCCATATGAACTGTTCTAGTTCCTCCTTTTATTCCTCCCCCAGTTCCATTACCTCGCCCCAGGTCTCTATCTTCCCCTCCTATAACGTAATTACCCTCCTCCCCAGTCCCTAGTTTAAACCCTCCTCTAACCTTCTAGCCATCTTCTCCCCCAAAACAGCTGCCCCTTCCGCATTGAGGTTCAGCCCATCCCTACGATAGAGCCTGTAGCCGAAAGAGAGGCCAAACCCCTCCTTCCCACATCAGTTCTTGAGCCACATGTTAACCTCCCTAATCTCCTGCTGCCTTTCTTGTGTGGCTTGTGGTATAGGGAGTATTTTTAAGGACACTCCACCTACCTCTTACTTTGTCACTGTTTCCGATATAGACCATGACTGCTGGATCTTCAGTAATCTGTCAACCCGATCTGTGATGTGTTGAACTTGAGTGCCAGGAAGACAACACACCATTTGAGGATTCCGGTCTTTGTGACAGATCGCCCTATCTGTACCTCTAATAATTGAGTCTCCCACTACCTGCACCTTTCTGGCCTACCTCCCCTGCTTACTGTAGATGAAATTCCTCTGACTGGCAGAGTAAGTGTTCGGCTGCAGCAATGCTCTCCATGAACTGAACTCCCCCTCATCTGCCAACCTTGCAAACTTGTTGGTGTGTGTCAGATCAGGGCTAGCCTCCCTGGCACTCTTCCCTCTACCCCACTTTCTAACTGTTATCCAGCTAGCTACCTCATTTTCCTGAGCCAACATACAATCATTGTCATAGTCCTCACTTTTATCAGACTGTGATATGTCCATCTGGGCTCCTTGACCCTCTTCCTGATTCCTTGTGGTTGCCAAGAGTATCACTACCATCACTGCCACTGTCCCTACTACCACCACTGTGGCTACAAGTGCCACTACTATGACCACCATCACCAACATAGCTATGCATGGAATCCCTTGCTCCCCATTGAACCCCCTCCTCATGGCAGTCCAAATGCTGGCTGTTCTCACACAAGTCAACAATAGGAAGACTCTTTTTAGTATCTTCAATAGCATGTGATTTTTTTGTTTTCTCTTCTTAACCTCTTAAGGACACAGGGCATACAGGTACACTCTGATGTCCGAGTCCTTAAAAACACAGGATGTACATGTACTTCCGGTGTACTTCCGATCACCGCCGTGCAGTGTGGGGTGATCAGAACAGGCACTCTGGGACAATGCCAAGGAAGGTCCTGTGACCCCCCCTCCCCCCGTATCGGTTATCGCTGCAAACCGCAGGTCAATTCAGACCTGCGGTTTGCAGACCTTTCTGCTGTTTCTGATCACAGTGGTCCATAACCGTGGGGATCAGAAACTTATAAATGCCTTAATGCATTTTTTTTTTGTTTTTTTTGTGGATTTGCGGGCGGTGAGGAGGGCAGGCAGTGTGGGAGACTCCTCTGTAATAATTGTTGGTGGCATAGTGGTATAGCAGAGTGTCAGCACATTGCTGACACTCTGCTATAAACTGCTGACATCTGTGTTGGTGCCGTACGGACCACTGTATGGAAAGGTTTACCAGTGAGGCAGCTCCCTCCCTCTCCCATCGGGGGCTGCTGTGCCTTTGCAACCCCCCGAAAGGATGGGTTCACAGAGGGAGGGGGCTCCCCTCCCTACCCATCACCCGCTGCTCTGTTCTGGCAGCGGGTGATGGTTACCATGGCAGCAGGACGCTTTCAGAGGCGTTCTGCTTGCCATGGTAATGTATGTCTGATCTGACTTCTGCTAAAGGCAGCAGTCTGATCAGACTAAGTGTAAAAGTGAAAAAACTGTACAGTACAATATATAGTGTACTGTACTGTATTATACAGACATAAGACCCACCGGATCTTCAAGAACCAAATGGGTCTGGGTAAAAAGAAAAATGTGAAAAAAGTGAAAAAAAAGAAAAAACACATTTATCACTGAATAAAAATGAAAATAAAATAAATTACACTACACATATTGGGTCACTGCGTCCGTAAAAACCTGCTGTATAAAAATATCACATGACCTAACCCCTCAGGTGAACACCATAAATAAAAACTAAAAAAAGGTGTAAAAAGCCATTTTTTTTGTCATCTTACATCACAAAAAGTGTAATACCAAGCGATCAAAAAGGCATATGCCTCCCAAAATAGTACCGATCAAACCGCCATCTCATCACGCAAAAAAGTGAGCCCCTATATAGAGCAATCGCCCAAAAAATGAAAAGATATTGCTCTCAGACTATGAAGACACTAATACATAATTTTATTTTTTTTTCTAAAATGTTATTGTGTTAAAGTAAGATAAATTTAAAAAAGTATACATATTAGGTATTGCCACTTCCGTAAAAACCTGCTCCATAAAAATATCACATGATCTAACCCCTCAGGTAAATACCGTAATTATTATTTTTTTTAAATTAAAAAAGTGTAAAAAAAAACATTTTTTGTAACCTCACATCACAAAAAGTGTAATAGCAAGCAATCAAAAATTTATATGCACTCCAAAATAGTGCCAATCAAACCGTCATCTCATCCTGCAAAAAATGATACCCTACAGAGAACAATCGCCCAAAAAAATATGGCTTTCAGACTATGGCGACATTAAAACTAGATTTTTTTTTTGTTTAAAAAATGATGTTATTGTGAAAAACTTAATTAAAACAACCTGCTTTATAAAACTAACACATGACCTAACCACTCAGGTGAACACAGCAAAAAATATATATATAAATACGGTGTCAAAAGCCATTTTTATCTCCTTACATCACAAAAAGTGTAATAGCAATCAACCAAAATGTCATATGCACCTCAAGATAGTGCCAATCAAACCCCCATCTCAACCCGCAAACAATGAGCCCATACATAAGACATTAGCCCAAAAAATAAAAATAAACTATGGCTTTCAGAATGTGGAGACACTAAAAAATTTTTTGCAAAAGTTCTTTATTATGTAAAACTGAAACAAAACCCCCCAAAAAGTAGTCATATTTGGTATTTTCTCATCCATAACAACCTGCTCTATAGAAATAGCACGCAATCTGACCTGTCAGATCAACTATGTAAATAACAAAAAATAAAAACGGTCCGAAAACAGCTATTTTTTAAAAAGTTTTCCATTTTAATCCATTTTTCCAGTAATAAAGCAAGGGTTAACAGCCAAACAAAACTCAATATTTATTGTCCCTGATTGTTTAATTTGCAAAAACATATGTTTAGCTGGACTGGTTTTTTGATACCATGTCCCATTTAAAGCCTCCCTGATGCACCCCTACTGTAGAAAATCCAAAAGGTGACACCATCTAAGAAACTACACGTCTCAAGGTATTCAAAACTGATTTTACAAAATTAGTTAAACCTTTAGGTGTTCCACAAGAGTTATTGGCAAATGGAGATGAAATTTCAGAATTTCTATTTTTTGCTACCTTGCCTCAAAAAAGTGTAATATAGAACAACCAAAAATCATATTTACCCTAAGAGAGTACCAACAAAACTGACACCTTTATACTGTAGTTTCCAAAATGTGGTCCCTTTTTTTGGAGTTTCTACTGTAGGGGTGCATCAGGGGGGCTTCAAATGGGACATGGTGTCTAAAAAGCAGTCCAGAAAAATCTGCCTTCCAAAAACCATATGGCGTTCTCTTCCTTCTGCGCCCTGCCGTTTGGCCATACAGCAGTTTACGGCCACGTGTGGGGTGTTTCTGCAAACTAAAGAATCAGGGCAATAAATATTAAGTTTTGTTTGGCTGTTAACCCTTGCTTTGTTACTGGAAGAACACAACAATAGCTGATCTCAGGGAGACCAGCTACAAAAAACACAGCGGAGCCTCACTTAAGAGTCTCAACACAGCAATCCGAAGTGCAAAGTTCCCTGGGAAACAGGAATATGCAAAACAAATGTGGAGCCCCAGTTATGGGTCTACAACCCAATGAAAGCCAGATATCCCTCAAAGGAAGGAAAACCAAGCAAAGGGGTGTCTCCATTACAGAGATCACCAAATCCACCATATTAAGTGGCCCCTATTACTGGAAAAAATGGAATAAAATGGAAAATTTGCCAAAAAATTGAAATTCTGAAATTTTATCTCCATTTGCCATTAACTCTTGTGGAACACATAAAGGGTTAATGATGTTTGTAAAATCAGTTTTGAATACCTTGAGGGGTATAGTTTCTATAATGGGGTCAATTGTGGGCGTTTTCTATTGTGTAATCCTCAGAAAGTGACTTCGAACCTAAAGTGATCCCTAAAAAGTGGATTTTTGAAAATTTCTGAAAATTTTCAAGATTTGCTTCTAAACTTCTAAGCCTTGTAACGTTCTCAAAAAATAAAATGGCATTCCCAAAATGATCCATACATGAAGTAGACATATGTGGAATGAAAATCAATAACTTTGTTGGCGGTATTATTATGTATTATAGAAGTAGAGAAATTGAAACTTGGAAATTTGCTAATTTTTTCAAATTTTTGGTAATTTTAGTATTTTTTTATTATAAATTAAAATGAATTTTTTTGACTCCATTTCACTAGTGTTGTGAAGTACAATATGTGACGGAAAAAACAATCTCAGAATGGCCTGGATAGTTAAAAGCGTTTTAAAGTTATTCACACATAAAGTGACAATGGTCAAATTTGCAAAAAATTGTCTGGTCCTTAAGGTGAAATATGGCCGTGTACTTAACCACTACAGGACCGCCTAAAGCACGGATGCGTCCGGCGGGCGGTCCTGCAGTTCTGACTCGATGCATCGGCGCGTCATCTCGCGATACGCGAGACTTCCTGTGAACGCGCGTCTCACAACTTGTACTGCAGCCTGCCAGCGATGATCAATCGCTGGCAGGCTGTAGATGCGAAATAATTCGCATCAAACAAGTATATCAGACGCTGTTTTGTTAACAGCGTCTGATATACCTGCTACCTGGTCCTCTGGTGGTCCCATTTGCTGGGATCGACCACCAGAGGACCAGGTAGATCACACCCCTTGTAAGGCTCCATTCAGACGTCCATATGTGTTTTGCAGATCCGTGGATCTGATCCATAGATCCGCGGATGACGTCCATATGTGTTTTGCAGATCCGTGGATCTGATCCATAGATCCGCGGATCTGATCCACGGATCCACGGATCTGATCCGCGGATCCGCAGATCCTCAAAACACGGACACCGGCAATGTGCTTTCCGCATTTTGCAGATCCGCACATTGCCAGAACTATATAGAAAATGCTTTTTCTTGTCCGAAATTGCGGACAAGAATAGGAGATGTTCTATATTTTTGCAGAATGGAAGTGCAGACCTGGAAGCGTGGATCCGTAATTCCGGATCAGAGTGGGACAAAGTCTGCCCCAATAAAAATGAATGGGTCCGCAATTCTGTTCCGCAAACCGAATTGCGGACGTGTGAATGGGGCATAAGGGTTCCTTATCACCGCCGGTTAGCTAGCTACTTGTTAGGTAGCTAGCGCCCAGCCCACCACACCGCAGTCACTGATTTTGGCAGAGATTTTTTCATCCACATTGATCGATGCGAATGAAAAAATCTGTGCCGTTCATTTTTTTTTTTTTTCAGCCCAGAGGCTGAACGGAAAAAAAAAATCTCATTACACGTATGCTCAATATAAGGAGAATAGCAGAAACTCCTAATGCTTGCCATACGTGTAATGATTGCGGAGACCCTCAAATGCCAGGGCAGTACAAACTCCTCACATGTGACCCCATTTTAGAACGAAGACACCCCAAGGTATTCCGTGATGGGTATGGTGAGTTCATGTAAAATTTTATTTTTTGTCACAAGTTAGTGGAATATGAGACTTTGTAAAAATATATATATATATATCATTTTCCGCTAACTTGTGCCAAAAAAATTTTTTCTGTGAACTCGCCATGCCACTCACGGAATACCTTGGGGTGTCCTCTTTCCAAAATAGGGTCACTTGTGGGGTATTTATACTGCCCTGGCATTTTAGTGGTCCTAGTGTGAGAATCCAAATGCGTAAAAATGCCCTGTGAAATCCTAAAGATACTCATGGGAATTTGGGCCCCTTTGCGCATCTTGGCTGCAAAAAAGTGTCACACATGTGGTATCGCCGTACTCAGGAGAAGTAAAGCAATGAGTTTTTGGGTGTATTTTTATATATACCCATACTGTGTGTGAGAAATATCGCTGTAAACGACAACTTTTTAAAATTTTTTATACAAAGTTGTCAATTTACAGAGATATTTCTCTCACACAACATGGGTATATGTAAAAATACACCCCAAAACACATTGCCCTACTTCTCCTGAGTAGGGCGATACCACATGTGTGCCACTTTTTTGCAGCCAAGATGCGCAAAGGGGCCCTAAAACCAATGAGTACCTTTAGTATTTCACAGGGCATTTTTACACATTTGGATTCCAGACTTCTTCTCACGCTTTAGGGGCCCCTAAAATGCCAGGGCAGTATAAATACCCCACATGTGACCCCATTTTGGAAAGAAGACACCCCAAGGTATTCCATGAGGGGCATGTCGAGTTCACAGAATTTTTTTTTTTTTTGGCACAAGTTAACGGAAATTGATATTTAATTTTTTTATTTTTGTTTTTTACAAAGTCTCATATTCCACTAACTTGTGACAAGAAATAAAATTTTACATGAACTCACAATACCCCTCACGGAATACCTTGGGGTGTCTTCTTTCTAAAATGGGGTCACATGTGGGGTATTTATACTGTCCTGGCATTTTAGGGGCCCCTAAAGCGTGAGAAGAAGTCTGGAATCCAAATGCATAAAAATGCCCTGTGAAATCCTAAAGGTACTCATTGGAATTAGGGCCCCTTTGTGCACCCAGGCTGCAAAAACTTGTGAAAAAAAATGAAATGATACATGAACTCACCATGCCCCTCCGCGAATACTTTGGGGTGTCTTCTTTCTAAAATGGTGTAATTTGGGGGGTATTTATACTATCCTGACATTCTAGCACCTGAAGAAACATGACAGGTGCTCAGAAAGTCAGAGCTGCTTCAAAATGCGGAAATTCACTTTTTTGCACCATAGTTTGTAAACGCTATAACTTTTACCCAAACCAATAAATATACACTTATTGGATTTTTTTTTATCAAAGACATGTAGAACAATAAATTTTGCCGAAAATTTATATAGAAATGTAGTTTTTTTAAAAAAAAATTTACAACAGAAAGTGAAAAATGTCATTTTTTTGCAAAAATGTCGTTAAATTTTTATTAATAGCAAAAAAAATAAAAATGTCATCGACAATGAAATACCACCAAATGAAAGCTCTATTAGTGAGAAGAAAAGAAGGTTAAATTCATTTGGGTGGTAAGTTGCATGACTGAGCAATACACGGTGAAAGTAGTGTAGTGCAAAATTGTAAAAAGTGGCCTGGTCATTAAGGGTGTTTAAGCTAGGGGGGCTGAGGTGGTTAAGGGGTTAAAGAAAAAAATCCCCACTAGGAGAGGGAGTGAAGAAAGAGATTATACAAGTGAAATGGTTTTTTGGTGCTCTAAAGAGAAGGAACAGAAGTAATTCTGTGACCTCTGGCTCCAAGGCATGGTGTCAGACTCAGAGGTGACCTAGACATCATCCTGCTATGACTAAAAGGTGGAGTGAACCACCCAGTTCACAACCTCATCCTCTTTGTTCTCAATAATAATAATATGGTGCATATCAGAAGCCAGGGATATTATGGCCTATTACTATTACTACTAGCCGGATCGCTGGTAGAGCTACTGCTGTTTGTATTACTACCTACACTTTGAATTGTGGATGATGAGTCATGGGTCTTTTGTTGCCCACTATTTTGTTTACCAGACATTTTTCTGTGATACCTATAAATGAAAATTCATGTGTTTGGTAGACCGATTTTTAAATGGTACCTGCAAAATTGCAATTCTTTTTTGAAATTTAAAGCCAGAGGTGTAAGTAAATGTCCCTACCCTTCTACAAACACACTACACACTGGTATTGACAATTTATATTGGTAATAATGCAGTTATGCAGCAAAATATGTTTGCTGTAACAACTGTTTCTCAATGTAATGTACTACATGTTCACTAACACGAGTATCATAATGGTGTTACTTCTGTATTGCTTTTGGTTTAACAGTGAACGGTTTCTTGAAGTGATAAAACAAAATGCTCACTAACACGGGTTATAATAATGGCCATATTGCTATATTGCTTTGGGCATAATTCTGAATGGTTTCTGGAAGTAATAAAACAAAGTGCACTAACATGGGTACAATTATGGCCTTATTGCCATATTGCTTTTGGTAAAACAGTGTATGGTTTCTTGAAGTAATAAAACAAAGCTTTTACTAACATGGGTATAATAATGGTATTTTTTACATAATACATTTGTATAACTCTGAATGGTGTCTGGAAGTAATACAGATATAATAATGTCATTATTGCCCTATTGCTAGGTATAACAGTGAATGAACCAAATATTTCAATAATAATGTCGTTTTTTTCTTTTGGTGTAACACTGAACAGTTTCATGAAGCAATATAAATGTTAACTAACACAGATATAAAAATTGCATTATTGGCATATAGATTTTGATATAACACTGAACACTTTCATGAAGTAATATGCAATGTGTTCACTAACACGGGTATAATAATGGTATTATTGCCATATTGAATTTTGAATAATGCTGATTGGTATCTTGAATTAATAAACAACGCATTCACTAACACAGTGTTTCAAAACGTGAATTCAAAAGATATGAGAATGAATAAGCTTACACAGGCTTAGTGATAAAAATATATTTACTAGGTGTGATTAAAAATAAAGTAAAACAGAGAAATCACATACAGAGTAGCAAAAAAGTTAAAAATCTTCACTAGCCTACACATACAATATAGGGGTACTCCGAGTCCGCCATGTCATAGTATATGGCTGACATTCATGGTGAGACAACAGATAAGGATATCAATTCATCCTACCTGGGTGAAGTTTCTCAATGGAATGCCAAATAAATGTCTGTGTGTGCCTGGTTTATACCTTTCATATCCTCCTTCTGCGTGCAGCACACATGGCTCTGAGATAAACACTTAGGAATTTGGCTTTTTCAACACAATGAGGGGGGGGGGGGGGATGTTGTATGTTCTCTAACTAGAATTACACAAAGTATAAAAGGTAATATAAAAAGAGACAGAATTAAAGGGGAAAGATCCAATCAATACTTAAAAGTACCCTTACAACAAACATGGGTATAATGCATTGAATACCATAAAATAACATAACATGGGGCGGAGCTTGCCACGAGCCGGGATGGACGTCTGATCCTTGAGCTCCTCACAGACTCAGCTGCATAACTCAGCATAACGGGCGATTAACCCCCTTACCATGGTGAAAACCAATAAAGACAGGAGTGAGAACACCCCAGGCTCTCAGCGGGTGAGCCATACTCAGCCAGAGATGGACCGGTTCCTTAAAAAAAGAGGAATGTCTCCTGCAAGCAGACCCAAGATGGCGCCGGAAGGTAACAGAGCCGCTGCTCCACAAGAAGACTCGGACGGAGAGAGCTCATGTGCTCTGTCGGAAACTTCTGAAGCTACTGACCTACCTCTCTCCAGAGCTTTTTTCAAGAAAACTCTGTATAGGGCACTGCAGCCCCTCCAAAAGGACATCTCCGACATTAAGACTGAGGTTAAACAGATTGGGGGGCCGGGTGCAGGCTTTAGAGGAAACACAGGCCGCCATTATTGATCATAGCGATGCAGTGTGCAGCAAGGTTTTAAAAGACCAGAACTCATATCTTACCTCCGCATTGCTCCACTTGGAAGACCAAGAAAATAGGAGCCGACGGAAAAATGTACGCATCAGGGGGGTCCCTGAAGACTATACCAAAGAGGATATACCCCGCACAGTCGCGACCATATTTGCCTCGCTGGTAGGAGAAGACAGGGCCACGCAAATTGTTACTGAGCGGGCTCATAGAGCACTGCGGCCCAGAGCACCAGATGGTAACCCTCCTAGAGATATAATATGCGGCTTGCTGAACTTTATTGACACCGCGACCATACTACGGATGGCCAGAGAGGCTAAGGATATTGTGTATAACGGCGCCAAGATCCAATTTTACCAAGACCTTGCACCCAGTACTCTGGCAAAACGGAGAGCGCTGAAGCCATTTACCGACGCCCTCAGAGCCCAAAAACTCCCGGTTCGCTGGCTCTTCCCCTTTGGACTAGCTACTTCTAAAGCGGGACAACAGATTGTTATCCGGACCCCTCAAGATCTGTCTGCGGCCTGGGAGAAGCTGGAAATAGCACCCATAGAGATCCAATCTTGGACACCGATACCTGATGCACTTCAGCTACCTGACCTTCCGGTCGTCCAAGCTTGGCAAGTGATCAAGAAGCCTAAATCACCGAAACACCGGAGGATCACCTGATGGGACTTGGGGTTCGCTTTTTCTGATTTGATTGGAGTTTATTCGAGCTCCCTTAGGTTTTATTAACCGTTTTTCAATTTACTTACGTATCCAGGTCACTAGATGGCGTCATTGTCATATGCTTTATCTATGTTATCTGGCACTACTACCTCCTCAGATTCGAGGTTCTACTTGATCTAGCTTTATATGTTGTGCCTCTCCTCTAGGTAAAACTAGCCTGACTGTGTCAAACTTTAGTGACCTTGCTTTTTCCTATGTTTATCACTCACTTCTTTCTCAGCAGATATTTTTGGGGACTTATTTCATGGTTTTCCAACAGATATTTGTTCTTGTTTTTGAAATGATGGTTTCCTACCCGTTATATAGTAGTCTCACTGCTTACTAAGCCTTGCAGCTGTCTGTCTTGCCATTTATGGCTCTCCGCATCCTCCAAATGGGGTGCTGTGTTCCTTGGGTCTCACCCGCTTCCTCCCTTCTCTTACGGGGGTGGGGGGGGGTGGGCCCTGTGGCCCGCGCATTCCCGTATCCATATTTGCCTTTTGGAGAGATGTCCCCTCCCAACCAAATACTGTTAACTATGTGTGAAAAGTTGATATTTCTGTTTTGTCTGTTGTCACAGGTTGCTCTTCTTTTGCTACATCTAAAAGTACATGGCTAACCTAACTGTTTGGTCCCAGAATGTAAACGGCCTCAACATTCCTCAAAAAAGAAGCAAGTTATGAATCTTTTGTTCCAAAAGAGAGTTGATATTGTGTTATGGCAGGAGACTCATTTCCGCCATGGCCATATACCTACTCTACCCACAAACAGGTATTCCCACTGGTATCATGCCACCCACTCCTCCGCTTCTAGAGGGGTGTCTATCGCTATCAGCACGTCCATTCCATTCCGTCCTCTGAAAACTTACATTGACCCTGAGGGCCGCTTGCTTATTGTACAGGGCCAGATTTTTAATTCAAAAATCACGATTGCGAATTTATATGCCCCCAACACAAACCATATTCCCTGGTTGCTGAACACTCTTAAGATTATAAAGGAATATGCTGAGGGCGTGCTGATGGTAGGAGGGGATTTTAATTTATCCCTCGACACCACCTCTTATGGCTCCGTCACATTACCCAGAAAGCAATTAACCCGCCTACTGATGTCGATGGCGGATTTACGTCTGACTGATGTGTGGCGAACCCTCCATCCCACAGATAATGATTTCACATTTTATTCATATGCCCACAACTCCTATAGTCGTATTGACTATATATTCCTATCTGACCCTTATATCTCGTCGATACAGAAGGCTGAGATCGGAAATATAGTGATCTCTGATCATGCTCCCGTAATGCTGTAGCTGTCCCTCCATTGTCTTCCACATAAAGTTTGGTCTTGGTCTTGGAGATTAAATACCACATTGCTGGAATCTGATACTCATATACTATCGTTGAGTGAGAAACTAGAGAGCTATTTTGCCACCAATTCCTCACCGGAAGTTTCTTACCCAATTATTTGGGAGGCTCACAAGGCCTACATTAGAGGTGAGCTGATCTCTCTTGGTTCCTTTGTTAAAAGGGAGGCCGGGAGGGAACTGCAATCTCTACTGTCCCAAATTAGGAAACAAGAAAAATTGCACAAAATGACCTGCCTAGACACACACAAAGAAGCTCTACTAACACTTAGAAGGAAAATTAAAGATCTCCTCAACATCAGAGACACTAGAACCTTGCAACGGTTAAAAAGCAAAATTTATGAGCACGGGGACAAGGGCAATAAGATGATGTCACGTCTTATAAAAAAAAGGCGGGAAAAAACTTTTATTGCCACTATTAAATCTAGCCCTTCGATCAAAGTATCCTCCACCCCGCTCATTGCTAAGGCCTTCCAAGAGTTCTAAATGGAACTCTATAGTCTCCCGCCGCCCTCAGGTGACGATCCTGGCAATTCCCACAGTTCTCTCCTTACAGACTTTCTATCCTCCATTAGTTCCCCTACTCTGTCCGATTCTGACTGCCGACAACTTTTAGAGCCCTTTACAGACACTGAAGTTGAAAAATTATTGAATTCCATTCCCACAGGGAAGAGCCCGGGCCCAGACGGGCTCCCGATCCTTTATTACAAAAAATTCAAAAAAACCCTACTCCCCCACTTCACGGAACTATGCAACTCACTGCTGAGAGGTGCTTCCATTCCTGCTCAAGCTTTACAGGCACACATAACCATCCTACACAAAGAGGGGAACGACCCTGAGGATTGCGGGAGTTATAGACCTATATCCTTATTAAATTGCGATCTTAAATGGTGGTCAAAATTGTTGGCTCAACGGATATCGCCCCTACTCAGCAAACTAATTGACCCGGAACAAAAAGGTTTTGTACCTGGGAGGGAGGGTAAACACAATATTTGGAGATTGATACACCTGATTCATCATGCCAGTGTCCAAAAGGTACCTATGTTGCTCTTAGGCACTGATGCGGAGAAGGCATTCGACAGGGTCAATTGGGAATTTATGAAAGCCTCACTTGAAAAGTTTGGTTTCCCTCCGGGGTTTATTGCGGCCATTTTTTCCCTTTACACGTGCCCATCGGCTCAGGTATTAGTAAATGGGACCTTGTCGGATGCCTTCCCCATCAGGAATGGAACCAGGCAGGGCTGCCCCCTTTCCCCGTCCCTTTTTATTCTTTGTATGGGAATGCTCCTTTTGAAAATCAGGCAGAATAAAACTATTGTGGGTATTGATGTAGGTAGATACCATCATCATACTGCAGCTTTTGCGGATGATCTCCTAATTGTCCTATCTAACCCAGTGGAAGCCCTCCCTATTATTTTGTCAATATTCCACCATTATGGCCAAATTTCCAACTTCAAAATTAACTTCTCCAAGTCTGAAGCCCTACCCATTAACATCCCTCCCACGACCCTATCTTCCCTGAAACGTCTATCCCCCTTTAAGTGGCCTGATTCCGCCATTAAGTATCTAGGGATACAAGTCCCCTCAGATTTGAGTTTGTTATTTAAGCTTAACTATATTCCGTTACTAGCAAAGGTGCAGTCCTTCATGTCCGCATTAAAAGTGCCATATATGTCCTGGTTTGGAAGGAAGAACCTACTATCCACATTTGTACTTCCACAACTCCTGTATACCTTACAGGCCATCCCAATTCACCTGCCAGCGTCCTTTTTTACCCGTATTAAAAGCCTTTTCTCCACCTTTCTGTGGAATAAAAGAAGACCCAGGATAGCTTTTTCACTCTTATCCCAGAAGAAAGGCAAGGGTGGAATATCACTGCCAGATATGGCATTATATTATAAAGCTATACAGTTATCCAGATGGGTATTATTAGCCAATGACCATCTACAAGATCCATACTTAGATATTGAACGATCTCTGATGGGACCCCATAGGTATGCTCTTCTATGGTGGCATAACACCCCACCTTCTCTTTGCCCCAAGATGAGCATCCTGACGAAAAGCATGCTCAGCACCTATAGAAAGGCCATGGCTTCCTCCCTTAGTGATTCTAAGGTGTCAAAATTGACACCAATTGGTGTTCTACCTTATCTTTTTAGCAACATGGATGATGATGGGCAAAGCTGGTGGCATTCTTTAGGTGGCACTAAAATAGGAGACATGATAGACTCCTCCTCAATTTTGTCCTTACCCAACATCTGCAGTAAATTAGGCAAAGACTCTCCTACCTAAATGCAAATTTGGGATTATAACAATATTTCTTCACGATACAATAAACTATCCTCATCATCCTTCCGTGACCCTAATTGGTTGGATAACTTCACTGTCCTCCCCTCCCCACTGAAAAAATCGCTGTCAGTTATATATACCAACTTACTATCACGCACATGTGTCTCTAAACCTTATTATATAGCCAATTGGGAGAAGGAACTGGGGAAAAGCCTTTCTGAGTCAGACACGGCTTACCTTTTGTCACATTCTAATGGTTTTTCCCCATGTGTCCGATTTCAGGAAAATTCATATAAAACAGTCACTAGATGGTATAAAACACCCGAATACCTAGCCTCAATTGGGATCTCACCCACGAGCAAATGTTGGAGATGTCAGTCTGGTGTGGGCTCTATGCTCCATATTTGGTGGACTTGCCCTTTAATAACTGGATATTGGCGAGATGTCGAGAATATTATGAACACCATATGTTCTACTTCTATCCAACTTACCCCAGAACTAGTTCTGCTCTTGCTTCCCACACCCAATTTCTGCCCTGCCAAGGCTTGCCTTCTCACTCATATGATTGCCACTGCAAAACTTCTTATACCCACTAAATGGAGAGATACATCACCCCCCCACTATAGACATGTAGTTTGAAAAAATGCACCATCTTAATAGATTGGAAGAACTTTTAGGTTGGGCCAATAGTAACCGCACACGATACTTAAAGGTCTGGCTGCCTTGGAGACAATTCCAAAGGTCTAAAGACTCCGCCTCCCTGACTTAGAGGTTGAGGCTGAGCTTGACCACATTTACTTATAGTTTGCTTTTCTATACACATGCTTGTTTACATTTTACTTTCTGGGCCTTCCTTGAGAAGATATATATTGATTTTAAGTGATGCTTGTGACTTTCATGTTATTTCCTTTGCCCGGTGTTACAACACTGGCACATATGGACGATTTATGAGCCATTCCTCCTTAGCGAAATACTTTTGTAACCTGTGTACTGTTTGACATGTTCCGTCTTACTTGTGTTTTTCGGAAGTGACATGTAACCTATCTCATGCGTTTAATGTATACTTCCTTGCCTGTATACTTTGTGACTTTCTTCTTAAATTCAATAAAAAGAGATTCAACAAAAAAAAAAATAACATAACATAATCCCTAGCGATTTAACAGAAGACCACTTTGGAACCATTAAATGCATTGGGCAAACAACAAATGTTTTCTTCTTTTCTGTGCTTCTTAGATATAAAGTCTCTGGTGCAAAATCAACTGCTCATTTCTTGGTGTACACAATACTGCATGACCCTGTTGTGCCATGTTTACAACTCTTTACAACTTTATAGTTCAGTTTCTTACCACTTCCTTTTTCTGTGTTGATAAATGAAGAAATTGCAGCTACAATCACAATCCTGTACAGATTTCAGGGACTCTTTTCAGTGGGACTAGGATCTCCCCTCAATGGTTTGTATGTCGTTGTACTCAGTCATCAGCCCTGCTGGTTGGTTGGTGTACTGCAGGAGGTCTTAGGCAGATGATTACCTTTGAGATCCACCCCAGACAACAGTAGTGTGAGCAGCAAGGTCAATTTCAACATGGCAGACAAGTGGTTCTTGTTGGATGGTAGGCCAGTCACCAAAAGTTAGGTCTTACCACATGTGTACGATCCCTACTCTCAGGTCACAGCGCAGGAGTGAATTACAATACTGAGCTTATTACTTTACCACATAAATACATGTCGAACAAATTCAGATGACAGAATTATGCTAAATTACTCCCATAGTTTTCGTACACCTAAATATTTCAAACTACAATTGCTACCACCACCTATACTTGTCAGATAAAAAGATGAGTCAGGTGAAAAAATATACATATAGTTACAATGCATTCAAGAGTTTATGAAAATAAATGGGATAAAATATTTTTAAACAGAATAAAAGCTTACTGGTGTACAGCAGTAATATCCTTGCTGTGGGGAAAGCTGAAAATATGTGAAGTCACTCCAATCAAGATATGGGCCCCTGATGGCTGACAGTGACGGCCTCTTTGCCTGGCAATTTAAACACATTCTTTTTTCCCTCTCATCCCCTGGCTAGTGATGTGACTGAGAGGAGGCTGTTCTTATGATGATAAAGTGTATATAATAAATAATAAACTTCAGTTATATTCCTGTTGAGAAATCCAGAAATGGTCATATGTCCTTGAAAGAATCTCCTAGAAATAAAATATTACCTACAATTACTTAGGCAAAGGTTTACCAACCAGGGCATACCAAACAAAACTGTAATAGAACCATGTTTTTAGTAGTGATGAGCGGGAGGGGCAATATTCAAATTTGCGATTATTTTCTTAATTGCGAAAATCGGCAATGTAATATGTGCATAATGCGCGCCCAATACAGGCGTGGGTTACTTTTGCTACATTTTTCAAGCTGCTAGAAGTTTCCTGAGACTGGAGAAAATGATTGGCACGGCAGAACATTACAATAGCTTAATATGGAGATAGTGTTCCAATATATTTGTGACTGCGCAAATCGGCAATATATGATGTGCATATTTTTGCGCAATACGTGCAACTTCACATTTTAGCAGGTCTGAATACATATTACTGATTGGTGCACTAAGTATTATTGTGAACTTGTGACATCACAGCACTATGTCTGTAGCATGTATGTATGGACAGCAGAACAGACATCACATTACCTAACACCCTGCACTGGAAACTACAGCTACACTATTTCACAAACTAACCTACACTGATTATCTCCCACTAACTAT
Organism: Bufotes viridis; assembly: GCA_033119425.1. Classification (NCBI taxonomy): domain Eukaryota; kingdom Metazoa; phylum Chordata; class Amphibia; order Anura; family Bufonidae; genus Bufotes; species Bufotes viridis. The sequence continues at coordinate 62,943,042 of CM065597.1, forward strand.
CTGTATTATATATACATAAGCTAACTAAATAACTATCTAATGCAATGGCATAGCAAAACACTGAGCAAAGCAATGATACTGTTGTCTCTCTCAGAACTGCAAAAAACTGCAGGAAATGGCTGCTGGGGAGGTTCTTATACAATAAGAGACAACTTTCCTATTGGTTGCTAGAGATGTTGCTAAGCTCAGATAAAGACATTGCAGCCTTCTTATTCGCCCACAATTGGGGTTGAGCGAACCTGAACTGTAAAGTTCGGGTTCGTACCGAACATTACATTTTTTCGCACCCCGACCCGAACCCGAACATTTCCGTTAAAGTTCAGGTTCGGGTTCATTGTTCGCCAATTTCTTCCCACTTTTTGAAAGGCTGCAGGGCAGCCAATCAACAAGTGTTTCACTACTTTTCCCTAAAAAGCCATCACAGCCATGCCTACTATCGACATGGCTGTGATTGGTTAAGTGCAGCACCTGACCCAGCCTCTATTTAAGCTGTAGTCATGTAGCGCGGCACATCACTCTGATCTTCTCAGTGTAGGGATAGGATGCTGCTGCTTCTGTGAGGGAGAGATTCGGGAAGAAATCTGTTAAACTTGGTGGTGTTAACTCTTCAAACTACAGCAATTATTGAGGGTGCTATGCTACATATTTGTACCCAGCCCTGAGCCCAGTGATGCTGCAAAATAATTTTTAATCCATCTGTTAGTGAGGTGGTGGTCGGCGGCAATTTTTGCAACTGCACTGTCCTTGGAACTGAATACCTGCATGTGTGCCTGCCAGCCAGGTTCATAAGTCAAATTATTTTTTGGTAGCTCAGTGGAGGAAAATTTCTTTTTTTCTGGCAGGTCAAGTCCCCCTACATTACCTATTTTATAATTTTGGGGTGACATAGTGCATTTCTGTGGTTGGGGGAATAAACCCGTACTGTCGTACAACATAGCATGTTTGCATACACCGCTGAAAAAACTGTTTTAAAATTGTGCGGTGACATAGTGCATTTCTGTAGTTGCTGTAATAAACCCGTACTGTCGTACCACAGAGCACCTTTGCATACAACGCTGAAAAAAGTGTTTTAAAAATTTGCAGTAAAAAAAGGCATTTCTGTAGTTGGGTTAATAACCCTATACTGTTGTGCCACAGAGCACGTTTGCATACAACACTGAAAAACCTGTTTTATAATTGTTGGGGTCAAATACTGCATTTCTGTAGTTGGGTTAATAAAACCATACTGTTGTGCAACAGAGCACGTTTTCATACAGCGCTGAAAAACCTGTTTTTTAATTTTTAGGGTCACATACTGCATTTCTGTAGTTGGGTTAATAAACCCGTACTGTTGTGCCACAGAGCACGTTTGCATACAATGCTGAAAAAACAGTTTAAAAATTTTGCTGTGAAAAATTGGATTTCTGTAGTTGGGTTAATAAACCAGTACTGTTGTGCCACAGAGCACGTTTGAATACAACGCTGAAAAACCTGTTTTATAATTGTTGGGGTCACATACTGGATTTCTGTAGTTGGGTTAATAAACCCGTACTGTTGTGCCACAGAGCAAGTTTGCATACAATGCAGAAAAAACTGTTTTAAAATTTTGTGTGAAAAACTGCATTCCCTTACGTCCTACCAGCAGCACAGATGGGGTTAACCACCCCCCGTGGACTGGCAGGACCGGCGGAATGTTTAATGAGCCCAAGACTAATAACTCAATTTAACAATTAAGTATCTCCTTAAAAGGAGGAAGTCAACCCCCAGCCCACTGTGTTTTTTTCTGTCCTCCTGGACAGGTGGACTAGGTGGTTTGTTCCCCCCTTTCTTATGGAAAGTGCGGGGAGCCTTCTTTTCGTTTGGGTAACGGCGTTGTCTTTTTTCCTAGGTACCTTGTCAGTTTGGCTGGCAGCTTATTTGCTGCCGGCCCCGTGCAGTTGCGCCTGGCTGGGGTATTTTGGCGGCGTCCTTGGTCCAGGATTCCCGGTCCCTGTGCACCGCCATCTTCCGGAGGTGACGCGGGGACTCTCCTTTTGCATCACCTCCGGGTAATCCGGCCGTGATTTTTTCACGGGCACGATTTTTTTCATAGATGCGATTTTTTATTTTTTTTTATGCATCTTCCTGTGGAGGATTTACTGGGGGAAGGGTGAATTGGCTATCCTTCCCCTTCCCCTATTTTGGGAGGCTGTGTGCTCCAGTTCAGTCTCTGGCTACATATGCTTTTTCAGCTAGATCCCAGAGTCCTAAAATTGGTGTTGTTCCACTTGTGGTGTTTTTTTCCTCAGCTGCCACCGGTCTGTTTTTCTACCTTTCCTGCCTAGATAGGTGGTTTACAAATGTTTTATTTGTCCCTTTTTTTCCCGCAGTGATGTCTTCTCCGCGGGATTCGGAAGGCAGGAAAGTGGATTCCAAGAGGAAGCATCTATCCTGCTACCATTGCAGCAGTCAACGGTTATTGTAAGCTGATCATACCTGCACTCGTGAGATCGCAGAAGCTAAACAGCTTAAGGCTGGGCTAAGACCAGCTTGGGAGACCGGTTGGGAATCCCTGGGTCTGTTGACAACCTACACCAGGTGTTACAGCTGCCGTTAGAGGTTTCTGACCTCTAGTGAACCAACTTTGCAGGATATGTATCAATGGCTCTGTTAAAGGAGTCATAGGCCTGCTGGATGGAAAGGCTTCCTATTCGTGCCCAGGCCCCTATGGAGACCTCTGTCCCAGTAGAGAGACCTTCTTGGTCTCCTTAGTTTCTTCCTCCTCGGATGAGGAGGAGCTGACGTTGTGTTTTCTCCCCTGGAAAGACACAGAAGTTGCTCAAGTCCATCAGGTCGGGGGACCATGATGTTGACTGTGGGGAGCCTCCCGTTCTCGCTACTCGGGCACCTTGTGTCTTCAAAGCGGATGAGACCCTCCTCTCTGTCATGATATAGAGTGGAAAAAACCTGGAAAAGGTCCGGTTTTAACAAAGAAGTTTAAATCCATGTTCCCGATGGCTTAACCCTTGGTGGATTCGTGGGGATCCATTCCCAAGGTGGACACGGCTATTGCCAAGTTGTCCAAGCGCACTCTGGTTCCTGCAGACGATGGGTCTAGCTGCAGGACCCCCTTGCAGAGTGCACACTAAGACGGGGTGTTACGGCAGCTGCGGCTTCCGCTTCCACAGCCATAGCGGCTTTTGAAGTCTCTACGTTCCTCTGATCTCGCCTGGATCAAATTCAAGTTGATGTGAACCAGAAGTTTTTTCCAGGACGACATACTGGCTGCTTTTTAGACCATAAACCTGGCTACGGACTTCTTGTGCGATATCGCACAGCTCTAGTTGAAGCTAGCGAGGGAGCTTCCCCGCTAGCAAAGCAATTCCTGGGAACAAGGCCAAACACAGATCCTTGCTCTTGAAGCTAAGCAGCAGGTCTGTGGCTCATGGTAGACCAAGTGCGCCTTTGGCACCCTGTAACAATACTATCAAATAACGTCAGGGGCCTATATATAGCATGGCCCTGGGATCGGCGGCCCATATTACATTTTGGCTTAAGCCTTGGGTCTCTGACAATTCCTCAAAATACAGAGTGACTGGAGAGCACAGCGAAAGGGTTTGAGGCGCTATCGTGGAGGAGCCAAAGATGGAAAATCCACCTCTTCGAGGCTCTTGGTTAATTCCCGTTACTCCTGCCGTCCTGCCAATAAGCTTCCACATTCCTAAGCTTCATGTACCCGTCGGGAGTCGTCTCTCCCACTTCTGAGAAGAATGAATCCAAGAGATCTCGGATCCCTGGGTCCTGAATATCATTTCTAACGGTTATTTAGTCAACCTCACCTCTATTCCTCTGGACAGGTTTGTCAAGATCAACCTTCTACAAGCTGCCAAGGAGGCGATCCTAGAGGCCTACATTCAGGACTACATTTGGAAAGGGGCTCTGGAGGAGGTTCCGGCAGGAGAACGGGGCCTAGGGATCTATTCTCCAGTTTTTCTGGTTCCCAAGGCTTCAGGAGATCTCCGGATGATTATCGATCTGAGATATTTCAATCGATTTATAAGGAAGGTGAAGTTTCGTGTAGAAACCATCAGATCAGTAGTTCACATCGTCAATCCTGGAGACGTGATGGCAACCCTGGACCTCAAGAATGCATATCTGCACATCCCGATCCATCCTGGTTCCAGGAAATATATCAGGATCACGGTCCAGGTGTCCGGTGTCGTCAGGCATCTTCTGTTTGTTGCCCTTCCCTTTGGCATTTCTTCTGCCCCTCACACTTTTACCAAGGTGGTGGTTCTGTGGTGGCGGCTTTGAGGCTTCAAGGACTGACCATCATTCCTCTGGACGACTGGCTTTGAAAGCCTCTGCTCTAGCGGTCCTAACCCAACTTCTTCAGGTAACAATCTCCTTTCTGTTCCACCTAGGTTGGATCATAAGCTGGTAGAAGTCGAACGTGAGCCCGTCGACTTCAGTAAGATATCTAGGCTTCATAATCGACTCCACTGGGATGTCGCTCCAGTTGACTCCAGAAAGAAGATTCCGGGTTCAGAACACGGCAAGTTCCTTTCCTCAGCGAGTTCCAATCCGGACTCTCATGAAGATGTTGGGGCTCATGTCAGCGTCTGCGGAAGCAGTCCCTTGGGCTCTATGGCACCTCCGCCCTCTACAGTCGGAGGTCCTCTCCTAATGGAATGGCAGCCCTGCTGGGCTAAACTCCCTGTGCTCCCTGACTTGGAAAACTCGGTATTCCCTCAGATGGTAGTGCCATCTTTTAGACGGGAAGTCTATGACCCAGCCAATCTGGGTCATATTGACTACGGATGCGTCCTAAGTAGGCTGGGACGCTCACCTAGATGACTCTCCAGTTCACGGGACTTGGTTTCTTCAGGAGTGGCTTCTTTCATCCAATCTCCGCGAGATTCAAGCTATCCGGCTAGCCCTCCTTCACTTAGCCCCTCAGATCCGGGGCAAATCGGTGAAAGTCCAGTCAGACAATGTGACTGCCAACCAGCAGGGAGGCACGAGATCACTTCCCCTCCTGTCAGAGATCGGGGTGATTCTGGATTAGGCAGAGTTGTACCTTCCCACTTATCTGCGATCCACATCCAAGGCTCCCTCAATATGATAGCGGCTGAGCCGCGGTCTTCCGTCGGTGGAGTGGTCTTTACATCCGGAGAATCAAGCAGATAGTCCTCAAGTGGCTATGCCACAGGTGGATCTCATGGCAACAAGGTTCAATGCCAAGGTGGAGAGGTTCTGCTCCCTTTACAGGGAGGACAACCCCCTGGCGTTAGACGCTCTGTCAATATCCTGGAGGTTCAGGCTGGCTTACATCTTCCCTCCCTTTTCCATGATACCGAGGGTATTGATGAAAATCCGTCAGGATCAGGCCTCGGTGATAGCCATCATACTGTTTTGGCCGAAGAGATCCTGGTTTACCTAGCTCACCCAGGTGAGTCGAGGACAATATTGGAGGCTCCCCCCACAGCAGACCCTGGTGTCGTGGGACACTCACCTCTGCTCAGATCTGCACAGATTCAACCTGACAGCCTGGAGGTTGATCAGTCCCTTCCCGGAATAGAAGGGCTTTCAGAGTCGGTCCTGAGAACGCTGTCTCATTCTAGAGCGGACTCTACCAAGAGAGCCTACTCTTGTATTATGAGGATATTCTCATCCTGTTGTACCTCAACTGAGGTGGCGTCTGCAGATCTGCCCCTCTCCGCTATCCTTCAGTTCCTGCAAGACGGCCTTGATAGAGGCCTTGCCCTTCTTCTCTGAAGGTTCAAGTTTCAGCCATCTCAGCTTGCCTTAACAGGCTTTTTTCTCAGGACCCGCTGATCAAACGGTTCCTTAAAGGTGCTGAAAGATTAAAGCCTACAGTACTGAGACCCCTTTTTTTCAATGGGTTTTTCAGTAGTTCTCAGGGGGTTAGCCTCTCCCCCCTTTGAACCGTTAGAGGAGGTGGACATCAAGTTCGTCACTTGGTAGTTTGTGTTTCTCCTTGCAGTGACTTTGGCCAAGAGGGTCTCTGAGCTTCAAGCTCTCTCAGCACATGAGCCCTATACCATTTTCTTACATGACCGGGACCTTCTTAGATTCCTCCCGTATTGTAGGCCTAAAGTTCCTTCCTTCCAGAACATCAACCAGGTGATATTCCTCCCGGTTCTGTCGACATCTACCACCTCCTCCTAGGAACCTGGTAGACATCCTCTGGACGTCTCGAGATGTCTCCGGATCTATGTGGATAGATCAAGGAGTTCAGGAAAGATGAGAATCTGCTAATCCTGTTGCCGGTAAGTTTAAAGGCTATAAGGCATCCAAACCTTCCATCAGTCGGTGGATTGAGGAGGCTATTAAGGAATCCTTTGTTTCCACAATCTCTGGACCCTCCGGGATTCGTGAAGGCCCACTCTACTAGAGTTGTGGCTACTTCTTTGCCGAGAGGAGTCTTCTGCCTCTCAACATGATTTGCAAAGCTGCCTCCTGGAGCTCTGAATCGACATTCATCTCCCATTATAGACTAGATGCCAGTCTAGCTGAGTTTTCGGCCTTTGGGCAGACTTTTCCTAGTTCTGCCAGGCAGGAAGGCCCTCACTAGGGGTTTCTTCTTGCTATCTCCCCATCTGTGCTGCTGGTTGGACGTAAGGGAATCGTTAATTTCTAACGATAATTTGTTTTCTCTTAGTCCTAACAGCAGCACACAAATTTCCCACCCTAGTAAGTCTAGTTTTTTTCTTACTATAAACACAGTGGGCTGGGGGTTGACTTCCTCCTTTTAAGGAGATACTAAATTGTTAAATTGAGTTATTAGTCTTGGGCTCATTAAACATTCCGCCGGTCCTGCCAGTCCACGGGGGGTGGTTAACCCCATCTGTGCTGCTGTTAGGACTAAGGGAAAACAAATTATCGTTAGAAATTAACGATTTCTGTAGTTGGCATTTCTGGTCAGTTTTTCCCTATACAAACCCCTTCTCTGCATAGGTGACAGGGAGGTAAATTTGAAAAATTCATATGTTACAGTGGTGGGTGACATTTTGCCAATTTTTGCCATATTCAAACCCCTGCTCTGCATAGGTGACAGGGAGATAAATTTCTAAAAATTGTATGTTACATTCTAAGGCCATAAAGTACCCCTGCACTGCATACCTGACTTGGAAATATATTCAGTAAATTAGGTGGCCCTCAGATTGTTTGGTGATCTGTACCCCTTCTTTCTTTCAAAGCACCACTGCACTGCATACCTGACTGGGAATTATATTCTGTAAATTCGGCGGCGTTTACATTGTTGGGTGCTGTAGTTATATGCTGTAAAATCTCCATGATGTCTCCATGATAAATCTACAGCGTGGGGCCCCTTGTGGCTTCTATGCACTTTTAAAATAATCCTTTAGCGGGGCGAATAGATGCCTGATGACGGGGGCGCTCCATGACCCCTTTTTTCTTTCAAACTACCCCTGCCCTGCATACCTGACTGGGAAATATATGCTGTAAATTAGGTGGCGTTCAGATTGTTGGCTGTTCTGTACCCCTTCTTTCTTTCAAAGTACCCCTGCACTGCATAACAGACAGGGAACTTAGTTCATTACATTTGGCAGTTACATTGTTGCCTGACATAAAGTCTTTTTTGGCCGTGAAGCCAAAGGTAGTCGCTAACAACAGCGTGTTTTCTTTTTATTTTTTTTATAAATTGGGGTAGACCCCAAAACATTGGGAAATATAAAAAAGAAAACCAAGAGTAAGTGCACTATAGTATAACAATGGTTGGGTGAGGCCGGCATACATGTCTATTCTGCATAAGGTACGAACAACTCCTGTGGGATCCATGCCTGTTTCTTTTTAATGAACGTGGGCTTGTCCAAGTTGGCTGTGGACAGTCGGCTGCACTTGTCTGTGATGATGCCCCCAGCCATGCTAAACACACGTTCAGTTAATACACTGGCTGCAAGGCAGGCCAGCACCTCCAAGGCGTAAAGGTGAAGCTGAGGCCATGTCCCCAATTTGGAGACCCAGAAGTTGAATGAGGCAGACCCAGTGGCGTAGCTAGAAATGATTGGGCCCAACACAAATTTCTGAATGGGGCCACCCTCCCCCATTAATTTTTTCGCAACTCCTTTCTTTCATGCTGCCCCCATTCCTGTGGCTACTAAAGATCGCTCTTTCAGACCATCCATTTTCAACACTGTCTATACTGCTACTGTATATCATTTCATTGCATAATACTGTTGAGGGGGCCCTGGCAAAGTCTTTTAGTCCTTCTCCTCCTGGATTGGCCCCTTCTTGGTCAGGGCCCCAAAGCAGCCACTTCCCCTGCTTCCCCTGTAGCTACAACCCTGGGCAGGCCCATCAGTCAGTACGTGTAGGCGTCTGCACAGATACTATTCCACCATTTTGTGGAAATGCTGCCTTTTGCTAAGACGTTCCATATCTGCTGGTGGTGCTGGTTGTTGTGGCATGGTGACAAAGCTTTTCCACATTTCGGCCATGCTAACCCTGCCTTCTGAGGTACAGGCGGGGACCCAGCTCTGTTGGCGACTTCTTCTTCCTCCTCCTCCCCCTTTGCTTTAGCCTTGTGCTTCCACTGAGCCCCCAGTGTCAGGTATAAATGCCATTAGCAGCGCGTCTACCAGTGTTATCTTCTTCCGATCACGCTTCAGTGACAGAATTTAGGACAGCACGTTGTCCTTGTAACGGGGATCCAGCAGGGTGGCCACCCAGGAATCTGCACAAGTTATAATGTCGGAAACTCGGCAGTCGTTGCACAGGCACTGCAGCATGTAGTCGCTCATGTTTGCCAGGCTTCCCAGAGGCAATGACAAGCAGTCCTCTGTGGGTGCTGTATCATCTGTGTCCTCTCTATCCCCCAAGCCACGCTCAAGTGATGGTCGTGAGCTGCTTTGGGTGCCAGCCTGCTGTGGACACGGTTTCTTCTCCTCCTCCTCTTCCTCCTCCAGATCTTTGCTCTGGCTGGACAATTGTGTACTTGGCCTGTGTTGGTGCATGAAACCCCGCCTCCGAGCCACTTGTATATGACTGGCCTTAAAAGGTGAGGGTAAGGCATGTAGGCAAATATATGTTTTGTTTGTTTATTTTGATTATCTGACATAGTTATTTAAATATGTTTATAAGTAAATTTGTAAATGGTTTGTGAATGGGCATTATTGAGTGGTTTGAGTGAAAGGGGGGGGGGTGTAGTCTGGTCGGGGTAATTTTCTCATTTTGAAATGTTCCTTGTATAGGTTTTGTTACGATTTATAATAAGAAGTACTGATAACTGTGGAAATGTTACCCAACAATCTAACCGACAAATTTAATAAAATTATTTGCCTCTCACATCTGTGGCTCAGGCCGCAGGGGTCCTTGAGCACCAATAAAAGTGCATTTTTCCCACCAGATTCTAAGAGCTGGATTAACTAAATTGATTTTCATTGTCAGGTGTTCAGGAATTTGTGCACCACCAAATTCAGCACATGCATAAGGCAAGATATGTGTGTCAAACCGGCTAGGCCCAGAGCTGCTACGAGATTTCGCCCATTATCGCACACCACCAGGCCGGGCTTGAGGCTCAATGACACCAACCACTCATCGGTCTGTTGTTCCATGCCTGTCCACAGCTCCTGCGCTGTGTGGGGTTTGTCCCCCAAACAGATGAGTTTCATAACAGCCTGCTGTCGTTTCCCCCTGGCTGTGCTGATGTTGGTGGTGAAGGTGTTATGCTGAAAGGATGAGGAGGTGGTAGAGGAGGAGGAGGAAGCGGAGTGGGAGGAGGCAACAGGATGCAATAGCAGGCAAATAGAAATGCCTTGCAATCCTCGGGGCGGAAGGATATACTCCAAACTTCTATCCGCCTCTGGCCCAGCCGCCACTACATTTACCCAGTGTGCTGTTAGGGAGATATAACTTCCCTGCCCGTGCTTACTGGTCCATGTATTGGTGGTTATATGAACCTTGCCACAGATGGCATTGGGCAGTGCACACCTGATTTTATCCGCCACTTGTTTGTGCAGGGAAGGGATGGCTCGCCTGGAAAAGTAGTGGCAGCTGGGAACCACGTACTGTGGAACACCCACTGCCATAAGTTTTTTTAAAGTCTCCATCCACCTCCACCAGACAGAATGACAGCATTTCAAAGGACCAGGAATTTAGGATCCTGGCACTTAGGGCCAGGGATTGCGGGTGGCTAGGGGGGGGGGGGTACTTCCTCTTTCTATTTCTTTTTCTAATTGTGAGATGGACAGCTGAACGCTTCCATGGGATAGTGTGGAGATGCTTGGTGACGTTGAAAGATGTGGTGGTGTTGCACTCACTTGTGCTCAGGTTTAGAATGTTTGCAGGGCAGTTGTCCTACTCTTACCCCATTTTGCTTCAATTTCCATCCCTCTAGCCCTTCCAGGACTTTTTTAGTGCCCCCAAGGTCGGGTCCCCATTGACTTCAATGGGGTTTGGGGTCAAGTTCGGGTCCCAAACTCAAACTTTGCGGTGAAGTTTGGCCGAACCTGGCGAACCTGAACTCTACCCACAAGCAAGAAGCAGGGAGGGATCATGGGTTCTTATGGAAAAATAAATCTAGAATATTTGCAAATACGAATATATAGCAATATATTCTAAATCTTGGCAAATTCTCAAAGTGGTGATATTCACGATTAAAATTCGCTATTAGAATATTCACGCCCAACACAAGTTTTTAGCAAATAGCCGGTAGTTCCTCCAGGTGTGTGGTTATGAATTCAACATATATGTCAGGGCTGTTCTTCCTTATCATAACTACATAGGTGGGTCACTCCAAATTTGTCATAGAGTGGACATCCTGTGATGCTAACAGATATGCATTCATAAAGTAACACATATGGCGTTATGAACAGACAATGAATAGTGATAGTTTTACCAATAACACTACACTACACTTGGCCAGACCCTAAGGTGGTCAGTCCTCACTCTGCTAGACAGATACAGCCTGCACTTAGAGAAGATGGTACTTGAACAGTTAAAATATCAGTTTCATAATTGAACTTAAAAAGCTCAGTCCAGAGTTTTAAACTCAATCCAGGATAAGGTAATTCAGTTTATGGCAGGATAAGCTTCTGATGGGGTGAATTTAGTTTTTTCTCCACCCCTGCATCAAATGGATTAACCAAAACAAACAAAAGTCCTTAAAGGGGTTTTCCAGGAATTAAGAAAATGAAAATAACGTAATATTATTATATTATAAATATATTCCCGGGACGTGGCTGACTGTCGACATGAGCTCTCGCACTTAGGAGCTGCTCTGTGCACTGCATAGAATCCTAACTTATCCTGCCAAGCAGTCTACTGCAACCACCGAGTGGCAAGTACAGAGGAGGAGGAGGAAGCCCAGGCAGCCCGAAATGGGACCCAGCAAGGTGCAAACCGCGGCTGACAAACTTAAAGAATATGTGCGACAAGAGAACCAACATGGCGACGCTGCTCCCGCCTCTCTGCGCACCACAGTTACGCGAAGCCAAGCTGCACAGCAGATAGAGTCTGAAGGTGCCGGAGAGCCAGAAATTACCCTGAAGGCCATCTCAGACCAACTTCTGACGGTGATCTCTTCTTGCCAATCCTTTCTTGCTTGCAAAATTGAAGAGGTGCGGGTAGACTTGGGCCTATTGAGGCACGACGTGCAGCAGCTCAGGGAGAGGGTGCGCCAGACTGAAGATAGAGCCTGACGCAACAATGTGCGGATCCTGGGAATGCCAGAAAGGGCGGAAGGTCAAGATCCAGCATGCTTCTTGGAGCAGTGGTTTAAGGCGCAGTTCCTTGGGGCCCCATTCCCCGCTGCATACGCTGTTGAGCACGCTCACCGGGTTCCCACCAGACCACCTCCCTCAGGGGCCCCGCCAAGGCCCTTACTAGCCTGGTTGCCCAATTCGAAGGACCGTGACCTTATACTCAGCCAAGCAAGGAATAAAAGGGACCTCCAGCACGACAACCAAATATATTGCTTTTTCCCGACTTCTCTGCTGTACTACAGAAGAAAAGGGCTACTTTCATTTAGGTCAAGAGGCGTCTTGGGGATTTAAGCCTGCAGTACTCGATGGCCTACCCTGCACGTCTCCGCGTCGTGGATGGCGAACGATCCTTCTTCTTCACAGATCCTAAGGAAGCAGAGCACTGGATCTCTCGACGCCCAAGACTGCGTTGATACCCTTGCACCTGGTTACACCGCACATCTGATAGCGCGCACATGCAGATCTTCTGTCCATTTGAGACACTCACTACCAGATGACCTTGTTGAACCTTTGTTGCCAGGTGGGGGCTTTTTCTTGATTTGTATGTTCCACTGTCCTTGCCGGCCTCTACAGATAGATCAATCTTCGTGATCGGGGCACGTTCGGCCACCTGCATAGTTTTAACATTTATTTCACTATGCAGGTCCCCGAAAATCTACCTACGATGCAGATCAGAGTTATGTTTGTATTGCATGCACACTACTGGTTGATGTTTGACTGTATGCAACGTTATAGGTTATTTCTTATGTTGAAGGCATGGCTACTTGCTTACCGCTATCAGGAAGGGAAGGTGAGGGAATCACTAGAGATAGAGGGGAGCTTCTCCGCTTCATGTTCAGAATAGTTACAATATCCGAAAAGGGAGCGTAGGTATCTCACATGGGGTCCTTGACTGTGATGTACTTTAATGTGAGGGGCTTGGGAGCGCCGAGTAAGAGGATCGCAGTGTTCTTGCATGTTCGGAGGTATAGCCCCCCACATTCAAGGGCTACAGGAAACTCACTTGACTCCTGAGACTGGGAGAAGAATTGCCAAACCGTGGGCTCGGTAGTCTCTGCAGGCGATTGGGACTTCTCACTCCATGCGAGTGGCCCTACTGGTTCACAGAAGTATTAAGTGGGAGGTTCGGCACTTGATGGCAGATTTGGAAGGACAGTATATCTTTGTCTATGGGTTTATTAACAATGCCCCCTATGTCATAGTCAATCTCTATAACCCCCCTCCTGATAATCTCTCCTTACTCAGACTATGCTGGGCTATGTCACTCAATATCTTACTGCCCGCCTGCTCTGTATGGGCAATTTTAATATGGTGATGCTGGAGAGCTTAGAAAGAAATCATCTAGTAGGGTTGAGGGCTGATGGCTCCTTCCCTGTCACTACCCTGTATAGACTTGCTGCAGAGATGGGCTGGTTGGACATGTGGAGACTTCGCCATCCGCACCAGAGAGAGTACTCTTGTTTCACTCCCGCTAGAGGAGCTCTATCTAGGATAGATTACATGATGGAAAATGCTGCTGTTTATACTGATCTGGTAGATATTCCGTATGAACCGCAGGGACCATAGGACTACGCTCCCATATTGGCCCATCTGAGGTTACCAGGTGCCACTCCTAGAGGAGGCAAGATGAAAATCCATCCCTTCCGGCTGTCTCTCATGACACCCCATGACAGAGTCCCAGACCAGCTTCAAGTATTCCTAGAGATGCAGGCAGAGGCGACGGATGACTTATTGCTCTGGGAAACACTGAAGGCCTATCTGAGGGGCTGTTTAAAATCCTCCATTTCATATGTTAAAAAGGACTCTGCGCAGAGGGAGCTGGAGTTGCATGCTAAATGTAGGGAGGCTTAGAGGACATTCCATTCAAACCCCTCAGATGCGAATAGAAACGAGTGAATGGCGAGAGGCAGATCATATATGATGCACCTTAAAAAAAAAAAAAAAAAAAGCGAGCGTAAGCTTCTTGCTCTAATTGCTACAACCAATCATATGTCACCCCTGGTCATTCGTATACAAAGCCCAGAGGGCGGGTTGTGGACTCAGTGGACGGCATCCTGAACAGCTTTAGGAGCTTTTATCAAGCTCTTTACAGTTCTTTGGCGAACTATAGCGCTCAGGAGCTGCGAGAGTATATGTTAGAGGTTTCTCATCCCCAGCTGAGTGTGGAGGACAGGAACCTGCTGGAAGCAGATATTGTGCTGGAGGAAATCCAACTTGCTGTGAAGGAAAGCGCCTGGGCCCGACGGGATCCCAGTGGAGGTGTACTCAGGGCCGTTTTTAGAGCCGGGCGAGGGGTGCCACCGCACGGGGCGCATCACATCAATAAGCAAAAGGGGGCGCTGGTCACTGGTGTATTCAGCTGATCAGCAGCAGGGCCTGGACACAACTAATGAGCACTTCCATTGTGAAAGTGCTCATTAGTAAAGGAGGCTAAAGGAACAGTGAGTACAGCGCTCCCAGCACTATCTGTACTCACCACTGGCCCTCTTCTCTATGGCTGCAGTATTTTCGGGGATAGAGCAGCCTGTTCGGGAGGAGGCGGGGCCTGTGTGAGCGCGTCAGGCAAGGAGGCGGGGCCAGTGTGAGAAGAGGACAAGGCACTGAGGGCTGTGTGGAACGATATGAGGGAGGAGGAGGGGCCTATCTGGGGAGGAGTCAGGCAGCTGACATGTGAGGAACTTTCTTCACAGTGAGTACAAACTATAATGTAAATGTGCTGGAGCCTGTGCATGAGGATCAGTGTTTGAGGAGGGGAGGGGAGGGCAGCAGAGGGGTGCTTAGTACATGAGGGGAGATGCTGGGGGGGCTCAGTACATGAGGGGAGATACTGTGTGGGGGATGGGGGTGCTCAGTGTATGAGGGGAGATGCTGTGGAGGATGGGGGTGCTCAGTGTATGAGGGGAGATGCTGTGGAGGATGGGGGTGCTCAGAGTATGAGGGGAGATGCTGTGGAGGATGGGGGTGCTCAGTGTATGAGGGAGATGCTGTGGAGGATGGGGTGCTCAGCGTATGAGGGAGATGCTGTGGAGGATGGGGGTGCTCAGTGTATGAGGGGAGATACTGTGTGGGGATGGGGGTGCTCAGTGTATGAGGGGAGATACTGTGTGGAGGATGAGGGGTGCTCAGTGTATGAGGGAGATGCTAGTGGGGGCTAGTGGGGATGGGTGTGCTCAGTGTATGAGGGGAGGTGCTGTGGAGGATGGGGGTGCTCAGTACATAAGGGGAGATGCTGTGGGGGATGGGGGTGCTCAGTGTATGAGGGGAGATACTGTGTGGGGGATGGGGGTGCTCAGTGTATGAGGGGAGATGCTGTGGAGGATGGGGGTGCTCAGTGTATGAGGGAGATGCTGTGGAGGATGGGGGTGCTCAGTGTATGAGGGGAGGGGAGATGCTGTGGAGGATGGGGGTACTCAGTGTATGAGGGGAGGGGAGAAGCTGTGGAGGATGGGTGTGCTCAGTGTATGAGGGGAGATGCTGTGGAGGATGGGGGTGCTCAGTGTATGAGGGGAGATTCTGTGTGGGGGATGGGGGTGCTCAGTGTATGAGGGGTGATGCTGTGGAGGATGGGGGTGCTCAGTGTATGAGGGGAGATACTGTGTGGGGGATAGGGGTGCTCAGTGTATGAGGGGAGATTCTGTGTGGGGGATGGGGGTGCTCAGTGTATGAGGGGAGATGCTGTGGAGGATGGGGGTGCTAGACTTGGGGTCTAATCTGGGGTCTGTATGAATTTGGGGGCTGATCTGGAATCTGGATTAATTTTGAGATCTGGTCTGGTGGTTTATCCAGCCATGTAAAATTCATTTTCTAAAGCTGATTTGAATGTGATAATGAAAGTAGTGACACATCTCTGCTCCCTGCCGCACTCCTTCCACTACTTCCCGTGTCCTCGCTGGTCTATGTACTTCTATGTCCCCCTCCACTGAGACATGAGACCACTGCAGCCAGTGATTGAGAAGTGAGCGGTGGGATCTACTTTACGCCTTGCCCTAAAGAGTAACTAAACTTTTAATTAAGTTTTTGGTAAAATGTCCTAAATGCCCTAATAATACTTTTTGTAATATACTTTATTAATGCATTCTTTTTGTAATATTCGGTACTTTATTAATGCATTTTGAATTCTAAATAGAGTTTTCCCTCAGTAAAGCGCACCTTTCCCTGCGTGCTTAAAATCCACTTTTCTTTTATTATTTTATCAAGTTCTCAGCAGTTTTAAAGTAAACTAATGTAGGCACATGGGGTGGCACCGGGCATAGTATTGGTGGACACTACAGGGTGGCAGTGTTAAAAGGGGCAACTACTGTACATAGGGGGGTTATTTGCTATAGAGGGTCAGGGTGGACTGCAGAAACAACAAGCCAAAGTCAAAGGTATAAGCTGAATTCCCTGGTCCCTAATGCAAAATCTGTAACAGACCTCCTCTACCCTGTGGTAGAGGGGGCTGCGCACCCATGGCTAAAGACATGTGCGCATGAGCTTCTGGAAACAAACTGAAAAGAAAAGGAAAGTGAACAAACTGAGATCTGTGGAGACGTCGCCTGTAAATCACTGGGATTACCTTGGGTAACTGATTCTTTTAAAATGTGTTTTAATCTCTTTATTAGAAAGTAAGGTCACTTTAAACGTGAATGGGGGGGGGGGGCGCTTTTGTACTGTTCGCCCTGTTGTCAAAATTCCCTAGAAACTGCCCTGGGTGTACTCCAAAAATATTGAGATCCTGGGACCCCAACTCCTCAAATTGTATTCAGCGACATCATCTGCCCGACTCCTTTTAAGACGCTACTATTGTGGTTAATCTGAAACCGGATAAAGACCTGTGTGAATGCAGCTCTTACAGGACGATTTAACTATTAAATCTAGATTATAACATTCTGACTAGGCTTCTTGCTACCCCATTAACCACTTCAGCCCCCCTAGCTTAAACACCAGGCCACTTTTTACAATTCTGCACTACACTAATTTCACCGTTTATTGCTCCATCATGCAACTTACCACCCAAATGAATTTTATCTTCTATTCTTCTCACTAATAGAGCTTTCATTTGGTGGTATTTAATTGCTGCTGACATTTTTACTTTTTTTTGCTATTAATCAAAAATTATCTACATTTTTGCAAAAAAATGACATTTTTCACTTTCTGTTGTAATTTTTTTTTTTTAAACTACATTTCTATATAAATTTTTCGCAAAATTTATTGTTCTACATGTCTTTGATAGAAAAAAAATCCAATAAGTGTATATTTATTGGTTTGGGTAAAAGTTATAGCGTTTAAAAACTATGGTGCAAAAAAGTGAATTTCGGCATTTTGAAGCAGCTCTGACTTTCTGAGCACCTCCCAAATGACACCATTTTAGAAAGAAGACACACCAAAGTATTTGCGGAGGGGCATGGTGAGTTCATGTATGATTTCACTTTTTTTTCACAAATTAGCGGAAAATGACACTTTCTGAGGAAAAAAATAAAAATAATAAAGTTTCCATTTCTGCTAAAATCTGGCAAAAAAAAATAAAATCTCCCACAGACTCACTATGCCACTCAGTGAATACCTTGGGGTGTCTACTTTCCGAAATGGGGTCATTTGTGGGGTGTGTTTTTACTGTTCTGGCATTTTGGGCGGGGCTAAATTGTGAGCAGCCATGTAAAAGCTAAAGGTACTCGTTGGAATTTAGGCCCCCTTTGCGCACCCAGGCTGCAAAAGAGTGTCACTCATGTGGTATCGCCGTACTCAGGAGAAGTAGGGCAATGTGTTTTGGGGTGTATTTTTAAATATACCCATGTTGGGTGAGAGAAATATCTCTGTAAACTGACAACTTTGTATAAAAAATTTAAAAAGTTGTCGTTTACAGCCATCTTTCTCACACAAAGTATGGGTATATATAAAAATACATCCAAAAATGTATTGCCCTACTTCTCCTGAGTACGGCGATACCACATGTGTGACACTTTTTTGCAGCCTGGGTGCGCAAAGGGGCCCAAATTCCAATGAGTACTTTTAGGATTTCACAGGGCATTTT
Organism: Bufotes viridis; assembly: GCA_033119425.1. Lineage (NCBI taxonomy): Eukaryota > Metazoa > Chordata > Amphibia > Anura > Bufonidae > Bufotes > Bufotes viridis. The sequence goes on from CM065597.1 coordinate 62,960,757, forward strand.
TACGCATTTGGATTCCAAACTTCTTCTCACGCTTTAGGGGCCCCTAAAATGCCAGGACAGTATAAATACCCCACAAGTGACCCCATTTTAGAAAGAAGACACCCCAAGGTATTCTGTGAGGGGTATGGTGAGTTCATGTAAAATTTTATTTTTTGTCACAAGTTAGTTAAATATGAGACTTTGTAAAAAAAAAAAATATATATATATCAATTTCCGCTAACTTGTGCCAAGAAAAAAAAAAATTCTGTGAACTTGCCATGCCCCTCACGGAATACCTTGGGGTGTCTTCTTTCCAAAATGTGGGGTATTTATACTGCCCTGGCATTTTAGGGGCTCTAAAGCGTGAGAATCCAAAATGCGTAAAAATGCCCTGTGAAATCCTAAAGGTACTCATTGGTTTTAGGGCCCCTTTGCGCATCTTGGCTGCAAAAAAGTGTCACACGTGGTATCTCCGTACTCAGGAGAAGTAGGGCAATGTGTTTTGGGGTGTATTTTTAAATATACCCCTGCTGGGTGTGAGAAATATCTCTGTAAATGACAATTTAAAAAAAAAATGTATACAAAGTTGTCAATTTACAGAGATATTTCTCTCACCCAGCATGGGTATATGTAAAAATACACCCCAAAACACATTGCCCTACTTCTCCTGAGTACGGAGATACCACATGAGTGACACTTTTTTGCAGCTAAGATGCGCAAAGGGGCCCTAAAACCAATGAGTACCTTTAGGATTTCACAGGGCATTTTTACGCATTTTTCTTCTCACGCTTTAGGGCCCCTAAATTGCCAGGGCAGTATAAATAGCCCACATGTGACCCCATTTTGCAAAGAAGACACCCGAAGGTATTCCGTGAGGGGCATGGAGAGTTCATAGAAGTTTTTTTTTTTGGCACAAGTTAGCGGAAATTGATTTTTTATTGTTTTTTCTCATAAGGTCTCCCTTTCTGCTAACTTTTGACAAAAAGTTAAATTTTTCATGGACTCACTATGCCCCTCAGCGAATACCTTGGGGTGTTTTCTTTCCAAAATCGGGTAATTTGTGGGGTTTTTGTACTGTTCTGGCATTTTGGGTGGGGCTAAATTGTGAGCAGCCATGTAAAAGCTAAAGGTACTCATTGGAATTTGGGCCTCTTTGCACAACCAGGCTGCAAAAAAGTGTCACTCATGTGGTATCTCCGTACTCAGGAGAAGTAGGGCAATGTGTTTTGGGGTGTATTTTTACATATACCCATGCTGGGTGAGAGAAATATCGCTGTAAATTGACAACTTTGTATAAAAAAAATTAAAAAGTTGTCGTTTAGGCCTCATGCACACGACCGTTGTTTGATTCCGTGTCCGTTGCTCCGTTTTTCGTGATTTTCTGTGGACCCATTGGTTTTCAATGGGTCTGTGAAAACCTCGGCAAATGCACCGTTTGTCCTCCGCGTCCGTGGTCCGTGATTCCAGTCCGTCAATAAATATAACCTGTCCTATTCTTGTCCGTGAAAAACGGTTCACGGACCCATTCAAGTCAATGGGTCCGTGAAAAAATGCGGATGGCCATCCGTGTGTCATCCATATTCCGTGTCCGTTTTTTTTGCGGATCCCTTGGCAGGCACTTGGGACAAATTGTCAGCCTGTCTTTTGGTAAAATCTTTTGGGTCATGTCCGCTAAAAAAAACGGAAGACACACGGAAACACAACTGAAGGCAAAAACGGACACGGATCACTGAACAACGGAACCCCTTTTTGCGGACAGCATAAAAAAACGGTCGTGTGCATGAGGCCTTACAGAGATATTTCTCACACAAAGTATGGGTATATGTAAAAATACACCCCAAAACACATTGCCCTACTTCTCCTGAGTACGGCAATACCACATGTGTGACACTTTTTTGCAGCCAAGATGCGCAAAGGGGCCCTAAAACCAATGAGTACCTTTAGGATTTCACAGGGCATTTTTACGCATTTCGATTCTCACGCTTTAGGACCTCTAAAATGCCAGGGCAGTATAAATACCCCACTTGTGACCCTATTTTGGAAAGAAGACACCCCAAGGTATTCCGTGAGGGGCATGGTGAGTTCACAGAAAAAAAAAATTTTGGCACAAGCGGAAATTGATATATATATATATATATTTTTTTTTTTACAAAGTCTCATATTCCACTAACTTGTGACAAAAAATAAAATTTTGCATGAACTCAAAATACCCCTCACGGAATACCTTGGGGTGTCTTCTTTCTAAAATGGGGTCACATGTGAGGTTTTTATACTGCCCTGGCATTTGAGGGTCTCCGCAATCATTACACGTATGGCAAGCATTAGGAGTTTCTGCGATTCTCCTTATATTGAGCATACGGGTAATGGGATTTTTTTTTTTCGTTCAGCCTCTGGGCTGAAAGAAAAAAAAAATGAACGGCACAGATTTTTTCATTCGCATCGATCAATGTGGATGAAAAAATCTCTGCCAAAATCAGTGACTGCGGTGCGGTGGGCTGGGCGCTAGCTACCTAACAAGTAGCTAACTAACTGGCGGTGATAAGGGACCCTTATGCCCCATTCACACGTCCGAAATTCTGTTTGCGGAACGGAATTGTGGACCCATTCATTTCTATGGGGACAGACTTTGTCCCGCTCGGATCCGGAATTGCGGATCCGCACTTACGGGTCTGCATTTCCGTTCCGCAAAAATATAGAACATGCCCTTTTCTTGTCCGCAATTTCGGACAAGAAAAAGCATTTTCTATATAGTTCTGGCAATGTGCGGATCTGCAAAATGCAGAAAGCACATTGACGGTGTCCGTGTTTTGTGGATCCGCAGCGCGGATCCGTGGATCCGCGGATCCGTGGATCCGCGGATCCGCAAAACACATATAGACATGTGAATGGAGCCTTACAGGGGGGTGATCAGTGATAGGGGGGTGATCAGGGAGTCTATATGGGGTGATCAGGAGTTAACAAGGGGTTAATAGTGGTTATAAAGTGAGGGGGGGTAGGGGGGTGGGGTTAGTGTAGTGTTTGGTGCAACTTTACAGAGTTACCTGGTCCTCTGTTGGTCGATCCCAGTAAATGGGACCACCAGAGGACCAGGTAGCAGGTATATCAGACGCTGTTAACAAAACAGCGTCTGATATACCTGTTTGATCTAATTTATTTTACATTTACAGCCTGATCATCGCTGGCAGGCTGTAGAATCACTGCAGAGCCGCGCGCACGTGCGTTCACAGCAAATCTTGCCTCTCGCGAGATGACGCACGGATGCGTCCAGGAGGAACAAACTTGCCGCCGCCTGGACGCATCCATGCGTTAGGCGGTCGGCAAGCGGTTATATAGGGTAATAACCTCTATTATACATAAGGACCAGGCAGGATTCATTCCGGGCAGAACGAGTTCTGATAATGTTAGAAGGGCACAGGTAGTGGCTAGTGATGTCGCGAACATAAAATTTTCCGTCAGCGAACGCGAACTTCCGCAAATGTTCGCGAACGTGCGAACAGTGCGAACCGCCATAGACTTCAATAGACAGGCGAATTTTAAAAACCAAAGGGACTCCTTCTGGTCACAATAGTGATGGAAAAGTTGTTTCAAGGGGACTAACACCTGGACTGTGGCATGCTGGAGGGGGATCCATGGCAAAACTCCCATGGAAAAATACCTATTTGACGCAGAGTGTGTTAGTTGTAATCGCAATGCGATTAATACAGGTTATATTAATCGCATTGCGAATTTAACTTAGAACTGGGTTCCTAATGGTTGTATTGCTAGAATATAACGAAGATTGAGAATATAGTGCTATATACAGGCTATATTAATCGCATTGCGATTACAACTACTAACACTGCACATCTAAGATGGATGCCGTCCTTGCTTTTTGATAGGAGGTGGGAGGGTCTTGGAGGGAGACTGATGTACTAGCCATAAAAAGGGCTTTTTGGGGTGCTGTCAGGACGCTGTCCTTACAGCAGAGATCTTATGAGTCTTTCAGGACTGGAGTGGACACTGAATACACTAGCCTAGCTATCGATTTCCCTATTAAATCAGCAGCAACTACACTCTCCCTCCTCTCACTAAGACTGCAGCTTTCGAATGAATCTAAAATGGATGCTGTCCAGAAGATGGGAGGGTCTGGGAGGGAGGGTATGCTAATTGGCTGGAATGTGTCTGCTGACTGTGAGGTACAGGGTCAAAGTTTACTCAATGATGGGGGGTGGACCTAGCATTGCATATGTTCGCACAAGCTATGTTCGTCGGGAACTATTCGCCGGTGAATAGTTTGGGACATCTTATTTGCCAATTCAACTTAGAGATGGGTTCCTAATGGTTGTATTGCTAGAATATAACGAAGATTGAGAATTTAGCGCTACATTCTCAATCTTTGTTATATTCTAGCAATACAAAAACCATTAGGAACTCAGATCTAAGTTGAATTCTCAATGCGATTAATATTACCTGCATTAATCGCATTGCGAATTCAACTTACAGCTGAGTTCCTAATGGTTGTTGTATTGCTAGAATATACGTTATATTCTAGCAATAAAACCATTAGAAACTCAGCTCTAAGTTGTAATCGCAATGTGAATAATACTTACAATTATTAATCGCTTTGCGAATCCATTTGATGCCTCTATTTGATTGTATATAACGGTTGACTAGGACTACCACAAATGTTCTGCTGCCTCCAAAGCAAGATATCTGAACCAACCAGGGGCCATTTGGGCATTTTTGATAAAAAAAAAAGCATCAAAAACGCATGTGCGTTTTTATAATTTTCATTTTTTAGTTTATTTTTTTGTGTATTTTGCCACATTTGGCTGCATATTTACATTTGGTATAGGCAAATTTGGTAGTCTAGATCATGTGTCTATACCAAAACCTAGGATCATTGTTTGACAGCATATTTTCTAAGCCATGTAGCTGAATATAGATTTGGGCAGAGTAATGATCTAGACTACCATATTTCCTTACACCAAATGTAAATATGCAACCAAATGTGGCAAAATACACAAAAAAATAAAATAAAAAACGCAGATCCGTTTTTGATGCGTTTTCTATCAAAAACGCCCAAATGGCCCCTGGGGGGTTCAGATATCTTGCTTTGAAGGCAGCAGAACGTTGGTGGTAGTCATAGTCAACCGTCATATATAATCAAATAGAGGCATCAAATGGATTTGCAAAGCGATTAATAATTGTAAGTATGCTAGCGCTATATTCGTTATCTTCGTTATATCCTAGCAATACAACCGTTAGGAACTCAGATCTAAGTTGTAATCGCAATGCGAATAATGCAGGTTATATTAATCGCATTGCGATTTACAATTACTATTACTGCAGCTTCAGAATGAATCTAAGATGGATGATGTCCTTGTGTTTAGATAGGAGGTGGGAGGGTCTGGGAGGGAGGGTATGCTGATTGGCTGGAATGTGTCTGCTAACTGTGAGGTACAGGGTCAAAGTTTGCTCAATAATAAAGTATAGGGGCGAACGTGAACATCGAATATGTTCGCCCGCGCCGCGGCGGACGCGAACAAGCTATGTTCGCCGGGAACTGTTCGCCGGCGAATAGTTCGGGCCATCTCTAGTAGTGGCACAGATAGGGGCGGCAGAGGAGAGGCGCTGGGCCATGCTGTCTCTCCACACGGCAAAGGTCTTTGATTCAATTGAATGGCCCTTTCTGTTGGAGATGTTGGAGAATTTCGGGTTTGGCCCTGAGTTCATAAGGTGGATAGAAATCCCATATCAGAACCCTACAGCTAATATATTAGTTAATGAGATGCAGTCTGAGTCCTTTCCACTTCACAGGCGCATCAGGCAGGGATGTCCCCTGTCGCCATTGTTATTTGCGGTGGCAATAGAACACCTTGCCCCGAGGATTAGACAGGATGGGTCTTATTTGGGAGTGACTGTGGGAAGGCGAGAGGAAAAAATTGGACTATATGCTGACGACCTCCACCTCTTTTTGGCTGAGCCGGAATGCACGCTCTCGAAAACAATAGCTGTGATAGAGCAATTTTGAACCTACTCGGGCTTGCACATAAACTGGATGAAGTCCCCCATTATGCCCGTCCCAACTTCACAATCTGCCAGTTGTTGATCACTTTAAATATCTAGGAATCATAATCACTAGAGACCCATACACTTCACTCTCCAAGAATATTGACCCCTTGGAAACTCTTTTCCTTGCTAAGTTCAAAACATGGAAATCTCTACCCTTATCAGTGATGGGGAGACTAAACTTGGTTAAAATGATACTGTTGCCCAAAGCTCTGTACCTTCTGCTGCATGCCAGTGTGCCTGTCCCTAGAGCCTTATTTGATCGCCTACACTCAATGACCGCTACCTTTGAATGGGGTAAGGCCAGATGAAAACTTTCCCTTAGTGTATTACAGAGGTGCTGCCTTACCCGACTTCTTCTTGTACTATATTGCTAGTCAACTGAAAAATATATCCTCATGGGTGTCACTAGGGGACTTGCCTGGACCGGAGTATTGTTTGCAGGAGTGCCTCCAGATGTCCACCTTATGATCAGTACTAGAACATCTGCACTCTGTGCCTGGGAGACCTTTGCCCATACATAAACTAGCTAACCAAGTATGGAATGCGACTAAACTGCACTCATTTAAAGATTTGCCTGACGCTATCCCACTATGGGATAACCCAATGTTCACACACTTGTCGGTTCTAGAGAGGTCAGCAACCTGGAGACATCATGGGGTTCTCACCCTTGATGACCTCTATGATGGGGAAAGTTTGCGCTCCTTCCAGCAGATACAGGAGAGGTTCGAGATGCCCCGCACTTTTTTTTTTTTTTTTTCCCCGCTACCTCCAGCTGAGACATTCCTCACAGCCCAGTTTGGAGGAGGGAAGGTGGTATTTCCAAATACCCCCTGATTGGTATACTACGGTCTCAGGGACCAAAGGGAATTATATCTGTTATACACTCATCTTCTCAATAACCACATGTTGCTCCAGCCCCTCGCAGTGGAGGACAGGAGGAAGGTATCTATACAGACACTGACTGCAGAAGACTGGAAGGAGGCTTTGCTGACTCCTTCGAGGGGATCCCCTTCGATTAATATCAGATTGATCAAGTTGTTTATTCTACACAGAAGCTACCTGTCCCCTACTAGATTGTACAAAATGGGCAGGCTGTCCCATATTGGCTGCCATAGGTGTCAGGCCCCTTGGGCGGTCTTCTGGCATCTGATGTGGGAGTGCCATTATCTACAAGCATTTTGGGAAGGTATTGTGGAGGTTCTATCAACCATGGTCTCCACTCCGCGTTCGGTGTGCCCTAAAATGTGCATTCTTGGAGTGTTGGATGAAGAGAAGTGGACGTCAGAGGGTGTTTCTTGGAAAAGCACTGTTTCTTGCCAGGAAGCAGTAGCCTTGAGATGGATGGCGGATAGAGCGCCCACAATAAGTCAGTTGAAGGTACTAGTTAATCATGCATTCTCCATGGAAAATATAGTTTTCAAACACAGGAAATGTCCACAAAAGTTTCACATAGTGTGGGGAGAGTGGTGGTCATCTCCTCTAACCCTACACACTTCATATATGTATTCAGTACCGGATGATTCTGGCTCACCTGCTCCTCACTGAAACAGGGACTCTATGGCTCCGATCGCTTTTTTTGCTATTGGTTTTGATGATGGACACTCCTCAAACTTTGTTGCAGTATATATGATTAGCTCTCTCCTCTTATCACTGTGCTATGACCAATTGCACTCCCCAGCGTGGGTTGCATTATTATTGTGATACAATGTTTCATGCCTCTTTGTTAAACTTCAATAAAACAAATTCTAAAATATATATATATATATATATATATATATATATGTGTGTATGTGTATATATATATATATATATATATATATATATATATATATATATATATATATATATATATATATATATATATCTTTCATTAGTTAGAATGGCTTGTTTTATCTAGGGAGAAATCATTAGGGGAAATCAAATAGCGGCCATACTATTAGTACACACAAAACCTGTCCAAATCACACAGGACAATTCACTTCTGAACTCTGAGCTAAAGAGCTGTCTCATCCTTCTCTCCTACTTGTCAGAGATTATAATCCTGAATACAGCTGATAAGATCTTCAGCTCCCTCTCTGTAGGAACGGACTTCATGAGGAGATATGAAATACAGAGAGGATGGACAGGACAGAATGTGGTAATGTGGGGCTGTGGTAATGGAGACTGCATACAAGAGCTGATGCTCATTACTACACCCTCACCTTCCTCTCTATACTTGTCTCCTCATAAACTCCATTTCTACAGAGATTCAGCTAAAGATCATATTAAACAGTATTCAAGATCATAATCACTGACAAGTAGGAGAGGAAGATGAGCCATTATAACTAATGAAAGGTAATTGGGAATATTTTTATAATAAAGTAATATTCACGCATTTTCATTTTCTTTTTTCCTGGAGAACCCCTTTAACTATTGTCGGTCCGAAACCGTTTTTAAATAACCACGTTCCAATGGAACCATAGATGTCCTCTGCCAAAGCAATTTACACTTTGCTAAACCTCATCGAATTATCTGTATATTTAGACTCAATGTGTAATAACACTTCAAAACAAACATATTTAACAATTCAGAGTAATTATGAATTGGATGTTTAATTGTCTTCAATGACAAGATAACACTGCAATATTTATCAAATTATTTTTTTGTTCCATCACATTCATATATTCCTAATACATTGTAATGTGAAATTAAAAAACAACAACATACATTTGTTATAATATGTCTTCATTCATGGGTATTTTCTTCAATGTAAACCCTTCAACATGTTAGTTTAATCATCTGCCTTTCATTGCCAACCATAAACTGGACTACAATATCATATTTATTCAGAAATGTTCTAAGAGACTGAATGTTAAAATATTTTTATATACCCAATTTTGTATTGTGGTTTACTTTGGCATTTTGGTTTGTAGATATACCCAACTTTTCTTGATGTTTATTTTCTATGAAGGCATACACCAGAACACATAAAGACTTATACTTAGAGATAGGCAAAAGGGCTGTATGTGTGTCTGTGACATCCACCCTTTTCTCCTCCCTTCCCTATGGGTCATCTCAGTCCACCCCTTCCAGTCAGACGGTACAACCTTCCCTCTTTCAGTCAGTCTAACCTTATCCATTCATGAAGACAGATCTCTGGTGTAATCAGAACTTATAACATCTTACAGTCAACATGTAATGATGATACACACATAGAAACAGACAAATCTGACAATACAGACCTGAATACTTGAAGGGCCCATAGAAAACGTTTCCACCACAATAATTTATTTTTATTCAATAAAACTTTAGGCTCAGTAAAAAATGTTGGCGCCAATAAAAAAATAAAAATAATTCCCCAATGTGCATTAAAAAAATGTTATACTCCAACTTCTTATTTCATACACTTTCAATTTTTCACTTGTTGCTGCAGTATCATTTATTCATATCACATACAGCTCATAACCACACCCTTATTCTTGAAGTAGAGACATTACACATAGCTCTGCTGAGCATTCATCAAATTCTTCTCCACTACAACTTCACATATCTACCACAACAGCAATGCAAAGCTGCACTATTCACATTCCAATGTATGATTTATGGCTGAAATACTACTCTTCAGCTACAAGTCCTCTATGTGTGGTATTTCTGAAACTATGCTGCCACACAGTTTTCTTGGATACCCATATACACACCACACCCAGAATTGTTGATGATCTCTGTTGTCTATTTCTGTCTTTACTTGCCAACATCTTATGGTATTCACTCTGTAATCAATCAAAAGCTGATAACAAGATAGCATACTCTTAAAACCAAAACATGTAATTATTTTATATGCCAGATGGGTGATCTTCAATTGGTGGTGCACATATATAATATTTTTTTTTTAAGGGTGGGTTCACATGTGACAATTAGCTGCTTGGGAAAGAAGAAACACTTATTTTTTGTCTTGTTTAAAGATATTACACATCACTTATTAAAATACATCAATAACACTTCAACAATCTTAGACTCTATTTGTCTTACTCCTCTATCTGATACTCATTTCTCTCCCGTTCCCCTCTACACATCCTTAAAGTTGCCCATATTTAGCAGTCAGCCCCCTTTCCTGACTCATCTATCAAGCATTCATCCAGCTTTCCTAAGACATATGCTCACTTTAGCAAAGGGGAAACACAAAACTATGCAAAAGCCAACTGGAGGGGGTGGTGCTATAAAATATCACTATCTATGTGTGTATGTGTCCCATAAACAAAGAACAAACCAGAAAGGGCATTTTTCAAGGAGACTATCTACATGTATACACATTTCTTTTTAATCTTTTAACTTCCTACATATACCACACAATACTGAATATTTCTGATCAAAATATCTTCTCACAGACTACTGTCTGTGATGTGATAGATAACTTTAACAGTCTATAGAAACCCGAACTGTTTCAACAGAGATATTCTTCTAACAGCTTCATATTCTTAGTGCTAACCACACATCTATTGGTACACACAAGGTACAATGCTTATTCATCATATCTTTTTCCAAACCAAATTCTAATGCTATGCTATGGTCATAGGTCTTTCCTACTTGGACAAACACATAGCATTAGTTTAACAAAGGCTTAAACAGTTAGGGGTCATTTATTAGAACTAGCATTTTAGACATTGGTCTTTATAACCCCTGCTCTGAAGGTGGATCCGCCGAAGTTATAAAGAGACACCGGCCTCTACTCTACTCACATTAAAGAGTAGGAATAACAACAAGCCAGGTTCTAAGCCTAGTTCTGCAGCAAATATAACAAGAAATTTCTCCATGGTTGGCATTGTTAAGGCACCAACATAATCAGAGGTTGATTGAAGGAAACCTTTACAATAATTTGTCAATTGGCGAGGGCCATGTGACATGGCCATTATAGGTAATAGTAGGCCACATGTAGAAAACTATAGAACAAATTATGGATACATAACATGAAACTAGTATAGTGATGGTAAACATTAGAGTTATCTATAATATTAGATTAGCGTGAAAAAAGCACCTTAAAGTCACCAGGTACAAACTTTGACTAACAAATAAAAGAATTGACATGAACACAATTTAATCTGTATAATGGACACAAAAAAACATTATAGCAAAACCTTTTTTTTTTTTTTTTTTTTTTTACCAAGTAAAATGACATTAAATGCATTGATCCAGAGGTGAGAAAAGCTATCTTGGTGTCCAAAGTAAAGGTTTTAGAATATATCCCAATTTGACAACATAATGGCTGTCAAATTGACATCTATTTATTTGATTATTCCGTCCATCCATTTTTAAACCAAACCCATAATATACATCTAATCTCCCTCCACTTTCTCCTGTTCCACACAAGTGCAGTTCTCAATGCATGGCCAGCTGGTAACTTAATTCATAAAGCTCCCCAGCTTCATCCCTTTCACTTTCATATATTATGTACTGTATATCTACAATGATGCCCAATTATAACTCTTTGATTACCTATAGTGGGTGCCTGTCAAATAGTGAAAGTCTTTCTCTTTGAGAGGGGCACACTGACTCCTAACTAATGCACTAAAATCAATTCCTATTCTGGTCCTGTCATGTGTCAATTTATTAATTCATCATGTCAGGGTATCTTATCTATATTCAACTAACATTGTGAGCTCCACTGGGAACAGCAAGCAAATAAGCACAGCAGAAAATAAGCACTCAGTCATGTGTGACAGGGAATAGCAGAACCATTAGTTCCTAAGTTTTGTGAACATCCATGAAGGAGGGACACTGGTGAAGGACCCTGAAAACATTAAAGTTGCAAAGACAGAGGATCAATGAGGTAAGTATTGTTTCTCTTTTTTTTTTTAGCTATTTACAAGCCTGTTGTGAAAAAGATTTTTGCCCACTGAGTTGTTTAATGGCATCAGTTATCACATGCACTGTGCCATAACAGCAAGAAAAGCTGGAATCTGGAATTTTGCTATGACCATCTGGTTCTCAAAATGATACAAGCCTGCAATGTGTAGAACTCTACATAGCAGTTTTGTAGTTTTCATAGGGGTCACTTACGAAGTATATTTGCCAAAAATTTTTTTACATCTTTAAAATACATTCATGCTCTAAAAAATGAATCATTTTCTACAATTTTAGTATCAACAGACAAATATGTAACACACCGAGGAGTTATAAGGTCATCCAGGCTTGATGTGATTCAGCTGCTAATCTCTTCCCAATAGGGGATAGAGGGTTACAGCTCTATTGGTCTTTACTGCCAAGCTGGTCCCTAGGAATGCAGCAGAAGGTGTTTCTGTAGAGTGTGGACCAATTACTGTGCCAACTGAAAAAGGACAGTGGAAGGTGACAAGCACAATTAGATGCCATGAACAAACCTTTTTCTTGCAACAAGGCTTAGTAACATGTCTGTTTCTAAAGTCTGCTGACAGTATCCTAGCTGAAGAATAATGATTATGTATCTCAAAATGTTAATATTATCAAAAAGATGATCTTTGCAATGTAACAACTGTTATGGTAGCAGTCATTTACATGAACATATAATTTCTGTATTAAACCCCTGGGACATTTTCTACTTGTATCTGTCGATTTAATAAATCAAAAATTACTTTTTAGCAGCAGGCTCCGTATCATCACTATTAACTTTCCACTCTTTCTTCTCACAATGTGTTTCTGCTGGGCTCCTTTGAAGTGAAGTTGTTTAAGAAAATCCTGTTGAGTTAAATAGTTTCAGGAGATTATTTCTGTTGTTACAGCAGGAAATATCCTCTTGAAGAATACGCTTCCACGGATACAACAGTCATTTGTTCCCTACAAGTGGCTCTATAAAAAGTAGATTAGCAGAAAATCTGTGATCCAATGTTTTTTTTTTTAATTTTTTAACACATTCTCTGACAATGACATTCTAGCATAGCAGCAAAAATAAGATAAGAGTAAACTAGTGAGTATGTTTAAACACATTGGAAGCTTTTCTTCATTTTTTATTAACCTGTGTTAAACAATTTTTTTATTTATATTGTGAGTAGTGATGAGCGAGCATGCTCGGCCGAATATCTATTCGGCTCGAGCATCGCTATGCTCGGCACATGGCGATACTCGGCCGAGTACTGCATGTGCTTGAGCGAAATGCTTGAGTCTCCGCCCCACATGTTTTGCAGGTTTTAAGCAGCCAATAAAGGTGCAGGTAAGTACTGCCCTCACTGTAATGCCAGTAGCCATGTTGGCTGCTGGCATTACAGTGATTGGCTGGCCGGAACGCATCATCGGGTGCTATATAGCACCCGATGATGCATGTTTGGCTCAGAAGTAGACAGGGAGCTATTTTCACAATTTTTATTCAGAGAAAGTTTTCCAAGAACCAAAAGTCCTTTTAAGGACTGCTGTGTGTGTGTGTTTTAGAGCAGCAATCTAATTACCTCCTGCGGTCTCAGGGACAGTGTGTCGGAAGGGACAGATAGTGCAGGGAGAGACATTTGCTGTTTTTACTACCAAATGCTTTACAACGACCCTAAAGTCCTTTTATTGACTACTGTGTGTGTGTGTTTGACAGAAGCAAGATATTTTTATTTTATACCTATTAGTGACATATACTGTGCATCATCCGCAGACTGTGTCTTTATTAATCTGGGCCACATCTAGTGTCCATAATATGTGGTGTTCTTTAACCAATACTGTATAACCTCTGTAAACAGTTTCTGTATTACAAATTCCAATAATTTGGGCCACATCTAGTGTCCATAATCTGTGGTGTTCTTTAACCAACACTGTAGAACATCTGCAAACAGTGTCTGTATTACAAATTCCAATAATCTGGGCCACATCTAGGGTCCATAATATGTGGTGTTCTTTAACCAATACTGTATAACATCTGCAAACAGTTTCTGTATTTTAAATTCCAATACTCTGGGCCACATCTAGTGTCCATAATCTGTGGTGTTCTATAACCCATACTGTAGAACATCTGTCTGTATTACAAATTCCAATAATTTGGGCCTAATGTAGTGTCCATATTGTGTGGGTTTCTGTGACATATTCTGTCCTGCATCCCAAAACTGTGTCTTTAGCAGACAGTAAAACGATCAGTGCCACATCTAGTGACAAAACCATTAATATGAAGAAGGCGATCACTAAGGGACGGGGAAGTGCGTGTGATGCTGATGGTGCACACAGAGGCCGTGGCCCTAGGCGCAATGAAACTGAGTAAAAGAATGTAGCTGAGGGCCTCCAGATGCACTAACCCTCTAAAACAGTGATGGCGATGGCGAACCTTTTAGAGACTGAGTGCCGAAACTGCAACCCAAAACCCACTTATTTATCGCAATGTGCCCACACGGTCATTTACCCTGAATACTACAGTCCAATATAGTATATCTTCCATGTTCCTTAACATTTAGCTAAAGCTGTGGAGTGGCAGTTCATTCCACGTCTCCATCTTGGACAACCAGTAGTTATAAGGCACAGAGGGATCACTGAGGACGCTGATACGGTCTGCTATGTACTCCTTCACCATCTTCCAAATTTTTTTCATCCTTGTGACACTAGGCCTCTCATAAAGGTGAGGGTGCTGGGGGGGTGTCATGAAACTGTCCCAGGCCTTGGAGAGTGTTGTCCTGCCTCTGTTGGAACTGCTGTGTTTTCCCCTCTTCTCCCCTCCTGGGTTGCCCAAGGAACTACATACTCTGCTGTCAGCATTGTCAGATGGAAATTTATGAAGCAATTTTTTCACAAGGACCTTCTAGTATTGCACCATTTTGCTTTTCCTCTCCACCACAGGAATGAGAGATGAGAAGTTCTCCTTGTAGCGGGGTTCGAGAAGGGTGAACTGAACAACCAGTAATCACTGTTGTGCAAAACACGTAGAATGCGAGGGTCACAGGAAAGGCAGCATAATATAAAGTCACCCATGTGTGTCAGAGTCACAACAGAATAGACTCTGCTGTCCTCATCAGGAGGATGACTCTCAATCCCCTTATCCTCTTCCTCCTCTCCTGCCCATCTATGCTGAACAGATATAAAAAAAACTGCTAGGGTTACTACCCTCTGTAGCGGAGGCAACCATCTCTTGCTCCTCCTCCTCATCATCATCCAATTCACACTGAGAAGATGAACTGAGGGTGGTCTGGCGATCACCCCGTGTAATGTGTTTCCCCTAGTTCCACCTCTTCCATATGTAAAGCGTCTGCCCTTATTGTTAGCAGCCAGTGTTTCAGTAGACACAGAAGTGGGATGGTTAGGCTGATAATAGCGGCATCGCTACTCACCATCTGCAATTATCCCTCAAAATTGCATAAAACCTCACATCGGTCAGACATACAAGACCATGTTGCAGCTGGTATTCCACTACTGCCTTCTGCTGCTCACAAAGCCTGGCCAACATGTGTAATGTGGAATTCCAGGGCGTGCTCACTTCGCATAACAGTCAGTTAGCTGGCAAATACAAGCGCTGCAGCAGTGTTGCCAGACCGTCGGCAGCTGTAGATGACTTTCTGAAATGGGCACGTACATGGCGCACCGTCACCAGTAGCTCAGGCAAATTAGGGTAGGTTTTGAGAAGTTTCAGATCACATGGGCTAGGCATGGTATGGCCGGATCCCGGACATTAAAGAGGGATCCACATGGCCATATCAGCATCTGTCCCATGCACAATTTTGCCTTCTTCACTGGGCAAAAGTTTTTTTCTAACAAGTGATTTAGATTTTATTATTAGGAAAAGTTTTAGAGGGACAATTTCCTGACGTTTTG
Organism: Bufotes viridis; assembly: GCA_033119425.1. Taxonomy (NCBI): domain Eukaryota; kingdom Metazoa; phylum Chordata; class Amphibia; order Anura; family Bufonidae; genus Bufotes; species Bufotes viridis. The sequence goes on from CM065597.1 coordinate 62,976,507, forward strand.
CTGCGGTCACTGGGCAGAGTTGTCATTCTGCCCGGTGAGGGCCGTGATTGGCTGAGGGCTGGGCCTGTTATGTTCCATTGTTTGAGTTTTTATTGTTATGGTTTGAGTTTATGACTACACTGTAAAATATGTTATGGTATTTTGGTTATTTAAGAGTTCTTAAACAGGCTATGCTATTAGTTTACCTCCACTCTCGTGTGCTTTGTTTTTATTTATATTAATGTATAAGTTTGGGATGTTTGTTGTGCATGGCATATATATGCTGTATGATCGCCATGTGTGTAAGCTTGCCGAGCTACAAAGCTGCTAACAAATTATGGCCATTATCAGACACAACAACCTGGTCCCTTATACCCTGTGTGGTAAGGTGCAGGGTGCCGTCGTGGATGGCAGGTACGTGTCACCGAGGTTCATAGCCTCGGTGAGGTAAGAGCCATTTTGTTGATGTCAGCAGCAGGTAGTGCTACTGACACAGTTGCTAAATAGCATGGCTGCAAAGCCGATCCGGGCCGGCTCTTACCGGGAGCAGCTAAAGTGTAGGGTGGGTGGCTGCTCCCCACGACCCAGTCCTGGTTTTGGGCTGGGTTTAAAACACAGCCAGCACCAGCAGTTGAGAGTGTGATTGTCCTGGAGCTGCTGTTAGTGCTGTGGAGCTCTCTGGGCTGGAAGCAAGAGCCCAGCAAGGAGGAGTGCAGACGGCCTGGAAGCCTGAGGTGGACTGTCTTGCGGCTGGGCTGACAGCCAGGTGCGAACCCGCACCTAAAACCTCCCAGGTGATTGGAACCTGTATTCGGACTTTCTGTTTTGCCTCACGTTTTCTGATGTGTGTGAATTAACACCAAGTGACTGTTTTCTGTTTATTGGATGCAAGTGTGAATTAAACACTGTTTGCTACACTTTCTGGACTCCGTTTTGCCTCTGTACTGCACCCGCACCGCTGTCTACCAGAGCGATTCCCCACACCTACCACAGCTCTGTGGCGGTGTGCTGTTTGTCAACTAAGCAAACTAGTTTCAGCACAGCCTGTTGCCGCTTCCCCACTGCCATGCTACACTGCTTCCAGCTACTGACTGATGGTTGACTGCTGCTGCAAGATGAGAATTCAGAGTTTGCAGTGGAGGAGGAGGTGGAGGCAGAGGAGGAAAAGGGGAGGTTGCAGCCACTAATGTAGGTGGTGGCAGAAATCCTGATGGAAGTAGGTCCCGCAATCCTTGATGCTGGTAGCCCCCGTGCCATCCCAGGGTATGACTCGCTACCGGCCTCCACAAGGTTCACTCAGTGTGCCATCACAGAAATATAGCATCCCTGGCCAAAAGCACTTCTCCATGTGTCCGTCGTTAAGTGGACCTTCCCAATAACTGCGTTGGTCAGGGCATGGGTGATGTTACGAGACACAATTGCTGGTGTAATGCGGGGACTGCACACTGAGAAAAACGGTGGTGGCTGCAGACTGAGAAACGAAGGACAGCCACCACCATGAGGCTGAAGAAAGCCTTACTGTCCACAGGCCTAAATGGCAACATTTCCAGGGCCACAAATTTTGAAAGGTGCGCATTTAGTGCTATGGCCTGTGGGTGGGTATTTGCGCTTACGTTCAAAGGCCTTGGGTAAGGGCATCTGTACACTTGGGTGTGGGTGTGCTAGCTGATGGTGTTTGAGAAGGCCCAGCTGCAGCGCTGGAGTCATCCAGGCCTGCGTCTTCGACAGAGAATTGGCCAGCACGTAATACAGAGGTGGAAGAGGAGGAAATGTGTGAGCCACAGACACTGATTGTGGACCCAGGGGTTCGGTCCACCTATTAGGGTGCTTTGATGCCATGTGGCGGATCATTATGGTGGTGGTGAGGTTGCTAGTGTTCACACCCCCACTCATTTTGCTTCCAGTGTACTGTCTTCCCCCATTATGTTCCTGGGTTTGAGTTTTTATTGCTATGGTTTGAGTTAAAGTTTATGAATAGGATGTAAAATATGTTATGGTAATTTGGTTAATTATGAATTTTTATTTTGGTATGGCACAGTTTGCAAATTACAATTCTTTCATCATCGGCACTTTCCGCCAGACTGCGGAAAAACTACCCCTTGGCAAGGAAGATTTCCGCAAGGGGGAACAGTTGCAGGGCTGTTTGGTGTGGCCCGCCTTCTCCATTTTGCCACCCCGCAGCCTCTTCCAGCCTGTTGTGGTGCTGTGGATCCCTCCCCCTCTGTCCTGCTGTCCTCACTTGGCTTGCCACCTTTCCAGGTTGGGTCAGTGATGTCATCGTCCCCCATTTCCTCTTCCACTTCCTCACTCATCATCCTCCTGACTTGTGTTGACTAGTGATGAGCGAGCACCAAGAGGCCGCCTGCCTCAACAAGTGCACAAAACCAGCCTGATGAAGGGCATTCATTTTGCTCGAAACGTTGTTCAGTGTACCACCATAAATGGAAAATGGAGTGTGGGGATGGCACTCTTATATTCTGGCCAAAAATATGGAAATATTTCTGGATGATAGGAAAAAATATTTATTAAATTGTAATAAAAATTTAAAACTGTTGCAACAATAATCAACAATATATTAACCACTTGCCGCCACGCTAACGCCGATGGGCGTCAGCGCGGCGGCTCTCTCAGGTCTCACTGCCGCCTATCGGCGTCATCTCGTGAGACCCTGCTGCAATGTCCAGGGCACGGTTTGAGGTCATCATGCGCTTTATGCATTTTACTGACAATGAAACCTGTCATCCAAGAGGCCACCCTGCTTATGACCGGCTCCAAAAAAATTCGGCCCCTCATAGACCATTTGTCATCCAAATTTGCAGATGCGTATACCCCCAGTCAGAACATCTGCATAGACGAGTCCCTAGTACAATTCACCGGGCGCCTTGGCATCAAACAGTACATCCCCAGCAAGCACGCCCGGTGCGGGGTCAAATTGTATAAGCTCTGTGAAAGGGCCACAGGCTATACATATCGTTTTAGGGTCTATGAGGGAAAAGACTCAAAACTGGAGCCGGTCGGATGCCCTGACTACCTTGGGTGCAGTGGCAAGATTGTCTGAGACTTGGTGTCACCCTTAATCTGCAAGGGGTACCACTTATACGTGGACAATTTTTACACAAGTGTGGCCCTCTTTCGGCACTTACATTGGCACAGTCGGAATCCAATGCTGTGGCACCGCGCGGCCTAGTCGCCGGGGCTTCCCCCAACGGCTCATTAATACCTGACTTGCACGGGGGGAGAGGGCTGCCTTGTGTGACCAAGAACTGCTCGCGGTGAAGTGGCGGGACACGACTGTCCAAATAGAACAGGCGACAGGAGTCATTGAAAAGCCACGATTATAATCTCCACATGGGAGGGGTGGACTTCAATGACCAAATGTTGGCTCCATATTTAGGTTCCCGACGCACCAGACGCTGGTATAAAAAGGTGTCTGTATATTTGATTCAATTGGCCATATATAACAGTTACGTTCTCTACAGTAAGGCTGGGAGAACGGGATCCTTCCTTAAATTCCAGGAAGAGATCATTTTGGAACTCCTGTATCCAGGAGGTTCTGTGCCCCAAGTCCCTGATGTAGTGAGCCGGCTACATGAGAGACACTTCCCCAGTGTCTTCCATGGTACCCCAAGCCACCGTTCCCCAAGAAAAAGATGTCGTGTCTGTAGCAGGAGTGGACTAAGGCGTGACACCACCGTTTTTTGTCCTGACCAGCCTGCCCTGTGCATAGGGGAGTGTTTCCGCAAGTATCACACCCAGGTACATTATTAGCATAGGGATTGCAAGACACAGGCCAGGCACACAAGGGTCTTAGGGCCCTTGCACATGAGCGGTGCTCACGCATGGTGATCGCAAAGGATCGCCCGTCCTGACTTCTCCCGCACAGACGGGGTCGCATAGCATCATATTGATTTATGATGCTATGTAACCCTTACAGTTTTGGAATGCATTGGATAGCACTGGCATACTTCTGCTGCCAGTGCTATCCAATGCATTTCAGAACTGTAAGGGTTACATAGCATCATAAATCAATATGATGCTATGCGACCCCGTCTGTGCGGGAGAAGTCAGGCCGGGCGCTCCTTTGCGATCACCATACGTGAGCAACACTCGTGTGCAAGGGCCCTTAGGGCCCTTTCACACCGAGCTGCTGCAAACCTCTCCTTTCACCTGGGACAAAGTGCATAATGTACTTTGCCACATCTCTGGGTGATTTGCGCTTTGCACATTGTCCCACGGGAAAGGAGAGGTTTATTCTCTAAGGCCTCATGCACACGGCCGTGGAACACGCCGTGCATGGACCGTGGTATCCAGGCCTGGCATCCATCTGACAGCAGGACCGCACGGCGTCATAGCAACCATTGACGCCGTGCGCTCCTGCTGTCAGATGGATGCCAGGCCGAGATACAACGTGTTCCACGGTCGTGTGCATAAGGCCTTAAGGTAAAAAAAAAAAAAAAAAAAAAAAAACCACAGGTAAGCAAAAAAGTTCAAGTTATGTTTCAAATGTTCAAGTTAACGTTCGGTTTCTAATGTTCTATAAAGTTAATGTTAATAAAATTATTGCGTTGCTGCAGCACTGATGTGCATTCTGAGAGAAGCATTGCGCTGCTGTCAGAAGACATGTGAAGTCGGTGTATGCGGCGCTGCAAGACGAGATTTCTCCTCTGCATTACAGGTACGTTTGCCCAGGCATATAAGCTGAGGAGAGGTGTTGGAGTTCATATGCTTTGGCAAACACTTTGTATCAAAAATCTGGCAAAGATGTCTTCCTCCACAACGATCGATTGATCGATGTGAATGGAGAAATCACGTTTTCCAGGACATAGGAGCTGAAGTGGGTATGGATGTTTGGGCGGAGCCCCTATGTCCTGGCAATCGCCAGGCCCCTCTTTTTTTTTTCTTCTTGCATATATTTTGGCAGAGATTTTTTCATCTACATCAATCGATGCAAATAGAGAAATCTGTGCCGTTCATTTTTTCTTTCAGCCCAGAGGCTGAACGGAAAAAAAATCTCATTACCTGTATGCTCAATATAAGGAGAATGCTGGCCATACGTGTAGTGATTACGGAGACCCTCAAATGCCATGGCAGTACAAACACATCACATATGACCCCATTTTGGAAAGAAGACACCCCAAGGTATTTGCTGAGGGGAATATTGAGTCTATGAAAGATTGAAATTTTTGTCACAAGTTAGCGGAAATGGAGACTTTGTGAGAAAAAAAAAAAAAAAAAATCAAATTCCGCTGACTTGTGCCAAAAAAAAAAAATCTTCTATGAACTCGCCATGCCCCTCACAGAATACCTTGGGGTGTCTTCTTTCTAAAATGGGGTCACATGTGCAGTATTTATACTGCCCTGGCATTTTAGGGGCCCTAAAGCGAGAGAAGAAAAATGCATAAAAATGCCCTCCTAAAAGGTACTCATTGGATTTAGGGCTCTTCTGCGCACCTTGGCTGCAAAAAAGTGTCACACATGTGGAATCTCCGTACTCAGGAGAAGTAGGGCAATGTGTTTTGTGGTGTATTTTTACATATACCCATGCTGGGTGAGAGAAATATCTCTGTAAATGGACAACTTTGTATAAAAAAATGGAAAAAGTTGTCATTTACAGAGATATTTTTTCACACCCAGCATGGGTATATGTAAAAATACACCCCAAATCACATTGCCCTACTTCTCCTGAGTACGGCGATACCACATGTGTGACACTTTTTTTGCAGCCAAGATGCGCAAAGGGGCCCTAAATCCAATAAGTACCTTTAGGATTTCACAGGACATTTTTTACGCATTTGGTTTCCAAACTGCTTCTGACGTTTAGGGTCCCCTAATATGCCAGGACAGTATAAATACCCCACATGTGACCCCATTTTAGAAAGAAGACACCCCAAGGTATTCTGTGAGTGGTATGGTGAGTTCATGTAAAAGTTTATTTTTTGTCACAAGTTAGTGGAATATGAGACTTTGTAAAAAAAAAAAAAATATCAATTTCCGCTAACTTCTGCCAAAAAATTAAAACTTCCATGAACTCACTATGCCCCTCAGCGAATACCGTAGGGTGTCTACTTTCCGAAATGGGGTCACTTGTGTGGTATTTTTACTGCCGTGGCATTTTAGGGGGCCCTAAATCGAGAGAAGTAGTTTGGAATCCAAATGCGTAAAAATGCCCTGTGAAATCCTAATGGTACTCATTGGATTTAGGGCCCCTCTGCGCACCTTGGCTGCAAAAAAGTGGCACACATGTGGTATCGCCATACTCAGGAGAAGTAGGGCAATGTGTTTTGGCATGTATTTTTACATATACCCATGCTGGGTGAGAGAAATATCTCTGTAAATGGACAACTTTGTATAAAAAAATGGAAAAAATTGTCATTTACAGAGATATTTTTCACACCCAGCATGGGTATATGTAAAAATACACCACAAAACACATTGCCCTACTTCTCCTGAGTACGGCGATACCACATGTGTGCCACTTTTTTGCATCCAAGATGCGCAAAGGGGCCCTAAATCCAATGAGTACCTTTAGGATTTCACAGGACATTTTTACGCATTTGGATTCCAAACTGCTTCTGACGTTTAGGGGCCCCTAAAATGCCAGGGCAGTAAAAATACCCCACAAATGACCCCATTACGGAAAGTAGAAACCCTAAGGTATTCGCTCATGGGCATAGTGAGTTTATGGAAGTTTATGGAACTCACTATGCCCCTCAGTGAATACCTTAGGGTGTCTACTTTCCGAAATGGGGTCATTTATGGGGTGTTTCTACTGTCTGACGTTCTGAACACCTGTCCTGTTTCCTGACGTGCTACAATGCCCAAAGTGCGGAAATTCACTTTTTTGCACCATAGTTTGTAAACGCTATAACTTTTACCCAAACCAATAAATATACACTTATAGAATTTTTTTTATCAAAGACACGTAGAACAATAAATTTTGTGAAAAAGAGAACTGTAGTTTTATTTGACAAATTTTCCAACAGAAAGTGAAAAATGCAAAAATTTCGTCAAAAAAAGTAAAATATCAAAAAAAGTAAAAATGTCAGCAAGAATGAAATACCACCAAATGAAAGCTCTATTAGTGAGAAGAAAAGGAGGTAAAATTCATTTGGGTGGTAAGTTGTATGACCGAGCAATAAACAGTGAAAGTAGTGTAGTGCGGATTTGTAAAAAAGGGCCTGGTCACTAGGGGGGTATAAACCTGTGGTCTTCAAGTGGTTAAAATGTAAAAGGTTACAATTAAAGTCTATCTCACTCAAAACTGTTGTTTTTGTATAATAAAATTCAGTTTTTCTTTTCAGATGTCTCCAAATAGTAAAAATGTGTCCCCACAAGGTAAGTTCACCAATTGTTACAGATAAATCGTTTACAGTTTTCTTTTATTTTGGAATCAATAGTATTTGGTATTCACAGGATTCTGTAAATATATGTAACAGTAAAGGTGCCGTACTGGCTACGTTACCACTTGTCGGACGGCTATGCGCGCAATGTCTCTCACGTGGCTCTGGTGTGGAGTCCTGTTTCCCCAATTCCCGCAGTGTAGTAGCTGTTACTAGTATTACCCACGGCGTCCCGCGTGTTACGGGGATTGGAAGATTAGTTTATTGAAGACTGAGAGCTCAGTGTAGTGACAGTGTTCCGTCTCCTTTGACTTTATTTCCGATGCTGGTTCCTACCAAACGCGTTTCGGGACATACGTTCCCTTCCTCAGTTGGTATTTACAGAATCCTGTGAATACCAAATACTATTGATTCCCAGATAAAAGAAAACTGGAAACGATTTATCTGTAACAATAGGTGAACTTACCTTGTGGGGACACATTTTTACTATTTGGAGACATCTGAACAGAAAAACTGAATTTTATTATACAAAAACCACAGTTTTGAGTGAGATTGACTTTAATTGTAACCAAGAAAAAGACTGATACTGTTAACCACCATCTTCAGGAACATTGATATATCCGAATCATTTTTCTAATGTTTTTTAATATCTTATATTATCAAATTGATGCATTAAGATACAGACTCCCGTGATTGTAAGACATCTGCCAATAATCTACATATACTATATACAGCAGAGTGTCTACCATTGAGAGACATCTGTATATTGGTGGACACATCAACCATTTTAATATATTGTTATTTATTGTTGCAACAGTTTTTAATTTTTATTACAATTTAATAAATATTTTTCCCTGTCATCCAGAAATATTTCCATATTTTTTGCCAGAATATAAGAGTGCCATCCACACACTCCATTTTCCCTTTACGTATATTTACAGTTTGGGCAAGGTGTATAGCCCAAGGGGATTGAGCACCTATTCCGTGTATACTAAGGGGTGAGCCATTGAAAGCCTTCTCTACTCAGTGTACCACCATGTACGGCTAAATAATAAAAATAAATCAAGCATACAAAAGAAACGGAGTGCTGTCTGAAATTGCTTATGACCCTATAAAACATTATGGTTGAGGGCCTGTTGCTGAGCTGACCCTATAAAATATTATGGTTGAGGGCCTGCTTGTGAGCTGACCCTCTAAAACATTATGGTTGAGGGCCTGCTGGTCAGCTGACCATCTAAAACATTATAGGTGAGGGCCTGCTGGTCAGCTGACCCTCTAAAAAATTATGTTTGAGGGCCTGCTGGTGAGCTGACCCTCTTCAAAAATTGTAGTGGAAGGAATATATACAATCTGGAGGAGGAGGAGGAGGAGAAAACAAGATTAAACCATATACACTTTTGTGGTGGAAAAGGTGCATGGGAATACACTATAGAAGACTAAGTACATTATAAACAATACATTGAAAATGACTTGATGTTCATCATCAGCTCAGCTCTTCTCTGGTGGCGTTGAGAAGTCAGGGGCAATCCAGGCCTTGTTCATTTTTATCTGAGTCAACCTCTCAGCATTGTCAGTGGACAAGCGGATACGCTTATCAGTTATAATGCCACCAACAGCACTAAATACACGCTCAGACAAAACGCTGGCAGCGGGGCAGGCCAGCAGCTCCAAGACGTAGAGCGCAAGTACATGCCACGTGTCGAGCTTGGACACCCAGTAGTTGTAAGACACTGAGGAATCATTTAGAATGCTCACACGGTCTGCGATGTATTCCTTCACCATCTTCTAAAACTTTTCCCTCCTTGTGCCACTAGGCCGCGTTTCAGGGTAAGGTTGCTGGCGGGTGTCATATAAGTGTCCCATGCCTTGGAGAGTGTTGTCCTGCCTTTGTTGTAACTACTGTGTGTTCCCCTTGTCTCCTTTCCTTGGTTGCCTAAGGAATTATGGACTCTGCCGGGCGCGTTGTCAGACGGAAAATTTTTAGAGGAAATGGTATTTCACCATTTTACTTGTCATCTCCACCACAGGAAAGAGAGATGAGAAATTCTCTTTTTAGCGGGCGTCAAGAAGGGTGAACACTAGTGATGAGCGAGCACCAAAGTGTACGGGTGTTCGGGTACTCGGTTAAAACACAGCGATATTCGTGCACTCGGCCGAGCACCCGAGTATAATGGAAGTCAATGGGAGACAACCAGGAGCCCCCTGCTCAGATAAGGGGAGGGTGCCTGGTCCATTGGAAAAGGTCAGAAAGTGACAGAAACACCACTGAAATGGATCTGAAACAGCATGGGGACCATGTCTGGGTGCATCTTGGACTCCAATGTCGCTGCACGGAACCATATTGTCCCAGTTGTCCGCCACTTTTACATAGCGACAACATCATGCCCAAAATCCCGCCCCCTCAAGAAAAAATACATTTTTAGAGGTAAGATTGTTAGGAAACATTCTTTCCTGTATATTCAATTGTATATACAGTGCAAATGCTTCCAAAAATTACAAAGAAGAAGCACTCCGTACAGCCTGTATATCACATAAAGGAGGGCCTCATTCACATGGTGGCACTGAGGGATCATTACAAGGAATCGGCACTTCAATACACCATTCATTACACATAAAGGAGGGCATCATACCCACCCTTGAAAAATTATGATTGATGGCCTGCTGGTGAACCTCTAAAACATTATGGTTGAGGGCCTGAAGATGAGCGGACCCTATAAAAAATTGTAGTGAGGGCCTGAAGGTAAGCGAACCCCATAAAATATTGGAGTGATGGGCTACAGGTGAGCAGACGGTATAAAGCATTGGAGGTGAGGGCCTGAAGCATAGAGAACCCCATAAAACATTGCAGTGATGGGCTACAGGAGAGCAGACCTTATAAAGCATTGGAGGTGAGGACCTGAAGCCTAGCAAACCAAATACCCCCCCCCCCCCATAAAACATTGCAGTGATGGCCTACAGGTGAGCAGATGGTATAAAGCATTGGAGGTGAGGGCCTATAGCCTAGTGAACCCCATAAAACATTGCAGTGATGGGCTACAGGTGAGCAGACGGTATAAAGCATTGGAGGTGAGGGCCTGAAGCCTAGAGAACCCCATAAAACATTGCAGGGATGGGCTACAGGTGAGCAGACGGTATAAAGCATTGGAGGTGAGGGCGTGAAGCCTTGTGAACCCCATCAAAAATTGCAGTGATGGGCTAAAGGTGAGCAGACGGTATAAAGAATTGAAGGTGAGGGCCTGAAGCCTAGTAAACCCCATAAAGCATTTCAGTAATGTCCTACAGGTGAGCAAACGGTATAAAGCATTGGAGGTGAGGGCCTGAAGCCTAGAAAACCCCATAAAACATTGCAGTGATGGGATACAAGTGAGCAGACCTCATAAAGCATTGGAAGTGCTGGCGGAGTGTCATGAAAGTATCTCATGCCTTGCCTCTGCTGGAACTACTGTGTGTTACCTAAAATGAGAATAACGCGAGGGTCATGGGAAAGGCAGCCTAGCATGAAGTCAGCCATGTGTGCCAGAGTACCAACAGGCAAGACGTCGATGTCAACTTCAGGATGACTCATCCTCCTCCTCTTCTGCTAATCCACGCTGAACAGATGGAATTAAAGTTCCATGGGTACTAGCCTCTGTAACAGAAGCAAGTGTCTCTAGCTCCTCCTCCTCTTCATGGCCCAATTCGCGCTAAGAAGACGAACTGGGGGAGTTCTGGCTATCACCCTGTGTCATCTCCTCCCCTATTACCTCATCTGCCACATTTAAAGCATTCTCCTTAATTGTGAGCAGCAATCGTTTGTGTAGACACAGCAGTGGAATGGTTATACTGATAATAGAGTTATTGCCACTAACCATCTGTGTGGATTCATCAAAGTTTTTTAAAACCTCACATAGGTCTAACATCAATGCCCACTCCTCGCTTGTGAATAGTGGCAGTTGACTGGAAAGACGATGACCATGTTGCAGCTGGTATTCCACAACTGCGGCGTGCCTTCACTAGAAGCTCCTGCAAATTGTGGTAGGTTTTCATAAACCGCTGAACCACTAAGTTTAAAACGTGGGCTAGGCATGGAATCTGTGTCACGTTGCCAAGCTCCAAAGCCGCCTCCAAGTTACGGCCATTGTAAGACACAACCATGCCTATTTGTAGGCTGATTGGCGAGAGTCACAGCTCGGTCTGGTCCCTTATATCCTGCCACAGCTCTGCGGAAGTGTGCCGTTTGTCCCCTAAGCTAATCAGCTTCAGTGCAGCCTGTTGACGCGTCCTCACTGCAGTGCTACACTGCTTCCAGCTAGCGAATGATGGCTGACTGTTGTTGGAGGTAGAAGTGGAGGAGGTGGAGGAGGAGAAGTGGGGGTTGTAGCCACTAACATAGCTGCTGATGGAGACTCTGATTGACGTAGGGGCCGCAATACTGGGTGTGGGTAGCACCTGTGCCATCCCAGGGTACAGCTCACTCCCAGCCTCCACAACATTCACCCAGTGTGCCGTCAGGGAAATGTAGCGTCCCTGGCCACCAGCACTTGTCCATGTGTCCATGGTGAGGTGGACCTTCCCAGTAAGTGCATTGGTCAGGGCACAGTGATGTTCTAGGACACATGCTGGTGTAAGGTGGGCACGGCACACCGTGAAAAATAGTGGCGGCTGGGGACTGGGTACCTTGGGACGGCCGCCAACATCAGGCTGCAGAAGGCCTCAGTGTCCACAAGCCTAAATGGCAACATTTCAAGGGCCAGTAATTTCGAAAGTTGTGCATTTAGTGATATGGCCTGTGGGTGGGTATTTGTGTTGGCATTTAAATGCCTGTGTTATCGACATTTGGAAGTTGTGCTGGGACAGGGAAATGGATGTTGTTGCTGACGGTTCATGCGAAGGTCCAGGTGCAAGGCGAGGGGCATCCGGGCCTGCGCCTTCGACAGGGGATTGGCCCCAGTACGTAACACAGGGGAAGAGGAGGCAATGGTGTGACCCGCAGACCCAGATTGTGGACCCAGGCGTTGGCCCACTTATTAGGGTGCTTGGATTCCATGTGGCGAATCATCGTGGTGGTGGTAAGATTGCTAGTGTTCACGACCCAGCTCATTTTGGTACGGCACATGTTGCAAACTACAACTCTTTTGTCGTCTGCACTTTCCACAAAAAAGCGCCATACTGCGAAGCACCTACCCTTTGGAAAGGTAGATTTGGGGGTGCTCCGTGTAACGGTTGTGGGCCGACTTCTTCCTTTTGCAACCCCACTGCCTCTTCCAGACTGTTGCGGTGCTGCGTATACTTCCCCTTCTGTACTGCTGTCCTCGCTCTGCTTTTCACCTTACCATGTTGGGTCAGTGACCTCATGGTCCACTACCTCCTTTTCCACTTCCTCACTCTGCTCATCCTCCTGACTTGACCTAATCACAGCCTCAGTGATTGACAACTGTGTCTCATCATCATCCACCTCGTGAACGAATGATCGCCATTCACCAACGTCATCTTCTTGAGACTGTGAAGGCTCAAGAGGTTGGGAATCAGGGCACAATATCTCAGGTAACTCTTTAAGCGTGCTTGGCGAGAGAGCCAAACCAAGTACTGGCGATGAAAAGATGTCATGTGAATATCCGAGTGTGGGATCACTTGTTTGGCCAGACTCAACATGGTGGGAGGAAGGAGGATCAGAATAAGGATTTGGTTGACCAGACTCTTGGCTACAGAGACTGGACTTAGTGGGAGAGAGGGTGGTGCTTAACCGACTGGAATCATTATCTTCAGCAATCCAACCGACCACCTGTTTGCACTGGTCCGTTTTGGACAGTATTGTCCTGTGCCGTCCAGCTAACTTGGACATGAAGCTGGGTAAGGTGGATTTTTTTGTTTTTTTCTGGTGCACTGGCAGCAAGCGCAGTTTCTTTGCGCCCAGGGCAACTGCCTTTGCTTGCACCATGAGCATCACGTCCACTTCCTCATCCCTTTGTGCTCGCTTCCTTCTTATTAATGGTTTTGTCTGTAGATGCTGCGCAGATTGTTTTACTGTCCGCTAAAGATACAGTTTTCTGATATGGGATAGTATTGGTTACAGAACACTTCAGATTTTGGACTCTATACTAGGCCCAGATTATTGGAATTTGTAATATACACAGTGCTTTCAGATGCTGTTCAGTATTGAACACAAAAACCCACAGATTTTGAACACTACACTAGGCCCAGATTAATGGAAGTTGTAATATACACAGTGTTTTCTGAGGCAGGACAGTATTGGGTATAGAACACCACAGATTACGGACACTATATTAGGCCCAGATTATTGGAATTTGTAATACTGACAGTGTTTTCTGAGGCAGAACAGTATTGGTTGTAGAACACCACAGATTTTGGACACATATTATGCCATGATTATTGGAAGTTGTGATACAAACAGTGTTTTTATGATGCAGGACAGTATTAGTTAGAATAAACACCACAGATTATGGACACTAGATGTGAATCAGATTATTAAAGAGTCTGTCTGTGGAAGATGTACAGTATATGCCACTAATAGTTATAAAATAAAAATATCTTGCTGCTATGAAACACACACAGTAGCCCTTAAAAAGATTTTGTTTTTTTTTAAAAGCTTTTGGTATTAAATACAGAAAATCTCCCTGTACTATCTGTCCCTTTCTTTACAAGGATGTCCCTGACATTGCTGTTAAATATATTGTTGATCTAAAACACACACACACACAGTAGTCCTTAAAGGGACTTTTGGATCTTTGAAAAGTATTCTCTAACTAAAATCACTGAAATTCGCTCCCTGCTCTTTCTTTCCCTTCCTACCCGATGCTCTCCCTGTCTATGTCTGAGCTTAATGGGTGCTATATAGCACCTGATGACGCGTTCTGGCCAGCCAATCACTGTAATGCCAGCAGCCAACATGGCTACTGGCATTACAGTAAGGGCAGTACTTACCTACACCTTTATTGGGTGCTTAAAACCCGCGAAACGTGAGGGGGCGGAGACTCGAGCATCTCGCTCGAGCACATGCGGTACTCGGCCGAGTACCGCCATGTGCCAAGCATAGAGATGCTTGCGCCGAACAGATATTTAGCCGAGTATGCTCGCTCATCACTAGTATTGACCTAAAAAGACCCTCACTTACTGACAACTGTGTCTCATCCGCATCATCTACCTCGTGAAGCACTAATTGCCATTCCCCACCGTTATCTTCTTCGACTGTGAATGTTGAAGAGTTTGAGGATCAGTGCACAAGATCTCCTCATGTCCCTCTTCAGGGAGGGCCAGCTCACCTGCAAGCCCTCACTTTTAATCTATTACAGGGCAATAAAAAAATATTCTTAAATTTCAATAAAAAAATTTCGCTGCTGACCACCATTCCCTGCGCTAACTCTGCAATGTATCATTACCGCAAGCAAAAATTATTTTTAAAATTCAATAAAATTTTATCGTGGCCATTGTTTTGCATTATATCTCTGCAATGTCCTTGCACTGGCAGCCAGGGGTGACTTAACTCGTTAGCAAGGAGGAATCTCGTTTGTTATAAGAATGATCCAGACAAATCGCTCCACCCACTCACAACTACCATGCAACACCATCCACAGAATCGAGAAAGAGGTATCAATCTGTCAATCCTTTCAGTGCCCGGGCCGGGTGAGGTTTCCCATGTGGAATCAAATTAAGCTGCAGGCTCCACTGCTGGTGGTGCCCTTCCATTAATTCGTTTAAGTTTCAGCTTTGCAACCATACTCCCCTCGGAACCCAAAGACTTCGGTTTCCAAGAAAATGCTCGGCGGGTTATGGGAATAATGGGGCCAGATCGTGTGTCAGATCGTTTTCAAACCAGGCTACAAATGTCATCCTAGATTAATGAAAACATTCTTGGCAAATGCTTTTAGTGTGGTTTTTCTGGCGCCCATCAAAGAATTTCACCTATAGCAGCGCAATACGGATACCTCCGGCCGTCCATCTTAATCATGGCCCCAGTTCTAAAAAAAAAAATAATTTTGGCAGCACTTGCACTTTATATGCAATTGAATATACAGGAAAGAATGTGCCCTAAAAAATTTTCCTGTACAGATTTTTGGCGCGGTTTTGGGCGTATTTTTGTCAGTCTGTAAAAGTGGCTTCGAGCCGAACACCCGAATACTTTGGTGCTAGCTTATCACTAATTGTGAGCATTGCTTTCACATGTGAATTTTTCTTTAACTTCTCTCTGGGAAAAATACTTGGCGCAGAATTGTTGATGGTGCCTATTGCTCAATAATCCATCAGGAGTGGATCTAAAACAGAGATTACACTTGAATGGAACATTTGTATGTCTTCTGTGCTTTCTACCCACTCTTGCTTTCGGCTACCAAATCATAAGCCAATTCTGATGGGACCATACAGGCCTAAAAGCTGCTACACAGACAGGATCAGTTGTGCCTCTCGTTTTTCTTTGCTTATGACAGATCAGAAGAAGTGTCAAATAAATAATGATGTCAACCAGGCTGAAAGCCAAAGTAGTGGACCAGTAATGTAGTGGAGAGGGTGGGAACAGCATGAGAAGTCCACAGAGTGGACATATGGCATAGTGGTAAGGTGAAAGCAGCATGAGGAGACCTCAGATTGGCCCAATGACAGTCTGGAGGTGGTGGCAGTATGAGTAGGCCAGAGGGTGGCACAAAGACCGAGTCTGGAGGTGGCAGCAGCATGAGTAGGCCACAGAGTGGCACAATGACAGAATGTGGAGGAGGCAGTCGCATGAGTAGGCCACAGAGTGGCACAATGACAGAATGTGGAGGTGGCAGCAGCATGAGTAGGCCACAGAGTGGCACAGTGACCGAGTCTGGAGGTTACAGCAGCATGAGGAGACCACAGAGCAGCACAATGACAGAGTCTGGAAGTGGCAGCAGCATGAGTAGGCCACAGAGTGGCACAATGACAGAATGTGGAGGAGGCAGCAGCATGAGTAGGCCACAGAGTGGCACAATGAAAGGGTGTGGAGGTGGCAGCAGCCTGAATAGGCCAGAGAGTCACACAATGACCGAGTCTGGAGGTGGCAGCAGCGTGAGGAGACCACAGAGCGGCACTATGACAGAATGTGGAGGTGGCAGAAGCATGAGTAGGCCACAGAGTGGCAAAATGAAAGAGTGTGGAGGTAGCAGCAGCATGAATAGGCTAGAGAGTGGTACAGTGACAGAGTCTGGATGTGGCAGCAGCATTAGGAGTCAATAGAGTGGCCCAATGACAGGGTCGGGAGGTGGAAGAAGTATGAGGAGGCCACCTAGAGGCACAATGACAGTCTGGAGGTGGCAGCAGCATTAGGCGATTGCAGAGCGGCACAATGACAGAGTCTGGAGGTGGCAGCAGAATGAGTAGGCCACAGGGTGGCACAGTGACTGAGTCTGGAGGTGACAGCAGCATGAGGAGACCACGGAGTGGAAAGGTGACATAGTGTGGAGATGGCAGCAGCAGTTTACCACAGAGTGGCAAGGTGACAATGTGGAGATGGCAGCAGCATCAGGAGGATACCACAGAGTGGCAAGGTGACATAGTGTGGATATGGCAGCAACAGAAGGAGACCACAGAGTGGCAAGGTGACAAAATGTGGAGATGGCAGTAGCAGCAGCATCAGGAGGATACCACAGAGTGGCAAGGTGACATAGTTTGGAAATGGCAGCAGCAGCTGCATTAGAAGACCACAAAGTGACCTGGTAACAGAGTGCGGTGGTGTGTCGCAATACCAGTACCTGCTGACGAAGGTGGGTGAAATATGGAGCACTTGGCATCAGATGTGTGGCATCAGGCAGCATCAAAGTAGCATCGGAGGCAGGTACTCTAAACACTTTGCATCAAAGTGTTGGTGTGGCGCCATGGATGATCTAGTCTGACTTATCAGGAATTGGTGGTTGAAAATCCTGGCTGATCCACGCCTGCTTCATCTTGAAAAAGGTTAGTCTCTCCACATTTTGGGTGGACAGGCGAGTTCCTCTTGGGGTAACTATGGCCCCCGCAGCACTAAACACCAGCTTGGATGCCACACTACTGGTCGGGCAGGAGAGCTTTTCCAGGGCAAATGCTGCTAGTTGTGGCCACAAATCCACTTTGGCTACCCAGTAGTCCAGCGGATCTTCAATGTGGGGTGGCAGGGTGCAGTCCAAGTATGCCACCACCTGCTGGTTCAGGTCTACCTGCTGCTGCTTCTGGTGAGTAGTTTCTTCACTATGCAGGTGAAGAAAGCTACTCAGCAGCGACTGTAGATGGAGCTGGTACTGCTCCTGCCACCCCACCCCTCCCCAGCAGCCATGGCAGTGGAAGATGAGTGCAGAGGGCCTCCCCAGTAAGACCTGCGAGAGTATGGACAATGGCGCAGATAGGCAGTGGCCAACTGACTACATAGGATGTCTCTGTAGTAGTTCAGTTTGTCCTCCCTCTCGGTGGGTGTAAAAAAGGCCCCCATTCAGGACCGGTAGTGAAGGTCCAACAAGGTGAAGAGCCAGAAGTCATCCCTCTGCCGAACAGTGACAATTTGGCTGTAACTACGCAAGCAAGTTAGCATGCATCGTGCCATTTGTGAAAGTGACTATGAGAGACTCCCTTCCTCCATCCCCACTGCATACTGCCATGGTGTGTCCGGGTCCCCTGTCTCATCTTCCTCATCGCCCTTTAGCTCCTCTGGCTGCTCCTTCTCCTCCTGTCCTGTCAGCTGAGCAGAAAAAAACACCCATTTGGCTACACATTGACTGTGCTCCAATGTCCTTCTCCCCCTCCTCCTCCTCTTCCAGTTCTGCCCCCACAAGGATCATGTGGCCATAAGATTGAGCCACCACGTCTCCTGTCCACAGACCAGCCATTGTTGCCAGCATCTGTTCCAGGACATGAAGCAGTGGACTGACTGTTCATTCGGTTGTCCTGGCGACTGACAAATAGCGTGGCCTCCTGAAAGAGCCTGAGCAAATGGCAGATGACACACATGAGCTGCCACTGGCTGACATTGAAGTTACCCAGAGGGGCTTCATCAGGAGAAAAGGGTGGCAGCTTGCCCGTCAGACAGCGGCTGATCCCTCTGTAGCAGAAAACTGTCCTCTTCTGTGTAAATTACTTTACACAGTTTAGTGTCATCTGCAAAAAAAGATATTTTACTGTGCAAGCCTTATACAAGATTATTAATAAATATATTGAAGAGAATAGGGCCCAATACTGACCCCTGAGGTACGCCACTAGTGACAGTGACCCAATCTGAGTATCTACCCTTAATAACCACCCTCTGTTTTCTGACACTCAGCCAGTTACTTACCCACATACAGACATTTTCTCCCAGTCCGAGTATCCTCATTTTATATACTAACCTTTTATGAGGTACAGTGTCAAATGCTTTGGAGAAGTCCAGATATATGACATCCATTGATTCGCCGCTGTAAAGTCTAGAACTTACCTCCTCATAGAAGCTGATTAAATTAGTTTGGCATGACTGATCCCTCATGAAGCCATGCTGATATGGCGTTATTTGCTAATTTTCATTGAGATACTCCAAGATAGCATCTCTTAGAAACCCTTTAAACAGTTTGCCAACAACAGATGTTAAACTTTCTGGCCTATAATCTCCAGGCTCTATTTTTGGACCCTTTTTGAATATTGGCACCACATTTGCTATGCGCCAATCCTGTGGAACATTCCCTGTCAGTATAGAGTCCGTAAATATCAGAAATAAAGGTCTGGCTATGACATCACTTAATTCCCTTAGGATACGGGGGTGTATGCCATCCGGTCCTGGCGATTTGTCTATTTTAATATTTTTAAGTCGCTGTTGTAATTATTCCTGGGTCAGACAGGGCACTTTTAATGGGGAATTTACTTTTACATTCTGCATTTCATCTGCCAGTTTATTTTCCTCAGTGAATATAGTGGAGAAAAAATATTTAATACTTTTGCTTTATCCTCGTCGCTCTCTGCAGCACCCCCCTCATTGCTATGTAGAGGGCCGACTCCTTCAGATTTTTATTTTTTACTATTTATATAATTGAAGAACAATGGAAGACCAGAAAAAAAGTAAAGAATGAAGTGCATATATATTTTTCTTGCAGTACTGAAGTACGCCCATATATGCTTTCATCAGAAATAATTGCAACAGTGCAGTGTGTATATATTTTTCTTGTTGCACTGAAATACGTTCCCATATGCTTTCAACAGAAATAACTGCAGAAGTGAAATGCGTATATATTTTTCTTGTAGTACTGAATAAGATACTTCGATGTAAGCCTCTAACATAACACTTGCAGCCCAATAACAAAAAGTTGGAATGACAGAGCTGTCTAATGACTATTTGGATCCCCAAATCATTATCTGCACTTGTAAATCACTTTCCTATCAATGTCCCTAGCGCCTTCTGACGTCTCTCCCTGCACTAAGATGCTGTGAAATGAATCCTCCCTATCCTTTCCATGCATTTGTAAATCACTTTCCTATCAATGTTCCTCGCGCCTTCTGACATCTCTCCGTTCACAAAGATGCTGTGAAATGATTTCTCCCTATCCTTTCCCTACACTTATAAATAGTTTTTTCTGTCTTTTTTTCCCACAATCGTTTTTCCACTTGCTGTCCCTAGGGTCTTTACACGTCTGTCCCTGCACTCTGAATGCTCGAAAATGTCTGACTATAAGATGGCTGACGCAATTATAGGGCTGTGACATCACAGGGCTTGCTAGCTGCTGATTAGCTGCATGCAGGCATGTTAATCTGGGTGATCTCGCCTTCCCAGAATTCCTTGCCCCATGTCCTCAGTCCTCACGCATATAGCCACCATTTTAGGAAAATTGCAATTCATTACCACGAAGCACAAGGAAATTTGCATTTGTTGCGAATCTAATTTTTTTCTGAAATTCGAATTCCACTTTGTCAGCTTCAACATTTTTCTATTGAACTATTAATGGAATTTGGCCAAATAATCCACCTAATTCCTGTCTGCACCACTCTGAATTAATAATAAACAATGGTTTTCATATGCAAAAAAAATCAAGGCAGTAAATTGCAAAGTTTTATTTCAGCCTTCATGGTTTTTTTTGGGAAAGAAACTGTCCCTGTTATGGGAAATTTGCAGCTTGGCAAATCATTGGTAAGGTTTCACAGATTTCGCTCATTTCCAAACACTTGTTCCTTGAATTGCAATTTAAATCTCTCAATATAATATTTTAACAAAGCATGATGGTTATGATGGAGAAACTGCTGAAAACTGCTTTCAAATCCAGTATTTCCAATGAATAATTTGTAATAATCCAATTTTGCCAAGAACAGTTATAAATAAAGTATAAAAAACTAATTGTAGATCGAAAAAATGTTTATCATTTTAGTTTTGTGCTAGTTAAACTCTGCAAAAGTCATTAAAATGGTATCAGCAGCCACATTACATTAGCATTTACACAACAATACAAAAGGGGATTAAAGCCAGAAAGACAAATGCAAGTTCTCAGAAAACATGTTATCAAAGGATTTCAAGTTGCTGTGTTACAATAGGACTCAAGAAAATGCAAAATGATATTATTTGTACCAGTGTTGGAAGAAGTAGATTACCAAAGTCCCTTAGTGGAGCTTGTTTGCAGAGTCTACCCTCTAACTGTACGAGCTTAAGGACCATTGTAATCTCATGCAGATGTCCTTGATAAAATTTCCAAAGAAGGATTACTTAAAAGCTTTACTGCGCAGTATGAAGTTTTAACTTTGAAACACGGTTCATGTGTTTCTAGCTTATTAGAAGACAAGCATTTTAGAGGATCTTACAATGTCAAGAATTCAATGTCAAAAACATAAGAGCAATATCCCATTTCTTGTTATATTTCTCTGGAACATTATTCTTTATTTTTTGGTGGTGTTTCACTCACTTCTTTAAAGGGAACTGGTGATGACGTCACATCACAATCACATGGTCCATCACGGACCATGTGATTGGACCATGTGATGTGACGTCATCACATGACCTTTAGACTGCAGCTAATGCTTGAAGAGAGAAGACAGATCGCCAACTACGCGTTTAAGTGGCTAAGGTGAGTTAAGTTTTTTTATTTTTAACCCCTTAATCCACATTCTAAAAAGCATTCTTTATTGAGAATGCTATTATTTTCCCTTATAACCATGTTATAAGGGAAAATAATAAAATCTCCAGAATACTCAACCCGAAACCGGACTTCAGTGATGAAGTCCGGCTTCGGGTCTGGGTACCAAACATGCAGATTTTTCACACGTGCGTGCAAAACGCATTACAAAAGTTTGCACACGCGCGGAAAAATCGCGCATTTTTCCGCAACGCACCCGCATCCTATCCGGGTGTCAAACGTGACGCCCGTGTGAAAGAGGCCTTAGTCCATCAGCTATCTCCATATACACACTTAGGGCTCATTCACACGACCATATGGTTTTGCTGTCCATTTTTTGCTTCAGTAGTGTTTCCTTTTCTGTTCCGTTTCTGTATGGTTTCCGTTTGTGATCCGTTTTTTGCGGATCGCAAACGGAAACAGAAGCATATAATATTGTTTTAACAGTAAGTATATTGAAAAATTGGGCTGGGCATAACATTTTCAATAGATGCTTCCACAAAAATGGAACGAATATGGAAGACATTCAAATGCATTCCGTATGCATTCTGTTTTTTTTTACAGTCCCATTGACTTGAATGGAGCCGCAGAACATGATTTGCGGGCAATAATAGGACATGACTCAAAATGTCGCGGAACGGAAAAACGGAAATGCGGAAATGTAATGCATATGGAGTGCATTCCGTTTCTTTTGCAGACCCATTGAAATAAATGGTTCTGTATACGGACGGTATACTGAATGCATAAAATGGCCCGTATATGGAACGCAAAAAAATTTTGTGTTAACAAGCCCTTTCACAGAGAATTTTATCAATCAATGTTGCTGAATGGACTGTCTTAAAGGGGTTGACTGACCTCAGCAAGTGGCATTTATCACGTAGAGAACGTTAATACAAGGCACTTACTAATGTATTGTGATTGTCCAAATTGCCTCCTTTGGTGGCTTGATCTTTTTTTGGCCAGGATCACAGGAATGCACATAGGACTCAACTTTTTTCTATAGTATGCAAGCACGACCACCGCTGCTGGACTGCAGGGTGGTCGTAACCTCTCTAAATGAGCAGTATAATGTGATGGAAAAATTTATCCAGCCAGCAAAGGAGGCAACATGGACAATCACATTACATCAGTAAGTGCCTTGTATTAACTGTTTACATGATAAATGCCATTTGCTGAAGTGAGACACAACCCTTTAAACTCAGAAAGTATAAAGATTTAAATGAAAAATTACAACTTTTAATGAATTGTTCCCAACAAAACTATACACTAAAGATAAGCAAATGTTGTTTGTTTTGTGTCTGAAACGTCAAATAAAAAAAAAAATGATTTGTACCCGAATCAATTCTTCACGAATTGAAATTGTTCCAATTGCCCTGAAAATGAGTATATACTAACCTCTAGTCTCCTAGGACTCCTAGGGTTTTTTTTAGAAAAAGGTGCTATATCTATTTCTTAATTTTTTTTTTTTACTATTTTTTCCTCCTTCTCTACCCCCTTCCTTTAATGCAATGAGAGCAATAGCAAATCATGTTATGCTTTTCCATATTACAAAGCTTCCAAACATTGTCCCGAATGGGGGACAGATGGTGTTTAAAAATACATGGTGTTATGGGAAAATTCAGTGGCTTGTTGCGACCAAGAATCCACAAATTTGGCCTTGAAGCAGGGCAGATCCCTGCCCCTGTTTATACACACACACACACACACACGTTAATGTCAGAAGACAGAGTGGCTCATTCTGCTTAAGTGTCAAAAAATTACTCTTTAACAGGGACAGAATGGCATTACATGCCCCATAAGAATAGCTAATATGAGAGAACAGTGTCTTGGACATTGTTAGCACCTTGTGCAAGCTAGTGCACTTATTTAAAAAGCATTGCATGACTAGGTTGACGATGTTCACCATGCAGGGAGCATGTGTTGTTTCCCCCAGGTTCAGGGAGGCCAGGATGTTCTGCCCATTGTAACTGTAACCTTGCTGCCGGACTGTGACTTAAAAGCAGCCCTGGCACACAAACCTCACCAGCCACAAACATGAAATGGCTACACAGCAAGACAGGTGTGGATCACTATAGGTACATTGTTCAAGCTGCTAGAAGTTTCTTGAGAGTGCAGAAAATGGTTGGCACTCCAGAACATTACAATAGCTTTATATGCAGATAGAGTGCTCCGATATATTCGAGATTCCGAAAACAGGCAATTAATTATGCACAACTTCACATTTTAGCAGGTCTGACTACATATTACTGATTAGTGCACTAAGTATTGTTGTGAACTTGTGACATTACAGCACTATGTATGTATGTATGTATGTAGCATACATACATACATACTTACATACATACAGCACTATGTCTGTAGCATGTATATATGGACAGCAGAACCTATCACACTACCTAACACCCTGCACAACTACACTATATCACAATCTAACCTACACTAACTACCTCCCCCTAACTATCTGTAATATATATACTAAATAACTGTCTAATGTAATGTGACACAGTAAAGCACAGAGCACAGCAATGACACTGCTGTCTCTCTCAAAAATGTGATAAACTGTAGAAAATGGCTGCTGGGGAGGTTCTTGTATACTAAAGGGGTAGGCAACTTTCCTATTAGTTGCTAGGGATGTTGCTAAGCTCAGACAAAGACATTGCAGCCTTCTCATTGGCCCACCAGCAAAAAGGGAGGTTACTGATGAAAAAATATAGAATATTCGAAAATACGAATATATCACTATATTCTAAATATACGCGAATTCTCGAAGTTGCGTTATTTGCGATTTATATTCACGCCCAACACTTCAGCAACTAGCAACACTACAACTGTTATGAAAGCACAGCTCCATGCCCTAACAGCAGCATGCTGGGAGTTTGTCTCACAAATAAAAATCTGTCTCCGCCCTCTTGCTGATCTCAGGTAACAGTAAAATGAGTATACAGGTAGTTGGTGTTCCTGCTGCATTTTTACTTCATGTCCAGGCTCTTTTCTAGTCCACTGTGATTACTTGGTTGTAGCATAGTGTTTCTGATCCTGTCCCTCCATTGCTGCTGCACAAGTCTGCAGGCTCACTGCAATCTACACTCTGCAGTTCCAAGTTATTGCCTTGTTCCTGTACAGGTCTGCTGGCTCACTGCAAACTAGGGTTGCCATCTTTCCCTAGAAAGCATACTGGGCAAATTAAGCCACACTCGAAAAAAGGGTGTGGTTGTGTGGGTGTGGCTTAACACCGATTGCTTGACAGTTGACACCAATGGTTTGCCACCCTTTTTTGTAAGTAAAACTAGTTTTTTCCCCCTGTTTTTTTTAAAGGTAATATGTCATCCCAATTGTGGACAATTGTCATACAGTAATACATGTGTAGTCCTGCAGATAGGCAGTCCAAATCACTATTTGTTATTTCCTTCAACCCTCAGTTCCCTCACTATCTGCACCCAAAGCAGACTGTGCTGTTCTACCATATTGAAGAGGACTCCTGTTCACGGCAGTCCAGACTGTGTATTTTAGTGCAGCTCTGACAGTGAGTTAACTGGACGCAGTTAACAGTGAGTAAAAGTATTTTTTCTGAAATTTAAACACAGAGATGCAGTTAAATATCCCAAATCTATCTCCTTTCAGAAACACACTTTACAAATTCATAGTGGTAATAAATGCATTTTATGCAGTGTAATGTGTTTAAACTACATGCTCTAAAGATTTGAGTGCAATTATTTGGCAGTGATGCAAGATGAATTGTTAACTGGACACTGTGATGCAATTGTCTTCAGTTACATGGTAATAATTTACGTTACTGATATGGAGTGTGTTTGCTGCTGTTCATTATGTACTCCCTATATTGCAGCAATGTATGTGTTCAGTAACACATCTACGGTAATGGCGTTGCCATATTATTTTTATTGCCGGAAAATGATTAAGCATTTAAAACTTCGGTGTGATTGCAATTTTTTTGGCAGTGATTAGTGTTGAGCGACCATGCGCGGCCGAACACCAGTTCGGCACAAGCATCGCTATGATCGACACATGGCGGTATTCGGCCGAATATCGAATGTGCTCGAGCACAATGCTTGAGTCTCCTCCCTGCATGTTTCTTGGCTGCTACGCAGGCAATAAACGTGCAGGTAAGTACTGCCCTCACTGGTATGCTGTAGCCATGTTAGTTACTGGCATTACAGTGATTGCCTGGCCTGAACGCGAAATCGGGATGGCGCGTGTTTGGCTCTGTCTTAGTCCGGGAGAGCTGTGCATAGGAAGGGACAGACAGTGTAGGGAGTGATATTGGACAATTTTCATTAGAAAAACTTTTCAGAGACCTAAAAGTCATTTTAAGGACTATTGTTTGTGACAGCAGCAATAAATATTTGTAGCGCAACCTGCGCAAAATTGCTAAAACTTTACAGACCCAAAATTCCTTTTAAGGACTATTTTGTGTGGCAGCAGCAATATATTTTTTTAGTGCATCCTGTGCTAAATAGCATCTAATAGGCTGCTGCCGACAGTTAAATAATCTGCGCCACATCTCCTGTGTAAAGTGTGCGCACCCCAAAAATATCTGTGACATACAGTGTACTTTTTCAATAGACATTGTCCGCTTCTGACAGTGACATTACCAGTGCCACTTCTCCAGTGTACCGTGTGCGTGAAAAAAAATGTATCTGTGGCATACAGTGTACTTTTTCAATAGATGGTATCCG
This sequence comes from Bufotes viridis, assembly GCA_033119425.1. Classification (NCBI taxonomy): domain Eukaryota; kingdom Metazoa; phylum Chordata; class Amphibia; order Anura; family Bufonidae; genus Bufotes; species Bufotes viridis. Next base: position 63,002,556 of record CM065597.1, read on the forward strand.
CTTCTGACAGTGACATTACCAGTGCCATATCTCCAGTGTACCGTGTGTGCAGAAAAAAAAATGTATCTGTGACATACAGTGTACTTTTTCAATAAACGGTGTCCGCTTCTGACAGTGACATTACCAGTACCACATCTAAAGTGCAACGTGTGGCCGTAATGCTGATGGTGCACGCAGAGGCTGGGGCCCTGGGCGCGTTGAAACTGTGCCTGCTGCCAGAGCACAAGAAAAACAATCATCCACGATACCTAGCTTAATCTCCCAGTTTGCATGGCGGCGCAGGACACCACTCTTGAAGTCAGACCAGTGCGACCAGGTGGTTGGTTGGATTTCAGCAGATAATTCTTCCAGTCGGTTAAGCACCTCCCTGTCTTCCACCAAGTCAAGTCTCAGTAGCCAGGAGTCTGGTCAATACAATCTTCCTTCCTCCCACCATGGAGGGTCTGGGCAAACAAGTGATCCCCCACTCGAATATTCCGAGGACATCTTTTCATTACCATTCCTTCATTTGGCCCTCTTGCCAAGCACACTTGAAGAGGGACAGATCTTGTGCCCTTATTCCCAACCTCTTGAGCATCCACAGTCACAAGACGACGGTGGGGAATGGCAATTACTGTTTAATGAGGTGGATGATAAGACACAGTTGCCAATAAGTCAATGGCAATTACTGTCTCAAGAGGTTAATGAAGAGGATGAGACACAGTTGCCAATAAGTCAACGGCAATTACTGTCTCAAGAGGTTCATGAAGAGGATGAGAGACAGTTGTCAGTCACTGAGGTTGTGGTTAGGTCAACAGGTCAGTAGGATGAGCAGAATGAGGAAGTGGAAGAGGAGGTGGTGGACGATGAAGTCACTGACCCAACCTGGGAAGGTAGAAAGCCAAGCGAGGACAGCAGCACTGAGGGGAAGGGATCTGCAGAACCGCAACAGGCTGGAAGAGGAAGTGGGGTGGCAAAAGAGAGAAGGAGGGCCACACCAAACAGGCCCACAATTGTTCCATGGAGCACCATCCTTGCGGAAATCTCCCTTGCCAAGGGGTAGGTGTTACACAGTACGGCGCTTTTTTGAGGAAAGTCCGGATGACAAAAGAATAGTAGTTTGCAACCTGTGCCATACCAAAATGAGCCGAGGCGTGAACACTAGCAACCTCATCACCACCGGCATGATCCAACACATGGCATCCAAGCACTGTAATAAGTGGGGCGAACGCCTGGGTCCACAATCAGTGTCTGCTGGTCACACCACTGCCTCCTCTTTCCCTATGTTATGTGTTGGACAATACCCTGTCAAAGGCGCAGGCCCAGATGCCTCCCGCCCTGCACCTGGACCTTTGCAAGCACCATCAGCTACCATCTCCGCTTCCGTGTCCTAGCGCAGCATCCAAATGTCCTTACCCCAGGCCTTTGAACTCAAGTGCGAATACCCAGACACCCAAACAGGCCATAGCAAAAAATGCACAGCTTTTTACATTTCTGGGCCTGGAAATGTTTCCCTTTAGGCTTGTGGACACTGAGGCCTCCCGCAGTCTGATGTCGGTGGCCGTTCCGCGTTACGCAGTCCACAGCCGCCACTATTTTTCAAGGTGTGCCATGCATGCCTTACACCAATATGTGTTCCATAACATCATACGTGCCCTGACCAACGCAATTACTATGAAGGTCCACTTAACCACTGAAACATGGACAAGTGCATTCGGCTAGGGACGCTACATTTCCCTGATGGCACACTGGGTGAACATTGTAGAGGCCGGGAGCGAGTCGTACCCTGGAATGGCACAGGTGCTACCGAAGCCAAGGATTGTGGGCCTTACGTCGATCAGGGTCTCCGCCAGCACCTACTTCCACCTCCGAATTATCAAATTATCCACGTACAGCACCAATCAGCCATCAGTCATTAGCTGGAAGCAGAGTAGCACTGCAGTGGGGAAGCGGCAACAGGCCGTGCTGAAGATGATATGTTTAGGGGACAAACAGCACACCGCTGCAGAGCTATGGCAGGGGATAAGAGATCAAACTGAGCTGTGGCTCTCGCCACTCAACCTACTACCAGGCATGGTTGTGTCTGATAATGGCTGTAACTTCAACTTAGTGGTTCAGCAGTTTCTAAAAAACCAACCACAATTTGCCTAAGCACATTTCCGCAAGTCATCGACAGCTTCAGCTGGTCTGTCAAAGATGCAGCAGCGCTTGAAATTGCCAGCTAACCAGCTGTTGTGCGACGTGAGCACCTGCTGGAATTCGACAGTCCACATGTTGGCTAGGCTTTGTGAGAAGCAGAGGGCATTAGTGGAATACCAGCTGCAACATGGTCGTCGCCTTTCCAGTCAGCTTCTGCTATTCACAATGGAGGAGTGTATGTCTGACCTCTGTGAGGTTTTAAGAAACTTTGAGGAATCAATACAGATGGTGAGCGGCGATAACGCTATTAACAGCGTAACCAGCCCACTTCTGTGTCTAGTCAAATGCTCGCAGCTCACAATTAAGGATGGCGCTTTGCAAGTAGAGGAGGTGGAAATGGGGGAAGACATTACACAGGGTGATAGCCAGACCACCCTCAGTTCGTCTTCTCAGCGCGAATTGGACATTGAAGAGGAGGAGGAGGAGCAGCAGGAGACGGTTGCCTCCGCTACAGAAAGTAGTACCAATGGAAGTTTAATTCCATCTGTTCAGCGTGGGTGGGCAGAAGAGGAGGAAGAGGATGAGGAGATTGAAAGTCATCCTCCTGATGACGACAGCGAAGTCTTGCCTTTTGGTACTCTGGCACACATGTCTGACTTCATGTTAGGCTTCTTTTCCCACAACCAGCGCGTTATACGCATTTTAGACAACACGGATTACTGGTTGTTCACCCTTCTCGACTCCGCTACAAAGAGAACTTCTCATCTCTCAGTCCTCTAGGGGAAAGGACGAACAAAACGGTGCAATACCAGAAGGTCCTTGTTGAAAAATTGCTCCCAAAATTTCCATAGTTCCTTGGGCAACTGAGGAGGGGAGACAAGGGGAACACACAGCAGTTCCAACAGAGGCAGGGCAACACTCTCTAAAGCCTGGGAAAGTGTCATGACAAGCCGCCAGCACCCTCACCCTGATGCGTGGCCTAGTGTCACAAGAAGGGAAAATTTTTGGAAGATGGTGAAGTAGTACATAGCAGACCGTATCAACGCCCTCAATGATTCCTCGCTGCTTTACAACTACTAGGTGTCCAAGCTGGACACGTGGCACGAACTGGCGCTCTACACCTTGGAGGTGCTGGCCTGCCCTGCCGCCAGCGTTTTTTTCTGAGCAGGTATTTAGTGCTGCTGTGGCATGATAACAGATAAGCGTATCCACCTGTCAACTGAAAATGCTGACAGGTTGACTCTTAGAAAAATGAACAAGGCCTGGATTGCCTCTGACTTCGACTCCACTAGAGCAAAGCTGATGAACAGAAAGGCACTTTAAATGTGTTGTTTATAATGTACTGAATACACTGTATTCCCATGCACCCCTTCCACCACAAAAAAGGTCAGCTCACCTGCAGGCCCGCGCATATAATTTTTTAGAGTATATTCAGAAAAAAAGTCGCGCTGCTGTTTCAGGAGAAATCCAGGTTCCCTTACAACTATATTCACACAGCGAACAAAGAAAGCCGGTCACTCTTCTACCAAGAGTGAAGAGTGACCGGCTTTCTTTGTTCGCTGTGTGAATATAGTTCCAAGGGAACCTGGATTTCTCCTGAAACAGCAGTGCGACCTTTTTTCTGAATATTGTCTGCATGGTGTGAACAGGACACACAACACACCGGGAACCGCGAAGCTGAAAAAGGAGGCACAGTATTTTGAGACTTTCTATCTTTATAATTTTTTAGAGGGTCAGCTCACCAGCAGGCCCTCACCTACAATCTTTTACAGGGTCAGCTCACCTACAGGTCTTTGCATATTATGTTTGAAAGGGTCAGCTCACCTGCAGGCCCTCGCTTTTTTAGAGGGTCAGCTCACCAGCAGGCCCTCACCTACAATCTTTTAAAGGTTCAGCTCATCTACAGGCCCTCACATATTATGTCTTAAAGGGTCAGCTCAACTGCAGGCCCTCGCATATAATTTTTTTTACAGGGTCAGCTCACCTACAGGCCCTGACATATAATTTTTTAGGGGGTCAGCTCAACTGCAGGCCCTTGCATATAATGTTTTACAGGGTCAGCTCACCTACAAGCCCTCACATATAATTTTTTACAGAGTCAGCTCAGCTACAGGCCCTCGCATATAATATTTTTACAGGGTCAGCTCACCTACATGCCCTCGCATATAATTTTTTACAGGGTCAGCTCGACTGCAAGCTCTCGCATATAATCTTTTACAGGGTCAGCTCACCAGCAGGCCCTCCCCAACAAGTCCAGTCTCACTATCCAAGAGTCTGGTCAACACAATCCGCACCCTCACGGCACACTGGGTGAACGTTGTGGAGGCAGGGATCGAGTCGGCTGCAGGCACCAGACTTGCCCTCCAATAGATCCTTGTTAAAGTATTTCAAGTTTCCTCATTCTAATTACAAGGCCTAGAAAGAGTCCTGTATTGTTATTTTTCATTGCTACCTCCCCGAGTTGAGAGTGGGTAATTTGCGCGCCTGCTGCCTTCCTTGGATGTGGTAGCCGTTTTTTTAGGCTCCCTCTCCGGAATTGAACCCTGATTCCCCGTTACCTGTGGTCACCATGGTAGGCGCAGAAAGTCATATCGAAAATTGATAGGGCAGACATCCGAATGGATCGACGCCGTCACGGGGACGTGCGAGCTGCCCCAGGTAATCTAGAGTCACCAAAGTGGCAGCAGGCCCATAACTTTTTTAATAGTCAGCAAAGCAGCTGGCACTCGCCCATAATTTTTTCAATGCTCAGCTCAGAAGCAGGCCCTCAACCATATTTTTTTTCTATGGTCAGCTCAGCAGCAGGCTCTTACACATAATTTTTTCCATGGTTAGATCAGCAGCAGGCCCTCACCCCTAATGTTTTAAATGGTCAAATTAGCAGCAGGCCCTCGCCCATAATTTTTCGATGGTCAGATCAGCAGCAGACCCTCGCCCATAATTTTTTCGATGGTGTGGGGAGTTGCTCTGGTAGACAGCGGTGCGGGTGCAGTACAGAGGCAAAGAGAGTCCAGTGAGTGCAGCAAACAGTGTTTTATTTCACACTTGCACAAACAAAACTCAAAACAGTCACTTAGTGTTACTTCACACACATAGCAAAAACTTGAGGCAAAACAAAAGTCCAAGACGGGATCAAATCACCTGTGTGGTTTAGGTACGTGTTCACACCCGGCTGTCAGCCCAGCCGCAGGAAAGTCCAACCTCAGGCTTCCAGGCACACTGCACGCCTCTTTGCAAGCTCTTGCTTCCAGCCCTGAGAGCTCCACAGAACACCAGCAGTTTCCAGGTTAAATCACCTCAAATCCTAGGTGTCAGTTCACACCTGGCTGAATGCTCAGCAACACAAAAAGTCCACTGACCGTCTTTACATGGCCTGCTCTCCTGACACACAGGTCTCAGCTTTTCAGCCCAGCACATCGCTCGGATCCCAAACACAGAGAGAGAGAGCTTTGCATAAACCCAGCTGTCTTTTTTAAAGGCAGCTAGGTATTATCCCCAAAAACCCGGAATGGCACCTAAAATCCGGTCCAGTATTTGCCCTCACCTGGCTGCAATCAACCCAGCAGCACAGGCTGAGAGGAAAATACCTGTTTTTTACCACCAAACCTCTCACTGTGTCACAATGGTCAGATCAGCAGCAGGCACTCGTCCATAATTTTTTCAATGGTCAGCTCAGCAGCAGGCCCTCAACCATATTTTTTTTCTATGGCCAGCTCAGCAGCAGGCTCTTACACATAATTTTTTCCATGGTTAGATCAGCAGCAGGCCCTCACCCCTAATGTTTTAAATGGTCAGATCAGCAGCAGGCCTCCACCCATCATTTTTTTGATGGACAGATCAGCAGCAGACCCTCACCCCTAATGTTTTAGATGGTCAGATCAGCAGCAGGCCCTCGCCTTTAATTTTTTCGGTGGTCAGCTCAGCAGCAGGCCCTCAATCATAATGTTTTAGAGGGTCAGCTCAGCAGCAGGCCCTCAACCATAATTTTTTTGATGGTCATCTAACCAGCAGGCACTCTCCCATAATTTTTTTAATGGTCAGCTAAGCAGGCCCTTGCTCCAATTGTTTTTGAGCGTCACCGCCCGGCCATCAATTATAATTTTTCAAGGGTGTGTATGATGCCCTCCTTTATGTGTAACAAAGGGTGTATTGTAGTGCCGGTTCCTTGTAATTTTTGGCAGCCCTTTCACTTTATATACAAGTAAATATACAGGAAAGAATGTTTCCTAAAAAATTTCCTCTAAAATCGATTTTATTTTTGGTTTTGTGCATATTATTGTCAGTCTGTAAAAGTGGCATACTACTCGGACAACATCGTTCCCAGCAGCGACCTGGGAGTCCAAAATGAATTCAGACATCATCCCCATGCTGTTCCTGAACCATTTTGGTGGTGTTTCCATCAATTTCTCTTTTCTTTTGAACCAGGCACCCTCCCCATGGGGTGCCTGGTTTAATGCTCGGGTTCTCTCATTGACTTGCATTTTACTTGGGTGCTCTGTAGAGCACCCGAACATTCTGATGTGTGCGGCCCGAGCACTTGGGTGCTCCATCAACACTAGCAGTGATTCCAGGCATCTGTTTAACTAAACACTGTGATGCATTTGCCTTCAGTAAGAGCTGCATATAATTTGCATTACTGATGTGAAATGTGTTTTCTGCTGTACCTTATCCACCCCTCATATTGCAGCAATGTATGTATTTAATAACACAGCTATGGTAAAGGTGTTGCCATATTTTTATTGCAGTGCAATTATTGAATATTTTTTTTTAAAGACACTGTGATACAGTTGCCTTCATTAACATGGTAAGAATTTGCGTTACTTATGTGAAATTCATTTGCTGCTTTATCCAATCCACCCATTATATTGAAGCAATGTACAGGTTCAGTAACATGGCTATAACGTACAGAGATGCCCAGTTACAAATGGTAAATAGAAACTGGTTTCTAGAAAAAAAGGGTGATTCCTCAGTACTTACAAGAATGTAGAGAAACTACACAAAGCAGACTGATATTCTGTTCCTTCTTCATAGATACCACCCTGCTGGGTGCCCCCCTGATTGGCTGATCCAGGCTGTATCCAGGCCACCCCTCCACTTTTTCTCCCAGTGTCATGTGACCATCTTTCTTCTTCCTTCCTCATGGTTTTTCCCCCCAACATGGACAGTAAAATGGTGCCATGTGCCATGAACCGAATGCAATTCATCCGAAACAATTCAGAAAAGTTTTGGATTCATTTGTTAGATGACTTTTTTTGTGAAGTTTTGAACAAATCTGGTTAGTTCAAAGTTGATTCGCCCATCCTTACTATGGCACATATCAATATGCACATACCAATACCTCTAAATATGCTGCTAGCAGATTGCCATGCAATTTGTTGTGACAGGTTCTCTTTAACCTCATTTTCATCCTCATGGGTATGCTGCATACATAACATTGTGGAAAGAGTTTTCTTCATGGGTGGAGAGTCCTGCCAAACAATGAATTAATATTATCATTAGAGAACACTGTGTATGCTACCCTTAAGGGATATTGTTTTCTATCTGGGATATCAACAGAGTTTACTGCCAAATAAATAAAATAATGAATTAAATATGCTGACTGCAGTAATGCAGTACTCCAGGAAAATAGTTATTTGACAGTTATTTGAGTTTATGTGACATGAGAAGAATGTTGGGAGAACATGTTGCTTCATAAGTTATAATGGTGTTGATGATGAAGGTAGTAGTGGTAGAAAGTAGTAGTACAACTGCTGAGTAGATATCAAAAGTATATATCAATTAGAGGTGGCTATAGAATACGCTGTGCTAATGATGGTAGTCTAAGAGCTGCAGGGAATTGATTACCATATTAACTTATAGGAAGAATGATAAAAAAGATACTGTATTTTTCATCCCATAAGACACACTTTTTTTCCCCCCTAAAGTGGGGGAAGCGCTCATTAGTACCGGAGGACCGGGAAGCGGTGAAAGCTCTGTACTCACCCATTCCTGGTTCTCAGCTGCCGGCTGGGTGCTGATGATCTGAGGCATGGGGGGTAAACAAAAGGCTGTGGGCTGATGATCTGAGGCACAGGGTCTGATTAAAAGGCTGGGGGCTAATAAAATGATGCTAGGTGCTGATTAAATGAGACTGTGGGCTGATTAAATGAGGCTGTAGGCTGATTAAATGAGGCTGGGGGCTGACTGAATGAGACTAGGGGTTGATATGAGGCATGGGGAGCTGATATGAGGTATGGGGGTCACATCCCAGGTCTGAATGGAGGTCATATTTATATTGTGGCTGTTATCTGATTGGGGGTCATTCACATTGGTGTCTGAGCTAAGGTCTAATTGTGGGTCTGATCTGAGGTCTTATTGGGGTCTTATTAACATTGGGGGTCTGATCTGAGGTCTGATTGAGGGTCTTATTAACATTGGGGGTCTGTTTGGCACTGTGAGCTGAGGTCTAATAAAAAATATTTTTTTCTTGTTGTCCTCTTCTAAAACCTAGGTGCATCTTATGGGCTGGTGCACCTTATAGGGTGAAAACTACAGTAAATTTATGAGAAAAACCATTGACAATGGCCTAGCGTGGCAATTTTCTCCTCACAGTATGATCCATTTTTATCCATATGTATGTTGTGCAAATAGAAGTTCAGCTACAGCTATGTGAGCACAAATGTACAACTCTTTAACCTGTGTGTTACTGTCTGTAGTGACCCCAGAGGCTTTTGGCATTTCCCTGTGTGCTGATTTTTCAATAGTGGCTGGGTTACTTTGTCAGTAGTGACCCCAGAGGTTTCCTAGTTCTTATTTCTGTTTTTGTTTTCGGATCAAAGAAGAAAGAGCATAAGGAGGGTGTACTGTTATAATGGGATTTCACTTGTACCACTGTACTCTCTGCACCAGCGTCAGTAGCTTGTAGTTTTGGATTTGTGCCATTTTGTTCAGTGATGGTTCATGTTGCCACTACTCCGTGTATCCTGGTCCTGGTTACTTGTGGTGTGAATAGTGTCAATGTGCTTGTACTCCTCCTGCCCAGTTCTGTATTGCAAGAATAAATAATTCCCTTGCGGTGTGTGTCTGCATCTGTTCAACTAATCAGTGCTTTAAGTCTACTATATAGTCCTGAGTTCTGTTTCAGTTTGGTGAATGTCTCTTGAGTGCTGTGACCTGTCCTGGTTGTGTAATCATGTCTATCCATCTGTTTGTGTGTGCCAGCTTAAGCCCTCATTTCTGTACTGTTGTGTCTGTACCATGTCCTGTAGTGACTTTGTGTCTTGCGCTTCCATCTGCCAAGATGTCCTAACCACTGCCATCCAGTACCTGCTATGTATGTCTGTGCTCCAGAAGTCTGTTCCTGAAGTCTGTGTGTTGATGTTCGCGAAGCCTGTATGTCTGTCTATTGTGGATTTTGTGTCTGCTCGTAAGTATGCAGATCTTATCAAGTGTGTACTGGTTCCTGGAGCTCTTACCAAGTGTGATTGGGTTCTGACAGCACCTACCAAGTTTGAATGGGTTCCTTTGTAAATCTGCATGGGTTCCTGATCTGTTCATCTGCTAGTGCTTCATGTTTTATGCCATGCTTGCATTTCTGGTGTTGTCCCTAGTGTATCTGACCATAGCAGATCAGCTGCCAAGTACACAGGGACCTTCACAGAATGTATTGGTATGAGTGCTAACCTGTAGCAAAGTCCACATCCCTGTACAAGGATTAAAAGTTAGATAACGGAGAGGAGCCAGAATAATGCTCTTAGAGTTTGGCAGAATGTCAAACCAGTTATTTGGCACAATGGTTTCATAAGCATGGTCCATATGCATGTCCTTAACTGCAACCTACAGGCACAACATAGAAAAAAGGCCCTGACTCATCATACCTTCACTCCAAAATTCTGGCTTCAAAACGTCACAAAATTTAGCTTTTTGAACTTTTTGGACTTTTTTAGCCACTCTAGTTTAGAAATATGTGGGGGAAAGTGGGTGTGGTTAGCTATGTTAATGAGTTTCACTCAAGATTTATCACGGAGACTTTTAAAAAAAAGTCACAATCTCACTCCGGTAGGAGGCTGGAGTAGGAAAACTGGAGTAGCTTTTCTAGACAAAAGTGATAGGTTTAAGTATAAGACGTGACATTTCATAAATGTGTCATAAAGTACTCCAACGCTCAAGCAAAACTGACTTCAAATATTACACACATGATAAATTCACAAAGCTTGTAACATAGAAACAAAACTAGCTACAGAAGCAGTAAAACCTGCTGTCTTACGCTGTTTACATAGCTCACTTGCACTGCTATGGGAGTTATGCTGAGCATCAGTCACTCGGCCAGTTTAGTAACTCCACCTCCCTGGGACAGTGCTTAGTCCCATCTCAGCCATGAAACGGCACGATTGGGCAACCTCTTTAGCCTACCCCTGCAGTGTTATACTTAATGTTATAGAGGTTTCCAAAATTGGAAATTTGACAACTATTGCACAATAATAGCAGATCATTTATAACAATAAAATAAACATAGCACTTGCAAACATAATAAGTAAGTATCCAATCAGCTATGCATATTATTTACATTTCTGTGTAATTACAGCTTTCAGATCTTGCTTTTACTAAATCATTCATTTGCAGGATTTTTTCTTCTTTCACTAAACTGACATTTTTCTTGTTTTGTGGTGACTGGAATAGAATTTGATTAACTTGTTTGATGTTTATCAGCATGATTATATCTTATTTATAAAGCTAGAAATCAATATGGCAATGGTAGAAACATTCATGCAGATTAAAGATATATAATTTAAAAAATATATTCTCATTCCATCATGATTCATCTGTATTACTTCTTGAATGGGAAATACACAAACAAAAAACTTTTTTGATAAGCCATAAATACATTTCAGTAAGTCACAGTCCTTTGGCACTGCAAAGGATCATTTCCTTTTTTTTTTTTTACTTTTGTGTCAGATTTTAAAGGGATTATGTAATCAAAAAATGACCTATTTTTAAATCATGTTTTTATGTTTAATATATTTTTTAAAAATGTGATTATTTTTTATTTTTCATGTCAATATCTAAATATCTGTATTTGAAAAAAAAACATAAATTCCCGCAGTTTTCACACTGGCCACTAAGCCTAATAATAGGTGCTACCTCTTGACTGAACAGATCACTTCACTGCAGTTAACCACTTATCTGTAATTCTAATACTGCCTACAATGATATCACCTCTGTGTATAGATAATACAGGAGCCACCATTCACAATAAGTGATTGTCAAATCTTATCTATTCTTTCCTTGTACAATGACCTCTGCACAGTTCATAGAACATGCCTAGAAAACTCTCCCATAGAAGTAACTGAGGTCCCCTCCTGGCTATTGTGTCTATGACCCCTGGGGCTGCTGTTAAGCAATTTTCCTAATGCTTTGTAAATGCTGTTAAGAAAAGCCCAGGTACTTAAGTTGACCCCATAATCATGTTCAGGAAATAGTATAAATAAATCTGCGATTAGAAAATAAAAATACATAAAAAAGTATATGTGTTGCTATTTGATTTTAATTGGCAGATAACATTTATGGTGTTAAGTAATATAATTTGGTGAACAGTGTTGCATGATTAAAGCCTCGGAACTTGATAGTAAAAATAAATAAAAATGTGTGTGTGTATATATATATATATATATATATAATTTTTTTATTATCATTTTTTTTTTCATTTAACTTTCATTTTGAATTTTCAACTATATTTAAACTGCTGCATATATATTAAGTATCTTTAATTAAAAAAAAAACTAAATACTGTAAACTACACCAGAATACCATAGACATTTATAGAAGAAAAAAAGGTTAAAGACTAACTCTTTATCTTTTTATAAGATGTGCTCCTTTTTTCACCTATAAGATGCCTGCCCATCTCTCTTGCCTCATGCACTGGCTGATTGTTTTAACTTAAAGCCTTTTTATATGGTCCAGGCATCAGGTGAATGCACAATCTAACAAAAGTTCCTTCTTCATTATTTCACAGTATAAACATCCCACTAATCAACATTTTCTCTTTTGTTGGCTAATTGGATCTTTTATGAAGGCTTTGTGACACTAGTTTGAATGGTAAATTCCGTACAAGAGTCAGAGATTAAATGGATTTTTGTTATCACTATGGGTACAGTCAGATTTTATGGATTCACTGTGGATTTGCATTGCCCATTCTGAAGGCATCATCTATATGTAGTAGAAAATTCTTCCGTGGAATAACTAGTATTCTGTAGATCTTCCAATCCGCAGCATATTTTTTGCAGAAATGCACTGGATTTTCAAAATGGATTTTACCTCTTCAATGAACTTGCTGTGAATCCAGAGCTAAATCTGCATAAATTATTATGCAACTAGATTCATCCTGAGAGTGTCACGTTCGGGTGTGGGAGGGAAACACCACACCGAATATAGGAGGGAAAGGGGTGAGAGAATAAGGCCTGAAAACTAGGGAAAGGAGAAAGACATCTCCTAGTAAAACTCTAATTAAAGTCCTGACTAACTACCAGTATGAACAGACCCCAGAGGTAGGTGAGTTCATACACAGGAATACCTAATGTCCTAACTCACCCTATAGGACTCTGGTACTAATGTCAGGACTGAGACAACCTATTCCTCCAAAAGGAAGGACAAACAGGAGTCTCCCTCAGGCCTTAATATCAAAGACAGGGAAAAGCAATACACAGAACTCAAACCAAAACACAAAAAGGGAAATGAAAGACTTAACTTCAAAGGAGCAATGGAAGCAACAGGAACTCTGCCGAGATACAAAACTGAAACTGAAGCTATAAACTGTACAGCATAGTGGGAGATGCAACTATAAATAAGGAATGTAAAATGACCACATTAGAAACACCTGAGGCAAGGGGTGTGGCCATTACCAGAAACAACAAAGACGCCTATTGATACACCAGGAGACCTGTCAGATCAAACCACGTGTTGCCAGTCTCACCGATCTCCTGCCACCTGTCACGGGAACGTCCGTGACAGAGAGATCAAATTTAAGAGGAAGTTCATAGATATCAAGGGAGGAGGAAGGAGCTGCTGCTGCTGTAGACAGGCAGAGGTAAACGGACAGACACACTGCTGCTGCTTCTAGGGCATGTGCTACTACCTCACACCTGTGCTGGATTCAGAGCAGTCTTTTCTCTGTGGTGTGGATGGATGGGAATATCATAGCTGCTAATCTCTTTTAAAGCTAAACTCAGAGAAAGCTGACAATTAAAATGGGGCATGCAGTTGGTGGAAACTGCTAATAAATACAGGATACAAATCATATAATGCTCAGAAGTAGTGCTATTTCTCATGTACACTTACAAGTCACCTAAAATGACAGGTACTGTATGCTTTAAGAGATCATACTGTATGTGTAATATTTCAGCAATTTATCTTCCCTGAAATCAAAGACAAATCCACCACAAAATCTGCTTGTGTGGATGTTTGACACTTCTTAGTAACTGGGAAACTCTATTAAACTAACACACTCCACCACAAACTAAAGAGTAATACTACAGTCCTTACAAATTTGACAATCTTTATTCAGTATTTTAAAAAGCACATAAATTCATAAATAAATGTAGGGAGACTACTAAGTCACGTCATATGCAGTCATCTTCAATAATAATTTGAACACTGAAAGGGTGTCTATACGTGGCATTACTCTCTTATGCATACAAGTAGCGATATAACATGAAAATGTAAGGGTTATCTAACTGTCATGCCTTACTCCATCATTATAATTACTAATGCTGGATAAACAAATCCTAGGGCATAAGCAGCTACATAACTATCCACATAATATATCGCAATGAGCGGGAAAGTGACACATAACAACCTCTATCAATTCATAACATACCTAAAGTGCACGTATATATGGCAGACTTCCCCTCTACGCGTGTTTCGCGCTGAAGCTTCTTCGCCTCTTCGGGAGTATGAGGATGTTTGCTTTAGATTTTGCTCTGGATTTGGTAAGGTTTTCTAAGGTGTGAAATATGCAAATAAAAAAAAAAAAAGCTTATACTTTTCAGTGCAGGACCCAGTGAGGTGATTTCCCTGACATCACCTTCTGTCCAGCAACCAAGCAGAATCACACCGTGTTATGATTTTCCCCCATATCCAGACCCACAAAGCAGAATTTCCTTGTGCCTCGTGGTAGCGAATTAATTTTCCCTGAATGGTGGTAAAAAAATAAAATAAATCATACTTACCTAATCCATTTAATGGCTAAGAGTTGGCTGCCACCGTCGTGATTGAAGCTCTTGCACTAAATCCCGTTCGCGGTAGGACATCCCCGTGGGGTTCTGTTCCTTTCTGCACCACATCTCCGGATTTGTGGACCCATTCAAGTGAATGCGTCTGTATCTGTGATGCGGAATGCACACAGCTGAGCCCCTTGTATTGCGGAACCGCCGTATGCGGTCCGCAATACAGCCACGGAATGCATACATTTGTGTGCAAGAGGCCTAATGATGAGGATGAGAATGAAACCTAGGGATAGAGTATAACTGAAATTTTAATTAGTTGCCCATTAGATTTCATAGCTTTGTTTCTGAAGCCATTCTTCAAGGTTTTTGTCCTCATAGATACTCTTTTTTTAGATGTACAAGAGCTCACCACAAACAGCTGATTTTGCCAGCCAGTCAGACATTTGCTGCATGAAAAAGTAGTATTGCATGGTTACCCCACAGACAAAAGAACAGGTAAAATTCTAAAATAGATGTGGGTTCACATTACGTTTTTGCCATCTGTTTAAGTATACAAAATCAATGGCATCGGTTCACTATAAAGCTCCATTGTTAAAAAAAAATAAGTATACGTTCATTTTTCCTTTTTTTTTTTTTTTACAAAAGCATGGTGTGCTATGCTTTTTACCCATATTTTTTTTTCAGACGTATACGTCAAACAGATGACGAACACATGATGTGAACCTACCTTTCCAGAGCAGCTCTCTGCTTTAGTGGATTTATATTACGATCTACCCTCTATCATAGATTAGGGCATATTTCATTCAGATAGAATCAATTCAGACCCAAATGTATTGATTTTTTAACTCCCAGAATTGGATATATATTTTTTATCAGTGGCGTTGCGAGGGGGGTGCGGCAGGTGCGGGCCACACCGGGTGACACCACTGATGGGGTGACACCACCATGAGATGAGCGCTTGCATTATGGAAGTGCTCATCTCTCTACATTCATCTGTATCAGATACAGATGAACACTGCAGCAGGGCAAGGGAGAGGCGTCTCCCTTCCCTGTTCCTCTGATAGGCTGCTGGCACAAGGCCAGCAGCCTCTCAGAGGCCGGCGCAGGTGGCACGACGACATCATTGCACCGCCTGAGCCGTACTGCTTGGGACACAGGACAGAAGAGACCTGCATCGCATCGCTGCCAAGGAGGTAAGTACAGGGCCGGCGCATCCTATAGGCTGACTAGGCAGCCGCATAGAGTGCCCCTTAGTAAAGGGTGCTGCTAAGAGCACCGGCCCCCTTCATGCTGCAGCCGCCTGAGCGCTCTATATTGAGCCTCTGGCGGCTGCAGCACTGCCCGGGCTGGTGCGTCCATGAGGGCGCACTACTCAGGAGCAGCAAGAGGAGAGGAGCTGACAGGAGAGAAGCGCTCAGTGCTCCCTTCTGTCAGTCCCACATTGTAGCGTGGCTGAGCCCTGTATGGTCTCGGCCACGCTACAGGAGACAGATGCTCACTGTACCCGGACGGACTGACATGAAGTGCGCACACAGTGTGTGCTTCCTGTCAGTCCGCCCGGGTACAGGAAACTAAAGCTCCTGTACCCATGGCCACGCAACACTAGAGGTAGGGGGGATTGGGAAAGAGAAAGACATTTTAGGTGTGGGGGCGGGGAACCGAATGCCATGGGGGGGAGCGAATGACAAGAAAAGGAGAAAGAATGACATGGGGGGAAGAGAATGACATGGGGGGAAGAGAATGACATGGGGGGAAGAGAATGACATGAGGGGGGAGAGAATGACACGGGGGGGGGAGAGAGAACTGGCATTAGTTAAAGGGGTTCTGCAGTTTATTTAAACTGCAGAGGCGGGGTCCGACATCCGGGACCCTCGCCGATCAGCTGTTTGAGAAGGCAGTAGCGCCTCGGCCTTCTTGCTGTTTACCGCAGGCGCAGTGACGTAACGACTAGTATCACTGGCCTTGGCGGGGTTAAGCTCTGTTTACTTGAATGGAGCTTAGCCCCACCCAGGCCAATGATACTAATCATGACGTCACTGCGAGAAGGCTGAGGCGCTACTGCCAGCGCCGCAGCATTCTCAAACAGCTAATTGGCGGGGTTCCCGGGTGTCGGACCCCTGCCGATCAGTTTAAATAAACTGCAGAACCCCTTTAATATGGCAGATCGTATGGGTGGGGCATTGTGATGTCACATGGGATGGGGCGGCAAACTTCTCTTTTGCCTACGGCGGCAAAAATCCTTGCACGGGCCCTGGGTAAGTGTACGTTTTTTTTTTCTGTGACGCGCTGTGCTGAGCTGCACTCGGGGCACTATGGAGCAATGCCTGGCACATGGGGGACAGTATGGGGCATTGCCTGGCACATGGGGGACAATATTGGGCAATGCCTGACACATGGGGGACACTATGGAGCAATGACTGGCACATGGGGGACACGCTGGGGCATTGCCTAGCACATGGGGACACTATGGGGCAATGCCTGGCACATGGGGGACACTATGGGGCAATGCTTGGCACATGGGGGCACTATGGGGGCATCAAATGGCACATGGTGGACACTATGGAGGCATCTACTGGCACATGGGAGACACTATGGGGGCATTGCTGGCAAAAACAGCAAACTAAGCTGTAAAAACCAGTGTCAGGCAGCTACTGCCAAGGCCAATAAGATAATGGGTTGCATCAAAAGGGGCATAGATGCCCGTGATAAGAATATAGTCCTACCACTTTACAAATCACCAGTCAGACCACACATGGAGTACTATGTACAGTTCTGGGCTCCTGTGAACAAGGCAGACAGGAGGGAAACTAAAGGGGAGGGAAATTAAAGTAATAACTGTGATGGGGCAACTACAGTACCCTGAAAGGTTATCAAAATTAGGGTTATTCACTTTAGAAAAAAGACGACTGAGGGGAGATCTAATATTTATGTATAAATATATCAGGGGTCAGTACAGAGATCTCTCCCATCATCTATTTATCCCCAGGACTGTGACTGTGACAAGGGGACATCCTCTGCGTCTGGAGGAAAGAAGGTTTGTACACAAACATAGAAATGGATTCTTCACGTAAGAGCAGTGAGACTATATAACTCTCTGCCTGAGGAGGTAGTGATGGTGAGTACAATAAAGGAATTAGAGAGGACTGGATGTATTTCTGGAGTGTAATAATATTACAGGTTATAGCTACTAGAGAGGGGTCGTTGATCCATGGCGCTATTCTGATTGCCTGATTGGAGTCGGGAAGGAATTTTTTCCCCTTAAGTGGGGAAAATTGGCTTCTGCCTCACAGTTTTTTTTTGCCTTCGTCTGGATCAACTTGTAGGAAACAGGCCGAACTGGATGGACAAATGTCTTTTTTCGGCCTTATATACTATGTTACTAAATTACATGAGGGACACTATAGGGCACTGTCTGGCACATGGGGGACACTATAGAGCCATGCCTGGCACATGGGGGACACTATGGGTGCATTGCTGGCACATGAGGGAGACTATGGGGGCATGGCTGGCACATGGGAGACACTATGGGGGCATTGCTGGCACATGGGGGACACTATGGGGGAATCTACTGGGGGCATTGCTAGCACATTATGGGGACACTATGGTGTTGGAGGGGAGAAGAATACTATGGGGGAATATTATATAGGAACATTATGGGGACACTAAGAAGGGGCATTTAATACTGGCACATTCTGGGGGACACTATGGGGGAATCTTATACTGGCATATTATGGGGGCACTATGGGGAAGAGGAGAGGAGCACTATGTGGGCATTCACTAGGGGCATTATATAGAGGTATTTTATACTTGCACACATTATGGGGACATTAGCTCAACTGGCGGCACTGAGAGAATTTTTTAGCACTGGCACACAGAACGGGAGCACTTTTGAATTAGTGCACATTACTATTATTATTATTATTATTAAAGGTGGAAGGTGAGTTGTTAAGATGGTAGGAGGATGATGGAAATGTAGGAACCTAAGATGTCTTTTGTCAAACCACAGAGACGAGAGATGTGTGAAAAATCATTGCGGTCTGGTCTGAAAGGAGAAGATGAAAATATCTGCATCAGAGAAGTTACTGGATGTAAGGATGTGGTGCTGTATTGTGGATAGCACAGAATATAAAATGTATGCAAATATGTGGGAGGGGGAGGGGGGGCACTAAGCAGACAGAAGACAGATTGCCAGAGGGTGGGAGGGTGATTGCACTTGGGGGGTTGACACCATTTTGGGGGTGCTATAATTTGAACTCAAGTGATAACATGGATGGGGGTTTGGACAGTAAACAGACAGCTGACGTTGGGGGGGGGGGCTAAGCCGATGGTGGGGGGGGGGGGGGCGACACCTTTTTCTACCGCCCCGGGTGACACCAGCCCTAGCAATGCCGTTGTTTTGTATATATATATATATATATATATATATATATAAATATATATAATTTTTTTGCAATGTAATAATAATAGTCTAGACTAATAAATAACAGATCATTACAATCATCTGCTCGCTCCTCTATTAAAAAAAAAATCATAATTCAATACTGGCAGTTTATCAGGATGGCTGTGCTCTTTTGATGCAGTGAGCTCTTCAATCAGAGGGTGCCAATCAGTTAATCATATCCACAAGGCTAGCCAAGCACTAAGCATGTCGAGGCAATGAGGGCATACAGACTGACTGAAGTAGACTGGGCCAGCTGCTTTTAGAAAGCCATGGTTACAAATCTTTGGTTTGCTCATGCTTTTTCATTCAGAATTGTTTTGTGTATAAATAAGGCTACTAGATATGGGTCTGTAAATCTGTAGTTACTGAGGACAGGATGTTTAAAAATGAAATATAAAAACGTATACATTTTTAAGTAATATTGCTAATAAAATAATATTAACATTTTCTGCACAGACAAGGAACATCCCTGGCAGCCTTGTGGAAATACAGAACGCTGAGGGGGCTCTTGCCACCCTCTTTTTTTTTTTATGCAGTTTTTGTAGCCAAAATCAGGTGTTGATCAAAAAAATAAAGAAAGTAATAAGAACGCATACTGCTTCTCCACTCTGTTTTATTCAATCATAGTAGGAGCGCTCCTGTATATGTGAATTCTCTTGCTGTGCCACATATACAGGAGCGCTCCTACTACGAACATTTCATCAGAAGGTGAACCGAGCAGCGATATCCCCGCTACAGCAGAAGCCCGCTCAGCAGCGTCAGAGGAGGTAAGCCACTCCGTGCATGTGTATCACGTGGGACGCCATTGAACACAGCGGAGCGGATAGTCTCGTACTCATACAGTAACTGCCGGGTTAAACTGAAAGAGGGTGCTCCGATTTAAAGGTGACAAAAAATCCATCTTGATAGTGAGATGAAGGTTGTGTGTGTATATATATATATAATATCAAAGTTACCCAAAACGCAAATTACAGCGTACAGCACTAGAGGGACAAAATACCATCGCTGCTATTGGACTGACATCAAGGACTCTTTTGCTGGCCTCATTTGAAAAGACTCTAGCTACATTTGTTGATAATTCGAGTGATGAACTTTTGTTTTACTGTTATCACTAATATTTTATTCTAACAATATAGAGTATATTATTGTAATATAGGGGTTTATGATCTTAATAGTGTTTTTATTCTAATATCCATTTTTTTATTTTTATTTTAGTACCTAATTTCTTTATTCTAGCACGAAGTTTACTATGTCTCTATAATGTTTTTTAAGCCATGGATCCATTATAATGAACTAATAAATATTTAATATATGTTTTATGACATATGTTTTATGGTATATCTATTGGGCCCTTGTGAGGTGTGCCCGTCCTGATCCAATTACATATTACAATACATTTTTGGGATAAGGTGAGATCCAACAGGACTTTGAGCACCCATTCCAGACCTACCCCAGGTGAGCCACCCAATATCCCTCCTAGTATACAATAATTGTTGCTTGCAACATTTCTAATGGGATGTCTCTGCCACCCATCACTTCTTGAAAACACAATAGTAAATGAGGGGCTATAATGTAAGAGAAGGTCTTATAATTTATTCATTTATAAAGTCTTCTGGGCCTGGGGATTTATACATTTTTAGTGAAGCAATCGTATTTATGACTTCTTGGCAAGAGATGGGTGTGTTCAGGACAGTCAGCTGCAGTGGAGAAACCTGGGGGAGAGATAAGGTATTTATAAAGTTATTGATGTCTGATGCAGTAGGTTGATGTATATTGGAGCCATTTTTTAAATTGTATAGGGAGGAATAGAATTTGGCAAACTCATTTGCTATTTCCTGAGGGTTCATAATTTTTGTATTATTAGTGTACCTAATAAAGAGTATCCTAGATTGTGCTGCTTTAGTTTTGGTTTTGTTTGCTAGCATTTTAGAAGCTCTGTTTCCTTGACTGTAGAATTGGGCTTTGGATTGTCTTAGGTGGCGTTCATAGTTATTTTGCATGAGAAGAAAAATCTCAGGACGTATGTTGGTAAGTTCTTTAGCAACATGAGAAGATAGTTTTTATTGGTTAGTTTTTTCCAAAATTTTTAGCTTATTTTGTAGGTCCTCTTTCCTCTTAGGAAAATGTAATATATAATCCCCTAATAACCGAATTATGGGCGCACTACACCATTGAGGGGTTCACCTCGCAGTTTGCATTATGAAGGAAATATTTATTTATGGCTTTAGATATTAATTCCTTGTATTTTTTTATTAGAAAGGAGCAGATTGTTTAGCCTTCATGGGGATGTGCGCTGTAAGTTGTGTGTCTCTTGGATTGTGATGGTGACGGGTTTGGTGATCGGACCAGGTAATTAAACCTATTTCAGACTCCGTCACCCTCTGTAAAAGCCATTTGTCAATTAGGAAAAAATCTATTCTGGAGTAAAAATTGTAAGGGTTTGAGAAAAGGAATAGTCCCTTTCCGATGCATGTAGGATTCTCCAGGCATCTAAAAGTTCCTCTTTATGACAAAGTCTTTAGATTTCTAATCTGCTGAAGAACTTACATGGGATGATCAAACCAGAGGAGGATCCAATACGAGATTGAAGTCTCCACAAATAATAAGGGATCCTTATTTGAGAGATGTGACGAAGTCCAAAAACGACCTTATGAAGCTCAAAGTCCTAGAGTTTGGAGCATAAAACAAACGACTATAATGTAACGTCCCAAAGAATCGGATTTAAGAGACAATATTTAAAAAGCCACTGAGGCTCGTAGAGCTATAGCAACACCTCCTTTTCTATTTATAGCATGTGAGAATAAGATATTGGGAAAATTTTTATGTTTAAGTCTAGCATCATCTCCTTCGTTTAGGTGTGTTTCCTGTATACAAAGGATATCACAACCTAATTTTTGTGCTTCTTTCCATAGTAACGCACATCTGGCTGGACAATTTAAACCCTTAACATTAAAGGATGCAATTTTCAAGACCATGGTGGGTTACATGGAAAGAATCTGCTATGTAAGGGAGCATTATAAAAATGACTAACAGTAATATGCCCTTTCTCTGTACAAAAATTTTACCAGTTGAATACCATCGGATATGATAACCAAATAAACTGTAATATTAAACAGAACATTAAGTGAAAAAATAAAACATTTAACTTGCAAAGTCCGGTTCTAAGTGAACCAATGTGGCCCCAGGTCGCTGACGTACAGGTGGTGTACGTGGTGGAGAGTGACGTGTTGTTTGAGGATTAGACATTGCAAGAGCAGTCTTCATCAAACTGTAGTGGAAATAGCAATGCATCTAGTCAGTAGAGAAGTTGACCTAAAATACAGGATGGAAAAAGAGAAGGAGAGGAAAGGCAAGAATATAGAAACACAAAGATAGAATATCATGAGATGCAAATAAAGGTATTGTGGATCCCTAAAGATCAAGGCTTCAGAGTCATTTAGATGAAGTTGAGGTCTTGGATGCTCCTACCACTGTCCACTCGTGGGACAGGCTGTTTGGTTTCTTTTTCAGAGGGCTTCTTACTCCTTCTGGTGCTTTGATTAGAGAATTTTTGAGAAGAAAGTCTGAAGCGTCCTTGGGTGATAGCAGGACATGAGTGTTTCCTTTGTGGTGGATGATGAGTTTGACCGGAAAGCCCCATTTATACACTATTTTGTGTTCTCTCAGAGTTTGTGTAACATTTGTAAATTCTCTTCTTCTCGCCAGGGTAGCGGGTGAGAGATCAGTATCTAAAGCTATTTGGCTAAAGCGATCCGGCAGATCTGGCTTTTGGGAGGACGCATTTAGGAGAGAGTCTTTGATATGATAATAGTGAATTTTAGCTATAGTGTCTCTAGGGACAGTGACGGGTAAGTTTTTTGGCTTTGGAAGCCGGTGGACTCTGTCTATGAGGAAGTCTGAGTTAGAGGCCTGAGGTAGAAGAAGTGCAAACAGGTCTACTAGGAACTCTTGTAGATGAGAATCTTATACCGACTCCGGAATATTCCTAAAACGGATATTACACCTGCACGATCTATCTTCTATGTCGGCTAATTTTAGTTTTATGGCTGTTATATAATCTTGCTCTGAATTGTGGGCATCCACAAGTTCGTTGTGAGCTGCTGTGAATTCCTCCATCTTCTCCTCAAGATGGGCTGTGCGTTCTCCTATTGCAATTAAATCTGTTCGTAGTGTAGCTAACTCTGATTTGAGGTCTGCGTTGAAAAATTTTTTAAAGTCCGTCAGGAGTTCCCTAATTACCTCCATTGTAATAGGATCAGAGATGTTGAATTTATTACCTGTAGAAGGATCCTCTAGTGTGGGAGAGGAGGAGGTAGAGTGGGACTGGCCAGGTGAATGCCCTGAAGTCGCCGATGATGATCTACCCGGAGGAGAGTTGTGCGTCAGTGGGCTATGTTGAACATTACTGCCATGATGTCTTACTTCTGTGTCTTGTGTTCCGACATTGTCTTAGAAAGGGGGGCTAAAGAAGCTGGTGAGTTTTGCTGTCGTTCCGGGTCTCTTCTTGCCCCGCGACATTTTGTACATATTCGTACATATACTAGTTTTCTAATAAAACTGAAGTAATTTGAGTAAATTAGGTCCCTTTCTTAGCAATCCTGTGAGCCGCTTTTAGACTGAGTCGTACTAAACAGCTAGGACATTACATTCGTTGTAGTGCGTACCACCGCACGCCTCTCTGATTTTTGAATAAAACAGATACTTGAGGAGTTCTGCATATCAAATGTGAAATAAGATCTTCAGCTATACAATGACATTAGTAGACAATTGGTAGTTTGTTTCTTATGAGCTCATAGAGGGATCAAGTGCTGAGTCTATAGTTCAGGTGCTTTAAAGTGATATGCTCGTTATGCAGAGGGTTTCCCTGTAGTTAGATGAGATTTGATAGGGATAACCTTAACCTATCTGTGACGGGGCGTCCTACAAGCAAGGAACAGCCTCGCAAGGGTTAATGCCTAGGAGAATTAGATAATATTAGGGATTTGGCTATGTGGCAGGATCTGACCCGTATATTAGTGGATTATAGTTTTGTCTTTATGGCTAGGTTTTAAAGTATAGGAGGATTACTCAGGTCTACAGCAGAGAGACTGTTTCTTATGGCCCGCCCTTACCTCCGATCCTCGGTGCGGTGAAAGTCCCATCTCCTCCTGTACCACAATGCTGCACAAGATGGCGTCGATAGCAGTGCAGTCAGTGCTTGAAGTGTGTGAGCGCTGGCAGGTAGATTGGAAGCTTTGTCCGTCACCCCACTTCTGCTCCGGACTGTTAGACAGGGAGCTATTTAGGATTTTTCTTGTGCTGCGTCCTGTTCTTTATTCGGCTGTCTCGCCGCACATAAGTCGCAGGCCAGGCCTCAACCAGCACCGGTCTTCACTAGGCCGCCGTCACAGCTCCGGTCTCCCAACTCGCACAGGAGCTGAGATTGGTTCTGCAAGTTGCTGGTGCGGTGGGGAGTTCTCCTGTGAGGTCCAGCCAGGGACCCGCTCGGTGATAGAGCTCAGATGGAGGAGAATTGAGGTTCGATGTCGGGAGCCAAGGAAGAACATGTCCTCGCCGCTTGGCTGCTAATCACGCCTCCAAAGCTATTGTAATGTTCTGCTGTGCCAACCCTTTTCTCCAGTTTCAGGAAACTTCTAGCAGGAAAGTTGTCAGGAAAATGTAGCTATAGTGACGCACGCCTGTATTGAGCATGAATTACTTGCATATTACATTGCCGATTTATGCAATCAAGAAAATAATTGCAAATTTGCGAATATATGATGAATATTCTACCAAATATTTGAGAAATATCGCAAATTCAAATATTGCCCCTGCCGCTCATCACTACTAACTACACCAACATAGATGTAAAGTACACAGGGATGCAACAAGAATGGCTAATAAAGAGTTCCACCAAAACATAAACATTGGTCTACTTTTGTAAATCAGTAGTCAAAGCAATTTAAAGTTTAGTAATTAGGCTTTTTATTTTCTGAGATATTGGAGTGATCTGATTTGTTATGGTGCCAATAAAATAGCTATTTAGAGATGAGCAAATTTCTGAATTACACCTGAATTAAAAGTGCTTTGATTGGTTGGATTTTTTTTTTATCTCCTTGTCTCTGTCTCATCTTGATTATACCAAATGAACTGATAGAAGCTTTTCTGTCACATCTTAAATCTCCAGAATAGAATCAGATAAAATTTGCATTCTGTGCAATCAGAACTTTTTGAATTATTCTGCTTGAATTTCCAAATTTTGGAATCGCTTCTGTCATCTCTAACCATATTGCATTGCTTTATGACTGCTGTTATCAGTCGTAGTGGAACCACTCTGCCAAGTAACCGGTTTTACATTGGGCCGAACCCTAATTATTCCAGATCTCCCCTGGTTCTCACTCTTTAAGGCTGGTTTCAGACTAACGGCAGGGGAGTCCATCAGGCTTTTCCGGCAGGTGAACAGCCTGTCGGATCTGTCCTGCTGCTAGTTCAAGTGTGCCCCTGGACTGCCACTGCATCCCCATTGACTATAATTAGAGCAGGGGTGGAGTTCTGGCGGCAGCATGGCAGCGCATGGCGAGAGGCAGCCGGACTAAAAGTACTGCATGTCGTACTTTTATTTCGGCGGCCTCTCGTGTGCACTGCCACTGGAACTCCGCCTCCTCCCCCAAGATAGTCAATGGGGATGGAGCGGCAGTCTGAGGGCACACGTGAACTAGCAGCAGGACAGATCCGACAGGCTATTCACCTGCAGCAACAGCCTGACGGACTCCCCTGCCGTTAATGTGAAAGTACCCTAAGCCCTGTACAGGGATTTGGACTTTGCTACAGGAAAGAAACCAGACCATTACCTCCTTGGTGTACTTGGCAGCTGACCCTTTGGAATCACGAACTCTGGTGTGAGCAGGAAGGGGCTCAAGAACCAGAAACTGCAACAAAACTGAACCAAAACTGCAGTCACAGTCTCAACAGGAACCAGGATTAGAATGCAGGTCTCTGGAATTAAGAAAGTACACTTGAACAGGCAGGCTGGTAGTAGAGCTGAAACACTTGACTGGATGAATAAAACATAAACGGAACTAAACTGAGGTAAAAAAAAAAAAAAGCAGGGTAACAAACTGAATACAGCACACAGACTGCCAAAGACTGTACAGGCAAACAGAACAACAGATTTAGACTCTGATTCTGTTAATCAGCAAAGGGATGAGATAGACAGAACACATAGCTAGGCTCATTAGCCACAAAACACATGCAGGGGCACTTAAACAGAAAGAAGCATTAGCCCCTGCAAAACTCAGACAGCAAGAGGCAATAAACCCTGTGAAAGCACACAGATACACAGAAGAGACAACTTGCGATATTAACCTTTGCAATACTGAATAGGGAAAATGTACAAAGCGCAAAAGTACAGTTCACACCCACAAGAATCCAAAGCTTGCTCACAGTAACAGTGGCACCAAGGAATAGCCATAACAAGAAATGGCCCAAAATCACTCCCATGAGTAGCCAGCAAGTGTGCATGGGACAGTGGCAATTATGAACTGTAATACCGAGAAATGACCAAAGTTCAACTTCACACCCACATGTAACCAGCAGGGATACACACAGAACAGTGGCACTTATGAACACCATTGTAACAACTGACTTCAGATGAGAAAAGGGGAGCATCATGTAATATTCTGTCAACCTCTAAAGTACCACTTTAATAAGCAAGATCACATTTCAGAGGGTCGGTGAGAAGAGGGGGTGTAGACAAATTTATACATTCAGATTTTTGTGTGAATGGCTATTATTACTATTCAGAAACAGGCATGCTCATAGCAGGTAATTACAATTTGCATACATTGATATGTATTGTGCCACCAATGTACATTAGCGAAGTCTTTGATAAGTGGGAGTGGCAATCTTTTGTACCAGTAAGACTTCATGCACATGACCGTTCTTGTGGTCCGCGTCCGAGCCGCATATTTTGCGGCTCGGGCGCGGACCCATTCACTTCAATGGAGCCACAAAAGATGCGGACAGCACTCTGTGTGCTGTCCGCATTCGTTGCTCTATTCCGTGCACCCGCAAAAAAAATAGAGCATGTCCTATTCTTGTCCGTTTTACGGACAAGAATAGGCATTTGTACAATGGGCCGCATTCCGTTCCGCAAATTGCGGAACGGAATGTGGAGCAGCTTCCGTGTTTTGCAGATCAGCGGATTGCGGACTGCAAAACACCAATGGCCGTGTGCATGAGGCCTAATAAGTGAACTCACTATAATAATTCCCCTTGTGACTCCAGTTTCACATACAATTTCAGTGAGGCAGACGCAGATATGCCTTTAGGCAATTTATTGAATGTACCTTGAGAAATGATGATAGAGCTAAAAGGAAAATTCTCTCTCCAGCTCTGTAATGCATGTCTAACAAACAGGAAAAGACTGTAGGACACAGGATATGAGCTGAAAAAGGAGGAGAAGGAGTTACAGGATAGAAATTATAGCATAGATAATTTACATAAAACCAAATATAAAAGCAGCCAATAGATGGTAGCAAGTATAGTGGTTAACAAATATAACAGAAAACAGTATGAATTCTAGATGAGAAAACATTAGCTAGGATAACACAATATGAATATATTCAAGGTCTCTCTATTTATAGCCATGACCACGAGGAATTATTTTTGTTTGTGTGCATTCTTGTCTATTTTGGATCTAGTTTAAAAGGTGAGGAGTTCTTACTCAATAAATACATGCAAATTATTATGATTAAAAATGTCCTGACATTTTGTGTGCATAGCTCTTGTGCAGTCTTGTATCTTTATAGTCACAGATAGAGATGAGCAAAGTTTTGGAAAATTTGATTTAGCTGCTTCGTCACGAAACACATTTGTTTGTAAGCAGCGGGTACAATGATAGGGAGCTGCGATAGTGCAGCTCCCCATCATTCTACCCCTCAGGTGCCATGTTAATACATGATTGCAGCATATGAGGGTAATAATACAGTGTAAAATTAACATAAAATAATTAAATCATACTTACCGCCTCTATTTTCTCGCAACAGGCTGGGAGCCGCCATCTTGCATGAAGATCTTACACAAAATCCGGTTTGCTGATGTCATGTGTCACTACACACTCGATTTCGACCGAGATCTTGAATCAAGATGGTGACGGCCGGGCCGTTGCGAGAAATTGGTGGAGTTAAGTATAATTATTTTTTGTTTTTTACACTACTTCAGGTTAAATCGATATGCTACAACCAGGCACGAGGAAATTTGCTCATATCTACTCACAGACTACAAACAAATCTTGTGTACAGTTTTATCCTGCAGTCCTCTGCAGACAAGCAAAAAGCAAAGGTCAGGCAGAAAGGAATTGTATATTACTGCAGAATATGAGTATATGATGGGCTATAAGCATGTTGACTACTAATTCATTGGAAACAAGGTTTGCAAAAATTGACAGAGCCTTTAAGTAAACCATTGCCACTTCTCACAAAAAAAAATACACAAGCATGTACATATGTACACATACATATTATGCTATTATTGGTGAATATACCCTTACAGAATTTTTTATTTATTTGCTCGAGTACTCTGTGTGCTGGATTACATGATTACAAGCTGAAGTTCTCAGATTAGCATGAAGTCCTCCCAACAACAGTACTAAATACAAATAGACTGAGGTGGAAATTCCTTGTGTACCCTGCTAATTGACCTATAGCTCTTACTGAAGGGAGAAAATGCTAAGTCAGGAGAAACTCATGAAGAAAAGGATCCACAGAGATTTACATTATCTTGGTTTAGTGCAATGGAAATACAATCAAAATAAAATGCAGGCTTGCTTGGCTGTTTTCTGACTTCTTGAACTTTTGCATGCGTGACCATAGGACATTGGTTGAAGATATCCTGTTTTGTGGATATGCCATAAATGTCTGAAAAGGAAAGTTGCTATGCTCATTGTCATATCATGGATCCATATTGTAAGTTTCCATAATAAGGTACCTATATGGTTCTCCAATGTACATGGATTTTTTTATTTAAATCCTGGATTTCCACAGTCCATGCAAAAAAAAAAAAAAGAAAGAAATTAATGTTTTATTGCAAGCTGTTCACACTGGTATTCTATTCTAGAACTATTGCTTTTGGGTGAGAATATGGGTAATTGAAAGTGGTACCCTATATTGACCCAAGGAGAGGGTACAGATCCCTAATATAGGCCTGTTGGGGCTTAGTACTGGGTTACCATTTGTATAAGCCCAATCATTGATTTGAGTCTGTGGACTACTGTTGGTTCTTTGTAACCATGACCTACCAGTCTGAACATGATGGTCATTCTTGTATACAATTATTTGCATACATTTTAATGGAAGAAGTTCACTAACATGGTAAGCAATTACAAATAAATAAATTATTTTAGCTCTAGACTTAAAAGGAATGTGTCATCAGAACATAACATTTTAAAATCACATTTTTAAGTTAACATATTTGTAAAGAATTTCCGATGTTATATATATATATATTAAGAACAGCTCAGGCAATATGGTGTCCCCCATAATCATGCTCAGGAAATAGAATTAAAAAAAATGTCATTAGAAAATAATAACAGATTAGAAAGAAATTATATGTGTTGCTATCTTATTTTAACTGGCAAATAAAGTTTTTTTGTAACACATTTCCTTTGAGTTTATATTTTCTTTTCTTATGCATTCTGATAATGCACGTTACAGGAACCAGGAAGCCAGAACACACACTGCAATATAAAAAACCAACAACTTATATTTACTATCATTTACACATCTGAGCAATAGCCCATTTAAGCTTTCACTGATTTTATACAGAAGAGCTAGAAGTATAGTCAGGATGTTAAATTTACCCCAGAAAATGCAATGCTAGCAATAATGAGTTTTCTGAAGGTTAAAAACTATATTTTAAATTAAGTTCTATGGAATACGGAAGTTCAGAGCAGGGATTTGTAGGAGAAGCAGCAGATGAAGACTGATTATACATCTAAATCAAGCTGGCAGCTTTAATGATGGGGCAAAACAAAAAAACCTAGTAACTAATTTATGAACACGAAAAGAAAGTTTAATATCGAAGACAGAACCTCTATGAAACTATTAGTTCATTAATTCAAATAATTCAGATACTTTGAGCTGAGGAACAGCAAGATATTTTCTTCTTTGCTACCTGATTTACCTGTGCAGATATTTCCACTTACTTATTTTCAACCTGTGGTCATATTTTCATCCCGTATACTTCTAGCCTAAACAAAATTTTATCAGAAGAAGGAAGGAAAACAGACTATCAACAATATGGTCATGGTGAATGTGCCCTTGATTGCATTCTAGAGCAGAATAGCACCTTTTAAGCTGATGCAGACATTTGTCAGCACTGATCAAGATGCAAAGATGACTGTGTTTCATGTTTCAAAGGGTTTCTTTGGACAACAACCTCAAAATGTCCACAAATGTAGGGAGGACATACGCTTAAGTGCTGCACTAGGCACATACGTTTTGCCTGTAGTGTTCTTCTAAGCCACAAATTAATTCAAATTAATACAACCAAAAAGGAGAAAAGTTCAAAGATCAAGAAGCTGCAAAACCATCAATTAAAACAAATTAATTGCAATCCATACATCACCATACCAGGGACATACACCGATCTCATATTAAAATATAGTATACGTTACCCTGCCCCATCCAGTTTCCCTGTACGCATGCATCAATCACTCCCAGCAATACAGATGGCAAAGCGCAATACCCCTATTTCTGATGAATGCCTTTTTTTTTTTAACAAGAACATTTTAGAATTACATTTTTGTTTCCCAGCTATTAGAAAGCTGGCTGGCTGCAGCCACCTTAAAAGGGAGCTCATTGCAAGAATATTTATGTAGATACAATTGACTGAAATTGAAGCTGTAATAATTTGTTTGAACTGAACTCCCTCTAGTGTTGGCTTCATGAAAATACAAAGTTTTTACTTCATAAAGGGGAGAAGGAGAGTTCAGTCATGTAGTCTGCCACCATTGAAGATATGCCACTGCACCATACATTTAAATAATATGTGTGATTTTTCAAGCCTGTTCCATAGGAAAAGGAGGATTATACAAATGAAGATGGTATGATGATGATGTAAAAAAATTTAGATTCTAGTCAAACAAAAAATATTTAGATCCCAGACAACCCTTTAAATAAATCACTCTCATTCTCACTCTAAACTTTCCTGCAGAACATGTTAGATTTTTCTTTACTTTGTTAATGTCATGACTTTTGGATATGGGATGGATCTTCACTCCACCTGACAATACCCCAAACTACAGTAAACATATAAATACATGCACAAAACATTTTATTCTGGGTGTCGACGTGATGGCCACAGCTTTATTTGAATTGCAGGACTTAAAAAATAAGAGAAGAAGTCAAATGTAGTTCTACACCATTGAGGTTTTACTGTGAAGTTCCCTAGTTGTCAGACTAGCATTCAGCCAGACAGCATTAGGTAGGGTTCACAAAGTGTTTTAGACATCTGCATGGTTTTCTGTCAGGAAAATTAGTGTTGATTGAGCACCAAAGTGCTAGGGTCGAACACATCGGGATGCTCGGGTGCCCTACCGAGCACCCGAGCACAATGGAAGCCAGTGGGAGAACCTGAGCATTAAACCAGACACCCCCTTCTCTGAAGAGGGGAGGGTGCCTGGTTCATAGGAAAAGTTCAGAAATTGATGGAAACACCACCGAAATGGTTTGGGAGGATGTCTGAATGCATCTTGGACTACCAGGTCGCTGCTGGTAACAATGTTGTCCGAGTAGTACGCCAATTTTACAGACTGACAATTATATGCACAAAACCAAAGATAAAATTGATTTTAGAGGAAAAAATGTTAGGAAACATTCTTTCCTGTATATTTACTTTTTTATAAAGTGCAAGTGCTGCCGAGAATTACAAGCAAAAGGCACTCCGACACAACCTGTATATCACATAAAGGAGGGCTTCATTTAAATTGTGGTGCAATTGTTCATGTAGTGGGACTCCTACACTGATAATGCCTATGTTCTAAGTGAAAGGGCTGCCAAAAATTACAAGAAACCGGCACTCCAATACACCCTTTGTTACAAATAAAGGAGGGCATCATACACATCCTTGAAAAATTATGATTGATGGCCTGACGGTGACCCTCAAAAACATAAGGGGTAAGGGCCTGCTGCTGAGCTGACCATTTAAAACATTAGGGGTGAGAGTCTGCTGCTGAGCTGACCATCGAAAAAATTATGGTTGAGGGCCTGCTGGTTAGCTGACCCTCTAAAAAATTATATGTGAGGGCCTGCAGATGAGCTGACCCTGTAAAACATTATATGCGAGGGCCTGCAGGTGAACCGACCCTGTAAAACATTATATGCGAGAGCCTGCAGGTGAGCTGACCATGTAAAAATATTGTGGGTGAAGGCCTGCAGGTGAACTCACCCTGTCAAACATTATATGCGAGGGCCTTAGGGTGAGCTGACCCTGTAAAAATATTGTAGGTGAGGGCCTGCAGGTGAGCTGACCCTGTAAAACATTATATGCGAGGGCCTTAAGGTGAGCTGACCCTGTAAAACCTTATATGCGAGAGCCTGCAGGTGAGCTGACCCAGTAAAAGATTGTAGGCGAGGGTCTGCAGATGAGCTGACCCTGTAAAACATTATATGCGAGAGCCTTTAGGTGAGCTGACCCTGTAAAAGATTGTAGGTGAGGGTCTGCAGGGAGCGATGTCGCAAACATAAATTTTTCCGTTCCCGAACGGCAAACGCCAACTTCCCCAAATGTTCGCGAATGGGCGAACCGCCATGGACTTCAATAGGCAGGCAAATTTTAAAACCCACAGGGACTCTTTCTGGCCACAATAATGATGGAAAAGTTGTTTCAAGGGGACTAACACCTGGACTGTGGCATGCCAGAGGGGGATCCATGGCAAAACTCCCATGGAAAATTACATAGTTGACGCAGAGTCGGGTTTTAATCCATAAAGGGCATAATACACCTAACATTCCTAAATTGTTTGGAATAACGTGCTTTAAAACATTCAGTGTGTGTATACGTTCAGGTATGATGTTGTATTGATCAGGTAGCGTAAGAGTTACACCCGCTTCACAGTGACAGACCAAACTCTGACAGACCAAACTCCCCATTTAACGCATCGCAAACAACCGCAAACAGTCCATTTGCACAACCGCAAACTCACCATTTGCACAAGGTTGGAAGTCCTTGTCCTCACTGACGTCATTGAAGGTCTCTTCCTCCACCCAGCCACGTACAACACCAAGGGTCCCCGAAAGGGGACAACAAGCCCCCTGGTACGCCTGCTGTGGTTGGTCTTCCACCTCCTCAAAGCCACCTTCCTCCTCTGACTACTCTTCTTCAGACTCCTCTCTCTGCGTTGCCGCAGGTCCAGCAATCGACGATGAAAAGGCTGCTTCTGGTGGTTATGGTGACCACAACTCTTCCTCTTCATGCTCATCGGCCTGATCCAGCACTCTTCGCAGGGCACGCTCCAGAAAAAACACATATGGGATGATTTTGCCTTGGGTTTGACTGAACAGGTTTGTCACCTCCGAAAAAGGACGCATGAGCCTACAGCCATTATGCCATTGTGCATGAGCGTTCGTTCAGTAACGTGACCAAAAAATACCCAGCTCTGCAGATGCTGTCCTTTTTTTTTTTTTTTTTATTAAAAACATCTGTTCTTACCAGTTAAATCTCTGTTTTGTCCCCTATCAGGGGCAGGGGTATGGAATAGATTTTAGGAACCGTGAGATGGAAAAAGACGGTCGGTTGGTCCTCTTCCTCCCAATTTGAGGCACTGAGCGTGCGCCGTGCGATGTACTGTTCCACCCTATATGAGTGGTGTGTTAAGTAGTATTATTCCTATCAGTTTAATCTCTGTTACGTAACCTATCAGGGGACATGTATCGAATAGATTTTAGGAACCAGGAGATGAAAAAAGATGATTGGTCGGTCCTCTTACTTCCAACTTGGGGCACTGCGTGTGCGCCGCGCGATGTACTGTGCCACCAATACAAATAGTGTGAACTACTATTCTTACCATTTTAATCTTTGTCAAGTCCCCTATCAGGGGACGTGTATTGAGATTAATCCTTGCATGGGGAGATAGAGAAAAAAGCTTGCTCTGTCCGCTTCCTTCAAATTTTGGGCACTTGCAATGGAATTTGCCACCAATGCAACTAGTGTTAACTAAGTACTATTCCTATCAGTTTAATCTCTGTTTTTGTCCCTTATCAGGGCCAGGGCCGGTGTAGTGAATAGATTTTTGGAACCGGGAGATGGAAAAAGATCCATGCTCGGTCCGCTTCGTTTAAATATTAGGTCACTGTGCATGCGCTGTGCAATGTACTGTGACACCCTATATGAGTGGTGGGCACAGTATAGTCAGTGGGCCTGACACACTGGCAACGGCAATTATATTAAAGGGTACAAATTAAATAATTTTTTTATCTGCAAGGTACTGTGCCACCCGACAGGAGTGGTGGGCACTGGCAGTGGGCACAGTACAGTCTGTGGGCCTTACACACACTGGCAGGCAACTGCAATTATATTAAAGGGTAAAAATAAATGACTTTTTCATCTGCAAGGTACTGTGCCACCCTATATGAGTGGTGTGCACACAGTACAGTCTGTGGGCCTGCGGCCTCTCACACACGGGCAGGCAACTGCAATATTTATATAGAAAAAAAATAATAAAAGCAAACTGATGTACCAGCCCAAAAAAGGTCTTTTTGGGGTGCTGTCTGGACGCTGTCCTTACAGCAGATGAGTCTTTGAGGACTGGCGTGGGCGAGGCTTATCTCTGTTCACCGGGGCACTAGCAGAGGTAAACAGTGAGAAGGCCGCGGCGCTCCTGCAGCGTCGCTGCCTTCTCAAACAGCTGATCAGCGGGGGTCCCGGGTGTCGGACCCTGGCCGATCAGATGCTGATGATCTATCCTGAGGATAGATTATTAGTTGTAACAAAGTGAAGAACCCCCTTTAATTCAGCAGCAGCACTCTCCCTGCTTTAACACTGCAGCTTCAGAATGAATCTAAGATGTATGCTGTCCTTGCTTTGTGATAGGAGGTGGGAGGGTCTAGGAGGGAGGGTATGCTGATTGGCTGGAATGTGTCTGCTGACTGTGAGGTACAGGGTCAAAGTTTGCTCAATGATGACGTATTGGGGCCGCGGCGAACATGCAATGTTCGCCGGCGAATAGTTCGGGGCCTCTCTACCTGCAGGTGAGCTGACCCTGTAAAATATTATATGCGAGGGCCTGTAGGTGAGCTGACCATGTGAAACATTATATGCGAGGCGCTGCATCTAAACTGACCCTGTAAAAGATTGTAGGTGAGGGCCTGTAGGTGAGCTGACCCTGTAAAACATTATATGTGAGGGCCTGCAGGTCAGCTGACCCTGTAGAACATTATATGCAAGGGCCTGCATTATCTGCTGCAATCCAACCAACCACCTGCTCGCACTGGTCTGACTTCAAGAGTGGTGTCCTGCGCTGCCCTGCAACCTCGGATATGAAGCTAGGTATCGTGGATGATTGTTTCCCTTGTGCTCTGGCAGCAGGCACAGTTTCAACGTGTCCAGGGCCACTGCGTGCACCATCAGCATCACGTCCACTTCCCCGTCCCTTACTTACTGCTCGCCTTCTTCATTTTACATGTTATATATGCTTGAAAATATGTCACATGCAGTAGCGTAGGATTTAGAAGTTTATGCGCAAAATTTTTTTAAAAGGTATTTGCGATGTGGAAATGTCACACAGAAGATATTCAGCAAATAACGTCAATGCTGTCACCAGCAGCTAATAAAAAATTACAGGGAATGTCACAGATATTTGGGATGAGGAAACGTTATACAGTAGAGGTACCGCAGGTAATGTCACTGTTCACAGCGTCTTTGGAAAAAAAATGTAAACACTCACGTTTCACTGGAGTTATACCCCTGGTAATGTAACTGTAAGAAACAGACACTGTTTATTGACAAAGTACAATGTATGTCACTGATTAATTTGTTATACACACACGTTACACTGGAGATAGCCCCTGGTAATGTCACTGTCAGAAGCGGACACCGTCTATTGAAAAAGTACACTGGATGTCACAGATAAAAAATTTCAGCACACACGTTACACTGCAGATGTGGCGTTCTAATGTCACTGTTCGCAGCGAATACCTTCTATGGAAAAAGTTCAATGGATGTCACTGATATTTTGGATGTGCACACTTTACACAGGAGATGTATATACATATATACTAGCATTAGGACCCGGCTTCGCATAGGCATATTTTATCTATTTCATTTAATATTTGTTTGTGCCGTAAAAAGATATCAACAGTATCCACTATAACGCAATCTACAGTACCCATCCTCTTTAGCAGTGACCTCCACAGTGGTCTGCCCCCTTAACAGTAACATCCACAGCACCCTCTCCTTTAACAGTGACCTCCACAGCATCCCGCCCCATTAACAGTGACCTCCACAGTATCCCACCCCCTTAAGATGGACCTCCACAGCAGCCCACCCCTTTAACAGTGACCTCCACAACGGCCACCCCTTTATTAGTGACCTTTACAGTATCCAATCTCCACAACACCCCGTCCCCTTAACAGTGGACTCTACAGCAATTGGTCCCTTAACACTGAACTCCATAGTAGAGCATCCCCTTAACTGTGACCTCCACAGCAGCCTGCCCATATGATGGCCAGAGGTCCGGTTTTAGGCTGGACAGTCCAGCTTTCAGACTCCCTGTCCTCTGTCCGGTGCAGGGCCTGGATGGACAAAGGGATGTCCTTTTGTACAGCTCACTCTCAGACAGCAGCACTGTGCTGTCTGAGTGTGAGTTGCAGGGAGAAAGTCACCCTCCCTACCATCCCTGCAGCTTATAGAAGTTGATTTTTACCTTCATTTTCTCAATCTCCATAGTGTGAGGGACGTGGCCAAACTAGGTAGGGGGCATGACTTAGTGGGACCTGGGGGGGGCAGGGTTTTTAAATCCTGAATGGCCACCCCACCTGCCCCCTTAACTGTGACCTCCACAGCACTCCGCTCCCATAACATTGTCGCCCACAACGCCCTGCCCCTTTAAAGCTGACCTAAAGCAGTGAAGAAAAATGGCTTGGTTGTTATGAAAACCTGGTGTAAAACTTTGTGTATGTGGAGACTAAGGGCCTGTGTGCTTCTATTGGCTGATAAGGGTCATGTGACCAGGATTCTATTGGCTAATGCATTTTTTGGGAATATCTTAGGAACAGTATGTGCTAGAGAGCTGAGACCCGGTCTAAAACCTTCCCAGACACCTGATATACCTGTATGCCAAATTTCGTGATTGTAAATGCGATAGTGTGGATTCCTTTAGCGGACATACATACACACATACACTCAGCTTTACATATTAGACTACCAGAAGGACTCGACTTCATCTATTTCATTTAATATTTGTGTGTGTCATAAAAAGATATTGACACTATAACAGTGACATCTACAGTTCCCCACCCCTTTAACAGTGACCTCAACATTGGCCTGCCCCCTTAACAGTAAGATCCACAGCACCCTCCCCTTTAATAGTGACCTCCACAGCGGCTGCCCCTTTATTAGTGACTTCCACAGTATCCCGTCTTGTTAACAATGATTTCAACAATAACTCGCCCATTTAACAGTGACCTCCACAGAGCTCTATTCCCTTAAAATGTGACCTCCACTACACCCTGCCCCTTAACAGTGACCTTTACAGCACCACGTCCCTTAACACTGACCACCATAGTGGACTGTCTCTTTAACTGTGACCTCCACCATTCCCCACCTCCTTAATAGAGACCTCTACAGCAGCTCACCCCTTTAAAAGTGACCTTGACAGCATTCCTCCCCTTTAACAGTGACCTCCATAGTCGCTCTCCCCTTTACCAGTTACCTCCACAATGGCTGCCCCTTTATTAGTGACTTTTACAGTACCCCATAGTGGACCGTACCCTTAACTGTGACGTCTACCGTTCCCTGCCCAATTTTCGTGATTATAAATGCAGCGGATTCCTCTAGCGGATATACATACATACACAGATACATACACTCAGCTTCATATATTAGATATATATATATATTTTGTTTTTCTTTTTTCTTTGTAGTATATATTGGAGGCGTGGTGATCTCCATGCAGTCGTGCACACCTGACTAGTTAGTCTGCTTTTATAGCGCCTACCTGTGGCCATTTGGCTCCAGGAGAAGTGTACAGTGGGCTCAGCATGCATGTTGGTACTTGCATGCCTGGATCTGATTGAAGCTGTTATGGCACCAGATGTGGTTACAAGCAGAGTGTACCTGGCATGCTGCACCTGCGCTCCCTGGATTGTGTGGCTGTCATGGCCCATAACAGGTAGGAACTAGTGTTAGGGACCACTCATAGAGGCGACCTTGACGTGGTGAGTGGCTTATTACGCTTTGGCCAAAATGTACACTAATGCCTCATTCAGCATCCAGCATGGAGGCAGGGCAGAGTGCTAGTTGCAGAGTGCCATTGCATTTTTGGTTTTGTTTTTGCATATTTATCTATATATCTATAGCACTATGGCAACAGCGGCCCCGATCGTTGATACGATTGGACCCACTGCGGACATGCGCAGTTGACTAGTTTTGTAGTTGTTCCGCCCTTACTCGGCAGCTGGCAATAGAACGCGTCACGAGTGAAGTTGTTCTTCCTGGATTACGTGCATTGGCTAACTATGCCAGAACTAATGCAGGCGCAGTGCGCAGCTCCCGGACGCGATCCTCCCATGGTGAGTGAATTCGGGCATTCCTATGTTTATGGTAATCAATTCTTTTTATTGTACACAGCTGGGTGGTATTGACGTCACACCTTTGAGAAACATATAACACATGCATTTTATTGTTTTTTATGTATATATTGCCATGTATGGTTATGAATATACACTAGTCATTAATGATATCAAATGTACGCTGATGAATTATTGAAAATGACTTATTGATCACTGTTTGATATATTCTTTTGTGTGTTTGTTTACAAATTATGCATCATTATTTAATTATGCGCGTCACCTGTATATTTGCTTTATAAACTTCCTGTGCACTTGTACTCACTGCTTGAGAAAGATCACAATGAGCGATTGAAACGTTGCAAGAGGTGGAATAAAGGGATCCATTTTTAACTTTAACGGAGTAATACCTTACTTACTGCCTAAATTCCGAGGTCCATATCCACTGACAATAGGATTTGCACCCGAAGTTTTCTATTGGAGTGGTGCCACCAACTGACTTTACCTACCTATTGTGGATTTTAGTAGCTAAGCACCATAATATACAACAAGGCACGGGATCCAAACACCAGGATACTTTCTCTTATACACGGGACGATGAGGCACGCATCCTACAGGAGCCTGTGGGAGATGTCACCTTTTTTTTTCACCCCATCTACTGTGGATTTAAAGCGCAAATTTGAGTCAGAATCCAAGAGACTGATTAACCTGGAGCTACATCTAATATTACTAAGGGAATATTATCAGCAACAACGTATCCCATGAGGTATGCACTCACATTTAAGACCAGACTTATTTATACAGAACATGGACTTTTCTACTCATTTTATACAAATTTCAAACAAGTATGTGTTTGATATTATCCTGCTGAATATTGAATTTTTGCAGAAAGAAATTGT
Source organism: Bufotes viridis (assembly GCA_033119425.1). Classification (NCBI taxonomy): domain Eukaryota; kingdom Metazoa; phylum Chordata; class Amphibia; order Anura; family Bufonidae; genus Bufotes; species Bufotes viridis. The sequence continues at coordinate 63,041,977 of CM065597.1, forward strand.
GACACTTAGAAATAATATTGAACTCACTGAAACCGAGATTAAGGGCCTATTCTCTATGGACGATTTTAAGAAGTTTATGTCCAATAGTAGGAGACATTTTGTAAAATTGCGTGACTAATTGCAAACAACAAAGAGAAGGAAATGGCAGAGGGATATGTACGATTATTCTACAGGATATATCTATATGTGGCTGGGTGATACTCAGAAAACACAGGGAAACACTTAAAATATGAAAGAGGGACCAAGGGGGTCAGCTCGCCCCAAAGGGCCGAGAAGGGCACATAGTCAAGAACTTAAAGTATAACTGTCAAATTTTTTTTTTTTTACTATTGGATTTTGGTGATTAATATCACCTTGTTGGCCCTGTTTTAATTTCTGATTGTTTAATAAATAACCCCTAAAAGCCACCTAAAAGTCCCCAGTATTGGCTATTGTTACCTGAGATTAAAATCAGGTTGCTATGCTCCTTCCGTCTACCAGATGAGGACGGAGCACGCTGCGTGCACTGGGAACTGATAGTGAGTCAACATTGTAAGGGAATGTATAAAAAGCCAGGTTCTTCCTGACAGGAGATAACAGTGCTGGGCTGTGTGTGTGCACTTCTCCACATGCCTGTGCTTGGCAGACACTCCCTTAGCAGTTCTTGGAGAATGTAGAGCTCAGTGTATAAATGAAAGCCTTATCTGATAAGAGGAGAGCTTGTAGGAGGACTACAGGCTTCAGCCAGACCTGGGAACTTCACTGCAAGACCCCCCTATACAGAGCTGGTCTTCACTAACTTCACTGCAGGCGTCCTATGGATTAGCCTCAGGGCTGAGGGCGGCCATCTTAACAGAATAGTGAAATTGCAGTTTTATGCAGACTGGTTGCTAAGGGCTGAATCTTATTAAATAAGGGGTAAGTAAGTGTAATAGTTATTGATTCAGGAATATTATCATATTAGTAACTACATATATGAAAACTGAAATTTGGGTCTAAATGTGACAGTTATCCTTTAATAAATCCCCCCCAACTACACCTAAGTAGAGTTGAGCGAACACCTGGAAGTTCGGGTTCGGCGAGTTCGGCCGAACTTCCAGGAAAAGTTCGGGTTCGGGATCCGAACTCGACCCGAACTTCATCCCGAACCCGAACCCCATAGAAGTCAATGGGGACCCGAACTTTTGGGCACTAAAAAGGCTGTAAGAGACACCCAGAGGGATAATATACCGCAATAAACGCATTGCGATTACAACTTTGAGCTAACGATCACCATGGGAACGCCTCCTCCAGTAGAATGTACTGTCGGATCTGAGAATTAAGTTGAAATTGCAATGCGATTCTTATATATTTGCTTAATCGCATTGCGATTTCAACTTAGCATTGCTAAATAATTCCATCCATATCGTTAACTTACTGAGTCAGTAAGTTAACGAATATGGATGGAATTATTTAGCAATGCTAAGTTGAAACGGCAATGCGATTAAGCAGATATATAAGAATCGCATTGCGATTTCAACTTAATTCTCACATCCGACAGTACATTCTACTGGAGGAGGCGTTCCATGGTGATCGGTAGCTCAAAGTTGTAATCGCAATGCGATTAAGCAAATACATAAGAATCGCATTGCGATTTCAACTTTTTAGTACTCAACTTTTAAAATCGTACACCACTTTAAGTTCCAAAGTTGCAATCGCGTTCGAATAGAACTTAAAGCTGTCTCTTAGTCAGTTTTAGTATTGGTGTGCTGTAATAGAAGTTACATTCGTACGCGAATATAACTTAGAGCAATACAGTCAACTTTACACTGTTAGTTTTATTATCGCGATAATACAACTATTCAAGAATCGTGTACGTGCATCTGTGCGTGTGTGCGTTACCTCGGATCGGATCGAGAGAGACGAGTGGAGATTGGTGACTGTCCCAGCGATTATGGCGAAAAGTAATTTCTCTAAAGAAGAGCTGGATTTCTTAATAACTGTAAGTAATTGAACTTAGTTAGTGTGTAATGCAGTAATGTGATTTAAACTTATTAATGATTTTTATTAGCCAAGAAGCCTGCAGGCCTTCACTGATCTCATAACTGCCTTACACTGTCACATGTCCTACTGCTTGGTGACATAAACTCATCACAGGCTTTAGCAGACTGCACAACTACATGAGTGATTAGTGAAACACACTGTTAAAGGGGTGGCAATGTTCAAGTCACTTTTAAAGGGATGACGATGTTCAAGTCACTTTTAAAGGGATGGTGATGTTCAAGTCACTTTTAAAGGGGCGGCAATATTCAAGTCACTTTTAAAGGGATCGCAATGTTCAAGTCACTTTTAAAGGGATGGCGATGTTCAAGTCACTTTTAAAGGGGCGGCAATATTCAAGTCACTTTTAAAGGGATCGCAATGTTCAAGTCACTTTTAAACGGATGGCAATGTTCAAGTCACTTTTAAAGGGGCTGCAGTGTTCAAGTCACTTTTAAAGGGGCGGCAATGTTCAAGTCACTTTTAAAGGGATGGCGATGTTCAAGTCAGTTTTAAAGGGATGGCGATGTTCAAGTCACTTTTAAAGGGGCTGCAGTGTTCAAGTCACTTTTAAAGGGGCGGCAATGTTCAAGTCACTTTTAAAGGGATGGCGATGTTCTACTCTTTGACTGTTTTGATATTAAATGTTATTTTTGATGGTTCTTATGACTATGATAACTAATAATTGTATTTTAGAACTGTGGGATTACATGATTTAATTGTTATCTTGCAGGAAATGTTGGAGAAGGGGTACGACCGCAGAAGGTCAAGGGGCGAAAAGCAGGCCATAGTGCGGAGAATTGCTTTCCAGCTGTGGCAGAAGCATGGGTGCACTCATCGGAAGGATGCAATTCTAAAAAAGTGGTCAGATCTGAAGCGCCACAGGATGGATCTGATCACTAAGATCAGAGATAAATCTTTTCCAGGTACAATACTTATTTGCATAGCTGAGCAGATAGATAACAATATGTTGGTGAGAGAAATAAGTATTTTAACACTTTACAATAAATCACTTAGTACAGTGGTGTTGAACTGATGGGAAAGGGTGCTGAAGGTGGCAATATGAGACCTCTTTCTGGGCCACATATGTTTTTTGACTTTACACAGTTGACTTTGGCCCCTGAAGCTTGTCCAAACTCCTCGCACGTCTGGACGAGTGTAGACAACAAGCATTGATCAGGACAATTAGGCCACATGCCCAAATGAAGTCATAGACTCGAATCACTCTTGTTCCCTGGGGAGTGGCCCAACACCCAATAGCAGCAGTGAGTTGAAGCTGAACTTAATCAACGATGCTTAAAGGCAGAGTGCAGGGGGTACCCACAGGGTCCTGGGCCGGCAGGTCAAGGCAGACACTGATGATACTACACTTGACCTAAGCCAAAAGGAGAAGAAAGATAGGTGTAGTTAATTATTATGCCATCCAGACACTACCATAGATTAATTTGTGTACCTTTAACTGTAATTTGGCGTTACTTGTTTATCTTGGCATTTTTAAAAAATTTGGTCATCATCATTACAGATGCTCCGCTTCCCAAAGTGAGAGCCAAGCTCTCTAAAAAGAAGAAGGCGGTGGAGGTGGAGGAGGAGACAGACCACTCGGACGAGGAGGAGCAGGAAGAGGCAGGGCCATCGGGCCCATAGCCCACCTGCTGCAGTGGAGGAGGGTGATGACTCTGAGGAGGCAGAAGAGGAGATGGTCACTACCCCCCGACAAGAAGGTAAAATGGATGATGTGGATATTTTTATTTATTCAGTGTCCCAGAAAGCTAATGTTACGGGTGGGAGTACTGATTATCATAACATATCTAACTGACACATACATTTTTGGAAGTACGATATAACAAGCATGCAATATATAAATTTTTGTAAGAATATATTTTAACAAACTATATTATTTTTTTAAATGAATAAAATATAATAAAACAGGAAACAAATAAAGTACAACACATAACAGTAATATAAAAAATAAACACTAAAAAGTAATTGATCAACATCAAAACCATTAACGTAACTACTAAGTCAATAACCCAAAACTAAAAGGAACTATTATTAATCCTACCTAAACCAATATATAACAGATTTCAAGAAAAAAATATCATCTGCTTTATATAACAATTAATGATTGTATTTTAATGTACATTTCCAAATTTTATTTCATTTATTTTACAGCTGACAACATCATGTTAAAAAAATAAAAACAATGCGAAGGAAGCACCAGCTGCGAATGCAGCAGTTCAGGAGCAGCAAACCAGGAAGATGAGGCAGCTCAAGATGCAGTTCTCCCACCAAATGCGAGCCATGGAGGAGGCTCATCTTAAGGACATCGATGATCTGCTGGAGGAGCAGAGAAAAATTAAAAATTACCTTAATTTTTTGGTTATTTATATATTTATGTTAAAAAATAATTCTATTTTGTTAAAGATTATTTTATAAAACTATAATGTTGAATCAAATTTATTGCGTTTTGTTTGATTGGAAACAAAGGGTACAGATAGTGTTGCCCATATTAATAATTATTTTTCATTACTGTAATCTTTCAAGGGTTTCAAGTTCAACTGGTTTATGTGCTAGATCTGGTAAGGTTTCTGGTAAGGCTGTAAAACACACCCGGAAAGGGCTAGAGGGCTGCAAAAGGCAGCAAAATGTAGGTAAATCCCTGCAAACAAATGTAGATAGGGAAATGATGAGTTAACATAAAATAAATAAAAATTAAACAATATTAATTGGAGTGAGGTCCCATAGCACAGAATCAGGCTTCAAGTCACCCACCAATGGAGAAGGTCACTTACTATTATTTCGACCCCAGCACCCAGACAAAGGAGAGAGGTCCCACAGCAGAGAATCTGGCATCATATCAACCACCACAGGAGTAGGCCACCATTTAGTTACTTTGACCCCTTCACCCAGACAGAGGAGAGAGGCCACACAGCACATATTCAGGCATCATATCAATAACCACACGACTAGGCCACCATTTAGTTACTTTGACCCCTGCACCCAGGAAGAGGAGAGAGGTTCCACAGCAGAGAATCAGGCATAATATCAACCACCACAGGAGAAGCCACCATAAAGTTACTTTGACCCCTTCACCCAAACAGAGGAGAGAGGCCCCACAGCACATATTCAGGCATCATATCAACCACCGCAAGAGAAGGACACTTTTAGATACTTTGACCCCTGCACCCAGGAAGAGGAGAGAGGTCCCACAGCAGAGAATCAGGCATAATATCAACCACCACAGGAGAAGCCACCATAAAGTTACTTTGACCCCTTCACCCAGACAGAGGAGAGAGGCCCCACAGCACATATTCAGGCATCATATCAACCACCGCAAGAGAAGGACACTTTTAGATACTTTGACCCCTGCACCCAGGAAGAGGAGAGAGGTCCCACAGCACAAATTCAGGCATCATATCACACACCACAGGAGAAGGCCTCTTTCAGTGACTTAGGCCTTTGGACCCAGACAGAGGAGAGAGGTCAGAGATTAGCTTCATATCCCCCAGCACAGCAGAAGACCGCTTTATTTGACTTAGGCCTCAGCACCCAGACAGTGGACAGAGGTTATGGCTTCATGTCACCCGATAGTTTAACAGGCCACTTTCATCTAGTTAGGCCCCGGCGCCCAGACAGAGGAGAGTTTCATTCAACTGTGGGTTACATAAAATTTGTATTAAATAAAGAAGTGGCCCGTAGTACAACAAGACATGTTTTAGGCAGTTATTAAGGACTACTCTGCACAAGGGAGGGACAGGTCCTGTGGGATCCATGCCTGGTTCATCTTTATGAACGTTAGCTTGTCCACATTGGCTGTGGACAGGCGGCTGCGCTTGTCAGTAATGACGCCCTCCGCCATGCTGAATACGCGTTCTGATAAAACGCTGGCCGCCGGGCAGGAAAGCACCTCCAAGGCATAACATGCTAACTCTGGCCATGTGGACAATTTTGAAACCCAGAAGTTGAATGGGGCCGAACCATCCGTCAGTACGTGGAGGGGTGTGCAGACATACTGTTCAACCATGTTAGTGAAATGCTGCCTCCTGCTAACACGTTCCGTATCAGGTGGTGGGGCAGTTAGCTGTGGCGTGGAGACAAAACTTTTCCACATTTGTGCCATGCTAACCCTGCCCTCAGAGGAGCTGGCCGTGACACTGCTGCGTGGGCGACCTCTAGCTCCTCCTCTGCCTTGGCCTTGGCCTTCCACCTGTTCCCCTGTGACAGTTGGCAATGCTCTCAGGAGCGCGTCTACCAGCGTGCGCTTGTACTCGCGCATCTTCCTATCACGCTCCACTGCAGGAAGTAAAGTGGGCACATTGTCTTTGTACCGGGGATCCAGCAGGGTGGCCACCCAGTAGTCAGCACACGTTAAAATGTAGGCAACTCTGCTGTCGTTGTGCAGGCACTGCAGCATGTAATCGCTCATGTGTGCCAGGCTCCCCAGAGGTAAGGACAAGCTGTCCTCTGTGGGAGGCGTATCGTCATCGTCCACCGTATCCCCCCAGCCACGCACTAGTGATGGGCCTGAGCTGTGTGGGCTGCCACCCTGCTGTGAACCTGCTTCATCCTCGTCCTCCTCCACCTCCTCCTCATCCTCCTCGTCCTCCATTAGAGTGCCTTGGCTGGCGACTTGTGAACCTGCCCTCTGCTGCTTCAAAAACCTCCCTCTGAGCTACTTCTAACAGACTGGCCTGAAAGTCTTAGAAACGAGCCCTCCTCCTCCTCCTCCTCCTCCTCCTCCACCTGTGTCACCTCCTCTTCCATCATTACCCTAAGTGTTTTCTCTTGGAGACATAGAATTGGCATTGTAACGCTGATAACAGTGTCATCGCCACTGGCCATGTTGGTGGAGTACTCAAAGCAGTGCAGCAGGGCACACAGGTCTCGCATGGAGGCCCAATCATTGGTGGTGAAGTGGTGCCGTTCCGCAGTACGACTGACGCGAGCGTGCTGCAGCTGAAACTCCACTATGGCCTGCTGCTGCTCGCACAGTCTCTCCAGCATGTGCAAGGTGGAGTTCCACCGGGTGGGCACGTCGCATATGAGGCGGTGAGCGGGAAGGCCGAAGTTCCACTGTAGCGCAGACAGGCGAACAGCGGCAGGATGTGAACGGCGGAAGCGCGCACAGACGGCCCGCACTTTATGCAGCAGCTCTGACATGTTGGGGTAGTGGTGAATGAACCTCTGCACCACCAAATTCAGCACATGCGCCAGGCAAGGGATGTGCGTCAAACCGACTAGTCCCAGAGCTGCCACGAGATTTCGCCCATTATCGCATACCACCAGGCCTGGCTTGCGGCCCACCGGCAGCAACCACTCGTCCGTCTGTTGTTCAATACCCCGCCACAACTCCTGCGCGGTGTGGGGCCTGTCCCCCAAACATAAGAGTTTCAGAATGGCCTGCTGACGTTTACCCCGGGCTGTGCTGAAGTTGGTGGTGAAGGTGTGTGGCTGACAGGAGGAGCTGGTGGAAGCAGTGGAGGAGGAAGCCGAGTAGGAGGAGGAGGCTACAGGAGGCAGAGAATGATGCCCTGCGATCCTAGGTGGCGGAAGGACGTGCGCCAAGGAACTCTCCGCCTGGGGCCCAGCCGCCACTACATTCACCCAGTGTGCAGTTAGTGAGATATAGCATCCTTGGCCGATCTTACTGGTCCACGTATCTGTGGTTAGGTGGACCTTGGCACAAATGGCGTTGCGCAGTGCACACTTGATTTTATCAGACACTTGCATGTGCAGGGAAGGCACGGCTGTCTTGGAGAAGTAGTGGCGGCTGGGAACCACATACTGGGGGACAGCCATGGCCATCAGCTGTTTGAAGCTGTCTGTGTCCACCAGCCGGAATGACAGCATTTCAAAGGCCAGTAGTTTAGAAATGCTGGCATTCAGGCCAAGGGCTCGAGGGTGACTAGGTGGGAATTTGCGCTTCCTCTCAAAGATTTGAGAGATGGAGAGCTGAATGCTGCTGTGTGAAATAGTGGAGACGCAAGGTGACGGTGGTGGTGTCGGTGGCACATCCTCTGTTTGCTGCTCGGCAGGTGGCAACATTCCTCTCGAGGCGGAAGCCGAGGCAGCAGCGGTAGAGGGAGCAGGGGGAGCCTGAGCGGGTTCCTTGTTTTTAAGGTGTGTACTCCACTGCAGTTCATGCTTTGCATGTAGATGCCTGATCATGCAGGTGGTGCTCAGGTTAAGAACGTTAATGCCTCGCCTCAGGGTCTGATGGCACAGCGTGCAAATCACTCTGGTCTTGTCGTCAGCACATTGTTTGAAGAAGTGCCATGCCAGGGAACTCCTTGAAGATGCCTTTGGGGTGCTGGGTCCCTGTTGGCGCTGGCCAATAGCAGCCAAACTCTCTGGATGGCGGCTGTTCTGCTTTTGCCCCCTGCTCCCTCTTTGGCTTCGCTGTTGTCTCGGTCTCACCACTGCCTTTTCCTCTGAACTATTTAAGTCAGCGGCACGACCTTCAGTCCATGTGGGGTCTAAGACCTCATCGTCCTCTGCAGCCCTCTAGCCCTTTCCGGGTGTGTTTTACAGCCTTTTTAGTGCCCAAAAGTTCGGGTCCCCATTGACTTCTATGGGGTTCGGGTTCGGGATGAAGTTCGGGTCGAGTTCGGATCACGAACCCGAACATTTTTCGAAAGTTCGGCCGAACTCGTCGAACCCGAACATCCAGGTGTTCGCTCAACTCTAGTCCCACAGCAGAGAATCAGGCATTTATATCAGCCAGAACAGGAGAAGGCCGCTTTCAGTGACTTAGGCCTTAGCACCGACACAGAGGAGACAGGTCAGATAGCACAAGCATCAGTTTCACATCAACCACCACAGGAGAATGGCACTTTCAGAGACTTTGACCCCTGCAGCCACACGGAGGAGAGAGGTCCCACAGCAGAGAATCAGGCATTTATATCAGCCAGAACAGGAGAAGGCCGCTTTCAGTGACTTAGGCCTTAGCACCGACACAGAGGAGACAGGTCAGATAGCACAAGCATCAGTTTCACATCAACCACCACAGGAGAATGGCACTTTCAGAGACTTTGACCCCTGCAGCCACACAGAGGAGAGAGGTCCCACAGCAGAGAATCAGGCATTTATATCAGCCAGAACAGGAGAAGGCCGCTTTCAGTGACTTAGGCCTTAGCACCGACACAGAGGAGACAGGTCAGATAGCACAAGCATCAGTTTCACATCAACCACCACAGGAGAATGGCACTTTCAGAGACTTTGACCCCTGCAGCCACACGGAGGAGAGAGGTCCCACAGCAGAGAATCAGGCATTTATATCAGCCAGAACAGGAGAAGGCCGCTTTCAGTGACTTAGGCCTTAGCACCGACACAGAGGAGACAGGTCAGATAGCACAAGCATCAGTTTCACATCAACCACCACAGGAGAATGGCACTTTCAGAGACTTTGACCCCTGCAGCCACACGGAGGAGAGAGGTCCCACAGCAGAGAATCAGGCATTTATATCAGCCAGAACAGGAGAAGGCCGCTTTCAGTGACTTAGGCCTTAGCACCGACACAGAGGAGACAGGTCAGATAGCACAAGCATCAGTTTCACATCAACCACCACAGGAGAATGGCACTTTCAGAGACTTTGACCCCTGCAGCCACACAGAGGAGAGAGGTCCCACAGCAGAGAATCAGGCATTTATATCAGCCAGAACAGGAGAAGGCCGCTTTCAGTGACTTAGGCCTTAGCACCGACACAGAGGAGACAGGTCAGATAGCACAAGCATCAGTTTCACATCAACCACCACAGGAGAATGGCACTTTCAGAGACTTTGACCCCTGCAGCCACACGGAGGAGAGAGGTCCCACAGCAGAGAATCAGGCATTTATATCAGCCAGAACAGGAGAAGGCCGCTTTCAGTGACTTAGGCCTTAGCACCGACACAGAGGAGACAGGTCAGATAGCACAAGCATCAGTTTCACATCAACCACCACAGGAGAATGGCACTTTCAGAGACTTTGACCCCTGCAGCCACACGGAGGAGAGAGGTCCCACAGCAGAGAATCAGGCATTTATATCAGCCAGAACAGGAGAAGGCCGCTTTCAGTGACTTAGGCCTTAGCACCGACACAGAGGAGACAGGTCAGATAGCACAAGCATCAGTTTCACATCAACCACCACAGGAGAAGGGCACTTTTAGAGACTTTGACCCCTGCACCCAGAAAGAGGAGAGAGGTCCCACAGCAGAGAATCAGGCATCATGTCAACCACCACAGGAGTAGGCCACCTTTTGTTTCTTTGACCCCTGCACCCAGAAAGAGGAGAGAGGTCCCACAGCAGTGAATCAGGCATTTATATCAGCCACCACAGGAGAAGGCCGCTTTCAGTGACTTTGGCCCCCTGCACCCACACAAAGGAGACATGTCAGACAGCACAAGTATAACATTCATATCACCCAGCACAGGAGAAGGACACTTTCATGTACTTTGGCCCCGGCACCCAGACAGAGGGAAGGTTCATTCAACTCTGGGTTGCACCCCAAGATCCTACTTAATTTCAAAAATTGATTTTTCAATGAAGAAGTGGCCAGGAGTACAAGACAACATGGTTTAAGACAGTTATTAAGGACTACTCTGCACAAGGGAGGGTCAGGTCTTGTGGGATTCATGCCTGGTTCATTTTTATAAACGTCAGCTTGTCCACGTTGGCTGCGGACAGGCGGCTGCGTTTGTCAGTAATGACGCCCCCTGCAGTGCTGAATACACGTTCAGATAAAACGCTGGCCGCCGGGCAGGCCAGCACCTCCAAGGCATAACATGCTAATTCTGGCCACGTGGACAATTTGGAAACCCAGAAGTTGAATGGGGCCGAACCATCCGTCAGTATGTGGAGTTGTGTGCAGATGTACTGTTCAACCATGTTAGTGAAATGTTGCCTCCTTCTAACACGTTCCGTATCAGGTGGTGGGGCAGTTAGCTGTGGCGTGGAGACAAAACTTTTCCACATTTGTGCCATGCTAACCCTGCCCTCAGAGGAGCTGGCCGTGACACTGCTGCGTGGGCGACCTCTAGCTCCTCCTCTGCCTTGGCCTTGGCCTTCCACCTGTTCCCCTGTGACAGTTGGGAATGCTCTCAGGAGCGCGTCTACCAGTGTGCGCTTGTACTCGCGCATCTTCCTATCACGCTCCAGTGCAGGAAGTATAGTGGGCACATTGTCTTTGTACCGTGGATCCAGCAGGGTGGCCACCCAGTAGTCAGCACACGTTAAAATGTGGGCAACTCTGCTGTCGTTGCGCAGGCACTGCAGCATGTAATCGCTCATGTGTGCCAGGCTCCCCAGAGGTAAGGACAAGCTGTCCTCTGTGGGAGGCGTATCGTCATCATCCTCTGTATCCCCCCAGCCACGCACCAGGGATGTGCCTGCGCTGTGCTGGGTGCCACCCCGCTGTGAACCTGCTTCATCCTCATCCTCCTCCACCTCCTCCTGATCCTCCAGTAGTGGTCCCTGGCTGGCCACATTTGTACCTGCCCTCTGCTGTTGCAAAAAACCTCCCTCTGAGCCACTTCTAACAGACTGGCCTGAAAGTGCTAAAAACGACCTGTCATCCTCCTCCTCCTCCTTCTGGCCCTTGCCCACTTCCTCTTCCATCATCGCCCTAAGCGTTTTCTCTAGGAGACATAGAATTGGTATCGTCACGCTGATAACTGTGGCATCGCCACTGGCCAAACAGCGCAACAGGGCACACAGGTCTCGCATGGAGGCCCAATCATTGGTGGTGAAGTGGTGCTGTTCCGCAGTACGACTGACTCGTGCGTGCTGCAGCTGAAACTCCACTATGGCCTGCTGCTGCTCGCACAGTCTCTCCAGCATGTGCAAGGTGGAGTTCCACCGGTTGGGCACGTCGCATATTAGGCGGTGAGCGGGAAGGTCGAAGTTCTGCTGTAGCGCTGACAGGCGAGCAGCGGCAGGATGTGAACGCCGGAAGCGCGCACAGACGGCCCGCACTTTATGCAGCAGCTCTGACATGTCTGGGTAGTTGTGAATGAACTTTTGCACCACCAAATTCAGCACATGCGCCAGGCAAGGGATGTGCGTCAAACCGGCTAGTCCCAGAGCTGCCACGAGATTTCGCCCATTATCGCACACCACCAGGCCGGGCTTGAGGCCCACCGGCAGAAACCACTGGTCGGTCTGTTGTTCAATACCCCGCCACAACTCCTGCGCGGTGTGGGGCCTGTCCCCCAAACATATGAGTTTCAGAATGGCCTGCTGACGTTTACCCCGGGCTGTGCTGAAGTTGGTGGTGAAGGTGTGTGGCTGACTGGATGAGCTGGTGGAAGCAGAGGAGGAGGAGGAGGAAGCCGAGTAGGAGGAGGAGGCTACAGGAGGCAAAGAATGATGCCCTGTGATCCTTGGCGGCGGAAGGACGTGCGCCAAGGAACTCTCCGCCTGGGGCCCAGCCGCCACTACATTTACCCAGTGTGCAGTTAGGGAGATATAGCGTCCCTGGCCGTGCTTACTGGTCCACGTATCTGTGGTTAGGTGGACCTTGGCACAAATGGCGTTGCGCAGTGCACACTTGATTTTATCGGACACTTGCATGTGCAGGGAAGGCACGGCTGTCTTGGAGAAGTAGTGGCGGCTGGAAACCACATACTGGGGGACAGCCATGGCCATCAGCTGTTTGAAGCTGTCTGTGTCCACCAGCCGGAATGACAGCATTTCAAAGGCCAGTAGTTTAGAAATGCTGGCATTCAGGCCAAGGGCTCGAGGGTGACTAGGTGGGAATTTGCGCTTCCTCTCAAAGGTTTGAGAGATGGAGAGCTGAACGCTGCTGTGTGAAATAGTGGAGACGCTAGGTGACGGTGGCGGTGGTGGTGGTGGTGTCGGTGGCACATCCTCTGTTTGCTGCTCGGCAGGTGGCAACATTCCTCTCGAGGCGGAAGCCGAGGCAGCAGCGCTAAAGGGAGCAGGGGAGCCTAAGCGGGTTCCTTGTTTTTAAGGTGTGTACTCCACTGCAGTTCATGCTTTGCATGTAGATGCCTGATCATGCAGGTGGTGCTCAGGTTAAGAACGTTAATGCCTCGCCTCAGGGTCTGATGGCACAGCGTGCAAACCACTCTGGTCTTGTCCTCAGCACATTGTTTGAAGAAGTGCCATGCCAGGGAACTCCTTGAAGATGCCTTTGGGGTGCTGGGTCCCTGTTGGCGCTGGCCAATAGCAGGCGAACTCTCTGGATGGCGGCTGTTCTGCTTTTGCCCCCTGCTCCCTCTTTGGCTTCGCTGTTGTCTCGGTCTCACCACTGCCTCTTCCTCTGAACTATTTAAGTCAGCGGCACGACCTTCAGTCCATGTGGGGTCTAAGACCTCATCGTCCTCTGCATCGTCTTCCACCCAGTCTTCCTCCCTGACCTCCTCCTGTTCAGTCTGCACACTGCAAAATGACGCGGCAGTGGGCACCTGTGTTTCGTCATCATCAGACACTCGGTCACTCTGCTGTGGTGGTATTCCCATGTCCTCATTATCTGGATACATAAGTGGTTGTGCGTCAGTGCATGGAATGTCTTCCACTGCTGGGGAAGGGATAGGTGGACGCCCCTGGAAAACCGTGAGAGCAGAGTCTTCAAACAGAAGAAGAGACTGCTGCATAACTTGAGGCTCAGCCAGTTTCCCTGATATGCATGGGGGTGATGTGACAGACTGATGGGCTTGGTTTTCAGGTGCCACCTGTGCGCTTTCCGCAGAAGACTGGGCGGAAGACAATGTGGTGAACGTGCTGGAAGCACTGTCGGCCACCCAATCGACTAACGCCTGTACCTGCTCAGGCCTTACCATCCTCATAACGGCATTGGGCCCCACCAAATATCGCTGTAAATTCTGCCGGCTACTTGAGGGAGTTGTTTCACTACTTTGTGCGCCTGAGGCCGAACGGCCACGTCCTCTGCTAGCAACAGAGGCTCCACGGACACCACCACGACCGCATCCTCGTCCCTTAATAGAATGTTTCCTCATTGTTGCGATTCAACTCGCACCACAATAAAATATATTATTTTTTAGCCCCAAAATTGCCACACTGGAAGATATAATTCCTTTTTCCAGTATTAATTGCAAGAACACTGCTGCTAATTGGACACCAGATTTTTTATAATGCTAGTTTTGGTACATAGATTCCACACGGGGAGATATAATTCCTTTTTACAGGAGTAAAAACGTGAGGCCGAGTTTTTCTGGTCTACCAAACACGATTGATTAAATTGGCCTTTTTTTTAGCAAAATTACAACACTGGACAATAATGTCTTTTGGCGGTATTAATTACAAGAACACTGCTGCTAATTGGACACCAGATTTTTTATAATGCTAGTTTTGGTACATAGATCCCCACACGGGGAAATATAATTCCTTTTTAGAGGAGTGAAAACGTGAGGCCGAGTTTTTCTGGTCTAACAAACACCAGATTGATTAAATTGGCCTTTTTTTCAGCAAAATTACAACACTGGACAATAATGTCTTTTGGCGGTATTAATTACAAGAACACTGCTGCTAATTGGACACCAGATTTTTTATAATGCTAGTTTTGGTACATAGATCCCCACACGGGGAAATATAATTCCTTTTAGAGGAGTGAAAACGTGAGGCCGAGTTTTTCTGGTCTAACAAACACCAGATTGATTAAATTGGCCTTTTTTTCAGCAAAATTACAACACTGGACAATAATGCCTTTTGGCGGTATTAATTACAAGAACACTGCTGCTAATTGGACACCAGATTTTTATAATGCTAGTTTTGGTACATAGATCCCCACACGGGAAATATAATTCCTTTTAGAAGAGTGAAAACGTGAAGCCGAGTTTTCTGGTCTAACAAACACCAGATTGATTAAATTGGCCTTTTTTTCAGCAAAATTACAACACTGGACAATAATGCCTTTTGGCGGTATTAATTACAAGAACACTGCTGCTAATTGGACACCAGATTTTTATAATGCTAGTTTTGGTACATAGATCCCCACACGGGAAATATAATTCCTTTTAGAGGAGTGCAAACGTGAGGCCGAGTTTTTCTGGTCTAACAAACACCAGATTGATTAAATTGGCCTTTTTTTCAGCAAAATTACAACACTGGACAATAATGCCTTTTGGCGGTATTAATTACAAGAACACTGCTGCTAATTGGACACCAGATTTTTTATAATGCTAGTTTTGGTACATAGATCCCCACACGGGAAATATAATTGCTTTTTAGAGGAGTGAAAACGTGAGGCCTAGTTTTTCTGGTCTAACAAACACCAGATTGATTAAATTGGCCTTTTTTTCAGCAAAATTACAACACTGGACAATAATGCCTTTTGGCGGTATTAATTACAAGAACACTGCTGCTAATTGGACACCAGATTTTTTATAATGCTAGTTTTGGTACATAGATCCCCACACGGGGAAAAATAATTCCTTTTAGAGGAGTGAAAACGTGAGGCCTAGTTTTTCTGGTCTAACAAACACCAGATTGATTAAATTGGCCTTTTTTCAGCAAAATTACAACACTGGACAATAATGCCTTTTGGCGGTATTAATTACAAGAACACTGCTGCTAATTGGACACCAGATTTTTATAATGCTAGTTTTGGTACATAGATCCCCACACGGGGAAATATAATTCCTTTTTAGAGGAGTGAAAACGTGAGGCCGAGTTTTTCTGGTCTAACAAACACCAGATTGATTAAATTGGCCTTTTTTTCACCAAAATTACAACACTGGAAGATATAATGCCTTTTGGCGGTATTAATTACAAGAGGACTGCTGGTATTTCAGAACACCGGAATTGTAAAAATGCTAGTTTTGCTAGATAAATTTCCCACACTGGGAGAAATATTGCCTAAGCCTTTTTACAGTATTAATTACAACAGGAGTGCTTCTTCTGGTCTAACACCAGAATAATTTTATTATTACGGTGAAAGCTTTTTCAAATTTATATTTCTGGCACATAAAAAAAAAATATTTCTGGCTGACAGTATTGGACAAAGTAGTGGCACTGGCTAGCCTAGCTGGAACAGCACATTCATGGGATTTGCTATCCAAGTGGGTTACTTTCAGTTTCACCACTGATATATTAAATATCTTTGCAGTTAGTATGGGTGACACAAGCACAGCCAAACCCCTGATGTATTATATCTATGAAAAAATCGACTATTACATTAGATTAATGGACGTTGTGGCAGCTTTTGCTGTAGCACCACAAGTCCCAAAATGGCCGCCGCCTATCAGCTAAGTAACATGTGCCAGAAAACAGTCTGCCTAGCCAGAAAAAAAATTGACTTTGACTGAGCAGCTGAATCGCTGTTGTTCTGATTCACAGGTGTAGATTTTTAACTTCTTTGGAGCTTTGGTTTACACTCTGTGGCAGCAAGTGCTGGCGCACCACAAGTCCCAAAATGGCCACCGCCGGTCAGCCCAGTTACATGTGCCAGTAAAAATCGCTCTGGCCAGTCTCAACAAAATAGTGACTTTCAGTGAACAGCTCAGCTGAGTTGTTCTGATGCACAGGTGTAGAAAGGTAGATCACTTCTTTATCCCTGCCTATCTCGCCCTCACAGAAGCTGCATCCTCTCCCTACACTAGTCAGAGCAGTGTGACGTGCGGCGCTACGTGACTCCAGCTTAAATAGAGGCTGGGTCACATGCTGCACTTGGCCAATCACAGCCATGCCATTAGTAGGCATGGCTGTGATGGGCTCTTAGGGCAAGAAGTAAAACGCTAGCTGATTGGCTGCTGTGCAGCCCTTCAGAAAGCAGGAAGTAATCGGCGAACACCGGACCCGAACCCGAACTTTTTTGAAAATGTCCGGGTTCGGGTCCGTGTCACGGACACCCCAAAATTCGGTACGGACCCGAACGATTCTCGAACTGTTCGCTCAACACTAATCACCACCAATTTTACAGTGAACACCATAAAAAAAAGCCCCACTGCTGGAACTGAGTTCTTATCTAGCTGCCTCACCTACCTCAAAAAATTAAAGAAAAATGCAATCTCTAGCTGATTGGAGGTGGTCCAACACCCCACACTCCCACCTATAAGTTGTTTGGGTGTAGCTTGGAGCTGGAAGTCGACACCAAAAGTAAATAGCTCCATCTGCTGTGTAGCGGATAGAGCTTGTCGTTGCAGTACTGCTCCCAATGACTTTAATAGAAGTAGCCCTGTAGTAACGAACTCCCTCCACTGCACAATCAACAAACGGGGCTGACTTAAAGAGGACCTTTCATTGGTTTTAACATAGGCTAACTATGTCAAAACCTTGTAGTGCGGCCCCCACTGATGTCCGGGATGTATTTTTTTTTCTCATACCTTCCCCCCGTTCATCCGGTTCAGAGCCCCGTTGTTTCAGCGAGTGAGCTTCTGCTGTGGGCATCTCCTTTTCCCCAGGTATGATCGTGATCCAATCAGAGCGGACCGCTGATTAAAAAAGCTTACCCTCCCCCCAAGTCATTTTCCACTATTCTTAGTGCTTAGTGGTTGACTATAATAGTCAATCTTTATATATAATTATATGGAATCTTGGAAGAAAATATGTCATACCTACTGTATGGCTTGCAAAAACATTTTGAATAAAGATGAATGAATATTTTCCAAATGATTCAAATTTGTCCCATATTTCACCAAAATTATTTTGCCAAACAAATCTAAAGGAGGAATCACACAAAACAATGCCTGCCATTTTACTTTTAAAATTCAGTACACTAACAAGGGTATCAAGGCAGAAAAGACAGGATCACATGACCCTCGGTGGGGCTCCGCCTGTCGGCTTGGCCCACAATGCCTTGCAGTCAGCATGACAGCCAATCAGGAGAGAAGATTTTGGCTGGTCTATTTGCCTCTATGCTAGCTATGATGCACAGATGCCCATTGTGAGCTCAGCCACTAATGTGAGAGGATGTGTCTGCCATGTCTCTGACAGATGCCAGTTACAGACTCAAGCCAGCCATCTTAGGCTGCGTTCAAATCACATTTTTCTTGTGTTTTTACATTAAACAGATGTCTCAAATCACTGAGAAAATAATATTTGTAGTTTACGTCCTGAAACTTGAAAAATCACTGAAAAAGGGTTGGGGGACATTAAATGTCAATGTGCTTGGTTAAAACATAAGCTTTTTTTTAACATAAATTAAGATAAATGAGGAGTAGAAAAGTAATTTCAGTGTGCTGTGTGCTGAGTACAATGCCAACTGTCACTGTGGTAGTGGGCTTAGAGGTGTACACCATCCAGTGGGAGCCCTCAATGATAGTGTAGGAGCCCTATCTAGGTGGCCAAACAGATGAAGCCACTAATGGATAGGGCCTATTCTGTAAATATGTGATGGCCAAGGGAACTGATTGGAAACAAGGTCAGAATGACTTACTCAAGCTCCTCCACAACTTAATGTCAAACTATAAACCACACATATTGCCCCACACAGTGATATTGGTGAGCCGTGTGTACAAAGTTGCGGAGACAGGTCTGTCCAGTAAGAAACACGGGCAAGTTACGACCTGTATACGCTACCCATGCTCCTCAATTACTCAGTCACTACATTCAACAAATCCTGTCAAGCCCTTCCTATGATTTAGAAGGTCCTTGCTTGCAGGACAAACTGGACGCTGTGTTGAGGAGGGATCCTGGAGTCTAAGCTCAAAGGGGTAACTCACTACACATCGGGCCAGAGTGGGCTAGAAATGCACCTCTCCTATTGCTCTCTAATGTGTGCTCACCCCTACCACTTCTCTGCGACCCATTTCCTCCATGCATTCAAGAACAGGACGGCACTAAGCTCTATCCTAGCTGCTACGTCTGCCCTGCTATTATTGTCAAAAGCCCTTGTAGCGCGACGCGTTTCCTGTCATTGACATTCATCAGGAGCTGTCAGCTAAACTTATAAATACATGCGGACAAACAAACACAAAAGCGCTGGCTGCCGTGTGATTCAGCAGCAGCGTCGGTGCTAGGGAGGCCGTGACGCGGGTGCCGTACTCTGAAGTTTAAAACTACAAAGCCACTCCCACAGGGAGAACCCCTAGCCGTCCAATCAGGACACAGGAGGCGCGGACATCGCAGTGTACCTCCGTCTCATGGTACCGCCTACACAGGGGGTGTGTCTCAGCTGTGTCAAGATACTGTTTGTAATCGCAGGAATAAACCGGCGGTATGGATATGGCAGTAATAACAGTGCATGTAGTACAGTATGCGTCCACTAAGTATTGTGGGGAGTCGCTCTGGTAGACAGCGGTGCGGGTGCAGTTTAGAGGCAAAACAAGGAGTCCAGATGGTGCATCAAACAGTGTTTTATTCACACTTGCACGCCATAAATGAAAAGCAGTCTCTTGGTGACAGTTCACACACAACGGAAATACTGTGGCAAAACAAAAACAGGCCAACACAGGGTCCAGTCACCTTGGGTGGTTTAGGTGCGGGTTCACACCTAGCAGTCGGCTCAGCCGCAGGCGATTCCACCTTCAGGTCGCAGGGAAACACCACCTTGCTGAGCTCCTTCCTCCAGGACAGAGAATTCCTCAGCCCTGTTTGCAGGCTCCAGGATAATCACACCCCCAGACACAGCTGCTGGCTGCGTTATATACCCAGCCCAAAACATGGACTGGACCGTGGGGAGCAGCCACCCACCCTACTCTTTAGCTGCTCCCAGTAAGAGCCGGCCCGGATCGGCTTTGCAGCCATGCTATTTAACAGAGCAGCACTAGCTGCTGCAGACCAAAAACCCCGGCTCTTACCTCACCGAGGCCAGCAACCTCGGTGACACGTACCTGCTATCAAATACAACACCTTGCACCCTCTTACACACCCCCCCCCTTTGTTCTACCCTGAGGGGGTGAACACACATGAGGCAGTGGACGCGGGACAGGGCATCTGCGTTGCCCTGCAAGCGGCCTGCCCTGTGTTCCACGGAGAATTTGAAATTCTGAAGAGATAGGAACCACCTGGTGACCCGAGCATTCCTCTCCTTGGCCTGACTCATCCATTTGAGGGGGAATGGTCGGTCACCAGACGGAACCTCCTCCCTAACAAGTAGTAGCGGAGAGATTCGAGTGCCCACTTGATAGCCAGGCACTCCCTCTCCACTATACTATATCTGGACTCGGCGGGATTGAGCTTACGGCTCAGGAAGACAACGGGATGTTCTTCCCCGTTGACCTCCTGAGACAGTACCGCACCGAGGCCTACCTCCGAGGCGTCGGTCTGTACGACAAACTCCTTGTTGAAGTCGGGTGTCACCAAAACCGGGGACCCACACAGGGCCGACTTCAACGCGGCGAAAGCCTCCTCCGCCTTCTCACTCCAGCTAACCCTCCCAGACTTTCGCCCCTTCAACAGGTCTGTCAACGGCGCTGCTATTGTGGCAAAGTGGGGCACAAACCTCATGTAGTAACCTACAATCCCCAGGAACGACTTTACCTGCCTGGTGGTGACCGGTCGGGGCCAGTTACGAATGGCCTCTACCTTGGTTACCTGAGGTTTGATGACTCCCGCCCAATTACATATCCCAGATATTTTGTCTCCTCTAACCCTATGGAGCACTTCTTTGGGTTAGCGGTCAGTCCGGCTTTCCTCAGGGCATCCACTACCGCCTGCACCTTGGGTAAATGGCTTTCCCAGTCGGTGCTGTGGATGACTACATCATCTAAGTAGGCCGAGGCGTACCGATGATGTGGTCGCAGCACTATGTCCATTAACCTTTGGAAAGTGGCGGGGGCACCATGCAGGCCAAAGGGTAACACCTTGTAGTGATACAGGCCCTGCGGGGTAACAAATGCGGTTTTTTCCTTAGCCGACTCCGTTAAGGGTACCTGCCAGTACCCTTTGGTGAGGTCTAGCACAGAAAAATAACGGGCTTGTCCTAAACTTTCAACGGCTTAAGTAAATTCACGTGGTACACCTGCTCCGGCTTGCGCCGCCCTGGCTGGTGTACTTTGTAATTTACTTCCCCTACTTTCTCGATCACCTCATAGGGGCCCTGCCACCTAGCTAGGAATTTGCTGTCAAGGGTGGGTACCAGAACCAACACTCGATCTCCCGGATTGAAGCCCCGTACCCGAGCCTGACGATTATACACCCTACTCTGGGCTTGTTGCGCTGCCTCCATATGCTCCCGGACCAGCGGCAACACCCTTTCTATCCGTTCCTGCATCTGGGTGACATACTCAATGACACTTTTGTGGGGGACAGGCTGTTGTTCCCATGCTTCCTTGGCGATATCCAACAGGCCCCGAGGGTGTCTGCCATAAAGCAGTTTGAAGGGCGAGAACCCAGTAGAGGCCTGGGGTACCTCTCGCACTGCGAACATGAGATAGGGCAGAAGCAGGTCCCAGTCCTTCCCATCTCTAGACACCACCCTCTTTAACATATTTTTTAGAGTTTGGTTAAACCTCTCCACAAGACCGTCTGTTTGCGGATGGTAAACGGACGTCCGTAGCTGCTTTATACGCAACAATTTACACAGTTCCCTCATTACTTTGGACATAAAAGGGGTCCCTTGGTCTGTCAGAACCTCTTTTGGCAGGCCCACACGGGAAAACATCTCCATTAACTCTTTGGCAATGAGCTTAGCTGAGGTATGTCGCAGAGGCACCGCCTCCGGATACCGAGTGGCATAGTCGAGAACTACCAGAATGTGTTGGTGGCCCCTGGCAGACTTTGGTACAGGCCCAATTAAATCCATAGCGATTCGCTCAAACGGTACTTCAATAATTGGCAGAGGTACCAGAGGACTACGGAAATGTGGCTGGGGGCTAGTTACCTGACAGGTTGGACAGGACTTACAATAATTCTCTACCTCCTTGAACACACTGGGCCAATAAAACCGCTGCAGTATGCGGTCCTGGGTTTTCTGCCACCCCAGGTGTCCCCAAGAACATGTTGGTGGGCAAGCTCCATGACAAGCTTGCGATACGCTGTGGGCACCACCAACTGTTCAACAGGTTCACCTCGGATTTGGTTCACCCGATACAACATATCCTGCAGAACAATAAATCGTGGGAACATTAATTCAGCCCCTGGTTTCTGGGGTTTACCATCAATTTCCAGCACATTCTCCCAGGCCCTGGTTAGGGTTTGGTCCCGGTGTTGTGCGGTCCCAAAATTTTCCCCGGAGACATTGAGGTCTGCCAACTCAGGCCCCGGTGGCAAGTCCTCCGTGTCTCCCACCATTACACTCAGTGGGGTTGTCTCCCCACTACCGCTGCAGCAGTGGTCACCCCTACCGCTGGCCCTTCAGACTCGGGCTCCCAGGGTTCTGGCCTTCCAGGGGTATCAGGCCACTCTGCTAGGGTTACCCCTGTCTCAGGGCTATTAGTCACTTTCATCTCAGGCCACAGTGACGGAAAACCAGGAAGTCTCTCCCAATTATTAGTTCATAGGGCAGCTTTGTGGAGATCGCCACTTCACAAGTCCAGGTGCCGGCCGCCGTGGACAGAGACATTACAGCCGTGGGATAGTCCTTTAAGTCTCCGTGTATACACACCACACCAACTTTCCGGCCCGTATACTGGGTGGGCTGTACCAGGGCAGCACTTACCAGGGTTACCAGGCTCCCTGAGTCCAACAGCGCCACTGCCAGGTTATCCCCGATTTGCACCTGGCACAGATGTCGATTGTCTATTGTCTCGGGGTGCCGGTCGCACACAGTCTCCGGGCATACAGGGAAGCCCGGTACCCATAATTAGTCTCCATGGGTTCCCCCACTGTGGACAGTCGGCCCTTACGTGGCCAGGCTCGTGACACCGCCAGCAGACTACTGGGGAGGGATCTGCAAGGGGTACATCCTGGGCGGGTTTGGCCGGCCGCCGGGACTGGGGTGGAGGTTTCCGGGGTTTGACTGGCCTCCTCCCAAAAGAACCCCCTGCAGGTTTCTGGTGGCCTCATATCGCTCCACCAGGTCGACCATCTCAAGGGCATTGGTGGGGGATACCTGGCCGATCCAGTGCTGGAGAGGGTATGGCAAAGACCTCCAGAATACATCTGCTAACAGACGGTCGAGCATAGCAGTGGGAGTCAGTATGTCTGGCTGCAGCCATTTTTGCAACCGATGTAGCAGGTCATAGTATTGTGGTCTGGCGGGTTCAGCCGGGTTAAATTCCCACTGATGCACCCGCTGGGCCCGGACCAAAACATTCACCCCCAGTCTTGCTAGAATCTCACCTTTCACGGTCGGGTAGTCAGCTGCCTGGACATCTGCCAAATCGAAAAAAACTTGCTGGGGTCCGGCTGCCAGGAACGGAGCAACCACCTCGGCCCACTG
The DNA here is from genome assembly GCA_033119425.1 of Bufotes viridis. NCBI lineage: Eukaryota > Metazoa > Chordata > Amphibia > Anura > Bufonidae > Bufotes > Bufotes viridis. Next base: position 63,065,197 of record CM065597.1, read on the forward strand.
GTCACGGGGTAACTTTTCCCTCACGGCGACCTTCTCAAAGACGGCTAGGTATGTCTCCACGTCGTCTGCGGGGGTCATCTTTGGGATCGCCGCACGGACCGCTTTCCGGGCATCATGGACGTGGTGGGACGCTCCTGCCGCCTGTAATGCCATCACATGTTGCAGCAATAACTGGTTGGTCTCCCGCTGCTGCACGTTAGCCTCTATGAGGGCTTTCACAGCAGCCTCCATGTTGCCAGAAATCACAGGCTGCAACTTTGCCGGCCTAATATAGGACATACACTTTTGCTCAGCAAACAAAGTTCGGCGCTCACGCCAGCCTCACTGCGCATGCCCGCATCCGACACCAAATGTGGGAGTCGCTCTGGTAGACAGCGGTGCGGGTGCAGTTTAGAGGCAAAACAAGGAGTCCAGATGGTGCATCAAACAGTGTTTTATTCACACTTGCACGCCATAAATGAAAAGCAGTCTCTTGGTGACAGTTCACACACAACGGAAATACTGTGGCAAAACAAAAACAGGCCAACACAGGGTCCAGTCACCTTGGGTGGTTTAGGTGCGGGTTCACACCTAGCAGTCGGCTCAGCCGCAGGCGATTCCACCTTCAGGTCGCAGGGAAACACCACCTTGCTGAGCTCCTTCCTCCAGGACAGAGAATTCCTCAGCCCTGTTTGCAGGCTCCAGGATAATCACACCCCCAGACACAGCTGCTGGCTGCGTTATATACCCAGCCCAAAACATGGACTGGACCGTGGGGAGCAGCCACCCACCCTACTCTTTAGCTGCTCCCAGTAAGAGCCGGCCCGGATCGGCTTTGCAGCCATGCTATTTAACAGAGCAGCACTAGCTGCTGCAGACCAAAAACCCCGGCTCTTACCTCACCGAGGCCAGCAACCTCGGTGACACGTACCTGCTATCAAATACAACACCTTGCACCCTCTTACAGTATGTTATGTAGATTTCTGACTCAGATCGAACGTATCATTGGCATAAGACGTCCAACTCGATGAGAGATAAGAAAGTGCTATCTTCTTGCCTTATTCCCGGGGTTCACCAATACCTTATTGAGGTGCATACCTGGTACTAAGGTATGAGTTATAGTAATGTACATATGGGTGACATACTTTGATTAATATGATCAAAAAAGCCCTATTCACAGATAGGGGGCAAGCAGAATATGCAAAGGCTCACCAAAATGCACATAATGAGAGGGTCAAAATCATTAATGTCAGGCTCTGCAAAGCTGTATATCTGCACTACCTGCATTAAATGAAGCGTGCATAAGAAATATGCTTGTTTAAGCCATCAGTACGCACCATTTTCAGCCTCAACGTCCATTGCACTTCCTTCTGTAATACTTTCTTGTCAAAATTGCCCCCTCTCACAGACCTACGCACCAATTCTATACCCAGAAAACCAAAACAGTCCTTCTCATCTTTGTGACAAATTGCAACGTGCCGTGCGAGTGGGGTATCCACCTTATTGATGATGTCATTAAGATGTTCCCCTATCCACCTGCGGAATTCACGGATGGTTTTAACCACATATTGGATAACGCATTTACACGTTGCTAGGTACAATACACCGCTGGTTTTGCAATTGACAAAAGATCTAATCTTGTAGCTAATACCTGTCACAGTACTCCTAAAGGTGCTGCCTGTTTTGATTGCACCATAAGCTTAACACCCACTACATCTAAATGTTCCCAATGGTTTGGTGTTTAACCACATAGAAGGGCGCAGAGATTCAAAGAGACCATGCATCAATCTATCCCTAAGGTTACGGCCTCTACGGTATGTGATCTTTGGTGCATCACCCACTTAGTGGCCCACATCCAGGTCGGACTGCCAAATACCCCAGAACTAGGTTAGCAGATCACGTACCCTAACATGTGCATCATCAAAGGTCGCAATTATGCGTAGCTTCTTGTCCTCCTTTTCTCTCATTCATGGGACCAAAAGGGAACTCCTATCCACAGTTTGTGAGTGTTGGTTTGCCCTGGTAAGGACCTGTATGGGATACCCTCTTCTCTGGAATCTTTGTTGAAGATCCTTAGCTAACAACAAATAGTCCGAGAGCTTGGAGCAATTCCGTCAGTGCCGCAAATATTGCCCCTTCGGAATGCCTTTCTTTAGAGGCATCGGATGACAGCTATTCCACTTCAGTAGGCTATTGGTGGCCGGAAGAGGCGAGTACCCGGTATCCCTCCTGATCCTTAAAGATCGTAAGGTCAAGGAAGTCTATTCTGTCCTCTTGAATTTCCGAGGTAAAGAATAACCCCAGGTTGTTGATTTTCAACACTTTCACCAAAATCTCGAATTCTGGTTTTGTTAGTGTCCATAAGATGCACACGTCATCTATATAGCGTAGCCATAAAGAAATACGACGTGTCTATTCATTAAGTTCCTTTGAAAATACGACCTCCCGTTCCCACCAGCCCAGGTAAAGGTTGGTGAATGTGGGGGCACAAGGGCTCCCCATCGCCACCCCCCTGAGCTGGTGGTATACGCGATGGTTGAAGAGGAAGATGTTATTCTCGAGGAAAGAGCGAAGAAGTTCCATAATAAACTCATTATGGGGCCAAAGGCGTGTACCCCGCTGTTTAAGGAAATCCGCTACAGCCCCACATACTCTGTCATGGGGTATGGAGCTGTAGAGGGCCTCCACATCCAGACTGGCCAACCAGGTATGTTGTTCAGCCTGGATGCCTTCCAATTTCTGTATTACCTCCATGGAGTCACATGTATATGATGGAAGGGCTGTAACGAAGGGGCGAAGTATTGTTTCCACATTGGAGCTGATCCCATGTGTCAGGCTATCAATGCCTGACACAATGGGTCTCCCTTTAAGGGGGGGAGAACCCTTTATGCACTTTCGGTAAGCTGTAGAAACAGGGCATTTGCGGGTGTTTGGGAAGCAGAAAGGTGTATTCCATTTTACTAGTCAATTTATTGTTCAATGCCGCTTCTAAAATATGGTTTAATTTCGTATGTAACACCCACAGTGGATTATTGTCTAGAATGCGGTAGTGCTGTTTGTCCTTCAATATACTCAGGCACATATCTCTGTATTGTTCAGTGCCCAGTACTACGACATTTCCCCCTTTATCAGAGGGCTTGAACACTATGGAGGGATCCCCCTCCAAAGTTACCAATGCCTCTGTTTCTGCTCTAGTTGTATTGCCTCTCCTGTTTTTCTCACCCTCCATGCTCCTCAGTTGGGAAAATATCCATCGCAGTGTGGTCATTGACAGGAGGATTCTTGGTTGAAGGAAGTTTATGATCTGTGAATGGACCCTCTCCTGGACCTCTCTCTCTCCCTCATCAATCATTGTTGCCAACAGACGCACATCAGGCAATTCCTCCATATCGATCCCTAGTGCCAGACATTGTCGCCTGTCATATGCGGAAAAAAACTTCTTCCTCTCCAGTTTTCTGATAAAGAGGGAGAGGTCCTTTACCCAACTGAATACATTAAATGATCAGGATGGAACAAATGACAAGCCTCGTTTCAACAGTTGCATCTCTGCTATACTTAGGGGTCTTAGTGAGACATTAATTATTCGTAACTCGTTATTCAATATCCCAGGGTGAGTTTCACCCCTTACAGGGGAGGTATTTGGCTGGTTATCCACTACCTTTCGGGAAGTTAAACAGATGTCTCAGATGGACCATGGCATCTGTCACCACAGAGTTTCATTATATAAAGAAAAATAAGTTTGCACGTATACGTATACATTTTTTACTGGACTTTTCAGGATGGAAAAGTGTAGTGATGTGTACCCAGCTTTAGCTTGTTGCAGAGATAGTGTATAGATATATTTTGTTAGGCAGATTGAATTACTAGGTAGAAAGTCAGGTTTTATCAGTAGGAGATCATAGGGGAAGTTAATGTACTGATACTGGGTGTCTTACAGTGAAGAAAGCTAGTGAAGCTGTTAATGTCTTGCACTGCTTGCACAAAGATCCTGCCCAAAGATTATTTTTTTCTGTTCAAGAGCCAGCCTTTTTCCCCCCTAAAAACCGTTTACGAAGCTTTTACCGTTTATAAGCATTCATAGGCATATTTCCAACACCACCAACAGCATATATTTCACTCCATACTCAACACAAATATAAAGGATAAACTTTTTTGCACAAATACAACTTAAAGTTAGCTGAGAACATCATCCAATTAGAATGTTGTAGGTCACAATCTCTCTTGTATCATCATGGGGTTTTAGCCATATGTTATGATATGAGTTCCTTCCCCCTCATATTGTATTGTGTAGGCAAGGTATTGATTATTATTTATTCTGTATGTGATTTGTCTGTTTTACCTTATATTTAATCACACTTAGTAACTATTTTTATCACTTAGTCTGCTTAAGCTTATTTATTCTCAAATCATTGAATTCACGTTAAAATATTAGTAACAGTGTACAGTGTCTTTGCAGGGTGCCACGTTTAATTTCAAATGTGTTATGAAAGGTAGCAAAATTGATATTTTTTTAAATTAAACAATTCAGGGCATGTTACACATCAATACCAGTATAAAGCGTGTTTTTTCACTACACCTGTGTTTATTTAAAAACAAAAGCTTTCATTTTGCTAACATTTAATAATCAGTGCAGAGGTTTTAGGGTGTTAAAGGCAGAGCAGGAAAATAGGGTTGATACTTCTGGGAAGCAGAAACATTGTTTGTAGACTAGTGAATATTTCCTTAGTTACAATTCTAGTATAATGTGATTTTGTGCACTTAGGAAGTTTGCATTTTGGATGAAGACTAAAGTCTCAGAAGAAATAAAGCCTTACATTTACAACAGAGGAGGAGTTGTATTTTCCTTAATCAGAGACTAATCAAAGAACAGCTGGATATAAGTGTGAATAGTCAGAGCAAACAAACAGATAATAAAGATACAGGGAATGGAGACTGGAAAGTTGACATAAGCATTAAATATGAGGCCTGGACACTTAGATGATAGGAAAGTTGTGAGAAGCTGTAATGCTGAATGCTAACATACCAGGGCTAAACACTAATGTTGAGCGAACAGTTCGAGAATTTTGGGGTGTTGGGGACACGGACCCGAACATTTTCAAAAAAGTTTGGGTTCGGGTTCGTTGTTCGGCGATTTCTTCCCGCTTTCTGAAGGGCTGCTCAGCAGCCAATCAGCTAGCGTTTTACTTCTTGACCTAAGAGCACATCACAGCCATGCCTACTAATGGCATGGCTGTGATTGGCCAAGTGCAGCATGTGACCCAGCCTCTATTTAAGCTGGAGTCACGTAGCGCCGCACGTCACACTGCTCTGATAAGTGTAGGGAGAGGACGCAGCTGCTGTGAGGGCGAGATTAGGCAGGGAAAAGTCAGCAAAAGCATCTAATGAAGTGATCGATCTACAGCTGTGAATGATTCAACTTCTGCTAGTTATTTGCTCACTGGTTTTTAGGCTGCACAGAGCGTTTTTCTGTCACTTATTTTCTGGGGTGATTGGCGGCCATTTTGTGACTTGTTGTGCACCAGAACAAGCTGCCACCAAGTCCATCAATACTAGTTTTTTTTTTGCTATATCCTATATCAGGGGCTTGGCTGTGCTAATTGTTACCCCTAGAAACTCAGGATAGCAATTTCTATATTTTATTAAGGGGTTAAATACAATGGCCAAAATACCAATCCCCTAAATCTGGTGTTCCAGCTTTGGCTAGCCAAGTATAATACTGTCTGCTGTCTGGCAAAGGATAGATTATTTTCTGTGGTGAAATTCAATTGTCAAAATAGCAATCAGCTAAATCTGGTGTCCCAGCACTGGCTGGCAAACTATAATAGTGTCCGCCAAAACATATATTTTGTTCTGGGGTGAAATTCAATTGACAAAATAGCAATACCATAAATCTGGTGTGAAAGCTGTGGCTGGCAAACTATAATAGTGTCCACAAAAGCATATATTTTGTTCTAGGGTGAAATTCAATTGCCAAAATAGCAATACCATAAATCAGTGGTTTCAGCTGTGGCTGGCCAAGTTTCATAGTGTCCTGCAAATTATATATTTTGTTCTGGGGTGAAAATCAATTGCCAAAATAGCAATACTATAAATCTGGTGTCACAGCTGTGGCTGGCAAACTATAATAGTGTCCGCAAAAAAAAATATTTTGTTCTGGGGTGAAATTCAATTGCCAAAATAGCAATACCATAAATCTGGTGTCACAGCTGTGGATGGCAAAGTATAACAGTGTCTGCCAAAACATATATTTTGTTCTGGGGTGAAATTCAATTGCCAAAATAGCAATACCATAAATCAGTGGTTTCAGCTGTGGCTGGCCAAGTTTCATAGTGTCCTGCAAAGGATATATTTTGTTCTGGGGTGAAATTCAATTGCCAAAATAGCAATACCATAAATCAGTGGTTTCAGCTGTGGCTGGCCAAGTTTCATAGTGTCCTGCAAATTATATATTTTGTTCTGGGGTGAAATTAAATTGCCAAAATAGCAATACCCTGAATCTGGGGTTCCAGGTGTTGCAAGCCTAGTTTAAATCTGTCCGTTACAGTGTATATTTTTTTCTGGGGTGAAATTCAATTGCCAAAATAGCAATACCATAAAGCAGTGGTTTCAGCTGTGGCTGGCCAAGTTTCATAGTGTCCTGCAAATTATATATTTTGTTCTGGGGTGAAATTCAATTGCCAAAATAGCAATACCCTAAATCTGGTGTCCTAACACTGGCTGGCAAAGTATAATAGTGTCCGCCAAAACATATATATTGTTATGGGGTGAAATTCAATTGAACAAATAGCAATACCCTGAATCTGGTGTTCCAGCTGTTGCAGGCCTAGTTTAAATCTGTCCGTAACCGGGTATATTTTGTTCTGGGGTGAAATTCAATTGCCAAAATAGCAATACCATAAATCTGATGTCACAGCTATGGCTGGAATACCATAATAGTGTCCACAAAAACATATATTTTGTTCTGGGGTGAAATTCAATTGCCAAAATAGCAATACCATAAATCTGGTGTCACAGCTGTGGCTGGCAAACTATAATAGTGTCTGCAAAAACATATATTTTGTTCTGGGGTGAAATTCAATTGCCAAAATAGTAAGACCATAAATCAGTGGTTTCAGATGTGGTTGGCCAAGTTTCATAGTGTCCTGCAAATTGTATATTTTGTTCTGGGGTGAAATTCAATTGCCAAAATAGCAATACCATAAATCATTGGTTTCAGCTGTGGCTGGCCAAGTTTCATAGTGTCCTGCAAATTATATATTTTGTTCTGGGGTGAAATTCAATTGCCAAAATTGCAATACCCTGAATCTGGGGTTCCAGGTGTTGCAAGCCTAGTTTAAATCTGTCCGTTACAGTGTATATTTTTTTCTGGGGTGAAATTCAATTGCCAAAATAGCAATACCATAAAGCAGTGGTTTCAGCTGTGGCTGGCCAAGTTTCATAGTGTCCTGCAAATTATATATTTTGTTCTGGGGTGAAATTCAATTGCCAAAATAGCAATAACCTAAATCTGGTGTCCCAACACTGGCTGGTAAAGTATAATAGTGTCCGCCAAAACATATATATTGTTCTGGGGTGAAATTCAATTGAACAAATAGCAATACCCTGAATCTGGTGTTCCAGCTGTTGCAGGCCTAGTTTAAATCTGTCCGTAACAGGGTATATTTTGTTCTGGGGTGAAATTCAATTGCCAAAATAGCAATACCATAAATCTGGTGTCACAGCTATGGCTGGAATACCATAATAGTGTCCACAAAAACATATATTTTGTTCTGGGGTGAAATTCAATTGCCAAAATAGCAATACCATAAATCTGGTGTCACAGCTGTGCCTAGCAAACTATAATAGTGTCTGCAAAAACATATATTTTGTTCTGGGGTGAAATTCAATTTCCAAAATAGCAAGACCATAAATCAGTGGTTTCAGCTGTGGCTGGCCAAGTTTCATAGTGTCCTGCAAATTATATATTTTGTTCTGGGGTGAAATTCAATTGCCAAAATAGCAATACCATAAATCCGGTGTCACAGCTGTTGCTGGAAAACTATAATTGTCTCCGCAAAACATATATTTTGTTCTGGGGTGAAATTCAATTGCCAAAATAGCAATACCATAAATCCGGTGTCACAGCTGTTGCTGGAAAACTATAATAGTGTCCGCAAAAACATATATATTTTCTGGGGTGAAATTCAATTGCCAAAATAGCAATACCATAAATCTGGTGTCACAGCTGTGGCTGGAAAACTATAATAGTCTCCGCAAAACATATATTTTGTTCTGGGGTGAAATTCAATTGCCAAAATAGCAATACCATAAATCAGTGGTTTCAGCTGTGGCTAGACAAGTTTCATAGTGTCCTGCAAATTATATATTTTGTTCTGGGGTGAAATTCAATTGCCAAAATATCAATAAAATAAATCTGGTGTCACAGCTGTGGATGGCAAAGTATAATAGTGTCTGCCAAAACATATATTTTGTTCTGGGGTGAAATTCAATGCCAAAATAGCAATACCATAAATCAGTGGTTTCAGCTGTGGCTGGCCAAGTTTCATAGTGTCCTGCAAATTATATATTTTGTTCTGGGGTGAAATTCAATTGCCAAAATAGCAAACCATAAATCAGTGGTTTCAGCGGTGGCTGGCCAAGTTTCATAGTGTCCTGCAAAGGATATATTTTGTTCTGGGGTGAAATTCAATTGCCAAAATAGCAAACCATAAATCAGTGGTTTCAGCGGTGGCTGGCCAAGTTTCATAGTGTCCTGCAAATTATATATTTTGTTCTGGGGTTAAATTCAATTGCCAAAATAGCAATACCATAAATCTGGTGTCAAAGCTGTGGCTGGCAAACAATAATAGTGTCCGCAAAAACATATATTTTGTTATGGGGTGAAATTCAATTGCCAAAATAGCAATACCATAAATCTTATGTCACAGCTGTGGCTGGCAAACTATAATAGTGTCCGCAAAAAAATATATTTTGTTCTGGGGATAAATTCAATTGCCAAAATAGCAATACCATAAATCAAGTGTCACAGCTGTAGATGGAAAAGTATAATAGTGTCTGCCTTAACATATATTTTGTTCTGGGGTGAAATTCAATTGCCAAAATAGCAATACCATAAATCAGTGGTTTAAGCTGTGGCTGGCCAAGTTTCATAGTGTCCTACAAAGGATATATTTTGTTCTGGGGTGAAATTTAATTGCCAAAATAGCAAACCATAAATCAGTGGTTTCAGCGGTGGCTGGCCAAGTTTCATAGTGTCCTGCAAAGGATATATTTTGTTCTGGGGTGAAATTCAATTGCCAAAATAGCAAACCATAAATCAGTGGTTTCAGCGGTGGCTGGCCAAGTTTCATAGTGTCCTGCAAAGGATATATTTTGTTCTGGGGTGAAATTCAATTGCCAAAATAGCAAACCATAAATCAGTGGTTTCAGCGGTGGCTGGCCAAGTTTCATAGTGTCCTGCAAATTATATATTTTGTTCTGGGGTGAAATTCAATTGTCAAAATAGCAAACCATAAATCAGTGGTTTCAGCGGTGGCTGGCCAAGTTTCATAGTGTCCTGCAAAGGATATATTTTGTTCTGGGGTGAAATTCAATTGCCAAAATAGCAAACCATAAATCAGTGGTTTCAGCGGTGGCTGGCCAAGTTTCATAGTGTCCTGCAAATTATATATTTTGTTCTGGGGTTAAATTCAATTGCCAAAATAGCAATACCATAAATCAAGTGTCACAGCTGTAGATGGAAAAGTATAATAGTGTCTGCCTTAACATATATTTTGTTCTGGGGTGAAATTCAATTGCCAAAATAGCAATACCATAAATCAGTGGTTTAAGCTGTGGCTGGCCAAGTTTCATAGTGTCCTACAAAGGATATATTTTGTTCTGGGGTGAAATTTAATTGCCAAAATAGCAAACCATAAATCAGTGGTTTCAGCGGTGGCTGGCCAAGTTTCATAGTGTCCTGCAAAGGATATATTTTGTTCTGGGGTGAAATTCAATTGCCAAAATAGCAAACCATAAATCAGTGGTTTCAGCGGTGGCTGGCCAAGTTTCATAGTGTCCTGCAAAGGATATATTTTGTTCTGGGGTGAAATTCAATTGCCAAAATAGCAAACCATAAATCAGTGGTTTCAGCGGTGGCTGGCCAAGTTTCATAGTGTCCTGCAAATTATATATTTTGTTCTGGGGTGAAATTCAATTGTCAAAATAGCAAACCATAAATCAGTGGTTTCAGCGGTGGCTGGCCAAGTTTCATAGTGTCCTGCAAAGGATATATTTTGTTCTGGGGTGAAATTCAATTGCCAAAATAGCAAACCATAAATCAGTGGTTTCAGCGGTGGCTGGCCAAGTTTCATAGTGTCCTGCAAATTATATATTTTGTTCTGGGGTTAAATTCAATTGCCAAAATAGCAATACCATAAATCTGGTGTCAAAGCTGTGGCTGGCAAACAATAATAGTGTCCGCAAAAACATATATTTTGTTATGGGGTGAAATTCAATTGCCAAAATAGCAATACCATAAATCTTATGTCACAGCTGTGGCTGGCAAACTATAATAGTGTCCGCAAAAAAATATATTTTGTTCTGGGGATAAATTCAATTGCCAAAATAGCAATACCATAAATCAGTGGTTTCAGCTGTGGCTAGACAAGTTTCATAGTGTCCTGCAAATTATATATTTTGTTCTGGGGTGAAATTCAATTGCCAAAATATCAATAAAATAAATCTGGTGTCACAGCTGTGGATGGCAAAGTATAATAGTGTCTGCCAAAACATATATTTTGTTCTGGGGTGAAATTCAATGCCAAAATAGCAATACCATAAATCAGTGGTTTCAGCTGTGGCTGGCCAAGTTTCATAGTGTCCTGCAAATTATATATTTTGTTCTGGGGTGAAATTCAATTGCCAAAATAGCAAACCATAAATCAGTGGTTTCAGCGGTGGCTGGCCAAGTTTCATAGTGTCCTGCAAAGGATATATTTTGTTCTGGGGTGAAATTCAATTGCCAAAATAGCAAACCATAAATCAGTAGTTTTAAGCGGTGGCTGGCCAAGTTTCATAGTGTCCTGCAAATTATATATTTTGTTCTGGGGTTAAATTCAATTGCCAAAATAGCAATACCATAAATCTGGTGTCAAAGCTGTGGCTGGCAAACAATAATAGTGTCCGCAAAAACATATATTTTGTTATGGGGTGAAATTCAATTGCCAAAATAGCAATACCATAAATCTTATGTCACAGCTGTGGCTGGCAAACTATAATAGTGTCCGCAAAAAAATATATTTTGTTCTGGGGATAAATTCAATTGCCAAAATAGCAATACCATAAATCAAGTGTCACAGCTGTAGATGGAAAAGTATAATAGTGTCTGCCTTAACATATATTTTGTTCTGGGGTGAAATTCAATTGCCAAAATAGCAATACCATAAATCAGTGGTTTAAGCTGTGGCTGGCCAAGTTTCATAGTGTCCTACAAAGGATATATTTTGTTCTGGGGTGAAATTCAATTGCCAAAATAGCAAACCATAAATCAGTGGTTTCAGCGGTGGCTGGCCAAGTTTCATAGTGTCCTGCAAAGGATATATTTTGTTCTGGGGTGAAATTCAATTGCCAAAATAGCAAACCATAAATCAGTGGTTTCAGCGGTGGCTGGCCAAGTTTCATAGTGTCCTGCAAATTATATATTTTGTTCTGGGGTGAAATTCAATTGCCAAAATAGCAATACCATAAATCTGGTGTCAAAGCTGTGGCTGGCAAACTATATTAGTGTCCGCAAAAACATATATTTTGTTATGGGGTGAAATTCAATTGCCAAAATAGCAATACCATAAATCTTATGTCACAGCTGTGGCTGGCAATACCATAAATCAAGTGTCACAGCTGTAGATGGAAAAGTATAATAGTGTCTGCCTTAACATATATTTTGTTCTGGGGTGAAATTCAATTGCCAAAATAGCAATACCATAAATCAGTGGTTTAAGCTGTGGCTGGCCAAGTTTCATAGTGTCCTACAAAGGATATATTTTGTTCTGGGGTGAAATTCAATTGCCAAAATAGCAATACCATAAATCAGTGGTTTCAGCTGTGGCTGGCCAAGTTTCATAGTGTCCTGCAAATTATATATTTTGTTCTGGGGTGAAATTCAATTGCCAAAATAGCAATACCCTGAATCTGGTGTTCCAGCTGTTGCAGGTCTAGTTTAAATCTGTCCATAACAGTGTATATTTTGTTCTGGGGTGAAATTCAATTGCCAAAATAGCAATACCATAAATCAGTGGTTTAAGCTATGGCTGGCCAAGTTTCATAGTGTCCTGTAAATTATTTATTTTGTTCTGGGGTGACATTCAATTGCCAAAATAGCAATACCCTAAATCTGGTGTCCCAGCACTGGCTGGCAAAGTATAATAGGGTCCACAAAAACATATATTTTGTTCTGGGGTGAAATTCAATTAAATAAATAGCAATACACTGAATCTGGTGTTCCAGCTTTTGCAGGCCTAGTTTAAATCTGTCCGTAACAGGGTATGTTTTGTTCTGGGGTGAAATTCAATTGCCAAAATAGCAATACCATAAATCTGGTGTCACAGCTGTGGCTGGAAAACTATAATAGTGTCCACAAAAACAAATATTTTGTTCTGCGGAGAAATTTAATTGCCAAAATAGCAATACCATAAATCAGTGGTTTCAGCTGTAGCTGGCCAAGTTTCATAGTGTCCTGCAAATTATATATTTTGTTCTGGGGTGAAATTCAATTGCCAAAATATCAATCCCCTTAATCTGGTGTCCCAGCACTGGCTGGAAAACTATAATAGTGTCCGCCAAAACATATATTTTGTTCTGGGGATAAATTCAATTGCCAAAATAGCAATACCATAAATCTGGTGTCACAGCTGTGGCTGGCAAACTGTAATAGTGTCCGCAAAAACATATATTTTGTTCTGGGGTGAAATTCAATTGCCAAAATAGCAATACCATAAATCAGTGGTTTCAGCTGTGACTGGCCAAGTTTCATAGTGTCCTGCAAATTATATATTTTGTTCTGGGGTGAAATTCTAATGCCAAAATAGCAATCCCCTAAATCTGGTGTCCCAGCACTGGCTTGCAAACTATAATAGTGTCTGCCAAAACATATATTTTGTTCTGGGGTGAAATTCAATTGCTAAAATAGCAATACAATAAATCTGGTGTCACAGCTGTGGATGGCAAAGTATAATAGTGTCTGCCAAAACATTTATTTTGTACTGGGGTGAAATTCAATTGCCAAAATAGCAATACCATAAAGCAGTGGTTTCAGCTGTGGCTGGCCAAGTTTCATAATGTCCTGCAAAGGATATATTTTGTTCTGGGGTGAAATTCAATTGCCAAAATAGCAATACTATAAATCAGTGATTTCAGCTGTGGCTGGCCAAGTGTGATCATGTCCTGCAAATTATATATTTTGTTCTGGGGTGAAATTTAATTGCCAAAATAGAAATACCATAAATCAGTGGTTTTAGCTGTGGTTGGCCAAGTTTCATAGTGTCCTGCAAATTATATATTTTGTTCTGGGGTGAAATTCAATTGACAATATAGCAATCGCCTAAATCTGGTGTCCCAGCACTGGCTGGCAAACTATAATAGTGTCCGTCAAAACATATATTTTGTTCTGGGGTATAATTCAATTGCCAAAATAGCAATAACCTGAATCTGGTGTTCCAGCTGTTGCAGGCCAAGTGTAAATCTGTCCATAAAAGGATACCTTTCAAATACTAGCCCTAAAATAGATATTCCCCTAAATCAGTGGTTACTGCTGTGCCTGGATTAGTGTAATACGCTACATAAATAAATAGGCAGATGGTGTTAGGTGCCTGTAAAAAAAAGGCCTGAATTTGAAATCAATACATTGGGCCAAATATTTTTTCTTGTGGTGCTTGGTGAACGGTAACAATGAGGAAAACATCTAGTAAGGGACGTGGACGCGGTCGTGGTGGTATTAGTGTACCCTCTGGTGCTGGGTGAGGACGTGGCCTTTCTGCCACAGCCACACGTCCTAGTGAACCAACTGCCTCAGGTTCCAGTACCCGCCAGAATTTACAGCGATATTTGATGGGGCCCAATGCCATTCTAAGGATGGTAAGGCCTTAGAAAGTACAGGCGCTAGTCAATTGGGTGGCCGACAGTAGATCCAGCACGTTCACAACATTATCTCCCACCCTTCTGCAAAAAGCGCACAGGTGGCACCTGAAAACCAAGCCCATGAGTCTGTCACATCACCCCCATGCATATCAGGGAAACTGTCTGAGCCTCAAGTTATGCAGCAGTCTCTTATGCTGTTTGAAGACTCTGCTGGCAGGGTTTCCCAAGGGAATCCACCTAGCCCTTCCCCAGTGGTGAAAGACATAGAATGCACTGATGCACAACCACTGATGTTTCCTGATGATGAGGACATGGGAATACCATCTCATCGCAGTCCGCACGTCTCTGATGATGACGAAACACAGGTGCCAACTGCTGCGTCTTTCTGCAGTGTGCAGACCGAACAGGAGGTCAGGGAGGAAGACTGTGTGGAAGACGATGCAGGGGACGATGAGGTCCTAGACCCCACATGGAATGAAGGTCGTGCCACTGACTTTCATAGTTCAGAGGCAGAGGCAGTGGTGGGACCGAGCCAACAGCGTAGCAAAAGAGGGAGCAGGGGGCAAAAGCAGACCAGCCGCCGCCAAGAGAGTTTGCCTGCTACTGGCCACCGCCACCAGGGACCGAGCACCCCAAAGGCAGCTTCAAGGAGTTCCCTGGCATGGCACTTCTTTAAACAATGTGCTAACGACAAGATTCGAGTGGTTTGTATGCTGTGCCATCAGAGCCTGAAGCGAGGCATTAACGTTCTGAACCTTAGCACAACCTGCATGACCAGGCATCTACATGCAAAGCGTGAACTGCAGTGGAGTAAACACCTTAAAAGCAAGGAACTCACTCTGCCTCCCCCTGCTCCCTCTTCTGCTGCTGCCTCGGTCTCTTCCTATGCCTCGGGAGGAACGTTGGCACCTGCCGCCCACCAAACAGAGGATGTGCCACCTACAACACCACCTGCGTCACCAAGCATCTCCACCATGTCACACGGCAGCGTTCAGCTCTCCATCTCACAAACCTTGGAGAGAAAGCGTAAATTCCCACCTAGCCACCCTCGAGCCCTGGGCCTGAATGCCGGTATTTCTAAACTACTGGCCTTTAAAATGCTGTCATTCAGGCTGGTGGACACAGACAGCTTCAAACATCTGATGTCCATGGCTGTCCCACAGTATGTTGTTCCCAGCCGTCACTACTTCTCCAAGACAGCCGTGCCTTCCCTGCACAACCAAGTATCCGATAAAATCAAGTGTGCGCTGTTCAACGCTATCTATGGCAAGGTCCACCTAACCACAGATACGTGGACCAGTAAGCACGGCCAGGGACGCTATATCTTCCTAACTGAACACTGGGTAAATGTAGTGGCGGCTGGGCCCCAGGCGGAGAGTTCCTTGGCGCACGTCCTTCCGCCGCCAAGGATCGCAGGGCATCATTCTTTGCCTCCTGTAGCCTCCTCCTCCTACTCGGCTTCCTCCTCCTCTGCTTCCACCAGCTCATCCAGTCAGCCACACACCTTCACTACCAACTTCAGCACAGCCCAGGGTAAATGTCAGCAGGCCCTTCTGAAACTCATATGTTTGGGGGACAGGCCCCATACCGCGCAGGAGTTGTGGCGGGGTATTGAACAACAGACCGACGAGTGGTTTCTGCCGGTGGGCCTCAAGCCCGGTCTGGTGGTGTGTGATAATTTGCGAAATCTCGTCGCAGCTCTGGGACTAGCCGGTTTGACGCACATCCCTTGCCTGGCGCATGTGCTGAATTTGGTGGTGCAGAAGTTTATTCACAACTACCCCGACATGTCAGAGCTGCTGCATAAAGTTCGGGCCGTCTGTGCGCGCTTCCGGCGTTCACATCCTGCCGCTGCTCGTCTGTCTGCGCTACAGTGGAACTTTGGCCTTCCCGTTTACCACCTCATATGCGACGTGCCCACCAGGTGGAACTCCACCTTGCACATGCTGGAGAGAACACTGCGGAACAGCACCACTTCACCACCAATGATTGGGCCTCCATATGAGACATATGTGCCCTGTTGCGCTGTTTCGAGTACTCCACTAACATGGTCAGTGGTGATGACACCGTTATCAGCGTTACAATACCACTTCTATGTCTTCTTGAGAAAACGCTTAGGGCGATGATGGAAGAGGAGGTGGCCCAGGAGGAGGAGGAGGAGGAGGGGTCCTTGCTGTGGGACCTCTCTCCTCGGTCTGAATGCTGGGCCGAAATAACTGAACGTGGCCTTCTCCAGTGGTGGGTTATATGACGCATGATTCCTTGCTGTGGGACCTCTCTCCTCTGTCTGAGTGCTGGGGCCGAAATAACTGAAAGTGGCCTTCTCCAGTGGTGGGTGATATGACGCATGATTCCTTGCTGTGGGACCTCTCTTCTCGGTCTGGGTGCTTGGCCGAAATAACTGAAAGTGGCCTTCTCCAGTGGTGGGTGATATGATGCATGATTCCTTGCTGTGGGACCTCTCTCCTCTGTTTGGGTGCTGGGGCCGAAATAACTGATAGTGGCCTTCTCCAGTGGTGGGTGATATGACGCATGATTCCTTGCTGTGGGACCTCTCTCCTCTGTCTGGGTGCTGGGCCGAAATAACTGAAAGTGGCCTTCTCCAGTGGTGGGTGACATGACCCATGATTCTCTGCTATGGGACCTCTCTCCAACCGATATTGGTTAATTTTTATTTATTTTATTTTATTTTAATTTATTTCCCTATCCACATTTGCTTGCTGGGCATTTACCTACATTTTGCTGCCTTTTGCAGCCCTCTAGCCCTTTCCTAGACTATTTTACAGCCTTTTTAGTGCCCAAAAGTTCGTGTCCCCATTGACTTCAATGGGGTTCGGGTTCGGAATAAAGTTCGGGTCGAGTTTGGATCCCGAACCCAAACATTTTCGTGAAGTTTGGCCGAACTTCCCGAACCCGAACTTCCAGGTTTTTGCTCAACTCTACTAAACACAGTGGATTTTCAGCCAAAACCAGAAGTGGATGCAGCAGGAAGGAGAAGTATAAATCCTATAGTATAGGATTAAATACACAGCTCAGCAGACCATATGACACAAGATAGGATTTGATACATGGCTTAGCAGACAGTATTGCACATGGTAGGATTAGATACACAGCTTAGCAGACAGTATAACACATGATAAAATAAGATACCCAGCTTAGCAGACAGTATCACACATAATAGGATTTGATACATAGCTCACCAGACAGTATCACACATGATAGTTTTAGATACATAGCTCAGTAGACCGTATCGCACATGATAGAATTAGATACATAGCTCAGCAGACAGTATCACACATTACAGGATTAGATATGTATGCGTATTCAGACGCTGTAAATTTTTCTTGCAAGCCCCATTCATTCCTATGGGGCGAGAGCTGCATGAAACACGCACAATATAGATGATGCTGCGAGTTTCATGAATGCAAAGATGATAACTGACGCTGGCGACGACATAACATTGAAAAGAATGGTCAGGAGTCAGTCTGGAGATGACACATTTTTTGTGTCACCCCCTACTTCCTCATAGATTGTAAGCTCTACCGAGCATGGGCCTCACTCCTAGAATTTTATTGTATTTTAGGCAGGATACGTGCCAGTACTACAATTATGTTTTACACATTCATGCCAGCGGCACATGGGTAGTAGGACCAGCTGCTTTTTTGTATTTGGCGGCATGGACCTTGGTTACGCCACTTGCACGCTGCCCTGGTAGATGCTGCCCCGTTTTGGGGGGGATGTTAGGGGATCAATATGTCATTAGTTTTTCTGTATATATCTGCATGTCTTTCTTGTGTGCTTTCACTTTCTTGCTCGCCACCAAACCTCTCTCTCTATCCGCTATTATTTCTGCAGACAGATTAAGGCATTGTTCACACTGACATACAGCATTGTCCCCTTACTTGCATTGTAGAGTGTGAGATGCAGGCAGCTGATTAATTCAGGTAAGGCAGAGTTGCTGTTAACAGAGTGTTTTTGATTCTTTAATATAACTGCTATTTTGTGATATGTATATAAAGTACACTGCAAGCTCCTCTGTGTTGAGGTATGTTTCATTTGTAACATTTGTTTTTGGAAATGTAAAATATGTGTGTATCACTTTAAGGTTGTGAACCTGAGTTTGTGTACTTAAAAAGCACCTTTCTAAGGTGCTGGGTATCCATCTTCAGTTCAGAATGTTAACTGGACCCCGGGGGAGGTACTTGCTACAAAGGTAATTGCAAATACCCATGAGGACCATTTGTTTTGCTGTTATTTTGCTTTGTTTTATTGCTTTATTTTTGCTCAAAATAGATATGAGCATTGCTTTAGCCAAAAACTGAGTTTAGACTGTTTTAACGGCATATACACCCACAACTCAACAGGGGGTACGTGCTGATGGTTGCATTGTTTATATGTACTCATCTATAGCAGCGTGGTGTATTGCAGGTGGTCTATATTACTGCATGCCTCATATCAGTGTGAGCATAGTACCGCAGTCAGGATCATCATTTTTGCTTTTCAGGTCATGTCACCGCTCGCCATTCTCAGTTGGTGTGGTCAATTACATCTTTTGCTCAGGTAGTAGGATAAGAAAATAAAAATAAAAACTTTATTAGCATAAAATGAGTCAAGTTATGGGTGGATTTCCCATTAGGTTACGGGCTTCGCTACTTGACATTTCTTCAAAGGTTGTTATAGCTTCAGAATGTTGGGTAAGTCACATTTTCATCAGGTTGAGGTATCAAAATATCAGACCTGACACGTCACTCAAGCCACATCAGCTTCAACCATTTGGTTTTTCTGATGCTTTCGCTGGCACTAATTTTGTTGCCATTTTTTGGCCCCCAATATAATCATTTTCTTTCCGACATTCGATTCAGGGTTCGTGTCTTCCAGCAGTTACTTCATATCCTGCAGAAATATCGAAGAAACCAAATAATATATACAATGATGGTGTAAGATATTGTTATTAGCACAATATGCAGGACCAAGGACTATAAACAGGCAGGGAGGTTAAACACTGTTGGAATAAGCCGATAGAGTGTGCTGGATCTTGTCTATTGATCACGTATTAAGGAATATATACATGACATATATATACACATGGCAGTAAGAATATGTTGCTATGATGTAACTTACCTATGCCACAGGGAGAAGGAGGAAACAAGGTAGGCAGACGTGTGAAAGGATATGCATGCTCACAGCATGCTTGTCGGAAGTAGCGTCTGAAGAGGCAGACAAGCAGCTGGCTTTTGTAGGCAAGTGTATCCAAATAGTGGCGCCAATTTAGAGGGGGAGGAGATAGACAGGCCAGAGTGCGTCCGTGGCGGAAGTGGATGCGTTCCAGCTTGGAACGCATCTGGCGCATGCGTACCAGCATCGAGCGCCCGACAACCGGAAGTGACGCGCTCCATCCGCCGCCGAGTCAGAAGGACTCGGAACAGCAGGCAGAGCGCCCCATCCGGAAGTAGATGCGCTTCAGTGTGGAACGCATCGCATCCGGGATAAAAGGGGAAATACTGGTGAGAGCTAGAACGTCAATGTTAGATAAGGATTGTATGGTAGCCCTTTATATAGTGAAAGATAGTAATAGGAGCCAAACTAAGGTAAAAAGGATAGTATATATGGGATGCAGGATGAAAAATGCACAGAATGTGCCAAGAATGAAAAGGCACAGAATAGGGGTGCAGTATGATTAGAGATCAATATCTAATGAATAAAAAGGATACTCGTCTGCGGCACGGAAGTATTCTAATGGGCCTAAAAAAGAAATAAAGACGATATTAGTAAACCATCATCATATTTGATTATGTATACTCTCATTGTATATGAATTTGCACGATCATTGGTCATTTTTATTTTTATTTTTATAATTTAAACGATTAATATGAAATTTTCTGTTTTCTGCAGTATCTGATGAAGGCAATTGTATGCCGAAACATCATTTTATACTGCTGCATGTGAATTAACATCAATAAATGTACCCAAGCAACGATACCTAAGGCTGCTGTCATTCTTATTGCATGTATTGGGGTGGAACCCTACAGACAGCCCAGATACAGTGTGCGCTGAATACAGATTTGTTATTTTCCAGCA
Source organism: Bufotes viridis (assembly GCA_033119425.1). Taxonomy (NCBI): domain Eukaryota; kingdom Metazoa; phylum Chordata; class Amphibia; order Anura; family Bufonidae; genus Bufotes; species Bufotes viridis. The sequence continues at coordinate 63,085,366 of CM065597.1, forward strand.
GTTACTGGCAGCCTTAACAGACCGAGACCTTGAGAGTCCTCTGTTGCTGTTTCCACTGCACCACTCCCCACCTCTCAGTTGTGCAGAATGTCCGTATGCCAGTATCTAATTTGGGATTGAAACCGACAGCTTACTGGTCTTTCCTTCAGGTTAAGTGCAGCATCGCTGGCCCTAAGAACAAAAGTTATGGCCTATATTATCCGGAAATTAGGTTGATGGCGCTCTGCATGTTCAATAGGTACATACCTCAACCTAGTCTAGAGATGTTCTCGCATTCGAGAGGTTGGTCATGTTAGTGTTGTTGCTATAATCTATTAGCTATCATTTAGTTGTGGGTTTTTGCCCCCTTTTAGGCATTCCTCCTACGCAGCGGTTATGGCACAATTCAAGCTGCTTAGTTTAGTTAGTTAGGCAGGTAGACGGTTACATGTCATGTAGCGTATGGATCACAGGTAGCCCCGACCACAAGTATAAAGGCCATTTTATTGGCCTGTATTTGTGGGAGGGACGTCAGTAGGACATTTATACCAGGCAGGCGCCTCCCTTGGGTGTGTCAACGGTGCTGCGTACCCTCCCATTATTCACTACACACATCACATCCGGACAGAAAACTCTTTTCTGTGAAAAAAGGGGGAGGGGGTGGGGGGTGGGACTGATATACAGCAGCACCTCCCACCTCTCTTATCTTAGCAATGTCCACTCAGGATTGTATGTACACAAAGCAGAGCTCCCTATCTCTGTATCTGTATCACACTCTATACAGATATATGCATTAGCCTCATAGACAGTATCACACCTGTTAGGTTTAGATACACAGCTGAGCAGACTGTATCACACATGGTAGGATTAGATACACAGCTCAGCAGACTCCTCTCCTGAAATACTCTGTGTTGCTGAGATACCTGCTCTATGTAACTCTCAGAGCCTATGACCCCCCCCACACACACACACACAAGATCAGCACACTCCTATTCTGAAATCCTCTTTGCTGTTTTGATCCTGCTCCTTCCAGTATGTAACTCTCACCCAGTGACCTCCGCAAGATCAGCACACTCCTCTACTAAAATACTCTGTGCTGCTGGGAGGAGCCTGGTCCTTCCACTATGGAACTCTCATCCTGTGACCTCCACAAGATCAGCACTCTCCTCTTCTGAAATCTTCTATGCTGTTTGGACCCTGCTCCTTCCACTATGTAACAGGATTAGATGCAGCAGCTCAGTAAACAATATCACACATGACAGTATTAGATACATAGTTTAGCAGCTCAGCGGACAGTATCACACAAGACAGAATTAGATATACAGCTCATCATACAGTATCACACATGACAGTATTAGATACGAAGCTCAAAGGACAGTATCTTACATGGCAGAATTAGATACACATCTCAGCATACAGTATCACACATGACAGGATTAGATACAAGGCTCAAAGGACAGTATTACACATGATAGGATTGGATACACAGCTCAGCAGACAGTATCACACATAAATAGGATTAGATACATAGCTCAGAGGACAGTATGACACATGATAGGATTAGATACACATATCACAGGGCAGCATCACAAATAATAGGATTATATACACAGCTCAACAGACAGTACCATCATGGTAGTATTAGATACATAGCTTAGAGGACAGTAATATAATTAGATACATTGGCTCAGCAGACAGTATTATACATGTTAGGATTAAGTACACAGCCAAGAGGACAGTATCCCATATGACTGGATTAGATACATAGCTCAGCAGATAATCAATAGGTATTTTAAATGTCATGCAAAAATTTCAGTCTATACTGACACCCAATGTGTTTGAATTATATTATGTACATTTGTAACATGTAATGGGACTGTTAAAAGTATATAATAATCTCTGCATAATACTGTGGTTGGTGTGTGTTATTTTGAAAATAATAAATATAATTCTAGACTAGCACTGTTTACTGACACCATTTATTTTTAAATCATAGTATATGGCAAATAGAATTGTAGTGAACAATGGCACAGGTCAGGGTCAAAATATATGGTAATCATTGCACACACAAAAAAAAAAAAAAAAGGGGCATCCATCAGAGGGATTTGCTTAATGTATGCAATATATTTTTTAATATATGTTAAATGTAAGACAAAGATGTGATATGAACCCGGGCGAATTGGGGAGCCAGTGAAGGGATTGACAGAAGGAAGAGAAAAGGAGAAATGAGAGGAGTGGTGGATTAACTGGCAGCAAAGTTGAGAATAGATTGGGGGGGGAGCAAGAGTGCTAGATGGGGGGCCATTAAGGAGAATGTTGCAGTAGTCCAGGTGGGAGATGACAAGAGCATGTCTTAGCATTTTAGTTGACTTAAGGGTGGGGAAGGAGCGAATACAAGACATGTTCTTGAGTTGAAAGTGGTAGGTGGAGGTGAGGGTTTGGGTGTGTGGCTTAAAGGAATGGGCAGAATCAAATGTTATCCCCAGGCAGTTTGCCTGTGAGACTGGAGAAAACATCATGCTATTAACTGTAAGGCTGGGAACACACCTAAGCGTTTTTGCAGCGGGCGTTTTTTGAGCGTTTTTTCCCGTTTTCATGGGCGTTTTTGCATTTAAGGAACGCGCGTTTTTGAGGCGTTTTTTTGATTCACAGGTTGCAGATCAACTAAAAAGGGTCTCCGCCTCACATCCAGCTTCCTCCATGCTGGTGCCTAGGATTCTGTGTTGAACCTGGAAGCGGTCTTTTTATGCTGGGTCAAATGAGAAAAACGCGCGTTCGTAATGCGCGTTTTTAAAACAGAAAACGCGCATATCTTCATCTTGGAGCGTTCCCATGCATTCCAATGGGTGGAAACGCTTGAAAAAACGCCCCAAAGAAGCTCAAGCACTAGCGTTTGTGTCAGGCGTTTTTCAGCGCGTTCAAACGCACTGTAAAACGCCCAAATGTGTACCATGCCCATAGGGATACATGGCATTTCACATGTTGTGCGTTTTACAGCGCGTTTGAACGCACTGTAAAACGCTTAGGTGTGTACCTAGGGAAATGGAATCGGTCAGGTAGGGGGGCTGAGTGACATGAAAGAAAGACAATGAATTTAGTTTTCTCCATGCTGAGTTTTAGGAAGGCGGAGGAGAAGAATTATGATATAGTTGACAGACACGGCGGGATTCTGGATAACAGGAAACTGAGATCTAGGCCAGAGAGGTAGATATGAGTGTCATCAGCAGACAGGTGGTATTGGTAGCCATGGGACTCTATGAGCTGTGCCAGGCTGAATGTATAAAGTAGGGGACCCAGGACAGAGCCTTGAGGGACTCCAAAAGTATGATAAGAAGGTGAAATGGAAAATGTTGAAGGCTCTGTTGCTGAGGTATGAGGAGATCTAGGAGAGGGACAGGCATTTTATGCCGAGGGAAGTGAGGGTTTATAACAGGAGAGAGTTCTCAACAGTATCAAAGGCAGAGGATAGTTCAGGACGCACAGAGTAGTAACATTTAGCTTTGAAAGCTACTGTAGCAGATCATTGGCGACTTTGGTTAGGACAGATACAGTGAATTGATTGTCTCTGAAGACAGATTGTGGCTTATCAAAAAGTGAGTTGACAGTTCAAGATGAACATGTTGTTCAAGGAGTTTTGATGCAAATGGGAGTAGTGAGATGGGGCAATAGCTAGATAAAAAGGATGGGTCCAAGGAGGGCTTCTTAAATATGGGTGTGATGTTTGCATGTTTAAAAGAGGAAGAGGAGATGCCAGTAGTTAGCAATAGGTTGAAGATGTGGGTTAGGGCAAGGATGGGATTGGATCAAGGGCGCTGGTGCTGAGGTGTGATTTGGAGATTAAAGTAAAAAGCTTCTCTTCTGTGATAGTAGTAAACTGGATTATGTAGAAAGAGCACAGGGCAGCTATGTAAAGTGGGGGTTGTTTGAAGCTTTTGTGGATTTTGTTGATTTTATGGTTTACATATGAGTATGCTGAGATGAGACGTGCAGGAGGAAGCACTGGGGGATGGAGTAGAGAACTAAAGGTATTGAACAGTTGTTTGTGGTTGTGGGAAAGAGATGATATGAGAGTAGTGAAGTAGTCCAGTTTAGAACCTAAATAACTATGCCTTCTGATCCATGGATGGGAATGTGGGTGGCTGTAGCACTGCAAACAGCATTAGCATCACAGTTTTCAACACTAGTAGTAGCAACAGGCCACAGTTCTCCCTAGCTTTCGGTAGGTAAAAGATTATTATTGACAACAAAGAGGATGACATTGTGGAATGGATGGTTCCCTCATCCTCTCAGTCACAGCAGGATGATGTTGATGTCCATCTCTGAGTCTGACATGGATCAACACATTTCTCCTCCTTTTGCTCCTCCTTCTTGTTGTACCAGATATGCCTTTCACTTCAATCACCTCTGTCTTCACTGCCCACTCCAAGTGAGTCACCTTCTTTTTTCCATAGAAGAACTAACAACACCCCAAGTGCTATTTGAAATACTCAAGTAAGGCTTTCTGTTGTTTAGTTGTGTGACACAGCGTATGGACTGCCATGAGAAGGAGGTTTAGGCGGAAGCAGGGGACTCAATACATGACTGTGTTGGGGGTAGCAGTAGCGCATGGTGGTGGCTGTAGGGGCAATGGTTGAGATGGTGACAGTAGACACCAGAAATCAGAACAAGACTGCTTTTATTCACCTGGTCTTCTTTCTGGCAGCTAGGCCGCATTCAAAAGCAGTACAGTGTCCTTTCATTGTTAGCACCAGTTAACGATTCTTCTGCTCAGACTACTCAACTCATTTGTCAGTTATCGATAATGGAATACGTGGCCAGGAAACAACTATTTGCACCCAGCAATCCAATTGTGGGCAAAGTAAACTTCTACATGACTAAGGTGCTGGTGGTACAGTCCTTGCCATATCATTTATTGGATACTATTGCATTAAGGGAACTAATGGTGTGCACTCAGGCTCAATGGAACGACAACCAGATTTCTCAAAAAAAGCTCATCCTTACCTTGTACTCATGGCGCAGTATGTGCAGTGGCCAGGTTTAGGGTGGTCTCAATGCTACGCTGGGTCCCCCAGACACCGTCAAGGTGTCACTACATGTTAATGCTCTCTGGAAGGGATGGTAAGCCATGGTGCACCCCCATGGGAAATTAATCCAGAGAGTCAGGGTCTGCAGTTAATCAGGGTGCTTCTTTATTAGAGGGATTCAAGTGCAAAAATGGGTTTGATGCTGAGGAAAGGTCTGAGCTAGCTTTCCCTCTCTCTATTCAGAAGGCTGGTACCCTGGTCCAAGGCTGGTGATGCTGGGTCTGTGGCAGCATATTCCCATCTCAGCATGTTCTTCTGGTCACTCAGTAGGAATACAGGCGCATAAAATATATGGATGCTGGGCAAGATGATGTCCGCATAAGTTATGGCACAAGTAGGTGCAAAGACTTGTAAGAAGAACGCGTCATCATCTGTGATGATAGTGCTATGACAACAGTGTCCATATGCACGAAGACAAATTTATTGTTGTACATCTGGTCACACTCTAGCCTTCAGAGTTCTTTGAGCTTGTAGACTCTGAGGACTTGTGTGTTTTCTGACCCCTCAGAGTTTAATGTATCTGGGAGCTCTGGGGAATAGTGTACCTCGCTTTTGTGACCATCTCTCAGCTGAGCATGAATGTCTCCTTCATTAATGGGGGGCTCAGTTGAATTGGTTTGCATTTATCTTTCAGTAACCAAGGAACATCCTTTTAAGTGTAATTGAATAAAAGCTACGTTTTAATTTGGTCATTTTCGGATCACTTTGTGTTTATGGTGTATAAATATGGGCAGACATCTTCCCCCATTAAGGCATACTTATTGGATACTTGTTTAGACCAAGCCACTGTTTTTTTAGATACTAGAGTGTGTGTATAAATATGGGCAGGCATCTGACTCCATTAAGGCGCAGTTTTAGATGCTTATTCAGAACAAACCACTGTTTCTTCTGACACTATCATTTTCCTGTAATAAATATGGGCAGACAACTGCCAAGGTATCATTTTTGAACCACTTGTTTAATAACACGATGTGTTTTTAAACACCATCTGCTCCCAATAAGGGACAATTTTTAGAAGGTTTTAAATTTTAAAAAGCATAGAAAATTTGGTGGCACAGTGTATTTTAAACAGGGTATTTGTTAAGGCTGTCAACCATGCTTTTACCTAAAGCTACAGTATATATGTCAGTGACATCTTACTATTGCTGTCATCGCACTAAAAAGGGGGAGATTAAAAAAAACTGAAAAAATACAACAGAAAGACAGGCAAGAAGAAATGTCCTAGGAGACTTCAGAGTGTCATATACCAATTTTTAGTCCAGTTGTAGCACTTTTGATTCAGGTTAAATCGATTGGGACCCGAAAGGAATTTTTTGACCAATGTGGTAGAATCAGATCTGAAACGAATTTCAAGAGATTTTCTCATCTCTTATCTTGAATCAATAAATTTAATACTGCAGGTCTGAAAAATCAGATATATCTGAAAAGGTTAAATGGGTTGAAATATCACAAACCAATATTGTTCTAGTAGAAAATGTTGTCATCTAACGAATGGTCGACTATGTAATGTATACAAGAACTATCTGGGTCGGCCAGAGTGAGAGTCAACTGTTAAAATACAGTAAACGGCCCTGAGTGAAGGCTGTTCTTTACAATGTCTATATGTCCTTATAGAGCAAATAGGGATACTTCTGATATGATACCTCCTTTAATAAAAACATTATACTTGTGTCCCGACTATATTTACAACATCCATGGAAAATGCAGCTACAGTAATATAAGAATGTGAATAGTTTAATATCATAGTTGTGCTTTTCACTGTTATCTGATACTGCACATTCTCTATTTCCGTAGGTTGTAAAATGGAAACATTTATTGCTTTCTGTAATTGTTGCAATTAGATATTACATAACCCAACAGATTGCTGTTAATTTGAAGCCTGGGGAGCTAATATGGCCTGCTGGCAATGGGTTGTCAACAAACAGGCTATATATTATCATTAGCTAGTGACATAAGTTGAATACTTATAACCACATTCTCATATTCACAGTTATATTTAAAAGAAAGCAAAAGTTTGATGTAAATAGTTTGGAAAGTCTTACAATTAATCTCAGCATTTATAATAATTATCTTTGTGTAATCAGAGAAAACTTTACACTCTTGTTAATGATGATTGAGAAACCATATACTTCCAACCTGACTTTATTATGATTGAGTTTATTTTGATTTGCACTTTGTTAGCTTTTAACCCTTTCAGGACCCTACTATTTTTCACCTTAAAGGGGTTGTCTCACTTCAGTAAGTTGCATTTATCATGTAGAGAAAGTTAATGCAAGCCACTATTTAATGTATTGTGATTCTCCAGATTACTGCCTTTGCTGGCTGGAATCATTTTTCCATCACATTATACACTGCTCATTTCCATGGTTACAGACCACCCTGAAATCCATCAGTGGTGGTCGTGCTTGCACAGCATAGGAAAAACCATCAGCTTCTCTGGTGGTTGGGACTATGGGAGCGCACATAGGCTGCTGCTTTTTCCTATATTGTGCAAGCACAACCACCGCTTATGGATTGCAGGGTGGTCTGTAACCATGGAAAGGAAGCAATATGAATAATAACAATATAATAGTAAGTGGCTTGTATTAACTTTCTCTACATTATAAATGCCGGGTTCGGCCGAATTTCACGTCAAAGTTCGGGTTCGGGACCCGAACTTAACCTGAACACAAACCCGAACCCCATTAAAGTCCTCTTCTATCCTTATTCAGCAGGACCTTCGATAACATCACAGCGCTCACAATGTGGTGAGCGCGGTGATGTCATAACACGTCCTTTTGCAGGTCCTGAAGAAAGAAGAGGATACCGGCTGCACAATCAAGTAGATGAGGTGAGTTTTTTTTGTATTATTTTTAACCCCACAATGGCCATTTTATTTAGCATTCTACCTTAAGAATGCTATTATTTTCTGTAGTAACATAGTAACAACCCCTCTAAGGACAAGGCCGTTTTTTTTAATTTGACATGTGTCGCTTTATGTGGTAATATCTTTGAAACCTTTTCCTTATCCAAGCCATTCTGAGAATGTTTTCTTGTGACACAGTGTATTTCATAATAGTGGTAAATTTCAGTCAATATTTTTCATTTAAATATTTTTAAAATCCCAAAATTACCAAAAAATCTGAAAAAATTGAAAATTTCGAATTTCAATTTCTCTGCTTTTAAAACAGATAGTGATTCCTCATAAAATAGTTATTACTTTACATTACCCATATGTCTACTTTATTTTCATATCATTTTGTGAATACCATTTTTTTTTTTGTGGACATTAGAAGGCTTAGGCCCCTTTCACACGGGCGTTGCGGGTGCACTCCGTCAAACAGTGCGGGTGCGTTGCGGGAATCGCAGCGATTTTTCCCTGCGAGTGCAAAGCGCTGTCATGCGTTTTGCACGCGCGGGAGAAAAATCGGCACTTTTGGTACCCAGAACCGAACCTGCACTTCTTCACAGAAGTGCATGTTCGGGTCAGAAATTGTCCCGCTGGTATTATTTCACATTATAACATAGTTATAATGTGAAATAATACCCTTGGCCATCTTCCTAATGTTGAACCCGGTGCTGAATGGGTTAAAAATAATAAACTAATATTAATATACCTGTTCCATTTGATCGCGAAGCCCGGCATCCTCTCCGTTAGCTTGCTGGTAGGAAAAGGACCTGTGATGATGTCACAGCATCACATGGCCCAATCACATGCTCCATCACCATAGTGATGGAGCATGTGATGAGCCATGTGATGTGACGTCATCACAGGTCCCTAGATCATAGATGCTGCAGGGAAAGAGAGGACAGAGCGCGACTACGCGATCAAGTGGCTAAGGTAAGTTAACTTTTATTATTTTTAACCCCTTCCTCATCATTTAACAATGCATTCTTTATTAAGAATGCTATTATTTCCCTTATAACCATGTTATAAGGGAAATAATAGAGATTGGGTCCCGTTGCTAAGCAACAATGCGGGAAAATCGCAACGCATCCGCACTTGGTTGCGGATGCTTGCGATTTTCCCGCAGCCCCATTCACTTCTATGGGGCCTGCGTTGCGTGAAAAACGCTGAATATAGAACATGCTGCGATTTTCACGCAACGCAGAAGTGATGCGTGAAAATCACCGCTCATGTGCACAGCCCCATAGAAATGAATGGGTCCGGATTCAGTGCGGGTGCAATGCGTCCTCCTCATGCATTGCACCCGCGCGGAAAACTCGCCCGTGTGAAAGGGGCCTTAGAAGTTTAGAAGCGATCTTACAATTTTTCAGAAAATGTCTAAAAGCCACTCTTTTAAGGACCAGTTCAGTTATGAAATCACTGTTGGGCTTACATAACAGAAACCACTCATAAATGTCAACATTTTTTTTTTTTTTAACCGCTACAGGACCGCCTAACGCAGGGATGCGTCCTGCGGGCGGCCCTGTAGCTCTGAGTTGACGCGTCGGCGCGTCATCTCGTGAGAGCCGAGATTTCCTGTGAACGCGCGCGCGTGCGCGCGCGCGTTCACAGGGAAGCGCGGCACAGCAGTTCGGCTACAGCCTGCCAGCGATGGATCATCGCTGGCAGGCTGTAGATGCGAATAAAATCGCATCAAACTGCTATATCAGGCGCTGTTTTATGAACAGCGTCTGATATAGCTGCTACCTGGTCCTCTGGTGGTCCCATTTACTGGGATCGACCACCAGAGGACCAGGTAACTACAGTAAAGTTGCACCAAACACTACACTAACCCCCCACCCCCTCACCTATTAACCCCTTGATCACCCCATCTAGACCCCTGATCACCCCCTGTCATTGATCACACCCCTTGTAAGGCTCCATTCAGACGTCCATATGTGTTTTGCGGATCCGTGGATTCACGGATCCGCGGATCCGATCCGCGGATCCGATCCGCGGATCCGATCCGCGGATCCTCAAAACACGGACACCGGCAATGTGCTTTCCGCATTTTGCAGATCCGCACATTGCCAGAACTATATAGAAAATGCTTTTTCTTGTCCGCAGTTGCGGACAAGAATAGGACATGTTCTATATTTTTGCAGAAACGGAAGTGCAGACCCGGAGCGCAGATCCGTAATTCCGGATCCGAGCGGGACAAAGTCTGTCCCCATAGAAATGAATGGGTCCGCAATTCCGTTCCGCAAACAGAATTTCGGACGTGTGAATGGGGCATAAGGGCCCCTTTTACCGCCAGTTAGCTAGCTACTTGTTAGGTAGCTAGCGCCCAGCCCACCGCACCGCAGTCACTGATTTTGGCAGAGATTTTTCATCCACATTGATCGATGCGAATGAAAAAATCTGTGCCGTTCATTTTTTTTTTCAGCGCAGAGGCTGAACGGAAAAAATCTCATTACCCGTCTGCTCAATATACGGAGAATCGCAGAAACTCCTAATGCTGGCCATACGTGTAATGATTGCGAGACCCTAAAATGCCAGGGCAGTACAAAAACCCCACATGTGACCCCATTTTAGAAAGAAGACACCCCAAGGTATTCCGTGAGGGGTATGGTGAGTTCATGGAAAATATTATTTTTGTCACAAGTTAGTGGAATATGAGACTGTAAAAAAACAAAAAAAAAAACAATTTCCGCTAACTTGTTCCAAATTTTTTTCTGTGAACTCACCATGCCCCTCACAGAATACCTTGGGGTGTCTTCTATCCACAATGGGGTCACTTGTGGGGTATTTATACTGCCCTGGCATTTTAGCGGTCCTAAAGCGTGAGAATCCAAATGCGTAAAAATGCCCTGTGAAATCCTAAAGGTACTCATTGGTTTTAGGGCCTCTTTGCGCATCTTGGCTGCAAAAAAGTGTCACTCGTGTGGTATCGCCGTACTCAGGAGAAGTAGGGCAATGTGTTTTGGGGTGTATTTTTATATATACCCATGCTGGGTGTGAGAAATATCGCTGTAAACGACAACTTTTTAAAAAAGTTTATTCAAAGTTGTCAATTTACAGAGATATTTCTCTTACCCAGCATGGGTATATGTAAAAATACACCCCAAAACACATTGCCCTACTTCTCCTGAGTACGGCGATACCACATGTGTGACACTTTTTGCAGCCAAGATGCACAAAGGGCCAAATTCCAACGAGTACCTTTTAGGAGGGCATTTTTACGCATTTTCTTCTCACGCTTTAGGGCCCCTAAAATGCCAGGGCCGTATAAATACCCCACATGTGACCCCATTTTGGAAAGAAGACACCCCAAGGTATTCGCTGAGGGGCATAATGAGTCCATGAAAATTAAACTTTTGTCAAAAGTTAGCGGAAACGGAGACTTTGTGAGAAAAACAATAAAAATCAATTTCCACTAACTTGTGCCAAAAAAAATCTTCTATGAACTCGCCATGCCCCTCATGGAATACCTTGGGTGTCTTCTTTCCAAAATGGGGTCACATGTGGGGTATTTATACTGTCCTGGCATTTTAGGGACCCCTAAAGCGTGAGAAGAAAAATGCGTAAAAATGCCCTCCTAAAGGTACTCATTGGAATTAGGGCCCCTTTCGCATCTTGGCTGCAAAAAGTGTCACACATGTGGTATCGGCGTACTCAGGAGAAGTAGGGCAATGTGTTTTGGGGTGTATTTTTACATATACCCATACTGGGTGAGAGAAATATCTCTGTAAATTGACAACTTTGAATAAAAAAATTTAAAAAGTTGTCGTTTACAGCGATATTTCTCACACGCAGCATGGGTATATGTAAAAATACACCCCAAACCACATTGCCCTACTTCTCCTGAGTACGGCGATACCACATGAGTGCCACTTTTTGCAGCCTGGGTGCGCAAAGGGCCCTAAAACCAATGAGTACCTTTAGGATTTCACAGGACATTTTTACGCATTTGGATTCTCACACTTTAGGGGCCCCTAAAATGCCAGGTGAGTATAAATACCCCACATGTGACCCCATTTTGGAAAGAAGACACCCTAGGTATTCTGTGAGGGGCATGGTGAGTCCACAGAATTTTTATTTTTGGCACAAGTCAGCGGAAATTGTTTTTTTTTTTTTTTTTTTTTTTACAAAGTCTCATATTCCACTAACTTGTGACAAAAATAAAATTTTACATGAACTCACCATACCCCTCACAGAATACCTTGGGGTGTCTTCTTTCCAAAATGGGGTCACATGTGGGGTATTTTTACTGCCCTGGCATTTTAGGGGCCCTAAAGCGTGAGAAGAAGTCTGAACCAAATGCGTAAAAATGCCCTGTGAAATCCTAAAGGTAATCATTGGTTTTAGGGCCCTTTGCGCATCTTAGCTGCAAAAGTGTCACACATGTGGTATCGCCGTACTCAGGAGAAGTAGGGCAATGTGTTTTGGGGTGTATTTTTATATATACCCATGCTTGGTGTGAGAAATATCTCTGTAAACGACAACTTTTAAAAATTTTATACAAAGTTGTCAATTTACAGAGATATTTCTCTTACCCAACATGGGTATATGTAAAATACACCCCAAAACACATTGCCCTACTTCTCCTGAGTACGGCGATACCACATGTGTGACACTTTTGCAGCCAAGATGCGCAAAGGGGCCCAAATTCCAATGAGTACCTTTAGAGGCATTTTACGCATGTTCGTCTCACGCTTTAGGCCCGCCTAAAATGCCAGGACAGTATAACATACCCCACATGTGACCCCATTTTGGAAAGAAGACACCCCAAGGTATTCGCTGAGGGGCATAATGAGTCCATGAAAAATTAAACTTTTTGTCAAAAGTTAGCGGAAACGGAGACTTTGTGAGAAAAACAATAAAAATCAATTTCCACTAACTTGTGCCAAAAAAAATCTTCTATGAACTCGCCATGCCCCTCATGGAATACCTTGGGGTGTCTTCTTTCCAAAATGGGGTCACATGTGGGGTATTTATACTGTCCTGGCATTTTAGGGACCCCTAAAGCGTGAGAAGAAAATGCGTAAAAATGCCCTCCTAAAGGTACTCATTGGAATTAGGGCCCCTTGCGCATCTTGGCTGCAAAAAGTGTCACACATGTGGTATCGGCGTACTCAGGAGAAGTAGGGCAATGTGTTTAGGGTGTATTTTTACATATACCCATACTGGGTGAGAGAAATATCTCTGTAAATTGACAACTTTGAATAAAAAAATTTAAAAAGTTGTCGTTTACAGCGATATTTCTCACACGCAGCATGGGTATATGTAAAAATACACCCCAAACCACATTGCCCTACTTCTCCTGAGTACGGCGATACCACATGAGTGCCACTTTTTGCAGCCTGGGTGCGCAAAGGGCCCTAAAACCAATGAGTACCTTTAGGATTTCACAGGACATTTTTACGCATTTGGATTCTCACACTTTAGGGGCCCCTAAAATGCCAGGTGAGTATAAATACCCCACATGTGACCCCATTTTGGAAAGAAGACACCCCTAGGTATTCTGTGAGGGGCATGGTGAGTCCACAGAATTTTTATTTTTGGCACAAGTCAGCGGAAATTGTTTTTTTTTTTTTTTTTTTTTTTACAAAGTCTCATATTCCACTAACTTGTGACAAAAATAAAATTTTACATGAACTCACCATACCCTCACAGAATACCTTGGGGTGTCTTCTTTCCAAAATGGGGTCACATGTGGGGTATTTTTACTGCCCTGGCATTTTAGGGGCCCTAAAGCGTGAGAAGAAGTCTGGAATCCAAATGCGTAAAAATGCCCTGTGAAATCCTAAAGGTAATCATTGGTTTTAGGGCCCTTTGCGCACCCAAGCTGCAAAAGTGGCACACATGTGGTATCGCCGTACTCAGGAGAAGTAGGGCAATGTGTTTTGGGGTGTATTTTTATATATACCCATACTTTGTGTGAAAAATATCTCTGTAAACGACAACTTTTAAAAAATTTTATACAAAGTTGACAATTTACAGAGATATTTCTCACTCCAACATGGGTGTATGTAAAAATACACCCCAAAACACATTGCCCTACTTCTCCTGAGTACGGCGATACCACATGAGTGACACTTTTTGCAGCCTGGGTGCGCAAAGGGGCCCAAATTCCAATGAGTACCTTTAGGTTTTACATGGCGGCTCACAATTTAGCCCCGCCCAAAATGCCAGAACAGTAAACACACCCCACAAATGACCCCATTTCGGAAAGTAGACACCCCAAGGTATTCACTGAGGGGCATAGTGAGTCCGTCTGAGATTTTTTTTTTTTGCCAGAAGTTATCAGAAATTGAAACTTTTTTTTTTTTTTTTTCTCAGAAAGTGTCATTTTCCGCTAACTTGTGAAAAAATGAAATGATACATGAACTCACCAAGCCCCTCCGTGAATACTTTGGGGTGTCTTCTATCTAAAATGGTGTGATTTGGGGGTATTTATACTTTCCTGACATTCTAGCACCTGAAGAAACATGACAGGCGCTCAGAAAGTCAGAGCTGCTTCAAAATGCCGAAATTCACTTTTTGCACCATAGTTTGTAAACGCTATAACTTTTACCCAAACCAATAAATATACACTTATTGGATTTTTTTTATCAAAGACATGTAGAACAATAAATTTAGAGAAAATTTATATAGAAATGTAGTTTTTTTAAAAAAAATTTACAACAGAAAGTGAAAAATGTCATTTTTTTGCAAAAATTTCGGTCATTTTTGATTAATAGCAAAAAAAGTAAAAATGTCAGCAGCAATGAAATAGCACCAAATGAAAGCTCTATTAGTGAGAAGAAAAGGAGGTAAAATTCATTTGGGTGGTAAGTTGCATGACGGAGCAATAAACGGTGAAAGTAGTGTAGTGCAGAATTGTAAAAAGTGGCCTGGTCATTAAGGGTGTTTAAGCTAGGGGGGCTGAAGCGGTTAAAAAGGTGTTCAAAACCAATTTTACAAACTTTGTTAACCATTTAGTTTTCCACAAGAATTAAAGAAAAATGTGTATGAAATTTCACTATTTCACTTTTTTATCAGATTTTCCACTCTCATAAATTTATTTCCAGTAACAAAGCAAGGGTTAACAGCCAAACAAACCTCAATATTTATTACCCTGATTCTGTAGTTTACAGAAACACCCTATTTGTGATCGTAACTAGAGTTGAAAATGTGAAGTCAATGGGGACCCGAACTTTTGGGCACTAAAAAGGCTGTATAACGCTGATAACGGCGTCATCTCCACTGGCCATGTTGGTGGAGTACTCGAAACAGCGCAACAGGGCACACAGGTATTGCATGGAGGCCCAGTCATTGGAATGAAGTGGTGCTGTTCCGCAGTGCGACTGACCAGTGCATGCTGCAGCTGAAACTCCACTATGGCCTGCTACTGCTCGCACAGTCTCTCCAGCATGTGCAAGGTGGAGTTCCCTCTGGTGGGCACGTCGCATATGAGGCAGTGAGCAGGAAGGCCGAAGTTACGCTGTAGCGCAGACAGGCGAGCAGCAGCAGGATGTGAATGCTGGAAGCGCGCACAGACGGCCCTCACTTTATGCAGCAGCTCTGACATGTCGGGGTAGTTGTGAAGGAACTTATGCACCACCAAATTCAGCACATGCACCAGGCAAGGGATGTGCGTCAAACCGGCTAGTCCCAGAGCTGCCACGAGATTTCGCCCATTATCGCACACCTCCAGACAGGGCTTAAAGGCCACCTGCAGCAACCACTTGTCAGTCTGTTGTTCAATACCAAGCCACAACTCCTGCCCGGTGTGGGGTCTGTCCCCCAAACATATGAGTTTCAGAACAGCCTGCTGACGTTTACCCCAGGCTGTGCTGAAGTTGGTGGTGAAGGTTTGTGGCTGACTGGAGGAACAGGTGGAAGAAGAGGAGAGGAAAGCCGAGTAGGAGGAGGAGGCTACAGAAGGCAAAGAATGATGCCCTGCGATCCTTGGCGGCGGAAGGACGTGCGCCAAAGAACTCTCCGCTTGTGGCCCAGCCGCCACTACATTTACCCAGTGTGCAGTTAGGAAGATATAGCGTCCCTGGCCATGCTTACTGGTCCATGTACCTGTGGTTAGGTGGACCTTGCCACAGGTGGCATTGCACAGTGCACACTTGATTTTATCGGATACTTGGTTGTGCAGGGAAGGCTAGGCTCTTTTGGAGAAGTAGTGGCAGCTGGGAACAACATACTGTGGGACAGCCATCGCCATCAGCTGTTTGAAGCTCTCTGTGTCCACCAGCCTGAATGACAGCATTTCAAAGGCCAGTAGTTTAGAAATGCTGGCATTCAGGCCCAGGGCTCGAGGGTGGCTTGGTGGGAATTTACGCTTTCTCTCCAAGGTTTGTGAGATGGAGAGCTGAACGCTGCCGTGTGACATGGTGGAGATGCTTGGTGACGGAGGTGGTGGTGTTGATGGCACATCCTCTGTTTGGTGGGCGGCAGGTGCCAACATTCCTTCCCAGGCAGAGGAAGAGGCCGAGGCAGCAGCAGAAGAGGGAGCAGGGGGAGCCTGAGTGAGTTCCTTGTTTTTAAGGTGTTTACTCCACTGCAGTTCATGCTTTGCATGTAGATGCCTGGTCATGCAGGTTGTGCTAAGGTTCAGAACGTTAATGCTTCGCTTCAGGCTCTGATGGCACAGCATGCAAACCACTCGGGTCTTGTCGTCAGCACATTGTTTGAAGAAGTGCCATGCCAGGGAACTCCTTGATACTGCCTTTGGGGTGCTCGGTCCCTGGTGGCGGTGGCCAGTAGCAGGCAAACTCTCTTGGCGGCGGCCTGATCCCTCATTTGCTTTGCTGTTGGCTCAGTCTCACTACTGCCTCTTCCTCTGAATTATGAAAGTCAGTGGCACGAGGGTCTAGGACCTCATCGTCCCCTGCATCGTCTTCCACACAGTCTTTATCTCTGACCTCCTGTTCGGTCTGCACACTGCAGAAAGACGCAGCAGTTGGTACCTGTGTTTCGTCATCGTCGGAGACGTGCGGACTCCGATGAGGTAATATTCCCATGTCCTCATAATCAGGAAACATCAGTGGTTTTACATCAGTGCATTCCATGTCTTCCACCACTGGGGAAGAGCTAGTAGTGTTGAGCGCGAATATTCGAATAGCGAATTTTTTTAGCGAATATCGGCACTTCGCTAATTCGCTAATATTTCGAATATAGCGCTATAAATTCGCTATTTCGAATATTCGTTTTTTTTTTTGTTTTTTTTTAGTTATATTTTTTTCTTTCCCTCTTCCCAACAGTAGTTCTTACCTGTCCTGAGGATTCCTGGCTTCCTGGCTGCTCTAGTCAGTGCCCATTGCCGCTTCTGCCGACTTCCGTGCTCATGGAGCGTCCCCATCCATGGGAACGTCTCCATATACTAAAATGTACTGTCGGATTTGAGGAATTACGTTGAAATCGCAATGCGATTAATTCAAGTTATATTAATCGCATTGCGATTTCAACTTAGAGCTGGGTTTATAATGGGTCAGCTTGCTAGAATGAACGAAGTTAACGAATATGGAATATAGCAGCACTGCTAAGTTGAATTCGCAATGCGATTAATTTAACTTAAAGTAATCGCATTGCGATTTCAACTTAGCACTGCTAGTGCCACTGCTATATTCCATATTCGTTAATTCTAGCCTATGTAAGATAGCAGTGCTAAGTTGAAATCGCAATGCGATTACTTCAAGTTAAATTAATCGCATTGCGAATTCAACTTAGCAGTGCTGCTATATTCCATATTCGTTAACTTCGTTCATTGAATCGTTAACTTCGTTCATTCTAGCAAGCTGACCCATTATAAACCCAGCTCTAAGTTGAAATCGCAATGCGATTAATATAACTTGAATTAATCGCATTGCGATTTCAACGTAATTCCTCAAATCCGACAGTACATTTTAGTATATGGAGATGTTCCCATGGTGATGGGGACGCTCCATGAGCAAGGAACTTTATGGTTGGCTTGGTAGAATTAGCGAATAGCGAATATGACGAATGTATTCGTCATATTCCTCAAAACGAAGATAACGAGTATTCTACATCTTCGTTTTAGCAACCTATTCGTCAACCTCGCTAATTCTAGCAATCAAATAGGAAGGTTGACTATAGAGACAGCTGTGTTAAATTCGCTATGCGATTTTTTTTTTTAATAGAATAATTATATTACTTGATATAATTATTATAATTATTCTATTTATTAAAAAAATATATATAAATAATCGCATAGCGAATTAAACACAGTTGTCTCTATAGTCAACCTTCCTATTTGATTGCTAGAATTAGCGAAGTTGACGAATAGGTTGCTAAAACGAAGATGTAGAATACTTCGTTATCTTCGTTTTGAGGAATATGACGAATACATTCGTCATATCCGTCATCTTCGTTATAATTCTAGATATGAAACCAATAGGAAAGTAGCCTTAAGTTAAAATCGCAATACGCGATTATTTAAATCGCATATTAATCGCGGTAACTAGAATAATGCCGAATATTCGATTTCGACGAATATGAAACGAATATTCATTCGAATATTCGCGAATTTCGTCGAAATCGAATATGGCACCTGCCGCTCATCACTAAGAGCTAGGTGGATTCCCTTGGGAAACCCTGCCAGCAGTCTTCAAACAGCATAAGAGACTGCTGCATAACTTGACACACAGACAGTTTCCCTTATATGCATGGGGGTGATGTGACAGACTGGTGGGCTTGGTTTTCAGGCGCCACCTGTGCGCTTTCTGCAGAAGACTGGGTGGGAAATAATGGTGTGAACGTGCTGGATCCACTGTCGGCCACCCAATTGACTAGTGCCTGTACTTGCTCAGGCCTTACCATCCTTAGAACGGCATTGGGCCCCACCAAATATCGCTGTAAATTCTGGCGGGTACTGGAACCTGGGGTAGTTGGTTCACTAAGACGTATGGCTGTGGCAGAACGGCCATATCCTCTCCCAGCACCAGAGGGTCCACTATCAACAACACGACCATGTCCGCGTCTCTTACTAGATGTTTTCCTCATTGCTACCGTTCACCAAAATAAGAAAAAAATTATTTTGCCCAATGTATTGAATTCAAATTTAGACCTGTTTTTACAGGCACCTAACACTATCTGGCTATCTATTTATGTACCGTATTACAGTAATCCAGGCACAGCAATAACCACAGATTTAGGGGAATTAAATTGTAGGCCTAGTATTTAGGCCCTGGATGAAAGGTATCCTTTTACTAACAGATTTACACTTTGAGATGCACAGTAGAGTGTGAAAAAAGATATAGTATCATGCTTTAAGCACTTGTATTTTAACACTTTGGGTAATATTCTCTTTAACGGAAAGAAATACACTTAGAGATGCAAAACAGTGTGTGCAAATGTAGAGGATTATGCTGCATTTTAACACTTAGTGAAATATACCCGTTAACGGAAAGAAATATACTTGGAGATGCACACTGAGTGAAATATACCCTTTTAAGGAAAGATTTACACTTGGCCTGCAACAGCTGGAACACCAGATTTTGGGTATTGCTATTTTTGCAATTGAATTTCACCCCGGAAAATAATATATCCTTTGCCGGACACTATTAAACTTGGCCAGCCACAGATAAAACCACTGATTTATAGTATTGCTATTTTGGAAATCGAATTTCACCCCAGAACAAAATATATCCTTTGCAGGAAATTGTTAAACTTGTCCAGTCACAGCTGGAACACCAGATTTACGGTATTTCTATTTTTGCAACTGAATTTCACCGCAGAAAATAATATATCCTATGACAGACACTATGAAATTTGTCCAGTCACAGCTGGATCACCAGATTTACGGCATTTCTATTTTTGCGACTGAATTTAAACCAATAAAAAAAATATATCCTATGACGGACACTATGAAACTTGTCCAGTCACAGCTGGAACACTAGATTTACGGTATTTCTATTTTTGCAACTGAATTTCACCCCAGAAAAAAAGTATATACTTTTCCGGACACTATTAAACTTGGCCAGCCACTGCTGGGACATCAGATTTATGGTATTGCTATTTTGGCAATTGAATTTCACCCAAGAACAAAATATATACTTTGACGGACACTATTAAAATGGCCAGCCACAACTGAAACCATTGAGTTACGGTATTGCTATTTTGGCAATTGAATTTCACCCCAGAAAATTTTCTATCCTTTGCCGGACACTATTAATCTTGGCCAGCCACTGCTGGGACACCATATTTACGGTATTTCTATTTTTGCAACTAAATTTCGCCCCAGAAAATAATATATCCCTTGACGGACACTATTAAACTTGGCCAGCCACAGCTGAAACCACTGATTTACGGAATTGCTATTTTGGCAAATTAATTTCACCCCAGAACAAAATATATCCTTTGCCGGACACTATTAAACTTGGCCAGCCACAGCTGAAACCACTGATTTATGGTATTGCTATTTTGGCAATTGAATTTCACCTCAGAAAAAAATATATCCTTTGCCGGACACTATTAAACTTGGCCAGCCACAGCTGAAACCACTGATTTATGGTATTGCTATTTTGGCAATTGAATTTCACCTCAGAAAAAAATATATCCTTTGCCGGACACTATTAAACTTTACAGTCACAGCTGAAACACCAGATTTACGGTATTTCTATTTTTGCAACTGAATTTCACCGCAGAAAATAATATATCCTATGACTTACCATTTGAAACTAGTCCAGTCACAGCTGGAACACAAGATTTACGGTATTTCTATTTTTGCAGCTGAATTTCACCCCCAAATATAATAAATCCTTTGATGGACACTATTAAACTTGTCCATTCACAGCTGGGACACCAGATTTACGGTATTGCTATTTTGGCAATTGTATTTCACCCCGGAAAAAAAGATATCCTTTGCCGGACACTATTAAATTTTGCCAGCCACAGCTGAAACCACTGATTTAGGTATTGCTATTTTGGCAATTGAATTTCACCCCAGAAAATTATCTATCCATTGCCGGACACTATTAATCTTGGCCAGCCACTGCTGGGAAACCAGATTTACGGTATTTCTATTTTTGCAATAGAATTTCACCCCAGAAAATAATATATCCTTTGACGGACACTATGAAATTTGTCCAGTCACAGCTGGAACACCAGATTTGCGTTATTACTATTTTTGCAATTTAATTTCACCCCAGAAAAGTATCCATCCTTTGCCTGACACTATTAAACTTGGCCAGCCACAGCTGAAACCACTGATTTACGGTATTGCTATTTCGTCAACTGAATTTCATCCCCTGAAAATGATTTATCCTTTGCCGGACACTTTTAAACTTGGCCAGCCACTGCTGGGACACCAGATTTACGGTTTTGCTATTTTGGCAATTGAATTTCACCCAAGAATAAAATATATCCTTTGCCGGACACTATTAAACTTTCCAGTCACAGCTGGAACACCAGATTTACGGTATTTGTATTTTTGCAACTGAATTTCACCGCCAAAAATAAGATATCCTTTGCCGGACACTATTAAACTCGGCCAGTCACAGCTGAAACCACTGATTTAAGTTATTGCTATTGTGGCAATAGAATTTCACCTCAGAATGAAATATATCCTTTGCCGGACACTATTAAACTTTCCAGTCACAGCTGGAACACCAGATTTATGGTATTTCTATTTGTGCAACTGAATTTCACCCCAGAAAATAATATATCCTATGACGTACACCATGAAACTAGTCCAGTCACAGCGGGAACACCAGATTTACGGCATTTCTATTTTTGCATCTGAATTTCACCCCCAAAAATAATATATCCTTTGACAGACACTATGAAACTTGTACAGTCACAGCTGGAACATCAGATTTACTATATTTCTATTTTTGCAACTGAATTTCACCCCAGAAAATAATAAATCCTTTGACGGACACTATTAAACTTGGCCAGCCACAGCTGGTACACCATATTTACGGTACTGCTATTTTGGCAATTGAATTTTACCCTAGAAAAAAAATATATCCTTTGCCGGACACTATTAAACTTGGCTAGCCACAGCAGGAACACTAGATTTATGGGATTGCTATTTTGGCAACAGAATTTTCTATCCTGAGTTTCTAGGGGTGACATAAGTAACAGCCAAGCCCCTGATGTAGGATATAGCAAAAAAAAAAACCCTAGTATTGATGGATTGATGGACTTGGTGGCAGCTTGTGCTGGTGCACCAAAAGACACAAAATGGCCGCCGATCACCCCAGAAAAAAGTGACAGAAAAACGCTTTGTGCAGTCTAAAAACCAGTGAGCAATTAACTAGCAGAAGTTGAATGTTTCACAGCTGTAGATCGATCACTTCATTAGGTGTTTTTGCTGAGTTTTCCCTGCCTAATCTCGCCCTCACAGCAGCTGCGTCCTATCCCTACACTAATCAGAGCAGAGTGACGTGCGGCGTAGAGGCTGGGTCACATGCTGCACTTGGCCAATCACAGCCATGCCATTAGTAGGCATGGCTGTGATGGCTTCTTAGGGCAAGAAGTAAAAAGCTAGCTGATTGGCTGCTGTGCAGCCCTTCCGAAAGCGGGAAGAAATCGCCGAACAACGAACCCGAACTTTTTTGAAAATGTTCGGGTCTGTGTCCCGAACACCCCAAAATTCGGTACGAACCCGAACTATACAGTTCGGGTTCGCTCATCCCTAATCGAAACCTCAGTATGGGAACATGGCAAGGCTCAGAAAAACAGAAGCTCCAAATGGTTTTTAGAGGGCAGATTTCACTTGGATAATTTTAAGTTGCCATTTCACATTTGAAGACCCCTAGATGCACACTTAGAGAGAAAACTAGAGTTGAGCGAACAACTGGATGTTCGGGTTCGAGAAGTTCGGCCGAACTTTCCGAAAATGTTTGGGTTCGGGATCCGAACTCGACCCGAACTTCACCTCGAACCCAAACCCCATTGAAGTCAATGGGGACCCGAACTTTTGGGCACTAAAAAGGCTGTAAAATAGTCCAGGAAATGGCTAGAGGGCTGCAAAGGGCAGCAAAATGTAGGTAAATCCCCTGCAAAAAATTTGGATAGGGAAATGACTTAAAATAACATAAAATAGAGAAAAATAAAAAATAAACATTCTAAAATTGAGCCCAAGTGAGTGACAGTGTCACCTGTCAACCAGCAAACAGAGGATGTGGCAGCAACGCCACCACATCTGTCATTGTCACCAAGCATCAACACCTAATCCAATGAAAGTGTTCAGCTATCAGCTGTCCATCTCCCAAACACTGGAGAGAAAAAGAAATAGAAAGAGGATGTACCCCCCCTACCCATGGCTCTGAATGCCTTATTTTAAGCTTTCTGGTCCTTTGAAATGCTGTCATTCTGTCTGGTGGACAGTTTTAAAAACCTTATGGCGGTGGCTGTCCCACAGTACGTTTATCCCAGCCGCCGCTACTTTTGCAGGTGAGCCATCCCTTCCCTGCACAACCAAGTGGCAGACAAAATCAGGTGTGCACGGCGCAACGCTATCTATGGCAACGTCCACATAACCAACAACACAGTGGGTAAATGTAGTGGCTGGCCCAGAGGCCGATTAGTATTTTTGCGAATGTCCTTCCGCCCCCGAGGATTGCTGGGCATTTCTCTTTGTATCCTGTTACCTCCTCCTCCTCCTCTGCTTCCTCCCCCTCCTCCTCCTCTACCACCACCTCACCCACTCAGTGTAACACCTTCACCACCCACAGCAGCACAGCCAGGGGAAATGGCAGCAGTCTGTTTTAAAACTTGTGTGTTTGTGCGAAAAACCCCACAAAGCGCAGGAGCTGTGGACAGGCATGGAACAACAGACTGATGATTGGTTGGTGCCATTTATCCTTCAGCCCGCCCTGGTGTTGTGCGCTTAAGGGACAAAATGTAATAGCAGGTCTGGGCCTAGCCGGTTTGACGTACATCCCCTGCCTGCCGCATGTGCTGAATTTGGGGTGCAGAAATTCCTAAACACCAGACAGTGAAAATCAATTCAGTTAATTGAACACACACAACACCCCCCCCTTTAACTCAAACCATTAACAAACTATTTACAAATTTACTTAAATGCATATTAAAATAACTATAATGCAGCTAGACTAACCATACAAACAGACAAAACTATATACACGCCTTATCCTTAACTTAAGGCCATCCAATTACAAGTGGCTCGGAGTGTGGGTTCCTGCACCAACAGTTCTAGAGGATGAGAAAGATAAGTAGGATGAGGAGGAGTAGGAGGAACCATGTTCTCAGCAGGATGGCACCCAATCCAGCTCACGGGCAGCTGGGTCACCATCAGCATCTCAGAAGGCTGGGTTAGCATTGGCGAAATGTGGGAAAGCTTTGTCACCACGTCACAACAACCTGCACCACCAGCAGATCTGGAGCGTGTTAGCAGGAGGCAGCATTTTAGTAACATGGTGGAAGAGTACACGTACTTACTGATGGGTTTGCCCAGGTGCGTAGCTACAGGGAAGCATGGGAAGCTACTGTTTTGGGTCCCTGACCTATAGGGGGCCCATCCAGGAGGAGGAGGAGAACAAAAAGACTTTGTCAGGGCCCCCTCTACAGAATTATACAATGAAATTATATACAGTGGCAGTATAGACAGTATAGAAAGCGGATGGAAAATTAACCTAAACAGCCTCACACCCTACACAATCAACACCCCTCCCCCCTTTCACTCCAACCATTAACAAACTATTTACAAATATACTTAAAAACATATTAAAATAACTATAATGCAGCTAAACTAACTATATAAACAAACAAAACTATATACACACCTTATCCTTAACTTTAGGCCAGTCAATTACAAGTGGCTCGGAGGGTGGGTTCCTGCACCAACATAGGCCCTGGCTTGGAACACAATTGTCCAGCCAGGTCACAGTTCTGGAGAATGAGGAGGAGTAGGAGGAACGCTGGGGGATACAGAGGACACAGACGATATACTTCCCTCAAAGAGGATAGCTTGTCCTTGCATCTGGGAAGCCTGGCAGACATGAGCGACAAGATGCTGCAGTGCCTGCGCAACGACGGCCCAGTTACTGCCACATTCTAACTTGTGCTGATTACTGGGTGGCCACCCTGCTGCATCCCCGTTACAAGGACAACGTGCCGTCCTTAATTCCCTCACTGGAGTGTGATAGGAAGATGAGCCTACTAGTAGACACGCTGCTGATGGCATTTACACCTGACACCGTGGACTCATTGGAAGCACAAGGTGCAGGTGGAAGAGGAAGAATTTGCTAATGCAGCTGGGTCACCACCAACACCTCAGAAGGCAGGTTTATCATTGGCAAAATGTGAAAAAGCTTTGTCATCACGCCACAACAACCTGCACCACAAGAAGATCTGGAACATCTTAGCAGGAGGCAGCATTTCAGCAACATGGTGGAACAGTACACATACTGACTGAAGGGTCTGCCTAGGGGAATAGCTACAGGGGAAGCAGGGGAAGCAACTGCTTTGGGGCCGTGACCTAGAAAGGGCCCATCCAGGAGGAGGAGGAGGAGTATAGGACTTTGTCAGGGCCCCCTCAACAGTATTATACAATGTAATTATATACAGTGGCAGTATAGACAGTGTAGAAAGCGAATAGAACAGCTGCTGGGCCTGGTCTGAGAGAGCGATCTTTAGTAGCCACAGGTGCAAAAATTACTGGGGCAGGGGGGCCCCATTGCAAAAATTTGATGTGGTGCCCAATAATTTCTAGCGACGCCACTGGGTCTGGCCCATTCAATTTCTGGGTCTTCAAATTAGGCACATGTCCTGAGGTTGCCCTTTACGCTTTGGAGGTCCTGGTTTAACCAGCAGTCACTGCATTGTCTGAACGTGTGTTTAGCATGGCTGGGGGCATTATCACAGACAAGTCCAGCCGCCTGTCCGCAGACAATGTTGGCAACTAAGCTTTCATTTATTAAAAAGAACCAGACATGGATCCCACAGGACTTGTTTGAACCTTATGCAAAATAGACATGTATACTGGCCTCTCCCAACCATTGTTGTAAAATTAAAAATTAAGAACCAGTTGTAGGAAACTACCTTTGGCTTCACAGCCCAAAAAGGATTCATTTCATGCGAGAATGTAACCGCCAATTGTAAGTTCCGTGTCAGTAATGCAGTGCAGGGGATTGTACCTGGCAAAAATGGCAATATTTCGCACAACAATTTAAAATCTATCCTTTTCCGGACAGTATTAAACTTGTCCAGCCACAGCTGAAACCAATGATTTACGGTATTGCTATTTTGGCAATTGAATTTCACCCCAGAACATAAGCTATTCTTTGAGGGACACTATGAAACTTGTCCAGCCACAGCTGAAACCCCAGATTTACTGTATTTCTATTTTTGCAACTGATTTTCACCCCAGAAAAAAATATATCCTTTGACAGACACTATGAAACTTGTCCAGTCACAGCTGGAACACCAGATTTACTGTATTTCTATTTTTGCAACTGTATTTCACCACAGAACAAAATCTATCTTTGACTGACACTAGGGAAATTGTGCAGTCACAGCTGGAACACCAGATTCAGAGCATTGCTATTTTGGCAATTAGCTTTCACCCCAGACAAAAATATACCCTATTACGGACAGAATTAAACTAGGCCTACAAAAGCTGGAACACCAGATTTACTGTATTTGGATTTTTGCTACTGACTTTTACCCCAGAAAATAATATATCCTTTGACGGACACTAGGGGAAATGTCCAGTCACAGCTGGAACACCAGATTCAGGGTATTGCTATTTTTGCAACTGATTTTCTCCCCAGAAAAAAAAATAAATATCCTTTGATGGACACTATGAAACTTGTCCAGCCACTCCCTGGACACCAGATTTACGGTATTGCTATTTTGACAATTGAATTTCACCTCAGAGAAAAATATATCCTTTGCCGGACACTATTAAACTTGGCCAGCCACAGCTGAAACCACAGATTTATGGTATTGCTATTTTGGCAATTGAATTTCACCCCAGAAAAAAATGTATTCTTTGCCGAACACTATTAAACTTGTCCAGTCACAGCTGGAACACCAGATTTACATTATTTCTATTTTTGCACCTGAATTTCACCACAGAAAATAATATATCCTATGACGGACACTATGAAACTTGTCCAGTCACAGCTGGCACACCATATTTACGGTATTGCTATTTTGGCAATTGAATTTCACCCCAGAACAAAATATATCCTTTGCCGGACACTATTAAACTTTGCCAGCCATTGCTGGGACACCAGACTTAGGGGATTGCTATTTTGGCAATTGAATTTCACCATAGGAAAAAATCTATTCTTTGCCAGACAACAGACACTATTAAACTTGGCCAGCCACAGCTGAAACCACTGATTTATGGTATTGCTATTTTGGCAATTTAATTTTACCCCAGAACAAAATATATCCTTTGCCGGACACTATTAAACTTTGCCAGCCATTGCTGGGACACCAGACTTAGGGGATTGCTATTTTGGCAATTGAATTTCACCATAGGAAAAAATCTATTCTTTGCCAGACAGCAAACAGTATTACACTTGGCTAGCCACAGCTTGAACACCAGATTTAGGGGATTGCTATTTTGGCAATTGAATTTAACCCCTCAATAAAATATAGAAATTTCTATACTGAGTTTCTAGGGGTGACAATAAGGCAAGCCAAGCCCCTGATGTAGGATATAGCAAAAAAAAAAACTAGTATTTATGGATTTGGTGGCAGCTTGTGCTGGTGGACCACAAGACACAAAATGGCCGCCGATCACCCCAGAAAAAAGTGACAGAAAAACACTCTGTGCAGCCTAAAAACCAGTGAGCAATTAACTAGCAGAAGTTGAATCATTCACAGCCGTAGATCGATCACTTCATTAGGAGTTTTTGCTGACTTTTCCCTGCCTAAACTTGCCCTCACAGCAGCTGCGTCCTATCCCTTGTGGGGAGTCGCTCTGGTAGATAGCGGTGCGGGTGCAGTACAGAGGCAAAAGGAGTCCAGTAAGTGCAGCAAACAGTGTTTAATTCACACTTGCACAACATAAACAGCATACAGTCACTTGGGGTTAATTCACACCCAGCAGAAAAACGTGAGGCAAAACAAAAAGTCAAATACAGGTTCCAGTCACCTGGGAGGTTTAGGTGCGGATTCACACCTGGCTGTCAGTCCAGTCGCAAGACAGTCGACGTCAGGCTTCCAGGCCGTCTGCACTCCTCCTTGCTGAGCTCTTGCTTCCAGCCCAGAGAACTCCCAAATTCAAATGATTCCACAGCCAACAGCAGCTCCAGGACAATCACACCACCTGCTGGTGCTGGCTGTGTTTTTAAACCCAGCCCAAAAACCAGGACTGGGTCGTGGGGAGCAGCCACCCACCCTACACTTTAGCTGCTCCCGGTAAGAGCCGGCCCGGATCGGCTTTGCAGCCATGCTATTTAACAGCTATGTCAGTAGCACTAGCTGCTGCTGACATCAACAAAAACGGCTCTTACCTCACCGAGGCTATGAACCTCGGTGACACATACCTGCCATCCACGACGGCACCCTGCACCTTACCACATACCCCCCCCTTTGTTCAACCCTGAGGGGGTGGACACATGTGAGGCAGTGGACGCGGGAAAGGGCATCTGCATTACCCTGCAAGCGGCCTGCCCTATGTTCTACTGAAAACTTGAAATTTTGTAAGGAAAGGAACCACCTGGTGACCCGAGCATTCCTCTCCTTGGCCTGGCTCATCCACTTGAGAGGGGAATGGTCGGTCACCAGACGGAACCTCCTCCCTAACAGGTAATAGCGGAGAGAGTCTAGTGCCCACTTGATGGCCAGGCACTCTCTCTCCACTATACTGTACCTGGTCTCGGCTGGGGTGAGTTTGCGACTCAGGAAAACCACGGGATGCTCCTCCCCATTTATTTCCTGAGAGAGTACAGCCCCGAGGCCCACTTCAGAGGCATCGGTCTGTACCACAAATTCTCTCTTGAAGTCGGGCGTCACCAAAACCGGGGACCCACACAGGGCCGACTTCAGAGCAGAGAAAGCCTCCTCCGCCTTCTCACTCCAGCTAACCTTCCCAGACCTTCGCCCCTTCAACAGGTCTGTCAACGGCGCTGCTATTGTGGCAAAGTGGGGCACAAACCGCATGTAGTACTCTACAATTCCCAAGAAGGACTTCACCTGCCTGGCAGTGACCGGTCGGGGCCCGTTACGTATGGCTTCTACTTTAGTTACCTGCGGCTTGATGACTCCCCGCCCAATTACATATCCCAGGTATTTGGTCTCTTCCAACCCAATCGCACACTTCTTTGGATTGGCGGTTAGACCAGCTTTCCTCAGGCCATCCACTACCGCCTGCACTTTGGGCAAATGGCTTTCCCAGTCGGTGCTGTGGATGATTACATCATCTAAGTAGGCCGAAGCGTACCGACGATGAGGTTGCAGTACTATATCCATTAACCTTTGGAAGGTGGCGGGGGCGCCATGCAGGCCAAAGGGTAACACCTTGTAATGATACAGGCCCTGTGGGGTAACAAAAGCGGTTTTTTCCTTGGCCGCCTCCGTTAAGGGTACTTGCCAGTATCCTTTAGTGAGGTCTAGCACAGAAAAATAACGGGCTTGCCCTAAATTCTCAACAAGCTCGTCTACCCGGGGCATGGGATACGCATCGAACTTGGACACTTCATTTAACTTGCGAAAATCGTTGCAGAACTGCAACGTCCCATCCGGCTTGGGTATTAGAACTATGGGACTGGCCCACTCACTTTTCGACTCCTCAATGACATCAAGCTTCAACATTAATTGCACTTCCTCCGCGATGGCCCGTCGCCGAGCCTCGGGTACCCGTTATGGTTTTAACCGGATCTTGGCCTGAGGCTCAGTGACGATGTCATGTTGGATGAGAGACGTGCGACCAGGAAGGTCCGAGAACACATCCGTGTTCCGACTGATGAACTCCCTGACTTCCTGAACTTGTTTGGAAGACAGGCTGTCTGCAATTTTTACCGTGGCTACCGCTTTGCAGGCCTCGAACTGTGGGGCTGGACCCTTCTCACCCAGAAGCCCTGGCCGGGGGCTGTTGTCGTCGGTCGTGTTCCTATCCTTCCACGGCTTTAGTAAATTCACGTGGTACACCTGCTCCGGCTTGCGCCGCCCTGGCTGGTGTACCTTGTAATTTACTTCCCCTAACTTCTCAATCACCTCATAGGGGCCCTGCCACCTAGCTAGGAACTTGCTGTCAAGGGTGGGTACCAGAACCAAAACCCGATCTCCTGGATTGAAGTCCCGTACCCTAGCCTGACGATTATACACCCTACCCTGGGCTTGTTGCGCTTCCTCCATATGCTCCTGGACCAGCGGCAACACCCTCTCCATCCGTTCCTGCATCTGGGTGACATACTCAATGACACTTTTGTGGGGGACAGGCTGTTGTTCCCACGCTTCCTTGGCGATATCCAACAGGCCCCGAGGGTGCCTGCCATAAAGCAGTTCGAAGGGCGAGAACCCAGTAGAGGCCTGGGGCACCTCTCGCACTGCGAACATGAGATAGGGCAGAAGCAGATCCCAGTCCTTCCCATCTCTGGACACCACCCATTTTAACATATTTTTTAAAGTTTGGTTAAACCTTTCGACAAGACCGTCCATTTGCGGATGGTAAACGGACGTCCGCAATTGCTTTATGCGCAATAATTTACACAGTTCCCTCATAACTTTGGACATAAAAGGGGTCCCTTGGTCTGTCAGAACCTCTTTTGGCAGGCCCACACGGGAAAACATTTCCATTAACTCTTTGGCAATGAGCTTAGCTGAGGTATGTCGCAGAGAGACCGCCTCCGGATATCGAGTGGCATAGTCGAGAACTACCAGAATGTGTTGGTGGCCCCTGGCAGACTTTGGTACAGGCCCAATTAGATCCATAGCGATTCGCTCAAGCGGGACCTCAATAATTGGAAGAGGTACCAGAGGACTACGGAAATGTGGCTGGGGGCTATTTATCTGACAGGTGGGACAGGACTTACAATAATTTTCTACCTCCTTGAACACACTGGGCCAATAAAACCGCTGCAGTATGCGGTCCTGCGTTTTCTGCCACCCCAGGTGTCCCCAAGAACATGTTGGTGGGCAAGCTCCATGACCAGCTTGCGATACGCTGTGGGCACCACCAACTGTTCAACAGGCTCACCTCGGATTTGGTTCACCCGATACAACATATCCTGAAGAACAATGAATCGCGGAAACATTAATTCAGCCCCAGGTTTCTGGGGTTTACCATCAATTATTACGACACTTTCCCAGGCCCTGGTTAGGGTTTGGTCCCGGTGTTGTGCGGTCCCAAAATTTTCCCCGGAGACATTGAGGTCTGCCAACTCAGGTCCCGGTGGCACGTCCTCCGTGTCTCCCACCATTACACTCAGTGGGGTTGTCTCCCCCTCTACCGCTGGAGCAGTGGTCACCCCTACCGCTGGCCCTTCAGACTCGGGCTCCCAGGGTTCTGGCCTTCCAGTGGTATCAGGCCACTCTCCTAGGGTTACCCCTGTCTCGGGTCCATCAGACAGTTTTATCGCTGGCCACAGTGTCGGGAAACCTGGGAAGTCCCTCCCAAGTATCTGTTCATGTGGGAGTTTAGTAGCGACAGCCACCTCGTGGGTCCACTTACCAGCCGCTGTGGACAAAGTCACTAGTGCAGTGGGGTAGTCTTTTAGGTCTCCGTGGATGCACAGGACCCCGATTTTACGGCCGGTATACTCCGCCGGCCGTACCAGGGCAGCCCTTACCAGGGAGACTAGACTCCCGGAGTCCAGCAGGGCCACCGCCAGAGAATCTCCCACCTCTACCTGACACAGGTGGTTATTGTCCTGCACCTCAAGGGTGCCAGTTGCGCACAGCTTCCGTGCATACAGGGAGTGGCGACCCCGTAGTTCACATCCATCGGCTCATCCCGATGCGGACAGTCGGCCCTGATGTGGCCTGGCTCCTGACACCTCCAGCATACCACGGGAGGCGGATCCGCAGGGGGTACATTCCGTGCAGGCCTCTCTGTCGCCGGACGTCGGAACTGGGGCGGAGGCCTCCGGGGTTTGACTGACCCCTTCCCAGCAAGACTCCCTGCAGGTTTCTGGTGGCCTCGTAACGCTCCACCAGGTCGACCATCTCCAGGGCACATACCGGAGACGCCTGGCCGACCCAGTGCTGGGGGATAAGGCAGGGCCCTCCAAAAGATGTCGGCCAGGAGACGGTCCAGCATAGCAGCCGGACTTAGAACCTCAGGCTGCAGCCACTTTTGCAACCTGTGCAGCAACTCATAATACTGCGGCCTGGCGGGTTCAGCCGCTTTAAAGTCCCACTGGTGGACCCGCTGAGCCCGGACTAACACGTTCACCCCCAGTCTGGCCAGGATCTCCCCCTTCACCGTGGGGTAATCAGCAGCCTGGTCATCTGCCAAATCAGAGAAAACCTGCTGGGGTCCGGATGCCAGGAACGGAGCGACCACTTCAGCCCACTGGTCACGGGGTAGCTTCTCCCTCACGGCTACTTTCTCAAAGACCGCCAGATACGTCTCAACGTCGTCCGAGGGGGTCATTTTTGGGATCGCCACACGGACCGCTTTCCGGGCATCATGGACATGGTGGGACGCTCCTGCAGCTTGTAAAGCCATCACCTGCTGAAGTAGTAGCTGGTTGGTCTCCTGCTGCTGCTTGTTGGCCTCCCGCTGCTGCAAGTTAGCCTCCACAAGGGCTTTTACAACTGCCTCCATTGTGTCAGGGAACACAGGCTGCAACTTTGCCGGCCTAATATAGGACATCCAGTCGTGCCCAGCACAAACAAAAATTTTCGGCGTTCACGCCAGCCTCACTGCGCATGCCCGCATTCGACACCAAATGTGGGGAGTCTCTCTGGTAGATAGCGGTGCGGGTGCAGTACAGAGGCAAAAGGAGTCCAGTAAGTGCAGCAAACAGTGTTTAATTCACACTTGCACAACATAAACAGCATACAGTCACTTGGGGTTAATTCACACCCAGCAGAAAAACGTGAGGCAAAACAAAAAGTCAAATACAGGTTCCAGTCACCTGGGAGGTTTAGGTGCGGATTCACACCTGGCTGTCAGTCCAGTCGCAAGACAGTCGACGTCAGGCTTCCAGGCCGTCTGCACTCCTCCTTGCTGGGCTCTTGCTTCCAGCCCAGAGAACTCCCAAATTCAAATGATTCCACAGCCAACAGCAGCTCCAGGACAATCACACCACCTGCTGGTGCTGGCTGTGTTTTTAAACCCAGCCCAAAAACCAGGACTGGGTCGTGGGGAGCAGCCACCCACCCTACACTTTAGCTGCTCCCGGTAAGAGCCGGCCCGGATCGGCTTTGCAGCCATGCTATTTAACAGCTATGTCAGTAGCACTAGCTGCTGCTGACATCAACAAAAACGGCTCTTACCTCACCGAGGCTATGAACCTCGGTGACACATACCTGCCATCCACGACGGCACCCTGCACCTTACCACACCCTACACTAATCAGAGCAGAGTGACGTGCGGCGCTACGTGACTCCAGCTTAAATAGAGGCTGGGTCACATGCTGCACTTGGCCAATCACAGCCATGCCATTAGTAGGCATGGCTGTGATGGCTTCTTAGGGCAAGAAGTAAAACGCCAGCTGATTGGCTGCTGTGCAGCCCTTCAGAAAGCGGTAAGAAATCGCTGAACAACGGACCCGAACCCGAACTTTTTTGAAAATATTCGGATCCGGGTCCGGGTCCTGAACACCCCAAAATTCGGTACAAACCTGAACTGTCCAGTTCGGGTTTACTCATCTCTAGTAGGAACCTAAAAAAGTGACCCCCATTTTGTAAACTAAGGGATAAGGTGACAGTTTTGTTGGTACTATTTTAGGGTACATATGATTTTTGGTTGCTCTATATTACACTTTTTGTGATACAAGATAACAAAAAATAGTTGTTTTGGCACTATTTTTACTTTTTACAAAGTTCATCTGACAGTTTAGATCATGTGCCATTTTTATATGGACGAGACAATACCAAATCATTTTTACATAATAAAGCATTTTTTTTATAATTTTTTTAGTATTTCCATACTCTAAAAGCGATTTTTTTTTTGTCTGCGACTGTCTTATGTAGGGGCTCATTTTTTTATGGATGAGATGATGGTTTGATTGGTACTATTTTTGGGTGCATATGACTTTTTGATTGCTTAGTATTACACTTTTTGTGATGTAAGGTGACAAAAAATGGCTTTTTTGACAGTCTTTTTTTATTTATTTTTTACAGTGTTCACCTGAGGAGTTAGGTCATTTGTAGTGTAGAGCGTACACGAACTACAAAGTTCGGGTCCGTACCGAACTTAGCAAGTTCGGTTAACTCGACCCGAACCCGAACTTTGCAGCAAAAGTTCGAGTTCGGTGTTCTGGCATTTAATAAAGCTTGTTCAAAGGTTGCAGGGCAGCCAATCAACAAGATTTTAAGCTGTGGGCACTTAGAAGCCTTCACAGCAATGCCAAATAATGGCATGGCTGTGATTGGCCAGTGCATCATGTGAACCAGCCTCTATACAAGCTGTATCATGTGTAGCACCGCTCATCAGCTCTGAATAGTGCAGGGACAGGAAGCAGGCAGCTGAAGTGAGGGAGAGTGTTAGGAATCTCATCTGGCTATTTATTCTGTGGGTGACCTATAGTGATATATTTGTGGGTGCAATACACTAGCTTTGCACCCTTGAAACAGAAATATGATAATTAATCTGTCTGTTAATAGTGTTGAGCGCGAATATGCGAATCGCAAATTTTAATCGCGAATATCGCCACTTCGAGAATTCGCTAATATTTATAATATAGTGCTATATATTCGTATTTGAGAATAGTGTTGATTGTGAATATTCTAATCGTGAATTGATTGTGAATTTATCGCAAATTTTTTGCGAATATCTACACTTAGCAACATCCCTAACAACCAATAGGAAAGTTGCCTACCCCTTAGTGTTGATCGCAAATTTTTATAGTTTATATATTACATTGCCAATTTTCGCAATCAAGTAAATAATGATTGGAGATCACAAATTCTGTTATTGGCGAATTTATGGCGAATATTCAGCCAAAAAGTCGCAAAATATCGCAAATTCAAATATTGCCTATGCTGCTCATCACTAGCTGTAAATTCTGTGGGTGACCTATAGCAATTTTTTTGTGGGTGCAATGCACCCTCTTTGTATCCCTGACACAAAAATATAATAGTTAATCTGTCAGTTAGTTCAGGGGGTGACATATACCCAATTTTGGTGTGAAGTACACCTGCACTGCATCCGTGACAGGGAAATTAATATAGTTAGTCCGTTTATTAGATTGGAGGGTGACATATACCCATTTTTTGTGTGAGGTACACCTGCACTGCATCTGTGACAGGGAAATTAATATAGTTAATCCGTCTGTTAGATCGGTGGGTGGCATATACCCATTTTGTGTGAGGTACACCTGCACTGCATTTGTGACAGGGAAATTAATATAGTTAATCTGTCTGTTAGCTCAGTGGGTGACATATACCCATTGTTTGTGTGAGGTACACCTGCACTGCATTCGTGACAGGGAAAATTAATATAGTTAATCTGTCTGTTAGATCAGTGGGTGACATATACCCATTTTTGGAGTGAGGTACACCTGCACTACATCTGTGACAGGGAAATTAATATAGGTAATCCGTCTGTTAGTTCAGTGGGTGACATATACCCATTTTTTATGTGAGGTACACCTGCACTGCATCCATGACAGGAACATTAATATAGTTAATTCGCCTGTTTGATCAGTGTGTGTCATATTCCCATTTTTGGTGTGAGGCATACCTTCACTGCGTACATGACAGAAAAATTAATATAGTTAATCTGTCTGTTAGATCAAAGGGTGACATATACCGATTTTTGGAGTGAGGTACACCTGCACTACATATGTGACAGGAAAATTAATATAGTTAATCCATCTGTTAGTTTGCTGGGAGGCCTCAAAGAATGAGGAGAACATTAAATAAGGGACATGGCTCTGGTCATGGTGCTGATGGTGCTGGTGGAGCTCCTGTTGAAGGGAGAGGACGTGGTCGATCTGTGCCAGCTACACGTCCATATGAAACACCTTCCTCAGGTGCACGTTCAGCATTATTTTGTAGGCCTGAATACCCGTGTTTGAATGGTGAGGCCAGAATAAGTAGAGGCAGTAGTAGATTGGGTGGCTGACAGTTCCTCCAGTTCCTTCACACTGTCTCCCACCAAGTCCCCTGCTGAGTTGGCACCTGCTGCCCATGAGCATCTGTTTTTCACCTCACTAACTTGCAAATCAGGCAAGCAGTCTGAGCCCCAAGTCATACAGCAGTCTCTTACAATTTTTAATGACTCTGCTGGCAGGGTTTCCGTGGGCCATCCACCTAGCCCTTCCCCAGAAGTGGAAGAGATTGAATGCACTGATGCCCAGTCACTTATGTTTCAAGATGTGGACATGGGAGGACCACCACAGCACGTCTTTGATGATGATGAAACAAAAATGCCAACTGCTGTGGCTTTCTGCAGTGTGCAGACCGGCAAAGAGGGCATGCGTCGATGTGGCCACTGAGGAAGAGGTTGTGACCTCAAAACGCGTCTGGCTCGTTTTGGCAAAGAGAACTACCCACCTAAAAACCTTGCTTTTGATATGCGATAATATTCAACATCTTATATCGCAAATGGAAGACTAACAGATTTAAAAGGAATCCATATCTCCAATATCTCCAATAGCAGCACAAGAAGAACGTCAGCTGTCAGATCAAAAGAGAAATCCGATCTGCCGTGTCACTGAGGGGGACGTAAGAGACTGTGGATCAGGGGGACGCCCCAGACACGGGCCTGATTATAAACTTATATCACTTTTTTGCAGTAAGGATTAATTGGCTGTTATCAAATCGTTTGCCCTGATTTCTACACATCGACACATAGCAATTGCTAGTCACTATTCCTAGCACCTGTTATTCTTCAGTTTGAAATTTTTTATTGCACCATTTGGGACTATTTTTGTGAACTTTTAGACTCATAATTTTGCAATTAATTTCTGTGAACCTTGAGACACGTTTTTGTGAACTAATCATCTATGGGACCTAGCCTGGGTAAGGTTATTTAACACAAATATTATTTAGCAGATGCCCAGACGGGCAGTAAACCTATCTTGACCCAGGTTATTATAAAACGTCACTTTTATTTGACATACAGATGTAGCATGGTTAGCACTCCTATTTTCTGCGATTTCTGAGTTTGGTTATCTAATCTAAGCAATCACCTTCAATTGCTTTTCAATGGCTTTTTTCTCAAGATAATGAAATGAGTTAAGAAATTTGAGTTAACAGCGGGAGTGCTAACCCTGCTACATCTGTACACTAAAAATTAAAGTGTTAGATGAATGCAACTTTAATAAACCAAAAATTATTTGTTAAAAGTACAGTCGACACTCCACCTATGGATAGAGGTGTTATTCAGAGAGAGGGTAGGGAGATGTGCACAATCTCCCATCCTATCACTGCTAGATATAGCGTACTATGATGTCACTGTTTGCAGAGCAGGTTGCTAATAAGATATATCCGGGACCTTTGCTGTATTTTGTGGTGAAGACTTGTGTACCTTCACACCACTGTCAGATTAACACAGCCACCATTAGCATGTGTCTAAACTGACATTGAGCCTGAGGGCTGCTAGCCCTGCAAACAGAGGTAGCTACAGTTAAGTGCTGCGGCTCACATCAGTACACTAAAGTGCCAAGCATTTGAACAGAGTCCAACCAGACTATTATTCGTTGATTGCTAGTGGAGTGAGAGGCCGCATTTAAAAACTAGCACTGCCCCACAACATGTTTCACCAGACTTCTGGCTTCTTCAGGGGTAAATGGGCAGCAATGAGTGTCCCCATCAAGCTGGAGAGTTAAATAAGCTGTGTTCTGATTGACAACTTTGTCATCCTATCGCATTGAAAGGAGCAAAATAGCCAGCCAATAGCACTAGTTCCCAAACATTTACAAGTTAGGGGAGCCAGCAATCACGGGCATCCCCACATTTGTAATCAGTGACGTCCTGCGCACAAAGAAGATGCGCATGGAGTTAAAACAACAAACTATTATTACTTAAAATGCCCATGCGCTGTGCAAGACTAAGATGCGCACAGACTTGCACATCTTGCAATAAAAAAAAAAAAATTAAAAAATAAAAAAATTTAGAAAAAAAAAAAGAGAAAAAAATAATAATTTATGGGCAAAGAGACAAATACATAACATTATTAGGTATGATGCGATAGAATAGAATTATCACAGTGTATTAGCCATAGGGACAAATACATATTTGTCAAAATGACAGTAGTAGTTAAATTGGCGGCATATTTTTACCAGTACAGTATATTTGTATCCATTGATAATGATCTAAACAGCAGAAGGGGTACACACTGTTCTTTGGTTCATTGCGTATATATACACTCGTAAAGGTATATCATTAATACCTTGAAAATGAAAGAAAAGAAAAAAAAAAAGAAAAGAAAGAAAAAGAAAAAAAAGAAAAGAAAAAAAAGAAGAGAAGAAAATAAAAGAAATTTTTTATTGCACCATTTGGGACTATTTTTGTGAACTTTGAGACACATACTTTTGCGATCAATTTCTGTGAACCTTAAGACACGTTTTTGTAAACTTTTACATTTTTATTCATTTGGATACACTTTGCGATATTTGGATATAATTGTGACAATCTGATAACACATTGGTTTATGTTAGGCATTCACCTTTATTTTATGATTTATATACACCAAGAGGAATCAGGTCCATATGTTACTATAAAAGCCAACAACAACTAGTACAACAACCAGTACCCAATTATACTACCTTTTTTATTATATTTTAGTATCATATTTTTAGATTTATAACAAATAAATAATTTATATATTCATACCAGATGGTGAGTGCCTACTTTTATTTTTCTGCAATTTTTTTTTACCCTGCCCTGAGCCCAGTGACACAGAAAAATCTTCTTTTTCTTTCCATAAAGTACCTTTGCGGCCTGTACTGCGAATCTGAAAGTGAAATAAAATCAGTAAATCCATCTGTTTCACTGTGGGTGAAAAAATCATCTTTTTTCCCCATAATGTACCTTTGCGTCCTGCACTGCAAATCTATAAATACATCTGGAACATTGTGGGTGAAAAAAACACTTAACTTTTGGCACAAACTACATTTGCGCCCTGCACTGAATCTGTGATAGTGAAAGAAAATCAGTTAAATCCATCCGTTTCATATGTTGGTGAAAAAATCATATTTCTTTTTCCATAAAGTACCTTTTCGGCCTCCACTGCAAATCTGAGAGTGAAATATAATCAGTAAATACAACTGTGACATTCTGGGTGAATAAAATCACTTATTTTGCCATAAAGTACATTTGCGCCAAGCATTGCATTTCTGAGAGTAAAATATAATCAGTAAATACAACTGGGACATTGTGGGTGAAAAAAAACACTTTTTTTTTGCCATAAAGCACCCCTGCGGCCTGCGCTGTTTATCTGACAGTGAAATAAAATGAGTAAATTCAGCTCTTAGATTGTGGGTGGACATTTCCATTGTTATCAGGCCAGTCATTCACAAGTGGCTTGGAGGTTGTGTTCCTGCTCTACAGCATATGTGATTGGGAAATATATTCTGTAAATCCGGTGGCTTTTAGATTATCGGGTGATGTGTACCCCTTCTTTCTTTCAAAGTACCCCTGCACTGCATAACTGACTGGGAAATATATTCAGTAAATTCGGCAGTGTTCAGATTGTTGGGTGATCTGTACCCCTTGTTTCTTTCAAAGTACCCCTGCACTGCATACCTGACAGTGACAATAATATATTAATTAAATTCGTCTGTCACATATTTGTGTGAAATAAAGCATTTTTTCCTCTTTATGACACTGGCACTTCAT
The DNA here is from genome assembly GCA_033119425.1 of Bufotes viridis. NCBI lineage: Eukaryota > Metazoa > Chordata > Amphibia > Anura > Bufonidae > Bufotes > Bufotes viridis. The sequence goes on from CM065597.1 coordinate 63,125,191, forward strand.
ATCTGACAGTGAAATTTATTCAGTAAATCCATCTGTTAGATTCAAAGGGAGCAAATTCACTTTTTTGGGCTGTCAAGTACCCCTACGGCCTGCACTGTATATCTGACAGTGAAAATAATTATATTAAATTTGTCTGTAACATTGTTGGGTTACCAAAGCTAATCTTTTCTCTTTATGACACTGGCACAGTATACCTGACACGGAACAAATTTTCTTAAATTTGCCTGTTACTTCATTGAATGACCGAAAAGAATGAGGAGAGAGTCAAATAAGGGACATGGTCGTGGTGCTGCTGGTGTTAGTGGAGCTCCTGTTGTAGGGAGAGGACATGGTGGATCTGTGCCAGCTACACGCCCAAATGAAACACCTTTCTCAGGTGCGCATAGGAGAAAGAGCCTTCAGCGTTATTTAGTAGGCCCGAATGCCGCTCCACGAATGGTGAGGCCAGAACAAGTACAGTCGCTAGTAGATTGGGTGGCTGAGAGTGTCTCCAGTACCTTCACATTGTCTCCCACCCGTTCCACTGCTGGCAGCTCAGAGTTGGCACCTGCAGGCCATGGGCATCTATCTTGCACCTCACCCCCTTGCAAATCAGCCAAGCAGTCTGAGCCCCAAGTCATGCAGCAGTCTCTTATGCTTTGTGATGACTCTGCTGGCAGGGTTTCCCAGGGCTATCCACCTAGCCCTGCCCCAGAAGTGGAAGAGATTGAGTGCACCGATGCCCAACCATTATGCTTAGGGATAAGGACATAGAAAGACCACCGCAGCACATCTCTGATGATGATGAAACACAGGTGCCAACTTATGCCGCTTTCTGCCGTGTGCAAATCAACAAGGAGGGCAGGGGTGAAGACTGGGTGGAAGATGATGTGGAGGACAATGAGGTCCTAGACCCCACAGGGAATCAAGGTCATGCGAGTGACCTGTGCAGTTTGGAGGAAGGGGCGGTGGTTGCACAGATCCACTAGCACAGCAAAAGAGGGAGCAAGGTGCAAAAGCAGAGCGGCTGTCCCCTAGACAGTACGCCTGCTACTTCCCACCGCACCCAGGGACCAAGCACAACAAAGCCAGCACCAAGGAGTTCCTTGGCGTGGCAGTTCTTCAGACAATGTGTAGACGAGAAGACACGAGTGGTTTGCACTCTGTGCAATCAGAGCATGAAACGAAGCATAAATGTTCTAAACCTGAGCACAACCTGAAGCATGACCAGGCATCTAAGTGCATAGCACGAGCTACAGTGGAGTAAACACCTCCAAAACCAAGAAAGGTCTCAGGCTCCTCCTGCTCCCTTTTCTTCTGCAGTCTCCGCCTCTTCCTCTACCTCTGTAGTGTCAGCGACACCAGCCACCCGGCAAACAGAGAATGTGTCAGCAACTCTACCATGTCCGTCACCTTCAACAAGCAGCACCACAATGTCCCATGGCAGCGTTCAGCTGTCCATCTTCCAAACATTGGAGCAAAAGAGGAAGTACCCCTGGCCCTGAATGCCAGCATTTAAAAATTCCTGGCCTTTGAAATGCTGTCATTCCGTCTAGTGGAGACGGAGAGTTTTGAAAACCTTATGGTGGTGGCTGTCCCACAGTACATCATTGCTGCTGCAGAAAGTGCGGGCCGTCTGTGCGCGCTTTTGGCGTTCTCACCCTCCTGCACTGCAACGTAACTTCGGCCTTCCTGCTCACCGCCTCATATGCGACATGCCCACAAGGTGGAACTCCACCTTGCACATGCTGGAGAGACTGTGCGAGCAGCAGCAGGCGATAGTGGAGTTTCAGCTGCAGCACGCATGGGTGAGTCGCTCTGTGAAACAGCACCACTTCACCGTCACTGAGTGGGCCTCCATGCGAGACCTGTGTACCTTGTTGCGCTTTAAGTACTCCACCAATATGGCCAGTGCTGATGACGCTGTTCTCAGCGTTACTATACCACTTCTATGTCTCCTTGAAAAAACGCTTCGGGTGATGATGGAAGAGGATGTGGCACAGGAGGAAGAGGGATAATTTCCATGGTTATCAGGCTAGTCATTCACAAGTGGCTCAGAGGGTGGGTTCCTGCACCAACATAGGCCAGGTACACAATTGTCCAGCCAGGGCACAGTTCTGGAGGATGAGGAGGAGGAGGAACCGTGTTCACAGAAGGGTGGCATCCAAAGCAGCTCATGGGCATCCCTTGTGCGTGGCTGGGAGGATACAGAGGACACAGACGATACACCTCCCACAGCAAACAGCTTGTCCTTGCCTCTGGGCAGCCTGGCAAAGATAAGCGACTACATGCTGCAGTGCCTGCGCAACGACCGCCACATTCTAACTTGTGCTGATTACTGGGTGGCCACCCTGCTGGATCCCCATTACAAGGATAGCGTGCCGTCCTTAATTCCCTCACTTGAGCATGTTTGGAATATGCGCGACTACAAGCTCACGCTGGTAGACGCGCTGCTGATGGCATTCCTACCTGACAGCGGGGGCTCAGTGGAAGCACAAGGCGAAGGCAGAGGAGGAAGAGGTCGCCAACGCAGCCGGGGCACCGCCAGCACCTCAGAGGGCAGGGTTAGCATGGCCGAAATGTGGAAAAGATTTGTCACCATGCCACAAAAACCAGCACCACGAGGTGATATGCAACATCTTAGCAGGAGGCAGCATTTCAGAAACATGGTGGATCAATATGTGTGCACATGCCTACACGTACTGACTGATGGGTCTGCCCCATTCAACTTCTAGGTCTCCAAATTGGGCACATGGCCTGAGCTTGCCCTTTAGGCCTTGGAGGTGCTGGCCTGCCCTGCAGCCAGTGTATTGTCTGAAGGTGTATTTAGCATGGCAGGGGGCATTATCACAGACAAGTGCAACATCCTGTCCACAGCCACTGTGGACAAGCTCACGTTCATTAAATTGAACCAGGCATGGATCCCACAGGACTTGTCTGTACCTTGTGCAGAATAGACATGTATACCGGCCTCACACAGCCATTGTTATACTCCAGCACACTTTCTCTTTCTTTTATTTTATATATTCCACAATGTTTTGTGGTCTACCCAAATTAAAAAAATTACATTTTGGCTACCTTCTCCTCCTCCACCGCCGCTTCCACCTCCACGTACACCTACACCGCCATATCACTGCCTCCTTAACCTCCCACTCCATATGGGCCTCCTCCTCCTCCTAGTTCAAGATTATTATTTGTAATTTTTATTTAATTTTAAGTAATTTCCCTATCCACATTTTTTTGCAGGGCACTTGTGTCAAGGATGGAGTACAGTTAGCAGGAACTGATAAATAACGACAGACTGGCTTGATCCCAAACTAAGGAAAATATAGGAGGGCCCTTTAAATCCCTAAGAACTCTCCCTAACTGCTATGCACATGTACAGGTCCCGGTGGTAGACAAATACATGCCCTCGTACCTATAACTGAGTGACACCTGAATTCCCTATAGTAGTGAGGGGAACGGCCCCCGTCTCCCTGCACAGAATACGGAGAGAGTCAGGGTCAACTAGAATCAAGCCAGCAAACAAAACACAAAGTAATCGGAATGCACTTATCTTAGAGCAAAACAACTGCAGCCTCCAGCAGCACACACTTCATCCAGGAAGTAATATAAACCGCAAGGAGAAGCAGTATGGGAGGGAATATAAAGCAAGCCAATTAATCAAGATAAGAGACAGCTGAGGGAGAGAAAGGAACTGAGCAAATTGAAACCAAAACAAAGAACGTCATACACAAGACAGGGAGGAACCTCTGACCAACCGTCTCCCAGAATCGGCGGTGACAGTACCCCCCCCCCCTTCTACGGGTGGACTCCGGACACTCAGGACCGACCTACTCAGGATGAGTCCGATGGAAGGCCCTGATGAGATGAGTGGCCTTAATATCCGCCAGTGGGACCCACATGCTCTTCTCAGGACCATAACCAGGGCTCGAGTCCAGTAGGAACGCATGGGAACGGCGTTCCTGCACGTTTTTCACAGCAGGAACGCCGTTCCCTTTAAGGGCTGTGACGGGGGCCATTGCGCCGGGCAGCCAGTCTGCAGGGAAGCACTGGCCAGTGGCAAAAATCGTTTTTAAAATATATCACCCATTCACTGACCCACCATGTTTTTATACTCACTATGATGTGCACTCTGCCTTACAGCACCACAGACCAGAGTAAGGAGAGCTGATTACAAGGGCAGCAGGGCGTGCACCGATCTCATCGATAGGCTCCGCCCACCTTCCAGACGGGAAAGGCAGTGCGGAGCCAGAACAAGAAGGAGAGCACAGACACAACTGTTCCACTCCACTGCAGCCGTTTTTTTTGCTCAGAGAGTCAGAGCCCAGACCAGTATAGTGACACACACACCACAGGCAGCTAAGCTAATTGACAGTGAGGAGCAGAGCAAGAAAGGAGGAGGTATTATATAATTCATATAATGAATAATGAGGGAATAAAAAAAAAAGATACTGAGTGAATGAAGTGCCATGATAGCCAAGCAGGTGCTGTCAGGGTGCTGCTGGTGAAGGATGATCAGAGACACTGAGACACTAGTACTGCCACCAGGCAGGGTAGGCCTGGCATATGGACAGCAAAGAAGGGCAGATGGCATCCCAGAGGCAGTACTAGTGTCTCAGTGTCCCTGTTAACAGTAGAATAATAGTATAGTATAACACTGGGGACTGATGGAGAGGCACTGGGGGCTGTTGGAGAGGCATTGGGGGCTGATGGAGAGGCACTGGGGGCTGATGAGAGGCACTGGGGGATGATGGAGAGGCACTGGGGGCTGATGAAAGGCACTGGGGGATAATGGAGAGGCACTGGGGGATGATGGAGAGGCACTGGGAGGCTGATGAAGAGGCACTGGGGGCTGAAGGAGAGGCACTGGGGGCTGAAGGAGAGACACTGGGGGCTGAAGGAGAGGCACTGGGGGCTTAAGGAGAGGCACTGGGGGATGATAGAGAAGCACTGGGGGGTGATAGAGAGGCACTGGGGGATGATGAGAGGCACTGGGGGATGATGAGAGGCACTGGGGGATAATGGAGAGGCACTGGGGGATGATGGAGAGGCACTGGGGGCTGAAGGAGAGGCACTAGGGTTTGATGAGAGGCACTGGGGTTTGATGAGAGGCACTGGGGTTTGATGAGAGGCATTGGGGGCTGATGAGAGGCACTGGGGGCTGATGGAGTGGCACTGGGGGCTGATGAGAGGCACTGCAGGAAAGGAGGAGGTATTATATAATTCATATAATAATTAATGAAGGAATAAAATAAAAAATGCTGAGTGAATGAAGTGCCATGATAGCCAAGCAGGTGCTGTCAGGGTGCTGCTGGTGAAGGATGACCAGAGACACTGAGACACTAGTACTGCCTGTGGGATGCCATCTTCTGCCCATCTCTCCTGTCCAGTCGATGTCCATCCATATACAACCAGGCAGGGTAGGCCTGGTATATGGACAGCAAAGAAGGGCAGGTGGCATCCTAGAGGCAGTACTAGTGTCTCAGTGTCCCTGTTAACAGTAGTATAATAGTATAGTATAACACTGGAGGCTAATGGAGAGGCACTGGGGTCTGATGGAGAGGCACTGGGGGCTGGTGAGAGGCACTGGGGGCTGCTATGTGGCTATTGGGGGCTAATGAGAGGCACTGGGGATGATGGAGAGGCACTGGGGGCTGCTATAAGGCATGGGGCTCTTATCTGAGGTCTGATTGGGGGTCATTCATATTGGGGTCTGAGCTGAGGTCTTGGGGTCTTATTAACATTGTGGATCTTATAGGGGCTGTTAGCTGAGGTCTGATTAACATTGGGGGTCTGATTGGTGGTCTGACCTGAGGTGTAATGAAAAATATTTTTTTCTTATTGTCCCCCTCTAAAACCTAGGTGTGTCTTATGAGCCGGTGCATCTTATAGGGCAAAAAATACGGTACTTGCTTGCTCCTCCTCCCGACTTCCCCTGCCCTTTGCGTACGCCGCGCGCTATGACGTCACGTGGAGGCACTGGATCTTGGGTAAGTTCACACACTTTTTTTCCCAGGACTTGACCCCTGACCATAACCCTCCCAATGAATGAGGTACTGAAGAGAACCGCGGATAATGCGGGAATCCACAATCCTGGAGACCTTAAATTCAAGATTACCATCAACTAAAATCAGGGGAAGAGGCAAAGAGGAAGGAACAGTAGGTTGGACATAAGGTTTCAATAGGGACTTGTGAAAAACATTATGGATCTTCCAAGTCTGAGGAAGATCAAGACGGAAAGCAACGGGATTGATGACGGATAAGATCTTGTAAGGCCCAACAAACCTAGGACCCAACTTCCAGGAGGGAACCTTCAGTTTGATATTCTTTGTAGACAACCACACCAGATCACCCATATTCAGGTCCGGAACCGGGCACACGTCTCTTATCCGTCACACGCTTATATCTCTCACTCATCTTCTTTAGATTACCCTGAATCTTTTGCCAAATAAGTGACAAGGACGAGGAAAATCTCTCCTCATCAGGTAAACCAGAAGACCCCTCTCCAAACTGTGGATGAAACCCATATGCACCAAAAAATGGTGACTTATCAGAGGAGTCCTGAAGACGGTTATTTAAAGCAAACTCAGCAAGGGACAAAAAAGAACACCAATTCTCCTGATTCTCCGCAACAAAACAGTGCAGATATGTCTCCAGATTCTGATTGACGCGTTCAGGTCTGACCATTCGACTGCGGGTGAAAAGCAGAAGAAAATGACAACTGAACCCCCAAGCAAGAACAGAAGGCCTTCCAGAAGCTGGAAACAAATTGCGTGACCCTATCAGAAATGATGTCAGAAGGAATGCCATGTAATTTAACAATGTGATCAACAAACGCTTGCGCCAGCGTCTTAGCATTGGGTAACCCAGGAAAGGGAATAAAATGCGCCATTTTGCTAAAACAGTCCACTACCACCAGAATCACAGTCTTCCCCAAGGACCGAGGCAAGTCCGTAATGAAGTTCATGGACAGATGCGTCCAAGGACGGGAAAGTATGGGTAACGGGAGGAGAGATCCCGATGGCCGTGAATGAGGGACCTTGGCACGAGCGCAAGTCTCGCAGGCTGCCACAAACCCCTCAACCGTCTTACGAAGAGCTGGCCACCAGAATCTGCGAGCAATAAGATCCACTGTGGCTCTACTCCCCGGGTGCCCAGCAAGAACACTGTCATGGTGCTCCTTAAAAACTTTGTGTCGCAAAGCGAGCGGCACAAATAACCTCCCAGGAGGACAAAGATCAGGTGCCTGTGCCTGGGCTGCCTGAACCTCTGCCTCCAAATCGGGATAAAGAGCAGAGACAACCACCCCATCAGCCAAAATGGGACCTGGGTACTCAAAGTTCCCCCCTCCCGGAAAACAACATGACAGGGCATCCGCCTTCACATTTTTAACCCCAGGGCGGAACATAACAACAAAATTAAACCTAAAAAAGAACAAGGACCATCTGGCCTGTCTTGGGTTCAGACGCTTGGCTGATTCCAGATAGGCCAGATTCTTATGGTCGGTAAATACGGTAATTGGGTGTCTGGCTCCCTCCAACCAATGACGCCATTCCTCAAAAGCCAATTTGATGGCCAACAACTCCCTATTTCCCACATCGTAATTTCTCTCTGCGGCGGAGAGCTTTTATGAGAAAAAGGCACACGGTCACCATTTACCCCCACCTCAGAGGCATCCACCTCAACAATAAAAGGTAGAGAGACATCAGGTTGTACCAAAATGGGAGCGGAAGCAAAACGCTCTTTAATACTAGAAAAGGCTTGAAGCGCCTTTTCCGACCATGAGGAAAAATCCACCCCCTTTTTAGTCATATCAGTGAGTGGCTTAACAACAGAGGATTAATTCAAAATGATCGTTCTGTAATAATTAGCAAAACCCAAAAACCGCATCAGCGCCTTGTGATTTTCAGGAAGCTCCCAATCAAGCACGGCGCGGACCTTCTCCAGGTCCATCTGAAAACCAGAAGAGGATAGAAAAAAACCAAGAAATTGAATCTCTGGAACCGCAAACACATTTTTCCAGTTTAGCGTACAATTTATTCTCCCGCAAAATCAGCAGGACCTGTGATAGGTGGTCCCGATAAGTCTTGAAATGAGGAGAAAAAATCTAAATGTCATCTAGATACACCAGTACAAATTTCCCCATTAAATGATAGAAAATGCTGTTCACAAAATGTTGGAAGACGGCCGGAGCATTCATCAAAGCAAAGGGCATAACAAAGTTCTCAAAATGACCCTCCGGGGTATTAAAGGCCGTCTTCCATTTGTCCCCCTTCCTGACCCTGACATGGTTGTATGCCCCTCTTAAATCCAACTTAGAAAAATTTTTAGCCCCCACAATCTGGTTAAACAAATCCGGGATCAGAGGAGGCGGATAGGGGTCACAAATCGTGATACGGTTAAGCTTCCTGAAATCCAGACAAGGTCTTAAAGAAGCATCTTTTTTTTAACAAAGAAAAAACCAGCAGCAAGAGGTGATTTCGAGGGTCTGATATGTCCCTTTCTCAAGCTCTCAGAGATATAAGTACGCATGGCTACTCTCTCAGGTTGAGAGAGATTGTATTATCGTGATTGAGGCAGCTTGGCACCTGGGATGAGATTAATTGGACAATCATACACTCTCTAAAAACACATCAGAAAATTCAGAGAGAAAAGAAGGTATGGTCTTGGTAGAAACCTCTGCGAGAGTTGCCGTAAGGCAATTCTCTCTGAAAAACTCACTCCAACCATTTATTTGCCTTGTTTGCCAATCAATAGAGCTGAATCCTGCAAACGTTTCTCAAACACCAGCGGATTGTGGCCTACTCACTGCAACACTCAGATGGTGGAAACACCCGGACATTAGACAGCTCTGTTCTAGTTTCCCTTCCCCTCTAATGACTCTATCAGACTGCTTATCCCCATCCGATGACGGATACTTAACTCTCCCTTCCAAGATTTGAAAATCGCAAGCTCACCTCCCCGATCTCTTAGACTTGGAGGGCACAATCCTGGATTTAGCAACCATGCATACCAAATTCCAATTACCTATGCTTAATGAGCTGCAATATACATATATTAGTTCTGCCATTAGGAAAGTGATTATATCTGAAAGGAACCCCCATCCCTCGCTTGGTTTGAGAAACTTGTCACTCAAACTCAATACCCGAGGAAACTGATCTCTTTGTTCAACCAAAAATTGTTAGACTTCCATCCTCTCTATACTTTATTAGTAGTGAGTGGGAGAGGGACCTAGCCCTACATTTTTCTGAGAAGGACTTACAAGTCATTCTTACTGCTCCTAAACTGACCTCAAGGTGTATCACAATACAGGAAAATGCATATAAAGTCTTAACCAGATGGTACTTTACTCCAGTCAAATTCAAAATGATGTATGGCGCCACCTCTGAAATATGCTGGAGATGCAACTCTGATGTCGGTACCTTTCTACATATCTGGTGGTCATGTGATCGGTTAAGTCCATTCTGGAAAGCTGTCTTCGCTAAAATACGAGATATCTTTAAACTTCCAGTTGACCAGCTTTCTGATAACCCTCAATCAGCATTACTGGCATTGTTGCCAGACTCCTTACATTACAAGGCAAAAATGCTGTTGAGGTTACTCTTAGCAGCTGCTCGTTTATTGTTTGCTATTAACTGTAAATCCAATGTCTGCCCACCTCGTCTCTCTGGATTGATAAAATTGAATCTCTCTCCCGACTAGAGGAACTCTCCCACTGGGAGATGAGATCTCACCATAAATATGCCGAGCTGTGGTCTCCTTGGGAACAGTGGAGGGTTGGAAGAAGGCTGCTCACCAGGGTCAGACGGAACCTGTCATTCACTCAGCCGTGGCTTCACCTATATACGGACAGACATTGCATCTCTCTTTATATCTCCATTTTCTCTTCTATTATGCATTTCACGTCTGGTACGTTTCTCATCTCATCTCACCTCATCCTTTCTTTCTTAACTCATATCCTCCCATCTCATTTCATCTTATCCCATCCGTTTTTTTGCAATAACCAGAGTTAAATCTTGAACCAACAAAGGTCGTCATAATGTCTCTCACCTCCCCCCCCCCCCCCCCTCCTTCTTCCCTTTATTCCCCCAGGTATTGTCAATTACTGAGTTGTTTAGCATACAAAGAATATTAGGTCACTAATAGTGTTGAGCGAACAGTTCGAGCATCGTTCGGGTTCGTACCGAATTTTGGGGTGTCAGGGACCCGGACCCGAACCCGGACATTTTCAAAAAAGTTCGGGTTCGGGTTCGTCGTTCGGCATGTATTTAGGCGCATTTTGAAAGGCTGCAAAGCAGCCAATCAACATGCATCATACTACTTGCCCTAAGATGCCATCGCAGCCATGCCTACTATTGGCAAGGCTGTGATTGGCCGAGTGCAGCATGTGACTCAGCCTCTTTATAAGCTTGTGCGCACGTCGGGACGTGCTCACTCCCGATGTGAATAGAACAGGGATAGACGCAGCTGATGCTAGGGCGAGAATAGGCAGGGATAATTGAATAACTGGAAGCAAATTTCTCTCCTCCACCTGTGATTCATCTGAACAACTGCAGCTGAGCTGCTTTTTTGATAGGGATTGGCTATTTTTAGAGTGGCCAGAGTGATTTTTCCATCCACATGTACCTGGGCTGACCGCCGGCCGCCATTTTGCGACTTGTAGTGCTGCAGCAGAAGCTGCCACAGTGTGCATTCCAAAGCTCCAAACAAGTCAGACATCTACACCTGGGATTCAGACCAATAGCGATTTAGCAGCACAGTCCAAGGCTATTTTTTTAAAGGTTGTGCAGACCATTTTGTGGCACATGTTACTGGGCTGATAGGCGGCGGCCATCTTGGGACTAGTGCTGCAGCACAATCTCTCCCAACGTCCATTAATCACTTGTAATAGTGGTCTGTGCCATAGAAATCCTACATCAGGGACTTGGGTGTGCTTGTGTCACCCCTACTAATACCAGTCCACCTGTAATCCATACAGTGAAAAGCCATAAAGTATTCCAGTGAGGGATTTTTTTTTATTTAAAAAAGGCCAAGTTAGTTTATCTGGCGTTCAGTATACTAGATACAGTTAGGCCTGCGTTTCATACATCTGGAATTAGCAAATTAATGTGCTGGGGTTGGGAAAACATATATGTACCCATACTAGAATCTGTCAAAGAAAGCGGTACTCACATATAACAGTCATTCCATCTGTAATCCATACAGTCAAAAGACTGAAAGTATTCCAGTGAGGGAATTTTTTATTTAAAAAAGGCCAAGTTAGTTTATCTGGCGTTCAATATACTAGATACAGTTAGGCCTGCGTTTCATACATCTGGAATTAGCAAATTAATGTGCTGGGGTTGGGAAAACATATATGTACCCATACTAGAATCTGTCAAAGAAAGCGGTACTCACATATAACAGTCATTCCATCTGTAATCCATACAGTCAAAAGACTGAAAGTATTCCAGTGAGGGAATTTTTTATTTAAAAAAGGCCAAGTTAGTTTATCTGGCGTTCAATATACTAGATACAGTTAGGCCTGCGTTTCATACATCTGGAATTAGCAAACTAATGTGCTGGGGTTGGGAAAACATATATGTACCCATACTAGAATCTGTCAAAGAAAGCGGTACTCACATATAACAGTCATTCCATCTGTAATCCATACAGTCAAAAGACTGAAAGTATTCCAGTGAGGGAATTTTTTTATTTAAAAAGGCCAAGTTAGTTTATCTGGCGTTCAATATACTAGATACAGTTAGGCCTGCGTTTCATACATCTGGAATTAGCAAATTAATGTGCTGGGGTTGGGAAAACATATATGTACCCATACTAGAATCTGTCAAAGAAAGCGGTACTCACATATAACAGTCATTCCATCTGTAATCCATACAGTCAAAAGACTGAAAGTATTCCAGTGAGGGAATTTTTTATTTAAAAAAGGCCAAGTTAGTTTATCTGGCGTTCAATATACTAGATACAGTTAGGCCTGCGTTTCATACATCTGGAATTAGCAAACTAATGTGCTGGGGTTGGGAAAACATATATGTACCCATACTAGAATCTGTCAAAGAAAGCGGTACTCACATATAACAGTCATTCCATCTGTAATCCATACAGTCAAAAGACTGAAAGTATTCCAGTGAGGGAATTTTTTTATTTAAAAAAGGCCAAGTTAGTTTATCTGGCGTTCAATATACTAGATACAGTTAGGCCTGCGTTTCATACATCTGGAATTAGCAAACTAATGTGCTGGGGTTGGGAAAACATATATGTACCCATACTAGAATCTGTCAAAGAAAGCGGTACTCACATATAACAGTCATTCCATCTGTAATCCATACAGTCAAAAGACTGAAAGTATTCCAGTGAGGGAATTTTTTTATTTAAAAAGGCCAAGTTAGTTTATCTGGCGTTCAATATACTAGATACAGTTAGGCCTGCGTTTCATACATCTGGAATTAGCAAATTAATGTGCTGGGGTTGGGAAAACATATATGTACCCATACTAGAATCTGTCAAAGAAAGCGGTACTCACATATAACAGTCATTCCATCTGTAATCCATACAGTCAAAAGACTGAAAGTATTCCAGTGAGGGAATTTTTTTATTTAAAAAGGCCAAGTTAGTTTATCTGGCGTTCAATATACTAGATACAGTTAGGCCTGCGTTTCATACATCTGGAATTAGCAAATTAATGTGCTGGGGTTGGGAAAACATATATGTACCCATACTAGAATCTGTCAAAGAAAGCGGTACTCACATATAACAGTCATTCCATCTGTAATCCATACAGTCAAAAGACTGAAAGTATTCCAGTGAGGGAATTTTTTTATTTAAAAAGGCCAAGTTAGTTTATCTGGCGTTCAATATACTAGATACAGTTAGGCCTGCGTTTCATACATCTGGAATTAGCAAACTAATGTGCTGGGGTTGGGAAAACATATATGTACCCATACTAGAATCTGTCAAAGAAAGCGGTACTCACATATAACAGTCATTCCATCTGTAATCCATACAGTCAAAAGACTGAAAGTATTCCAGTGAGGGAATTTTTTATTTAAAAAAGGCCAAGTTAGTTTATCTGGCGTTCAATATACTAGATACAGTTAGGCCTGCGTTTCATACATCTGGAATTAGCAAATTAATGTGCTGGGGTTGGGAAAACATATATGTACCCATACTAGAATCTGTCAAAGAAAGCGGTACTCACATATAACAGTCATTCCATCTGTAATCCATACAGTCAAAAGACTGAAAGTATTCCAGTGAGGGAATTTTTTATTTAAAAAGGCCAAGTTAGTTTATCTGGCGTTCAATATACTAGATACAGTTAGGCCTGCGTTTCATACATCTGGAATTAGCAAACTAATGTGCTGGGGTTGGGAAAACATATATGTACCCATACTAGAATCTGTCAAAGAAGCGGTACTCACATATAACAGTCATTCCATCTGTAATCCATACAGTCAAAAGACTGAAAGTATTCCAGTGAGGGAATTTTTTATTTAAAAAGGCCAAGTTAGTTTATCTGGCGTTCAATATACTAGATACAGTTAGGCCTGCGTTTCATACATCTGGAATTAGCAAATTAATGTGCTGGGGTTGGGAAAACATATATGTACCCATACTAGAATCTGTCAAAGAAAGCGGTACTCACATATAACAGTCATTCCATCTGTAATCCATACAGTCAAAAGACTGAAAGTATTCCAGTGAGGGAATTTTTTTATTTAAAAAAGGCCAAGTTAGTTTATCTGGCGTTCAATATACTAGATACAGTTAGGCCTGCGTTTCATACATCTGGAATTAGCAAATTAATGTGCTGGGGTTGGGAAAACATATATGTACCCATACTAGAATCTGTCAAAAAGCGGTACTCACATATAACAGTCATTCCATCTGTAATCCATACAGTCAAAAGACTGAAAGTATTCCAGTGAGGGAATTTTTTTATTTAAAAAAGGCCAAGTTAGTTTATCTGGCGTTCAATATACTAGATACAGTTAGGCCTGCGTTTCATACATCTGGAATTAGCAAATTAATGTGCTGGGGTTGGGAAAACATATATGTACCCATACTAGAATCTGTCAAAGAAAGCGGTACTCACATATAACAGTCATTCCATCTGTAATCCATACAGTCAAAAGACTGAAAGTATTCCAGTGAGGGGATTTTGCTTATAAAAAATAATATATTTCATTGTGGTGCGAGTTGAATCGCAACAATGAAGAAAAATACTATTAAGGGACGAGGACGCGGTCGTGGTGGTGTCCGTGGAGCCTCTGTTGCTGGTAGAGGACGTGGCCGTTCGGCTGAGCGCACACAGTAGGGAACGAACTCCCTCAACTAGCCGGCAGAATGTACCGCAATATCTCGTGGGGCCCAATGCCGCTCTTAGGATGGTAAGGCCTGAGCAGGTACAGGCATTAGTCGATTGGGTGGCCGACAGTGCTTCCAGCACGTTCACCACATGGTCTTCCACCCAGTCTTCTGCGGAAGCGCACAGGTGGCACCTGAAAACCAAGCCCATCAGTCTGTCACATCACCCCCAAGCATATCAGGGAAACGGTCTGAGCCACAAGTTATGCAGCAGTCTCTTCTTCTGTTTGAAGACTCTGCTTCCAGGGTTTCCCAGGGGCGTCCACCTAGCCCTTCCCCAGTGGAGGAAGACATACCATGCACTGGCGCACAACCACTTATGTCTCCAGATGAAGAGGACATGGGAATACCACCTCAGCAGAGTCACTCGACGTCTCTGATGATGACGAAACACAGGTGCCCACTGCCGCGTCTTTTTGCAGTGTGCAGACTGAACAGGAGGAGGTCAGGGAGGGAGACTGGGTGGAAGACGATGCAGAGGACGATGAGGTCTTAGACCCCACATGGACTGAAGGTCGTGGCGATGACTTTCACAGTTCAGAGGAAGAGGTAGTGGTGAGACCGAGACAACAGCGAAGCCAAAAGAGGGAGCAGGGGGCCAAAGCAGGCGAGCCGCCGCCCCCAGAGTTCGCCTGCTACTGGACATCGCCAACAGGGACCCAGCCCCACAAAGGCAGCTTCAAAGAGTTCCCTGGCATGGCACTTCTTTAAACAATGTCCTACCGACAAGACCCGAGTGACTTGCACGCTCTGCCATCAGAGCCTGAGGCGAGGCATTAACGTTCTGAACCTCAGCACAACCTGCATGACCAGGCATCTACATGCAAAGCATGAACTGCAGTGGGGTACACACCTTAAAAACCAGGCACTCGCTGAGGCTCCCCTGCTCCCTCTACCGCTGCTGCCTCGGCTTCCGCCTCGAGAGGAATGTTGCCACCTGCCGAGCAGCAAACAGAGGATGTGCCACCGACACCACCACCACCGCCACCGTCAACTAGCGTCTCCACTATATCACACAGCAGCGTTCAGCTCTCAATATCTCAAACCTTAGAGAGAAGCGCAAATTCCCCGAGTCACCCTCGAGCCCTTGGCCTGAACGCCAGCATTTCTAAACTGCTGGCCTTTGAAATGCTGTCATTCCGGCTGGTGGACACAGACAGCTTCAAACAGCTGATGGCCATGGCTGTCCCGCAGTATGTGGTTCCCAGCCGCCACTACTTCTCCAAGACAGCCGTGCCTTCCCTGCACATGCAAGTGTCCGATAAAATCAAGTGTGCACTGCGCAGCGCCATTTGTGGCAAGGTCCACCTAACCACAGATACGTGGACCAGTAAGCACGGCCAGGGACGCTATATCTCACTAACTGCACACTGGATGAATGTAGTGGCGGCTGGGCCCCGGCGGACAGTTCCTTGGCGCACGTCCTTCCGCCCCCTAGGATCGCAGGGCATCATTCTCTGCCTCCTGTAGCCTCCTCCTCCTACTCGGCTTCCTCCTCCACTGCTTCCACCAGCTCATCCGGTCAGCCACACACCTTCACCACCAACTTCAGCACAGCCCGGGGTAACGTCAGCAGGCCATTCTGAAACTCATATGTTTGGGGACAGGCCCCACACCGCGCAGGAGTTGTGGCGGGGTATTGAACAACAGACCGGCGAGTGGTTTCTGCCGGTGGGCCTCAAGCCAGGCCTGGTGGTATGCGATAATGGGCGAAATCTCGTGGCAGCTCTGGGACTAGCCGGTTTGGCGCACATCCCTTGCCTGGCGCATGTGCTGAACTTGGTGGTGCAGAGGTTCATTCACCACTACCCCAACATGTCAGAGCTGCTGCATAAAGTGCGGGCCGTCTGTGCGCGCTTCCGCCGTTCACATCCTGCCGCTGCTCGCCTGTCTGCGCTACAGCGGAACTTCGGCCTTCCGCTCACCGCCTCATATGCGACGTGCCCACCCGGTGGAACTCCACCTTGCACATGCTGGAGAGACTGTGCGAGCAGCAGCAGGCCATAGTGGAGTTTCAGCTGCAGCACGCTCGCGTCAGTCGTACTGCCGAACAGCACCACTTCACCACCAATGATTGGGCCTCCATGCGAGACCTGTGTGCCCTGCTGCGCTGTTTCGAGTACTCCACCAACATGGCCAGTGGCGATGACACTGTTATCAGCGTTACAATACCACTTCTATGTCTCCTTGAGAAAACACTTAGGGCAATGATGTTAGAGGAGGTGGCCCAGGTGGAGGAGGAGGAGGAGGATGAGGCTCGTTTCTAACACTTTCGGGCCAGTCTGTTCGAATTGGCTCAGAGGGAGGTTTGTTTAAGCAGCAGAGGACAGGTTCACAAGTCGCCAGCCAAGGCACTGTACTGGAGGACGAGGAGGATGAGGAGGAGGAGGTGGAGGGGGACGAGGATGACGCAAGTTCACAGCGGGGTGGCAGCCCAGGCCCATCACTGGTGCGTGGCTGGGGGATACGGTGGACGATGACGATACGCCTCCCACAGAGGACAGCTTGTCCTTACCCATGGGTAGCCTGGCCCACATGAGCGAATATATGCTCCAATGCCTGCGTAGCGACAGCAGAGTTGCCCACGTTTAACGTGTGCAGACTACTGGGTGGCCACCCTGCTGGATCCCGGTATAAAGACAATGTGCCCACTTTAATTCCTGAACTGGAGCGCGACCGTAAGATGCGCGAGTACAAGCGCACGCTGATAGAGGCGCTCTTGAGAGCATTCCCACATGTCACAGGGGAACAGGTGGAAGGTGAAGGCAGAGGAGTGGCTAGAGGTCGCCAACGCAGCTGTGTCACGGCCAGCTCATCTGAGGGCAGGGTTAGCATGGCAGAAATGTGGAAAAGTTTTGTCTCCACGCCACAGCTATCTGCACCGACACCTGATACGGAACGTGTTAGCAGGAGGCAGCATTTCACTAACATGGTTGAACAGTATGTCTGCACACCCCTCCACATCCTGACGGCTGGTTCGGCCCCATTCAACTACTGGGTTTCGAAATTGTCCACGTGGCCAGAGTTAGCATGTTATGCCTTGGAGGTGCTTTCCTGCCCGGCGGCCAGCGTTTTATCTGAACGCGTATTCAGCACGGCAGGGGCGTCATTACTGACAAGCGCAGCCGCCTGTCCACAGCCAACGTGGACAAGCTGACCTTCATAAAGATGAACCAGGCATGGATCCCACAGGACCTGTCCCTCCCTTGTGCAGAGTAGTCCTTATTAACTGCCTAAAACATGTCTTGTTGTGCTACGGGCCACTTCTTTATTTGATACAAATTTTATGAAACCCACAGTTGAATGAAACTCTTCTCTGTCTGGGCGCCGGGGCTAACCAGATGAAAGTGGCCGGTTAAACTAACGGGTGACATGAAGCCATAACCTCTGCCATGCTACCTCTGTCTTCTGTCTGGGTGCTGAGGCCTAAGTCAAATAAAGCGGTCTTCTGCTGTGCTGGGGGATATGAAGCTAATCTCTGACCTCTCTCCTCTGTCTGGGTCCAAAGGCCTAAATCACTGAAAGAGGCCTTCTCCTGTGGTGTGTGATATGATGCCAGAATATGTGCTGTGGGGCCTCTCTCCTCTTCCTGGGTGCAGGGGTCAAATAAACTAAATTGTGGCCTACTCCTGTGGTGGTTGATATGATGCCTGATTCTCTGATGTGGAACCTCTCTCCTCTGTTTGGGTGAAGGGGTCAAAGTCTTTCAAAGTCGCCTTCTCCTGTGCTGATTGATATGAAGCTGATGGTTGTGCCATCTGACATGGTTGCCGGGGTCCCATTAAATTGGGGCCTACTCCTGTGGTGGGTGATCTAAATGCCTGATTCTCTGCTTTGAAACCTCTCTCCTCCGTCCGGGTGTAGGGGTCAAAGTCTGTCAAAGTCGCCTTCTCCTGTGCTGATTGATATAAAGCTTATGCTTGTGCCATCTGACATGGTTGCCGGGGTCTGATTCAATGGTGGCCTACTCCTGTGGTGGGTGATCTAAATGCCTGATTCTCTGCTGTGTAACCTCTCTCCTCCGTCTGGGTGTAGGGGTCAAAGTAACTAAATGGTGGCCTACTCCTGTGGTGGGTGATATGATGCCAGAATATGTGCTGTGGTGCCTCTCTCCTCTTCCTGGGTGCGGGGTCAAAGTAACTCAATGGTGGCTTCTCCTGTGGTGGCTGATATGATGCCAGAATATGTGCTGTGGGGCCTCTCTCCTCTTCCTGGGTGCAGGGGTCAAAGTAACTCAATGGTGGCTTCTCCTGTGGTGGTTAGTATGATGCCAGAATATGTGCTGTGGGGCCTCTCTCCTCTTCCTGGGTGCAGGGGTCAAAGTAACTCAATGGTGGCTTCTCCTGTGGTGGCTGATATGATGCCAGAATATGTGCTGTGGGGCCTCTCTCCTCTTCCTGGGTGCAGGGGTCAAAGTAACTAAATGGTGGCTTCTCCTGTGGTGGTTGATATGATGCCTGATTCTCTGCTGTGAAACCTCTCTCCTCCATCTGGGTGTAGGGTCAAAGTCTTTCAAAGTCGCCTTCTCCTGTGCTGATTGATATAAAGCTGATGGTTGTGCCATCTGACATGGTTGCCAGGGTCTGATTCAATGGGGGCCTACTCCTGTGGTGGGTGATCTAAATGCCTGATTCTCTGCTGTGAAACCTCTCTCCTCCGTCTGGGTGTAGGGGTCAAAGTCTTTCAAAGTCGCCTTCTCCTGTGCTGATTGATATGAAGCTGATGGTTGTGCCATCTGACATGGTTGCCGGGGTCCCATTAAATTGGGGCCTACTCCTGTGGTGGGTGATTTAAATGCCTGATTCTCTGCTGTGTAACCTCTCTCCTCCGTCTGGGTGTAGGGGTCAAAGTAACTAAATGGTGGCCTACTCCTGTGGTGGGTGATATGATGCCAGAATATGTGCTGTGGGGCCTCTCTCCTCTTCCTGGGTGCAGGGGTCAAAGTAACTCAATGGTGGCTTCTCCTGTGGTGGCTGATATGATGCCAGAATATGTGCTGTGGTGCCTCTCTCCTCTTCCTGGGTGCAGGGGTCAAAGTAACTAAATGGTGGCTTCTCCTGTGGTGGTTGATATGATGCCTGATTCTCTGCTGTGAAACCTCTCCCTCCATCTGGGTGTAGGGGTCAAAGTCTTTCAAAGTCGCCTTCTCCTGTGCTGATTGATATAAAGCTTATGCTTGTGCCATCTGACATGGTTGCCGGGGTCTGATTCAATGGTGGCCTACTCCTGTGGTGGGTGATCTAAATGCCTGATTCTCTGCTGTGTAACCTCTCTCCTCCGTCTGGGTGTAGGGGTCAAAGTAACTAAATGGTGGCCTACTCCTGTGGTGGGTGATATGATGCCAGAATATGTGCTGTGGGGCCTCTCTCCTCTTCCTGGGTGCAGGGGTCAAAGTAACTCAATGGTGGCTTCTCCTGTGGTGGCTGATATGATGCCAGAATATGTGCTGTGGTGCCTCTCTCCTCTGTCTGGGTCCAAAGGCCTAAATCACTGAAAGAGGCCTTCTCCTGTGGTGTGTGATATGATGCCAGAATATGTGCTGTGGGGCCTCTCTCCTCTTCCTGGGTGCAGGGGTCAAAGTAACTAAATGGTGGCTTCTCCTGTGGTGGCTGATATGATGCCTGATTCTCTGCTGTGTAACCTCTCTCCTCCGTCTGGGTGTAGGGGTCAAAGTAACTAAATGGTGGCCTACTCCTGTGGTGGGTGATATGATGCCTGGTTCTCTGCTGTGGGACCTCTCTCCTTTGTCTGGGTGCTGTGGTCAAAATAATAGTAAGTGACCTTCTCCATTGGTGGGTGACTTGAAGCCTGATTCTGTGCTATGGGACCTCACTCCAATTAATATTGTTTAATTTTTATTTATTTTATGTTAACTCATCATTTCCTTATCTACATTTGTTTGCAGGGGATTTAACTACATTTTGCTGCCTTTGGCAGCCCTCTAGCCCTTTCCGGGTGTGTTTTACAGCCTTTTTAGTGCCCAAAAGTTCGGGTCCCCATTGACTTCTATGGGGTTCGGGTTCGGGATGAAGTTCGGGTCGAGTTCGGATCCCGAACCCGAACATTTTTCGAAAGTTCGGCCGAACTCGTCGAACCCGAACATCCAGGTGTTCGCTCAACTCTAGTCACTAACACACTGGTCTAAGTAGTGCAATAATATGGACTGTTCGTTATTTTCTGTCTTCCTCTATTCATATTTAACTTGCCTGATTGCACTTAACAATCTTGGATGTACATCTTATGCCAACATTCATTGCCTTGTCATTATATGCACTCGCTGTGTTATTGTGACATGATCATTTATGTTATAACTTGCTTTTCTGAAAATAATAAAATATTTTCAAAAGAAAAGAAAAAATGTATCTGTGACATACAGTGTACTTTTTCAATAGACCGTGTCATCTTGTGAGAGTGACATTACCAGGCCAACATCTAAAATGTAAGGTGTGCGTTTAAAAAATGTATCAGCGACATACAGTGTACTTTTTCAATAGTGATGAGCGGCAGGGGCAATATTCGAATTTGCGATATTTTGCAAATATTTAGTAAAATATTTGGGATATATTCGCGAATTTGCAAATTCGAGATTATTTTCTTGATTGCGAAAAATCAGCAATGTAATATTCGCACGCGAAATACAGGCGTGGGTCACTATAGCTATATTTTTCAAGCTGCTAGAAGATTCCTGAGACTGGAGAAAATGGTTGGCACAGCAGAACATTGCAATAGATCTACATGCAGATAGAGTGCTCCAATATATTCGTGATTGCGAAATCGGCAATAATAATGGGAATATTTTGACGCAATATGTGCAACTTCGCATTTTAACAGGTCTGACTACATATTAGTGATTGGTGCACTAAGTATTGTTGTGAACTTGTGACGTCACAGCACTATGTATGTAGCATGTATGTTTAGATAGCTACACTATATAACTATATCCCACTAACTATCTATATCTCTTATATATATAAAAATGAATTTCTGTCTGTCTAGATGTCCAGACGTTCTTTATGCACGACCAAACGACTGGACCGATCTTCACCAAATTTGGCACACGGGTACATCAGGTGCCGGGGAAGGTTTTAGACCAGGTCTCAGCTATCTAGGACTTACCGTTCCTGAGATATTCCCAAAAAAATGGCCTGCATTAGCCAATACAAGCCAGCAAGCCTTTCACTTAAATCCAAACTGCTCGCTGGCAGTTCGGTAACCATAACAACCCCCAGCAATGTTCACTGCCGTAGATGAGATGAGGAAATCTGTCACCAGGATAATCGCTATAGAAATAAAGCCAGGGCCTAATAATGCTTAGTACTTTATTTCCTGAGGTTTCCATAACAACTCGGCCATTTCTCTCCACTGCTGCAGGTTAGCTTTAAAGGGGCAGGGCGCTGTGGATGACACTGTTAAGGGAGCGGAATGCTGTGGAGGTCACAGTTCAGGGGGAAAGTAGGGTGGCCATTCAAGTCACCCCTAAAACCCTGCCCCCAGGTCCAGATAAGCCACACTTCTGATTCGGTTAGGCCATGTCCCCTCCCCTTCTGAGGTAGGAGGGGAGGTGATTTTCTCCCTGCAGCTCACATTCAGACAGAACAGTACTGCTGTCTTAGAGAAAGCTGTTTAAAAGGACACCCCCCCATCCTGTTAGGCCACGCCCCCTCCCGCTAAGCCAACAGGGATTGAAAAAAATAAAGTTAAAAATCAACTTTTAGGTCCTCTAAGCCACCCCCCTATACGTTTGGGACTCACATCCTCCCCGTCTGCAGCCAATGAGTATTGACAAAATGAAGTTAAAAATCAACTTCTGTCATCTGCAGAGGTGGGAGGGACGGTGACTTTCTCTTTGCAGCAAACACTCAGAGAGGACAGTGCTGCTGTCTTAGAGTGAGATGTTCAAAAGGACATGCCCAATCCAGTTAGGCCATGCCCCCTCCCACTCAGCCAACAGGGATTGAAAAAATAAAGCTAAAAATCAACTACTAGGTACACAGCTCAGCAGACAGGATATGATGAGATACATAGCTCAGCAGACAGTATCACACAGGATAGAATATTAGATACACGCTCAGCAGACAGTATCACACAGGATAGAATATTAGATACACGCTCAGCAGACAGTATCACACAGGATAGAATATTAGATACACGCTCAGCAGACAGTATTACATAGGATAGAATATTAGATACACGCTCAGCAGACAGTATCATACAAAATAGGATTAGGTACAAAGTTTAGCAGACAGTATCATACAACATAAGATTAGATACACAGCTCAGCAGTTAGTATCACACAGGCTAGGATTAGATATACAGTTCAGCAGACAGTATCACACAGGATAGGATTAGATACACAGCTCAGCAGACAGTATCACACAAGACAGGATTAGATACACAGCTCAGCAGACAGTATCACACAAGATAGGATTAGATACACAGCTCAGCAGATGGTATCACCCAGGACAGGATCAGATACACAGCTCAGCAGACAGTGTGGCGGGGTGCTGTAGAGGTCACTGTTATGAGGGATACTGTTGATATCTTTTTACGACACACGGAAACATGAAACGAAATAGATAAAATATACATGTGCGAAGCACATTGTCCCAGTTGTCCGCCAATTTCTCAGGAACGGTAAGTCCTAGAGAGATGAGACCCGGTCTAAAACCTTCCCGGGTACATCAGGTGTCTGGGAAGGTTTTAGACAGGGTCTCAGGTCTCTAGGATTTACCGTTCCTGGGAAATTGGCAGACAACTGGGACAATATGGTTCCCAGCAGCGACATTGGAGTCCAAGACGCACAAAGACATGGTCCCCGTGTCTGCTCCATATCCATTTCGGTGGTGTTTCTGTCACTTTATGACCTTTTCCAATGGACCAGGCACCCTTCGTTCATCCGAACAGGGGGTGCCTGGTTGTCTCCTATTGACTTCCATTATACTCGGGTGCTCGGCCGAGTGCACGAATATCGCTATGTGTTTGGACTGAGCACCCGAACACCTGAACACTTTGGTGCGCGCTCTTCACTATCACTGACCCAACCTGGGAAGGTGGAAAGCCGAGCGAGGACAGCAGTACAGAGGGGGATCTGCAACCGAAACAGGCTGGAAGAGGCAGTGGGGTGGCAAAAGGCAGAAGGCGGGCCTTTTGCCACCCCACTGCCTCAACTTTCGATGTTATTTTATGCGCCTACCATGGTGACCATGGGTAATAGGGAATCAGGGTTCGATTCCGTAGAGGAAGCCTGAGAAATGGCTACAGCTACCAATTCCAAGCTAGGCAGCCGGGGGCGCTCAATTTACCCACTCTCGACTCGGGGAGGTAGCGACAAAACATAACAATTCAGAACTCTTTCTAGGCCCTGTCATTGGAATGAGTAAT
Organism: Bufotes viridis; assembly: GCA_033119425.1. Classification (NCBI taxonomy): domain Eukaryota; kingdom Metazoa; phylum Chordata; class Amphibia; order Anura; family Bufonidae; genus Bufotes; species Bufotes viridis. Next base: position 63,148,921 of record CM065597.1, read on the forward strand.
AAAAAAAATGACAGGTACTTATGATTAGTGTTGATCACGATTTTCGAATTGCGAATTTTAATCGTGAATATCGGCACTTCGAGAATTTGCGAATATTTAGAATATCGCGAAATATATTCGCAATAGCGAAAATTAGTTTTTTTTTAAATACCAGTTTATGTGAATTTTTATGCAATTTTTTATTCAAATTTTTTATATTCAAATTTTCACAATCAAGAAAATAATGTCATTATTTTCTTGATTGCAAACATTTGCATATACAAATTTGCATAAAATTTGCATAACCATTTGCATAAACTGGTATTTAAAAGATATCTTTTATTTTCGCAATCAAGAAAATAATGACTGGAGATTATGAATTCGCGAATGAGATTACGAATTCGTGAATTTTGGAATATATGGCGAATATTCACCCAAATATTCGCGAAATATCGTAAATTTGAATATTGCCCTTGCCGCTCATCACTACTTATGATTAAGAAACGTTATACAGGAGAGGTACCACAGGTAATGTCACTGTTTGCATCGTCTACAGAAAAAGTACACTGTATCTCACAGATATGCGAGGGCCTGCAGGTGAACTGACCATCAAAATTTTTATGGGCGAGGGCCTACTGACGCTTTGTTGACTCTAGATGTCTTCTGGGTGATCGCACGTCGACGATCCATTTGGATGTCTGCCCTGGATGACTTTGCTGTCTTCATCAGGAGGTGAGCTGACCCTGTAAAAGATTGTAAGTGAGGACTTGCAGGTGAGCTGACCCTGTAATAGATTGTAGGTGAGGGCCTGCTGGTGAGTTGACACTGTAAAACATTATATTCAAGAGCTTGCAGGTGAGATGACCCTGTAAAAGATTGTAAGTGAGGGCCGGCAGGTGAGCTGACCCTTAAGAAACGTAGGTGAGGGCCTGTAGGTGAGCTGACCCTGTAAAAGATTGTAGGTGAGGGCCTGCAGGTGAGCTGACCCTGTAAAAGATTGTAGGTGAGGGCCTGTTGGTGAGCTGACCCTGTAAAACATAGAAACATAGAATGTGTCGGAAGATAAGAACCATTTGGCCCATCTATTCCCATCTAGGATGGCCTTATGCCTATCCCATGCATGCTAAAAACTTCTTCACTTTATTTTCAGTTACCACTTCTGCAGGAAGGCTATTCCCTGCGTCCACTACTCTCTCAGTAAAGTAATACTTTCTGATATTACTTTCAAACCTTTGCCCCTCTAATTTAAAACTATGTCCTCTTGTAGCAGTTTTTCTTCTTTTAAATATTCTCTACTCTTTTACCATGTTGATTCCCTTTGTGTATTTAAAAGTTTCTATCATATCCCCTCTGTCTCTTCTTACTTCCAAGCTATACATGTTAAGGTCTTTTAACCTTTCCTGGTAGGTTTGTAGGTGGGGGCCTGCAGGTGAGCTGAGCCTGTAAAACAATATATTAGAGGCTCTGCAGGTGAGCTTACCCTGTAAAATATTGTAGGTGAGGGCCTGCAGGTGAGCTGACCCTGCAAAAGATTGTAGGTGAGGGCCTGCAGGTGAGCTGACCCTGTAAAACATTATATTCGAGGCTCTGCAGGTGAGCTGACCCTGTAAAAGATTGTAGGTGAGGGCCTCCTTCTTTGCTGACCCTCTAAAACATTATATTGCAGGGCCTGCAGGGGAGCTGACCCTGTAAAACATTATAGTCGAAGGCATGCCAGTGAGCTGACCCTGTAAAAGATTGTAGGTGAGAGCCTGCTGGTGGGCTGACCCTCTAAAAATTATATACTAGGGCCTGCAGGTGAGCCGACCCTCTAAAAAATTAAACCTTCACCCCTAATATTTTAGAGGGTCAGCTCACCAACAGGCCCTTACCTAGAATTTTTTCCAGGGTCAGCTCACCAGCAGGCCCTCGCCTACAAGTCCAGTCTCACTATCCAAGAGTGTGGTCAACACAATCCTCACCGCCGGGGTCACGCAATTAGTTAACACAGAGGAGTCCAGTTCGTTATAGGAATTATCCAGACAAATCGCTCCACCAACTCAGAACGGCCATGCACAACCACCCATAGAATCGAGAAGAGCTATCAATCTGTCGATCCTTTCCATGTCCGGGCCGGGTGAGGTTTCCTGTGTTGAGTCAAATTAAGCCGTAGGCTCCACTACTGGTGATGCCCTTCCGTCAATTACTTTAAGTTTCAGCTTTGCAACCAAAGACTTTGGTTTCCCGGAAGCCGCTCGGTGGGTCATGGGAATAACGCAGCTGGATCACCTGTCAGATCATCTTCGAACCTCCGACTTTTGTTGTTGATTAATGAAAACATTCATGGCAAATGCTTTCACCCTGGTTCGTCTTGCGCAGGTCCAAGAATGTCACCTCTACTGCGCAACACAGATGCCACCAGCCGTCCCTCTTAATCATGGCCCCATTTCCAAAAAGAAAACCAACAAAATTTTTGGCAGAAGTTGCACTTTATATACAAATAAATATGCAGGAAACAATGTTTACTAACAATTTTTCCTCTAAAATCGATTTTATCTTTGGTTTTGTGTGTATTATTGTCAGTCTGCAAAAGTGGCATATTATTCGGACAACATCGTTCCCAGCAGCGCCATGGGAGTCCAAGATGCATCCAGACAACCTCCCTATCCTGTTCCCGAACCATTTCGGTGGTGTTTTCATCAATTTCTGAACTTTTCCTATGAACCAGACACCCTCGCCTCTTCAGAGCAGGGGGTGCCTGGTTTAATGCTCGGATTCTCCCATTGACTTTCATTATACTCGGTCGCTCGATAGACGACCTGAGCACCCGAGCACTGTGGTGCTCGATCAACACTAGTGACAGGTCCTATTCAAAGACATTGTGCAAATATAAGTTAAATTTTTAGCACAACCCTCTTTAAGGTAATTTTACATGATCATATAATTTGTCAGATTTGAACATGAATGAGCAACCCCGACGATAATAATTGTTCAATGTGAATAGGTAAAGCAACTGAACTATCTAGCAAACAATCATGGACCGTGTGAATAATTGTTAATGTAAGCATCAATATAATTGTTGGTCAGTATAAATTAGTGGCAGTGTATGTAAACTTGACATTATTAAATAGGAATTATTCCATAGGCTATAAATGTAATTTAGAGCGATTATTTAGATGAAGAATGTTATGTATGAAGAATGTATAATTGTTAGGTTGGTTACTGCCGATAATAAAGCTAATAAAGAAAAATCTACTCATAAAGTGGGTCGAAGATCAAGTTGTTTATTCAGCAGCAGAGATTAGCTGATTTTATTACCCCCCCCCCACATCATTTATTTTGTTCTTCATACCTTTTAAAGGCTACAGCTGACCCCTCAGATTTATATTTCTTAAAGGCCCTCTTTTTGTCATTTATTGCCCTTTTTACTCTTTGTCAGCCATTTGTGGTTTTTAATTTTATTTGCTTGTACTTGTTACATCTAGGAATGTATTTAACAGTATGCTTATCCAAAGTAGATTCAAAGCACTAGTGTCATTCTGTGACAATAGTTGCTCCCAGTCTATGTGCTGAAATGCAGCACTCAACCCTGGGAAATTCACCTTTTTAAAATTGTGTAAAAAGTGTTTTTGCTCTACCAACCCAAGTTTGTTTTTTACAGTTTAGTTGGAATATACTTTTCAGAAATAGAGGCTAAATTAGATTCAAATACACTGACTTGACCATTACGCTCGAGCACACGCAGTATTCGGCCGAACACCGCGATGTGCAGAGCATCACGATGCTCGAGTCGAGCACCAATTCGGCCGAGTATGATTGCTCAGCACTATTTAGGACCCAAAACTTGCCCATAGCAAATTCATCAGTCCCGGCAAAAGATAGTAAATGAAAATCTAATTTACCAAAAAAAGAAACTGGGGTTGTTTTCAGTGGTAGTAGTTGAATGTGCAGTGCAAGGATGAAGCCTGGGATGGTACACCTTATTTCACTTTGCCTTTGCCTGATGTGCAGTGCACTTACAATGATGCAAGGTATACTAAGGAATACTGTCCTTGGCTTCACTACCACAGTAAACATGCACTCAATACCACTAGAAAAGAGTCCTGGACTCATCTATCAGCAAGTTTGAATTTTATTACTTGCTTTTGTGGATATTTCCAATTTCCAAAATTGAATGATTTTTCATTATACATAGAATAACATTTTCCCTGACTGGTAAGCCCATTTAGCATTTATATTTTGAATCATATAGTAGTTAATGTAGTACATAGTATTTCTATGTCATGTATGGAGATTAAGGGGTTAATGTAATAATATGTTTGGGAAAAAAAGAACTTAGGCCTTGACTACCTACAGCATAAACATGTCGTGACTCATTGGTAAGAATTTGAGGCAATTCAGTGGTATATGATTTACACCCACAGAATGCTATTATAATTTCCATAGCGAGAAACATTTGCTCAAACACATATTGCAGACACTGTGTTAGGCCAAAATTATATGCTTTTCAAATTGTCATAGAAACATAATTTTAAAAAGAAGGAATATCTCAGATAAACTGCCTTTAATGTGAATCTAGAATGCTTAATATGTTTACTATTACTTAATTGAACCAATATTTTAGGATATGTATATACATGGTGAGGAATGGGTGCACATTTTCCTCAATGTAAATACCTCTGATAGAGGTGAATAGTATTTTGAAAAATGGTATTCATATTTTCCAGAAAACAAAATTGTTGGATTTAGAACGTACTATGGGTGTTTAAGTCTACAACATTTTCCATTTTGTTGACTATTTCCTTAGGTTAATTTGTGATTTTCTCCTATTTCTTTGAATAGAGAAATCCATGTGGAACTGAACATGCACATGCAGTTTTGCTGTTGTCTGGAAGGACTTTTCTGCAGAAATTCACAGCTGGTGAACATGCTGTACAAAAAAGATTTTGCTGGTAAATTTTTTTTAAATGAGCCAAACATGAAAATAATAATAAAAATTAAACAAAAATCATAGAACTCGTGTATTCTGCAGCACTTTTCAAATCAGAAGGCACATGTGCAAACAAAATCAAAGGGTAGCAAAATTTATCAGAACACAAACATGTGGATGAAGGGCCTGATCTCACAATCTTACAATCAAAATAGGGTATTTCCAAATTTTCAGGGTTGCATGCATACAAATAGAATACCCCTTTAAGGCCAGGTGTATGTTTTTTGTATTCTTTTATAAATCCAAAGGAGAAGCAAAAAAAACAAAGAAAAAAAAAACATGCATCTTTCATGGACTGGGTACTCTCAGATTTAGTTAAGACTAAATTGACAAACATTTTTCATGAAGATATGGACATTGCCTACGGAATCGCAAGATTGCACCCTCAAAGTAGTCTCTAAAACAACCACTGATGACTTGCATTTGGTATTTCCAAGATGTGGTACCAGAGTCAATACAAGTTGTAGGAACCCAGAATTGACAAAGTTCATACAAAACAATAGGCACAAACTTCATGAGCCTAATGCTCAGTCCAAAAACAGTAAGGTTTATCTTACATGCAGCAATCAAGCACACACTTGTCGGAAAGGAAGATTTCCTTGCCAACAATTGCCTGCTTGTTAGTGGAGGTGAAGCCCAGCATTTACTGTGCATGCAGTGATCACCTCCACACTACGAGGACGAGCCATTGATACTGCTATCGCTTGTTCTCACACAGCTACATTATTTCTGTTTAGGTGGAACTGCTGCCCAGAAATGCTAATTTAGGTTTCCTCATGAATGCTTGTTTTGTTCATCGGCTGATAGGAATATTATTGGGAATGAGTGTTCATAGAACCGCTCGTCCACAACAATAGTCCTGATAATCAGGCATTGTAAAACTGCCTTAAGGTTATGTAGGGAAATTAGAACTCTATATGAATAAATGGAGCTCAACCGCTCTAAAGATATATTAAGAAAATAATTAGCACAAAAGAAAGACATATTGTTAAAATTTGTATATTTATTCACTTTACATTTTTTTTGTAAGCATCATATGGAAACTGCTATTGGTCACATAAATTTGATTCTCACATTTGATGTATCCTTGTGCTCAGATAATAAAATTAAGCTAAAACTGCAAGCATTTAGTCCATTTCTGAAAGAATGAATTTGATTTTCCAGATCCATTTCTGAAACAATAGAAGTGCTGTCTTGTGCTATTTATCAGGCTGTGAATTAATGTGCACTATAAACCACATAAATGTTAGTTATCTTCCTATGTGAACTGTATCAGAAAAATTGGTATGTTCCCCAGAAATAATGAGAATATTGCTATGAAAAGATATAAACAGTGGCATACCTCCAATGGAGGCAGAACACACAGGTGCTATAGGCCCATGGGGGAAGGGGGCCCCACTATGGATAAAAAAAACACCTCCCTAATTACAGGTACCTGCACAGAGGAGAAGACAGGATGTAGAGAATGACCTTTGAAGATGTTATCATCATGTGAACAGTGTAAGAAGCCGGAGCACAGCAGTGCAGAGTGTAGTGCGAACGCGAATTTATGCAAATGTTTGTGAACGGGCGAACAGGGCAAACCTCCATAGACTTTAACAGACAGGCAAATTTTAAAACCAACAGGGACTCTTTCAGGCCACAATAGTGATGGAAAAGTTGTTTCAAGGGGACTAAAACCTGGACTGTGGCATGCCGGAGGGGGATCCATTGCAAAAGTCCCATGAAAAATTACGTAGCTGACGCAGAGTGTGGTAAGTTGAATTCGCAATGCAATTAATATAACCTACATTAATCGCATTGCGAATTCAACTTAGAGCTGGGTTCCTATGGTTGTATTGCTAGAATATAACAAATATTGAGAATATAGCACTATATTCTCAATCTTCGTTATATAATTCTAGCAATACAACCATTAGGAACCCAGCTCTAAGTTGAATTCGCAATGCGATTAATGCAGGTTATATTAATCGCATTGCGATTAAAACTTAGATTTGAGTTCCTAATGGTTGTATTGCTAGAATTGACGAATATAACGAATATAGCGCTATATTCTCAATCTTCGTTATATTCTAGCAATACAACCATTAGGAACCCAGCTCTAAGTTAAATTCGCAATGTGATTAATACAGGTTATATTCGTATTGCGATTACAACTACTAATACTGCAGCTTCAGAATGAATCTAAGATGGATGCCGTCCTAGCTTTTTGATAGGAGGTGGGAGGGTCTGGGAGGGAGGGTATGCTGATTGGCTGGAATGTGTCTGCTGACTGTGATGTACAGGGTCAAAGTTTGCTCAATAATAAAGTATAGGGGCGAACGCGAACATCACATATGTTCACCCGCCGCGGCGGACGCGAACAAGCTATGTCGCGGGACGCCGGAACCGTTTGCCGGCGAATAGTTCGGGACATCTCTACAGAGGAGTCATGAAAGACCTGTGATGTAATTTCACCTGACACCCTACAACAACAATATGGTAAATGCTGGGAGTTGTAATTCTCTCCTTACATAGTTACATAGTCGTTAAGGTCGGAAAAATACAAAAGCCTACCAAGTCCAGCCTGTAATCCTGCTATATCGATCCACGGAACAAATCCCTGGATCAATGTCCATCTTCCTTTTAAAAAGGGGTTGGGCAAAAGGGAAAGGGTGTGTAGAATAAGATTTCTCTACATTGTCATACGCCTCAATGTTATTTTAAATTAAAAAGTCATCTAAACCTTTTTTGAAGCCATCTACTGTATTTGATGTGACCAGCTCCTATGGCAGACTATTTCAGAGATTTACAGATCTCTGTAAAGAATGCTTGTCGCCTCTTATGAGTGAACCTTTTTTTCTCCAGATGTAGGGAGTGGCCCCTTGTTTTTTGAGGGGGTTTATCACAGAATAGCTTCCCTTGATATTTTTAGTATGGTCTGTTAATATATTTGTACAGGTTAATCATGCCCCCCCCCCCCCCCAGACATCTTTTTTCAAGGCTAAACAAAGTCAGTTCATTTAATCTTTGCTCATAACTAAGATCTTCCAGGCCCTTTATAAGTTTAGTTGCTCTCCTCTGTACTTTTTCTAACTGCAGGCCATCCTTTTTATGGACTGGTGCCCAGAACCGAACTGCGTATTCTAGTTGAGGGCGCACCAATGCTTTGTATAGTGGCAATATTACATCCCTGTCCCTCGAGTCCATACCTCTTTTAATACAAGACAAAATTCTGTTGGCCTTAGAGGCAGCTGACTGGCATTGCATGCTGTTATTTAGTCTATGATGTACTAATGCACCCAGATCCTTCTCAACAAGTGACTCTCCCAGTTCTACTACCCCCAGGACATATGCTGAATGCAGATTATTAGCCCCCAAGTGAAAAACTTTACATTTATCTATATTGAACCTCATTTGCATAGGCCCAAACAGTGAGTTTGTCCAAGTCAGCTTATAAATTATTAGCCTCTTCTACAGACTGTACCGTATTACAAAGTTTGGTGTCATCTGCAAAAATAGAAACAGCGCTATTAATCCCATCCTCTATGCCATACTTGAATAAGTTAAATAATAGCGGACCCAGCACAGAACCTTGGGGTACACCACTTATAACTAAGGACCATTCAGATATCCTTCCTCTTATACCCTTCTCCCTATAATGTCTACTGAGGCCCGTAATGACAGTCTAGTACTGCTGGCAGTTGTAGCCCTCTTCTGTTATATTCCTCTCCATGTAATGTCAACTGAAACCCTACAGTAACAGTCTGGAGTGTAATAATTACATTCATAATTACAACAAACTAGCATGACCCTGGATCGTATCCCCATTTATCTATTTGTTGCTTTTTCTCTTTTTTCACTCTTTGACATTACCAGTTTTCTGTCAGGCACTCTCTTCACAGAAGCTCTAGAGGCAAAACATATATTCTCTGAGAAGGATATACCAGGATTATCTACTTCTACTACATGCAAGCAAGTCTTTAAAGACCTTTATGTAGGATATAAAGATAATCTAAAATCTTGGTGGGAGATAAAATCCCTAGAAAGTTATCTTGAACATCAAATAGTACCTAAGGGTCTTCCAATTAGACTGGCACCCCGTATTAGTCCTCAACAACTAATCTAGAAATGAGAACAGGAACTTGCACATAGCTCATTAAAATTAATGACACTTCTTCTGGAAGAAGAGAAGAAGGTATATGAAAAAAACATAAAATAGTTTAAAGGACCTGATTGATTCTGATTTAAGATTTAAAACGGACCCATAATTCACCAAAAGGGACACATCTCTCCAGACATCAGTTGAGAAATTCCAAACACTTTTGAAAGAAAGGAAACAAAGACAATTTATAAGAGACCTGAATGATGTCAAAGAAAATACGTAGAGTTGAGCGAACACCTGGATGTTCGGGTTCGAGAAGTTCAGCCGAACTTCCCAAAAATGTTCGGGTTCGGGATCCGAACTCGACCCGAAATTTATCCCGAACCCCATTGAAGTCAATGGGGACCCGAACTTTTGAGAACTAAAAAGGCTGTAAAATAGACCAGGAAAGGGCTAGAGGGCTGCAAAAGGCAGCAAAAAATAGGTAAATGCCCTGCAAACAAATGTGGATAGGGAAATGAATTAAAATAAAATAAAATAAATAAAAATTAACCAATATCAAATGGAGAGAGGTCTCATAGCAGATAATCATGCGTCATATCACCCACCACTGGAGAAGGACACTTTGAGTTATTTAGGCCCCAGCACCCAGACAGAGAACAGAGGTCCCACAGCAAGGAATAAGGCGTCATATCACCCACCATTGGACAAGGCCACTTTCAGTTATTTAGGCCCCAGCACCCAGACAGAGGAGAGAGATCCCACAGCAAGGAATAAGGTGTCATATCACCCACCACTGGAGAAGGCTACTTTCAGTTATTTAGGCCCCAGCACGCAGACAAAGGAGAGACGTCCCACAGCAGAGAATCATGCGTCATATCACCCACCACTGGAGAAGGCCACTTTCAGTTGTTTAGGCCCAGCACCCAGACAGAGGAGAGAGGTCCCACAGCAAGGAATCATGCATCATATCACCCACCACTGGAGAAGGCCTCTTTCAGTTATTTAGGCCCCAGCACCCAGACAAAGGAGAGAGGTCCCATAACACAGAATCAAGCTTTATATCACCCACCACTGGAGAAGGCCACTTCCAGATATTTAGCACGGCACCCAGAAAGAGGAGAGAGGTCGCATGGCAGATGTTCAGGCTTTATGTCACCCACCATTGTAACAGGCCACTTTCAGTTATTTAGGTCTTGGCGCCCAGATTGAGGAGAGGTTCATTCAACTTTGGGTTGCGCCACAAGATCATGCTAAAGTTAAAAAAATGAGGGTTCAATAAAGAAGTGCACTGGAGTACAAGAATACATGGTTGAGGTGGAGGCAGCTATAAATGTCGATTATTCACAAGGGAGGGACAGGTCCTGTGGAATCCATGCCTGGTTCATTTTTATGAATGTCAGCTTGTCCACGTTGGCCGTGGACAGGCGGCTGCGTTTGTCAGTAATGATGCCCCCTGCCATGCTGAATACATGTTCAGACAAAACGCTGGCCGTCAGGCAGGCCAGCACCTCCAAGTCATAAAATGCCACCCCTCTGTGAACCTGCTTCATCCTCATCCTCCTCCACCTCCTCCTCATCCTCCTCATCCTACTGTAGTGGGCCCTGGCTGGCCACATTTGTACCTGGTCTCTGTTGTTGCAAAAAGCCTCCCTCTGAGCCACTTCTAACAGACTGGCCTAAAGGGCTTAAAATTACCCCTCCTCCTCCTCCTCCTGGGCCACCTCCTCTTCCATCATCGCCCTAAGTGTTTTCTCAAGGAGACATAGAAGTGGTATTGTATTTGTAACGCTGATAACGGCGTCATCGCCACTAGTCAAGTTGGTGGAGTACTCAAAACAGCGCAACAGGGCACACAGGTCTCGCATGGAGGCCCAGTAATTGGTGGTGAAGTGGTGCTGTTCCGCCGAGCGACTAACCTGTGCGTGCTGCAGCTGAAACTCCACTATCGCCTGCTGCTGCTCGCACAGTCTCTCCAGCATGTGCAAGGTGGAGTTCCCACTGGATTGCACGTTGCATATGAGGCGGTGAGTGGGAAGGCCGAAGTTGCGCTGTAGAGCAGACAGGCGAGCAGCGGCAGGATGTGAATGTAGTTGGTTCACTAGGACGTGTGGCTGTGGCAGTATGGCTGCATCCTCTCCCAGCACCAGAGGGTCCACTAACACCACTACGACCGCGTCCCTTACTAGATGTTTTCCTCATTGTTACCGTTCACCAAGCACCACAATAAGAAAAAAAAATATTTGGCCCAATGTATTGATTTCAAATTCAGGCCTTTTTTTACAGGCACCTAACACTATGTGCCTATTTATGTACCGTATTACACTAATCCAGGCACAGCAGTAACCACTGATTTAGGGGAGTATCAATTGTAGGGCTAGTATTTAGGCCCTGGATGAAAGGTATCCTTTAATGGACAGATTTACTCTTGGAGATGTACAGTAGCGTGTGAAAAAATATGTAGGATTATGCCTTCAGCAATTGTATTTAAACACTTTGTGTAATATACCCTTTAACGGACAGAAATACAATGGGAGATGCATGGTAGCGTGTGAAGTTATTGAGGATGACCCTCTCAGAACTTGTATATACACCTTGAGAGTAATATAACCTTTTACGGACTGATTAACACTTGGCCTGCAACAGCTGGAACACCAGATTCAGGGTATTGCTATATTGGCAAGTGAATTTCACCCCAGAACAAAATCTATCCTTTGTCGGACACTATTAAACTTGGCCAGCCACAGCTGAAACCACTGATTTATGGTATTGCTATTTTGGCAATTGAATTTCCCCCCCTGAACAAAATATATCCTTTGCCGTACACTATTAAACTTGGCCAGCCACAGCTGAAACCACTGATTTACGGTATTGCTATTTTGGCTATTGAATTTCACCCCAGAACAAAATATATCCTTTGCCGGACACTATAATACTTTGCCAGCCACTGCTGCGACACCAGATTTAGGGGATTGCTATATTGGCAATTGAATTTCACCACAGAAAATTTTCTATCCTTTGCCAGACAGCAGACAGTATTACACTTGGCTAGCCACAGCTAGGGCACCAGATTTTGGGGATTGCTATTTTGGCAATTGAATTTAACCCCTTAATAAAATATAGAAATTTCTATCCTGAATTTCTAGTGGTGACAATAAGCACAGCTAAGCCCCTGATGTAGGATATAGCAAAAAAAACAACTAGTATTGATCGATGGATTGATGGACTTGGTGGCAGCTTGTGCTGGTGCACCACAAGTCACAAAATGGCCGCTGATCACCCCAGAAAAAAGTGACAGAAAAACACTCTGTGCAGCCTAAAAACTAGTGAGCAATTAAGTAGCAGAAGTTGAATAATTCACAGCTGTAGATCGATCACTTCATTAGGTGTTTTTGCTGACTTTTCCCTGCCTAATCTCGCCCTCACAGAAGCTGCGTCCTCTCCCTACACTAATCAGAGCAGTGTGACTTGCGGCGCTACATGACTCCAGCTTAAATAGAGGCTGGGTCACATGCTGCACTTGGCCAATCACAGCCATGCCATTACTAGACATGGCTGTGATGGCTTCTTAGGGCAAGAAGTAAAATGCTAGCTGATTGGCTTCTGTGCAGCCCTTCAGAAAGCGGGAAGAAATCGCCGAACAACGGACCCGAAACCAAACTTTTTTGAAAATGTTCGGGTCCGGGTCCGTGTCCCGAACACCCCAAAATTCCGTACGAACCCGAACTATGCTTGAACTGTTCGCTCAACACTAAAAATAAGGCCTACGTGGGTCAAAGACTTACTTCTCTTCTGTAGGAGACTCAAATAGCAAAGTTCTTTTGGAACTTAAACAAGCAGACATGTGAACAGCTAGGACTTGACTCGAGTGACTTCACTGATATACAGATCCTAATGGATCTTTGGGAAGAGTGTTAGAGAACTCAGTGTGAAGGTCCCTTTACAGATTTGCGACCTACCAGTACCAAATTACCTCCTCCAGTCAACTCTGAACATATTAATATTTTTTTGAGAATGGTTATTCTGGAGCTTGAATTGTTAAAAACTAATAAGGGTCACCGTCATAATTTATCCAAGAATGAATTAAATGCCCTTAAGAGTCTAGAAAAGGACGAGATTATTATTGAAACCATCTGATCCAGATTGGATTATTAAAACCATCTGATAAAGGTGGAAACCTAGTCATACTTGATCATACTAAATATCAAAAAATGTACCTTGACCTTTTGGGTGACCATAATAGTTATCAGATGCTCCCCTCTGATCCTTCTACTAAGTTCCTTTTGGAATTAAAATATATTTTGGGTGAGGGTCTAAAAGGGGCAGTAATCAATGAAGCAGAGTATATTTTTTTATTTCCAAAATAACCACAGAGTGCGACTTTCTATGGCTTTCTTAAAGTCCACAAAGGGCTTCACCCTCTAAAATGTTGTTCTATTGTATCCGGTGTTAACTCTTTGAACCACAATTGGGGCATTTATTTGGATAGAGTTTTGGGAGGTTTTGTTTCCTCTCTTCCATACTAGAGATACAATGGACTTCCTTCTTAAGATTGAATCAATATCGAGTGATTCTTCATGCATTCTTGCTAGCATTGACGTTGAATCATTATATACATCTATTCCACATGAAAAGGGTCACCTTGGTATCTCTCACTATTTGAGCACCAGGTTTATACAGTTTAACAAACATAACCAATTTATCCTGAACCTCCTGAATTTCACTTTGACACAGAATTATTTTCTGCTTAATGGGTCCTTTTGCCACCAGCTCAGGGGGACTGCAATGGGGAGCCCGTCTGCCCCCTCATATGCAAATCTCTTCCTGGAGCTGGTGGGAGGACAACATGTAGGAATGTTAACATATCCTTTTGGACTTCTTATAGCGCCAATATTTTTCTTATTTGGAATAGGAGTAGGGAGGATTTCCACAAATTGATTAATACCCTTAATAATAATGAGACAGGTCTCTCTTTTACCTATGGGACCCACATTATGGATGTCTCAATTATAAAACAGGATGATCGACTAGCTAACTCTGTATTTTATAATCCCACTTCCACCAATAATATTTTAAATTACTACAGTTACTATCCACCCACATTGAAGAGAGGCATACCGAAGGGACAGTACCTGCCATGCGCAGGAACTGTTCCAATCATGAAAGTCAAAAAAACTACAGACTTCAGGCAAGAGGCTAGCCTCAATTAATTTTTAGAAGCAACTTTAAACAGGCTGAGTCATGTAATAGGGGTGATCTCCTTGTCCCGAGAACTGCAAGGCCTCAGGACTCACACTTTATTCGCTTAATCTTTACATACGATATAGCCAACAAAGAAGCCATAGAGAGCCTTAAGAATTATTGGCCTATACTAGCTATGGACCCTGACCTTAATAAGGCAATTTTATCTGTCCCAATCATTACATATTGTAAGGGCAGGAGTTTGCAGGATCGTTTGGTTCATAGTCACTATGTTGGTCCCAAAAAAGAAGGCCCCTGGCTGGACAGGAACCATTGGGCATGTTCCGCTGTGGTTCCTTTAAAGCATGTGATTTCAAACGTACCTCTAAAACCATTACGTGCTCAGTAACAAATGAGAACTATGTCATTAAAGACTACATTGGCAAGACTAGGGAATTAAGACACAGAATCTGTGAACATATTATTGATATTGTAAAAAAGAATAACACCCCTGTGGCCAACCATATAGTGGATTTTCATGATGGTGATCCCCGAGCCATCAAGTTTTCAGCTCTTCAGTTGATACCGTCTTCTCCCAGAAAAGGCGTATGGGACCGGAGGATCCTCCAGAAAGAATCTGAGTGGATCTACCGTTTCCGATCGCAGTCTCCTTTGGACCTGAATGAAAGATTGACCTTTATTTGTTTTATTTGATTACTTTATCCATTATTTCTGGGTTATTTTCCTTTTCACTTTTCTTTTCATTTTCCCCCCTTTGCATCTAGGTAGCCTGTAACTGGTCATGGATGCAGAAAGCATCCAAAATTTTGGTGGATTAATATACCACCGTATCTGTTACTATTTTCACAGTACTATGCAGTATCTTTGCAACTTTTTCTTTTTTCTTTGTCCTGTTTGGCAATATCTTTCCCTATACTTGGCTCTCAGTGATCCAAATGTGGCAATAATAAAGGCACAATAATTGATATCATATTATTGGTGCTTATCTTAAAAATCTGCTGTATCTATTGTGGGGATTCGCTCTGGTAAGCAGGGTAAGTGGTCGCAGAACAGAGGCACCAAAAAAAAAAAATGTGATCCAACTGCAGTGTTTATTCACACAAGCAGGTATTAACGGTTAACAGTTCAGTAATGATCTTCATTCACACCATGCTGCAGTTTTGCCCATACAGGGTCCAAATCCGGGCATTAGGCGACCTGTTTTCCCCAAACCAGTCACAATCACACATCTAAACAAAGGTTCACCTCCTGCTGCCGTCCAGCTGGATTTTTAAGACAGCTAGGTGTTGGCAAAGCCCGGACCAGCACCTAAGATCCAGTCCAGTGCTTGACCTTACCTGGCTGTCAATTAGTCCAGCAGCACATGTTGGGAGGAAAATACCTTAATACCTTTCCCTCCAGACCAAAGCTTTTACTGTGCCACACTATCTACAATTTCCGCTTGGCCCCATTCCTGTTCCGTACTATATCGTGGCAGAGTTCGGCTCTTGCGTTCCACACCACAGTTGATGCATTCCACAGTACCGGAAGTGACCCTTGCACTACAGGGATGCATTCCACCGCGCCGGAAACTCCATGTGACACCGGGATTTAAACTAATTGCCGGCATCGGATCACTGCAGCATCGCCTACTTATAATGGAGGCGTACGCCAGTAACTTTTCCACCATTGTAAGTATGAGAATAACAGCTATTTATAACACTTAGAGGTCCAGCCTCAACACAGCTGTTTATATTTTATTGCTGGTCACTTGATAACTTCCCCACAGTAGTTATCTATTAATATCTTTTGTGGTAGCAAGTACTATTTAATTATCTATTACTTATGAGCTCCTCCATTATATACTATTACTATTATCTATATGACTATCATTGTAAGCATTATCTTTATTTTTCACTACACTACAGCATTTGAAAACTTCTTTCCTTAGTCCTTTTCCCAGCATCACTGTATGTCTTCATACACGCTCACACAATGTGCAGTCTGACATTCAGCATAAACCATTCCTGTCTTCCAAATAAGATGACTTTTTTTCTGTAGTATAACTTATTTATTGGCAAAACAGGAGTATTTGAGGTAAAACTATAAAAATACAAATAACATGTACAGGAATAAAGCATAGCATATATAGCATATATCAGCATACAGTATAGATGGTATGTAATATAACATTAACAGAGAAAGCATGTGTCCCAAAATGGCTGCCTGCACATAGAGTAGCAAAGCTAACATCTAACAGCTACAACATGTTCCCAGAGTAATACTAGAGCTAACTGAAAAGCTCTACATAACACAATTTCCCTGAGACAGAAGTAGATAACTTACCAGATAGCCATGTAAGAGGATAGTGAAGTTTAAAAAGGAGAACTGCATGAAGAACAGCTCTGCGGATGTGCTGTAGTCTGTAGAATGAAGACTTCTCTTTCCCACAATGCATAGCACCTCCACAATATGATAAACTTTATTAACAAGAACCACAAGGTGCAATACATGTTTACCACTGCTAGATCGTGCTGTTACCTAACTAATAACTACAGAAAAACAGCAGGTGTGATCTGTAATGATACTGAAATGAATCTCTGAGTGCTGGGACAGAACACTCCCCATCTGGCGTCAACAGATGCCACCACTGGGTCTTTCTCTCTTAGCAACCCATCTTGGTCAATGGTGGGATCAAGCTTTATCAAGGTGTCATTCTCGGAGACTGTGTGGTCTTTGCTGAGGTAGTCTATTTCCTTTGCATGACTTTCATGTCGTATAGTGTGAATTATGTTTTTGGACTTCTCTAGATTACGAGCAGTAAAGGCCTGTTCGCAGTGATGCCAACCTTTGCAGGGCTTTTGGCTCACAGGTAATGTCTGCGCTTTATGGACTACATAAGCTATAGCACAAAAGAGCAACATGCAGATGGAAAACCTGTTGAAATGATTGAATTTGTGTTGGTGGTTCGAAGCCACTCTATGTAAAGCAAATACTTCAAGTCGTACTTCTTCATCAGCATCTGAGTCAACCAATTCAAAAGTGTCGGCTCTGGTAATGCAAGACTTTGAACGATACAAGAATGCAGCACCCGTAAACCATGTTGTGTCCTTGACTTGGCTCGTTGCGACGGATCTAGCCACATGGTCCACAGGATTATGGTGTGTGGGCAAAATAGTGCCACTGTTTAGGACAACTGGATCTCCTGATCCTTAGCACCCGATTGCAGAGGTAGTCGTAAAAAAAAAAGCGTCTGGTTTTGTTGCAGATATATCCTAGGACTACCTTGCTGTTCGTATAAAACTCGACTTCCTCGATTTCCAGGTTCTTTCCTGATGTTATAAGTTCAGCCAACTCCACTGCAAGCACATCAGCGCAAAGTTCGCGGAGTGGCGCCAGTTTGGTCCGGCTCATGACAAATCCTATATGGGATTGTTCTTTGACATTTATGGTCTTTAGGTATGCTATGGCAGCAATTGCCTTGACTGAAGCATCGCAGAAGATATATAGTCTTTGCATCTTGACTTCAGTAGATGGCATGGAAACATAGGGTTGTGCCACCTAAAGGCTGGTCAAAGCTTCGAGTGACTTCTTTCAACCTGTCCACAGGTCCTTTTTCTCCGTGGGAAGCATATCATCCTAATCAGACGTCTCTGCAGTCAAGTCTCCTAACATCATTTTACCTTGGGTGGTAACACGTGCTACGAATCCCAGAGGATCATATAAGCTGTTTATGGTGGATAGGACTCCTCTATGTGTGAAGGGCTTTTCTTCCTTGCTGAGTTGGAAGGTGAATGTGTTTGCCTTTATGTCCCACAGCAAACCGAGGCTCCGCTGCATGGGAAGACAGTCGTTGCTAAGATCCAAGTCCTTTAGATCACTTGAATGGTCTTAGGGTGAGAAGGCCTCCATTAACTCACGGCTGTTGGAGGTGATTTTGTGCAACCTCAAGTTGGATACAGCGAGCATCTCTTGAGCCTTTTTAAGGAGACTGATTGCTGTCTCATTCATGGGTGTGGATTTCAAGCAGTCGTCCATGTAGAAATCTTTTTCCACAAAGGATCTGACATCTGACCCATACTTTGCTTCACCCTCTCGGGCTGAATGTCTGAGACCGTAGTTAGCGACTGCAGGGGAAGGACTGTTTCTAAATATGTGTACTCTTATTCGGTTCGGTACTCTACAATGTCTTCATTGGGGTCGTTGTTGTGGTACCAGAAGAATCTCAAGTAGTTTCTATGTTCTTTCTTGACAAGGAAGCAGTGAAACATCTGTTGTATGTCGGCCATAAACGCTACAGAATCTCTGCGGAAGCAGAGAAGCACCTCTAGAAGTCTGTTGTTGAGGTCTGGACCAGACAGTAAGATATAGTTTAGCGATATGCCTTCACACCTGGCGCTCGAGTTGAATACTTCTCGTACTTGCCCTGGTTTTTTAGGATGATACACGCCGAATATGGCTAAGTACTAGAGTTGACCAGACACCTGGAAGTTTGAGTTCGGCCAAACTTAACGCGTTGGGCCGAACTTAACAAAAAAGTTCGGGTTCGGCACCCGAACTTTACCCCGAACCCCATTGAAGTCAATGGGGACCCAAACTTTTGGGCACTAAAATGGCTGTAAAAACACAATGGAAAGGGCTAAAAGGCTTCAAAAGGCAGCAAAATGTGGTTAAGTGACATGCAAACAAATGTGGATATAAAAATTATTAACCTGCAACTCGGAGGTGGATGTGGAGTCGAAGGTTGAGGAGATGGTGAATGTGGTGTTGTAGGTGGAAGCGGTGCTGGAGGAGGAGGAGGTAGCTAGCTAACAATGTTTTTTTTGTTTTTTGTTATTTTTTTTTAATTAGGGTAGCCCCCACAATAATGGGATAAATAAAAATAAAAAAATTAAAGAATAAGTGCACTTGAGGAGGCGGGTATAAATGTCTATTCTGCATAATGTACAGAAAAGTATTGTGGGATCCAAGCCTGGTTCATTTTAATGAATATGAGCTTGTCCACGTTTGCTGTGGACAGGCGGCAGCGTTTGTCTGTAATGAAACCGCCTGCCATGCTAAATACACGTTTAAACAACACACTGGCCGCAGGGCAGGCCAGCACATCCAAGGCATAAAGGGCAAGCTAAAGCCATGTGGACAATTTGGAGACCCAGAAGTTGAATGGGGCAGGACTATCAGTCAGTACGTGTAGGCGTGTGCACACGTACTGTTCCACCATGTTGTTCAAATGCTGCCTTCTGCTAAGATGTTCCATATCATGTTAATAGAGTACTCAAAACAGCGCAACAGGGCACACAGGTCTCGCATGGAGGTCCAGCCATTGGTGGTGAAGTGGTGCTGTTCCGCAGTGCGAATCACCTGTGCGTGCTGCAGCTGAAACTCCACTATGGCCTTCTGCTGCTTGCACAGTCGCTCCAGCATGTGCAAGGTGGAGTTCCACCTGGTGGGCACGTCGCATATGAGGCGGTGAGCGGGAAGGCCAAGCAGCAGGCCGACAGGCAAGCAGCAGCAGGATGTGAACGCCGGAAGCGCGCACAGATGGCCCGCACTTTATGCAGCAACTCTGACATGTCGGGGTAGTTGTGAATGAACTTCTTCACCACCAAATTCAGCACATGCACCAGGTTGCTGGTTGCTATGGCGTGGTGACAAAGCTTTTCCACATGTCGGCCATGCTAACCCTGCCTTCTGAGGTGCTGGCCTTGACACAGCTGTGTTGGCGACCTCTTCCTCCTCCTCCGCCTCTACCTTTGCCTTGTGCTTCCACTTGTCCCCCAGTGTCAGTTGGGAATGCCCTCAGGAGCGCATCTACCAGCGTGCGCTTGTAGTCACACATCTTCCTATCACTCTCCAGTGAGGGAATTAAGGACGGCACATTGTCTTTGCAACGGGGATCCAGCAGGGTGGCAACCCAGTAGATAGCAACCCAGTAGATAGTAGTTAAAATGTGGGCAACTCTGTGGTCGTTGCGCAGGCACTGCAGCATGTAGTCACTCATGTGTGCCAGGCTGCCCAGAGATAAGGATAAGCTGTCCACTGTATCCCCCCAGCCACGCTCCAGTGATGCACATGAGCTGCGTTCCACATCTCTGCCATGCTAACCCTGCCCTCAGAGGAGCTGGCCGTGACACAGCTGCATTGGCGACCTCTTGCTCCTCTTCTGCCTTCGCCTTGGGCTTCCACTTGTTCCCCTGTGACATTTGAGAATGCTCTCAGAAGCGCGTCTACCAGCGTGTGCTTGTACTCGTGCATCTTTCTTTCACACTCCAGTGCAGGAATTAAGGTGGGCACATTGTCTTTGTACCGGGGATCCAGCAGGGTGGCAACCCAGTCGTCTGCACACGTTAAAATGTGGGCAACTCTGCTGTCGTTGCACAGGCACTGCAGCATGTAGTCGCTCATCTGTGCCAGGCTGCCCAGAGGTAAGGACAAGCTGTCCTCTGTGGGAGGCGTATCGTCATCGTCCTCCGTTTCCCCAGAGCTACGCACAAGTGATGGTCCCGAGCTGCGTTGGATGCTGTGAACACGCTTCATCCTCATCGTTCTCCACCTTCTCCCCCTCCTCGTCCTCCTCGTCCTCCAGTAGTGGGCCCTGGCTGGCCAAATTTGTACCTGGTCTCTGCTGTTGCAAAAAACCTCCCTCTGAGCCCCTTTTAAGAGATTGGCCTCAATGCGCTAAAAATGACCCCTCTTCCTCCTCCTTCTCCTCCTGGGCCACATCCTCCTCCATCATCGCCCTAAGTGTTTTCTCAAGGAGACATAGAAGTGGTATTGTAACGCTGATAATGGCATCATCGCCAATAGCCATGTTAATGGAGTACTCAAAACAGCGCAACAGGGCACACAGGTCTCGCATGGAGGTCCAGCCATTAGTGGTGAAGTGGTGCTGTTCCGCAGTGCGAATCACCTGTGCGTGCTACAGCTGAAACTCCACTATGGCCTGCTGCTGCTCGCACAGTCGCTCCAGCATGTGCAAGGTGGAGCAGCAGGATGTGAACACCGGAAGCGCGCACAGACGGCCCGCACTTTATGCAGCAACTCTGACATGTCGAGGTAGTTGTGAATGAACTTCTGCACCACCAAATTCAGCACATGCACCAGGCAAAGGATGTGTGTCAAACTGACTAGTCCCAGAGCTGCGACGATATTTCGCTCATTATCGCACACCACCATGCCGGGCTTAAGGCGAACCGGCAGCAACCACTCATCAGTCTGTTGTTGTATACCCCGCCACAACTCCTGCACGGTGTGGGGCCTGTCCCCCAAATATAGGAGTTTAGGAATGGCCTGCTGACGTTTACCCTGGGCTGTGCCGAAGTTGGTGATGTCGCTGACTGGATGAGCAGGTGGAAGAAGAGGAGGAGGAAGCCGAGTAGGAGGAGAAGGCAACATGAGGCAAAGAATGATGCCCTGCGATCCTTGGCGGCGGAAGGACGTGCGCCAAGGAACTCTCCGCCTGGGGCCCAACCGCCACTACATTTACCCAGTGTGCAGTTAGGGAGATATATTGTTCCTGGCCGTGCTTACTGGTCCACGTATCTGTGGTTAGGTGGACCTTGCCACAGATGGAGTTGCACAGAACACACTTGATTTTATCGGATACTTGGTTGTGCAGGGAAGGCACGGCTCTCTTAGAGAAGTAGTGGCAGCTGGGAAAAATGTACTGTGGGACAGCCACCGCCATCAGCCACCTCCATGTTTGAAGCTGTCGTGTTCCACCAGCCTGAATGACAGCATTTCAAAGGCCAGTAGTTTAGAAATGCTTTCTCTCCAAGGTTTGTGAGATGGAGAGCTGAACGCTGCCGTGTGACATGGTGGAGATGCTTGGTGACGGAGGTGGTGGTGTTTGTGGTACATCCTCTGTTTAGTGGGCGGCATGTGCCAACATTCCTCCCGAGGCGGAGGAAGAGGCCGAGGCAGCAGCAGAAGAGGGAGCAGGGGGAGCCTAAATGAGTTCCTTGTTTTTAAGGTGTTTACTCCACTGCAGTTTATGCTTTGCATGTAGATGCCTGGTCATGCAGGTTGTGCTAAGGTTCAGAACGTTAATGCCTCAGGCTCATATGGCACATCGTGCAAACCACTCAGGTCTTGTCGTCAGCACATTGTTTGAAGAAGTGCCATGCCAGGAAACTCCTTGAAGCTGCCTTTGCGGTGCTCGGTCCCTGGTGGCGGTGGCCAGTAGCAGGCGAACTCTCTTGGTGGTGGCTGTTCTGCTTTTGCCCCCTGCTCCCTCTTTTGCTACGCTGCTGGCTCGGTCTCACCACTGCCTCTTCCTCTGAACTATGAAAGTCAGTGGCATGACCTTCATTCCATGTGGGGTCAAGGACCTCATCGTCCCCTGCATTGTCTTCCACACAGTCTTCCTCCCTGACCTCCTGTTCGTTCTGCACACTGCAAAAAGACGCAGCAGTTGGCACCTGTGATTCGTCATCATCAGAGACGTGCAGACTCCGATGAGGTGGTAGTCCCATGTCCTCATCAGGAAACATCAGTGGTTGTCTTTCACCACTGGGGAAGGGCTAGGTGGATTCTCTTGGAAAACCCTTCCAGCACAGTCTTCAAACAGCATAAGAGACTGCTGCATAACTTGAGGCTCAGACAGTTTACCTGATATGCATGGGGGTGATGTGACAGACTGATGGGCTTGGTTTTCAGGCACCACCTGTGTGCTTTCTGCAGAAGACTGGGTGGGAGATAAGTAGTTGTGCACATGCTGTATCCACTGTCGGCCACCCAATTGACTAGCGCCTGTACTTGCTCAGGCCTTACCATCCTTAGAACGGCATTGGGCCCCACCAAATATCGCTGTAAATTCTGGCGGGTACTGGAACCTGAGGTAGTTGGTTCACTAGGACGTGTGGCTAAATGGCCACGTCCTCTCCCAGCACCAGAGGGTCCACTAACAACACCACGACCATGTCCGCGTCCGCGTCCCTTACTAGATGTTTTACTCATTGTTACTGTTTACCACAATAAGAAAAAAATTATTTCGCCCAATGTATTGAATTCAAATTCAGGCCTGTTTTTAAAGGCACCTAACACTATCTGGCTATCCATTTATGTACCGTATTACACTAATCAAGGCACAGCAGTAACCAGATATTTAAGGTTATATCAATTGTAGGCCTAGTATTTAGGCCCTGGATGAAAGGTATCCTTTTACGGACAGATTTACACTTGGAGATGCACAGTAGCGTGTGAAAAAATATATAGGATTATGCTTTCAGCACTTGTATTTTAACACTTTGTATAATATACCCTTTAACGGAAAGAAATACACTTAGAGATGCAAAACAGTGTGTGCAAATGTAGAGGATGATGATGTATTTTAACACTTACTGTAATATACCCTTTAAACAGAAAGAAATACACTTGGAGATGCACGCTGAGTGTAATATACCCTTTTACAGACATATTTACACTTGGTCTGCAACAGCTGGAACACCAGATTTTGGGTATTGCTATTTTGGCAATTGAATTTCACCCCAGAAAATAATATATCCACTATAAAACTTGTCCAGTCACAGCTGGAACACCAGATTTAGGGTACTTTCACACTAGCGTTAGTGTAATCCAGCAGGCAGTTCCGTCGTCGGAGCTGCCTGCCGGATCCACTGTTCAGTGTGACAACTGACAGCACTCGGATCCGTCTACAAATGCATTGCAAGAACAGATCCGTCTCTCCGCTTGTCATGTGGTTGGACGGATCCGTCTTGCAGTCTTTTTCACAGTCTTCCTTGTCTGCACATGCGCAGACCGGAAGGACGGGTTCGTCCTTCAGTTGTTTCACAATGCCGGATCCGGCACTAATGCAAGTCAATGGGAATTAGTGCCGGATCCGGCATTCCGGCGACTGATCAGGCATTTTTGACGGACATAATACCCGCAGCATGCTGCGGTATTATGTCCGGCCAAAACGCCTGACAGTGACTGAACGGAAGGCATACTGATGCAAACTGAATTGATTTCTATCCATTCAGATTGCAAGGGAATATGCCAGATCAGTTCTTTTCCGGCATAGAGCCCTTTTGACGGAACTCTATGCTGGAAAAGAATAACACAAGTGTGAAAGTACCCTAACAGTTTTGCTATTTTGGTAATTGAATTTCACCCCAGAACAAAAGCTATCCTTTGATGGACACTATAAAACTTGTCCTGCCACAGCAGAAACCACTGATTTAGTGTATTGCTATTTTGGAAATTGAATTTCACCCCAGAAAAAAAAATATATTCTTTGCCAGACAGTATTACACTTGGCTAGCCACAGCTGGAACACCAGATTTAGGCGATTGCTATTTTTTAAGTGAATTTCACCTCTCAATAAAATATAGAAAATTCTATGCTGAGTTTCCAGGGGTGACAATAAGCACAGCCAAGCCCCTGATGTAGTATATCGCAAAAAAAAAAACCTACTATTGATGGATTAATGGACTTGGTGGCAGCTTGTGCTGGCACACCACAAGACACAAATTGGCTGCCGATCACCCCAGAAAAAAGTGACAGAAAAATGCTCTGGGCAGCCTGAGAACAGTGAGCAACTAACTAGCAGAAGTTGAATGATTCAGATCTGTAGATCGATCACTTCATTAAGTGTTTTTGCTGAGTTAATCCCTGCCTAATCTCGCCCTAACAGCAGCTGCATTCTATCCCTACACTAATCAGAGCAGAGTGACGTGCGGCGTGACGTGACTCCAGCTTAAATAGATACAGACAACAAGGTGCAACAGCACTCTGTAACCAGACCTCTGCCCAAGATGAAAGCTACAGAGGACATAAATGATATCATATGCAAACAGTGGAGACATTGGTTTACATTTTGATCAAAAGGTAGTAAGCCCACTCACCCCGACACGGTTGTCTCCTAGAGTGGGTACTAACACTAAATCTGACCTGTTATGGGCCATAATAGCCGCATAACATCCTCCTAACGCTAAATCTTACCTGTTATGGGCCACAGCCACACAAGATCCAGGGAGTGTGAGACCAGCATGCATGCTGGATTTAACCTTACTTATTAACCCCTTCTGGTGCTATAACAGCCTCCATTAGATCCAGGGATGCAGGTACCAACATGCATGCTGAGCCCACTGTGCACTCCTACTGGAGCCAGATGGTAACTGGCAGGTAATGTGAGTCGCATTCAGCTTTATACTCACTCTGATTAAAAACCAGCATCTATGGCAGAGAGACTAGTCAGGTGTGCACGACTGAAGCGGAGGCTGCCACACCTCCGACTCTTACTAAACTGAAAAACGCAAGGGGTGTTCAGTCAGCACTACCTGAATACAGGTGCACGTTGCTATGGCGATTATACATACAGACAACAAGGTGCAACAGCACTCTGTAACCAGACCTCTGCCCAAGATGAAGCTACAGAGGACATAAATGATATCATATGCAAACAGTGGAGACATTGGTTTACATTTTGATCAAGGTAGTAAGCCCATCACCCGACACGGTTGTCTCTAGAGTGGGTACTAACACTAAATCTGGCCCATAACAGGTCAGATTTAGTGTTAGTACCCACTCTAGGAGACAACCGTGTCGGGGTGAGTGGGCTTACTACCTTTTGATCAAAATGTAAACCAATGTCTCCACTGTTTGCATATGATATCATTTATGTCCTCTGTAGCTTTCATCTTGGGCAGAGGTCTGGTTACAGAGTGCTGTTGCACCTTGTTGTCTGTATGTATAATCGCCATAGCAACGTGCACCTGTATTCAGGTAGTGCTGACTGAACACCCCCCTTTGCGTTTTCCAGCTTAAATAGAGGCTGGGTCACATGATGCACTTGGCCAATCAAAGCCATGCCAATAGTAGGCATGGTTGTGATGGCCTCTCGGGGCAAGTAGTATGACGCTTGTTGATTGACTGCTTTGCAGGCTTTCAAAATGCGCCATAGAAATCGCCGAACCCGAACCGAAACTTTTACATAAATGTTCGGCTTCAGGTTCGTGTCACGAACACCCCAAAATTCAGTACGATCCCGAACCATACAGTTCGGGTTCGCTCATTCCTAGTCACCAACACAATTAACAGACTAATTTACTCTCTGATTACAGTTAGACAGATGAAAAGGCAGTGTTATTAATAAAAAAAGAATACACTACGTGTCACTGACCCAATTAACAGGCGGATTAATTATTGTATTTCCATGTCACTGGTGCAAAGAAGTAGTATTGCAATGACCAAAAATGCCTACAGGTCACCCACTGACTGAAAAGCACGATTATGTGTTGCATTTCTTTGTCACTGGTGAAAAACTGTTGTATTGCACCAACCAAAAATTACTACAGGTCACCCTCAGACTGAACAGCCCAATTAAGTATTGTATTTCTGTGTCACTGGTGCAAAGGTGTTATGAATGCAAGGTCACATGGTGTTCCGGACAATAACAGCCACGCCAATACTAGTCATGACTGTGATTGCTTCTAAGGGCCCACAGCTTAAACGCTTGTTGATTGGCTGCGCTGCAGCCTTTCAACAATCTTTAGTTAAATTCCGAAGACCGAACATGGATTTTCACGACAATGTTCGTGTTTGGGTTCGCTCATCCCTACTCACAATAACTGATGGAAATAACTGACCAAATGCACCTATGCAAATGCCAAAAATGCACCAAATGAACATACATGTTTAGTTTTAAAGTTTCTTACTTTCCAATAAGATATCCTTCCAATGTTAGTCAGTGAGTAAAACTTTTATAAAGAATCGCTAAGAGAGTTGGATGGGTGGATCAATTTTTGAAAAAGATCCAAGGGTGTCCATCCTTAATTTTACCTGGCAGAGGTAAACATGGACTCCTTCTTTCTCCAGCATTATAAGATATTTTTGCTACAACAAAAGTGTTCTTTCTTTCTTGTCGTGTATTAGTTTGTGAATTTACTAAATTGTTTCTAATCAAATAACTGAAATGAGACTCTAATCGAGCTCCTCCGGAATACCTAAGTAATTTCCTTTTCCCTTTCCGTTAACTTGATAATTAAAAGATGAAGGACGGTTGTAAAGAGAACCACAATAAATCCGCAGAAGTTTGGGGATGTTTCAATATTGTAATCCTTGTGTCTGATCCAGAAAACTCAGCCATTGAGTTAATTTGTTTTGAAATGCAAATATATTACTGAATTACTTAGTGCTGCCAGATAATTTATTAATTTAGTTATTTCAACAAAGTACTCAGGAAAATTAACATGTAAATT
Source organism: Bufotes viridis (assembly GCA_033119425.1). Classification (NCBI taxonomy): domain Eukaryota; kingdom Metazoa; phylum Chordata; class Amphibia; order Anura; family Bufonidae; genus Bufotes; species Bufotes viridis. Next base: position 63,176,336 of record CM065597.1, read on the forward strand.
ATTTTCTTTTCCCGATAAAAGAAATGTCTGTTGTAACAAGACAGTGATCCCAAGCAGAATGAAGTACATGATAAGTATATAGGCATGCCAAGTAAATTGTTTTCCAGTTTAGAAACTTTTTCTTTAACTTAATTCTGTATTCCTAATGAGAACATTAATATCTACTTAACATTGGAACAGCAAGTGCCTCCTACATCATTCCTAACTCAATTTAATTTAACTTAATCCTTAAGTAACTTTCATTTAAATTTTGTAGCTTTATGGACATATTAACATGGCAGAGCTTGGACTGTGTGAAGGTTCCTACAACCTTTTAGGAGTGTGTAACCTGTGCTGCTGCACTGGACATATAATTATTCCACAGTACAGAGGGTGCTGCTTATGCCAATAGAAATGCTATTCGGTGCCTCCACACAACATCCTCTCTCACCCCTTGAAGACAACTTGTTAGTTTTCTGCATTATTTTCTTTCTGTATACTTGCAGTATAATACCGTACTTCTTGCAGGAAGAGCTATCAGCTGCACTCTCACAGCTCCAGCATTCTCACCAGAGAGAGGATATACTCACATATTATAAAGCCGAGGAGTTGTGTGGGTACAGCTGCTAACTCCTCCTGGAAGTACTGCAGCACTATACTGCAAGTGTAGAGACAAAATTGTGCTACAAACTAGGCAAGATAGTTGCATTCAAAGGTAGAAGGGAGAGGATACTGGAGGAGGGAGATAATACTTGGGAGTGATATTGGAGTGGAGGGATGATCCTGTAGTAGGGAATGATACTGGAGAAAAAATACTGTAGACAAGGAGGAATCTATCTGGAGGAAAGAAAGCCTTAGATTATACCTACGAGAGGTATAATCTATCTCTCTTATACCTAAGAGAGATGATGCTTTTGGGGTAAAATGATACCCGTAGTTAGAGAAAGGAAAGAAAATCCTGGGGAATAGGGAAGAGCTGAAGGAAAAGGTGATACCTTATGTGGTTAGAGGAAGGAATGATGATATACCTAGAGAAGAGATTGTACTATACCTGGGAATTGGAAGAAAAGAAAGGCTGCTTATAACTTGGGAGAGGGGTGGGGGGATGATTCCTTAAGGAAGGGACAGATTATACCTAGAGCAGAGAAGGGATTTGACACCTAAAGTTGAGGTTATTATATCTTTTAGGGGTTCATAGGGAACAGAGGGAGAGATGCTGCCTCAATGGGGAATACACCTGGGGGAGGTAGATGGGGTAGATGATATCTGAGGAACGAAGAAAGAGATGATTTCTGGGGCAGAGCTGATTCTGGGTGAGGGTAGAAGAAATAATTTAGTAAAAAAAAATAAGCAAGGCCATTTTTACCACTTCAAGAACAGACAAATTTTGAAAACAACATTTTCAATTTTTTCTTTTTTGCCTTAGTGTACTTTCACACTTGTGCTAAACTTTTCCGGCATTGAGTTTTGTCATAGGGGCTCAATACCGGAAAAGTACCGATCAGTTTTATCCCCATGCATTCTGAATGGAGAGAAATCCGTTCAGTATGCATCAGGATTTCTTCAGCTCAGTCACTGAACGTTTTTTTGGACGGAGAAAATACCACAGCATGCTGTGGATTTTTCTCCGGCCAAAATGCTGGAAGACTTGCCGAAATGACGGATCCGGCATTAATGCCCATTGAAATGTATTAATGCCGGCTCCGTTAGAAGTAGTTCAATCGTTTGCCGCATTGACGGATCCGGATTCTCAGTCTGCGCCTGCGTAAGGATATAGGAGGAGCTGGTGGTGCAGCTTCCTGTTTGTCTCTTCGTTCCAGCCTGTGAGGGAGAAGGGAGCACGCGACTGTAGGTGAGTATAAAGTTTTTTTTTTTCTTTTTTTAAAAATAGGAAAATAAAATATAAGCAGCTCTTATGTACTTATACATAGGACCTGTATGTTATAAGTACATAGTGGATGCTAGGAGTAGTAGTCCTTGGTACTGCTACTCCTAGCATCCACTATGTACTTGTACCACATGCGGTCCCTATGTACTTTAGCATAGGAACTGCAGGTGGCATAAGTGCATAATGGATGATAGGAGTAGTAGTCCTTGGTACTGCTACTCCTAGCATCTACTATGTACGTGTAGCACCTGCAGTCCCTATGTACTTTAGCATAAGAACTGCAGGTGGTATAAGTGCATAGTGGATGATAGGAGTAGTAGTCCTTGGTATTGCCACTCCTAGCATCTACTATGTACTTGTAGCACCTGCAGTCGCTATGTACTTTTGCATAGGGACTTCGGGTGGTATACGTACATTGTGGATGCTAGTAGTAGCAGTACCCAGGACTACTACTCCTATCATCCACTATGTACTTAGACCACCTAAAGTCCATTTGTAGTTTTATATAGGGATTTCAGGTGGTATAAGTGCTTAGTCAATGATAGTAGTAGTAGTTGTATATTAAAAATGTTGAATACCACTTATATTATAATTTTTTTCTAATGTAGCCCAATATAAAAAAAAACAAAAAACATAGAAACGGAAGGCCACCTGCCTACACGCGAGCCTGCCTGCCCGCAAACAAGCCTGCCCGCAAGCCAGCCTGCCTGTCTGCAAACCAGCCTGCCCGGAAGCCAGCCTGCCTTCCTGCCCGCAAGCCAGCCCATCAGCCTGCCCGCAAGCCAGCCCTCCAGCCTGCCCGCAAGCCAGACCGCCAGCCTGCCCGTGAAAAAGCCCACCAGCCTGCCCCCAAAAAAGCCCACCAGCCCGCCCGCAAAAAAGTCCGCCAGCCGCCTGCAAAAAAGCCCGCCAGCCACCTTGGGACATCCATAGTTGTTCAGAATGTCCAGTAAGTATTATTTTCGTGGGTCTGTTGTATTATGTAAAGTTCAAATCTAAATTTTTTGTTTTTGTTTCTACAGGCACATTTTCTTCAAGTGAGGCCAGGAGCTCTCCTCCTAGACGGCGTCGGTGACATGATACGGTATGTCAAGTTGTGAATAGTGATAAGCAAACATGCTCTGCCAAGTGCTGGTTCGGCTCGAGCATCGCTATGCTCGGCACATGGCGGTGCTCGGTCGAGTACCTCATGTGCTCGAGCGGAATGCTCGAGTCTCTGCCCCACACGTTTTGCAGGTTTTAATCAGCCAATGAAGGTGCAGGTACCTACTTCCCTCACTGTAATGCCAGTAGCCTGGCCGGAACGCGTCTTTGGAGGTTATATAGCACCCGAGGACGCATGTTCGGCTCAGATGTAGTCAGGGAGAGCATCGGGTAGGAAGGGAAAGACAGAGCATGGAGAGAATTTCAGCAATTTTAGTTACAGAAAGCTTTTCAAAGGCTCAAAAGTCCTTTTGAGGACTACTGTGTGTGTGTAATTTAGATCAACAGCAATGTCAGAGACATCCGTACTAAGAAAGGGAGAGATAGTGCAGGGAGAGAAATTTTCTGTGTTTAATACCAAAAGATTTTCAAAGACCCCACAATGCCTGTTAATGACTACTGGGTGTATTTCACAGCAGCAAGATATTTTTATTTTGTGCCTATTAGTGACATATCGTGTACATCATCCATAAACTGTATATTTAATAATCTGGCTTCCATCTAGTGACCAAAGTGTGTGGCTTTGTGTAAAAAATACAGTCCTACATCAGCAAACAGTGTCTGCAGCACGAATTCCAGTGATCTGGGTCTAATAGTGTCCATATTCTGTGGTTTTATGGGACATATACTGTCCATCATGAGAAAATAGTGTCTGATGCGCAAATCTAAATAATTTGGGCCTAATCTAGTGTCCACGGTGTGTGCCTCTCAGTTGCAAATACTGTACCACTGGTGAAACCAGTGTATTTTGGGGAAATTGACATTATTTGTGCAACATCTACTGTCCACAGCGTGTGCCTCTCTGTCAAATACTGTACCTCAGGTGAAACCTGTGTATTTTGGGGAAATTGACATTATTTGTGCAACATCAACTGTCCACAGCTTGTCCCTCTCTTTCAAATACTGTACTACAGGTAAAAACCTGTGTATTTTGGGGAAATTTACATTATTTGTGCAACATCTACTGTCCACAGTGTGTGCCTCACTGTCAAATACTGTACCACAGGTAAAACCAGTGTATTTTGGGGAAATGTACATTATTTGTGGAACATCTACTGTCCACAGCATGAGCCTCGATGTGGCAAATTCTGTACCACAGGTGAAACCATTGTATTTTGGGGAAATTTACATCTTTGTGCAGCATTTCGTGTCCACAGCATGTGCCTCTCTGTGTCAAATACTGTACCACAGGTAAAACCAGTGTATTTTGGGGAAATGTACATTATTTGTGCAACAACTACTGTCCACAGCATGTGCCTTGCTGCGGCAAATTTTGTACCACAGGTGAAACCATTGTATTTTGGGGAAATTTACATTATTTGTGCAGCATTTCGTGACCACAGCTTGTGCTTCTCTGTGTCAAATACTGTACCACAGGTGAAACCTGTGTATTTGAGGGAAATTGACATTATTTGTGTAACATCTACTGTCCACAGCGTGTGCCTCTCTGTCAAATACTGTACCACAGGTAAAACCAGTGTATTTTGGGAAAATTTACATTATTTGTGCAATATCTACTGTCCATAGTGTGTGCCTCTCTGTCAAATACTGTACCACAGGTGAAACCATTGTATTTTGGGGAACTTTACATTATTTGTGCAACATCTATTGTCCACAGCATGTGCCTCTCTGTGTCAAATACTTTACCACAGGTGAAACCAGTGTATTTTGGAGAAATGTACAATATTTGTGAAACATCTACTGTACATAGTGTGTGCCTCTTTGTCAAATACTGTACCACAGGTAAATTCAGTGTATTTTGGGGAAATGTACATTATTTGTGCAACAGCTACTGTCCACAGCGTGTGCCTCTTTGTCAAATACTGTACCACAGGTGAAACCTGTGTATTTTGGGGAAATTTACATTATGTTTGCAACATTTAGTGTCCATAGCATGTGCCTCTCTGTGTCAAATACTGTTCCACAGGTGAAACCAGTGTATTTTAGGGAAATTTACATTATTTGTGCAACATTTAATGTCCACAGCGTATGCCTCTCTGTGTCAAATACTTTACCACAGGTGAAACCAGTGTATTTTGGTGAAATGTTTATTATTTGTGCAACATTTACTGTCCACAGCTTGTGCCTCTCTGTCAAATACTGTACCACAGGTAAAACCAGTGTATTTTGGGAAAATTTACATTATTTGTGCAATATCTACTGTCCATAGTGTGTGCCTCTCTGTCAAATACTGTACCACAGGAAAAAACAGTGTATTTTGGGGAAATTTACATTATTTGTGCAACATCTACTGTCCACAGCATGTGCCTCTTTGTCAAATATTGTACCACAGGTAAAACCCGTGTATTTTGGGGAAATTTACATTATTTGTGCAACATTTAGTGTCCATAGCATGTGCCTCTCTGTGTCAAATACTGTACCACAGGTGAAACCAGTGTATTTTGGGGAAATTTAGATTATTTGTGCAACATCTAGTGTGTTTGCATTTCATACATTTTACTGACATATACTGTACTTTATCTGAAGACGGTGTATGCTACTCTGTGACATGATCAGGGCTACATCTCCTTTGTAAAGTGTGTGCATCCCAAATACCTATTTTAATTTATTGCCGCATACACTTGCAAATCCTAAGCTACTGTATGTGTGACATACTTTTAAGCACATATAACATTTAATATTAAGAATGCGGCCAGTAAGGGAAGTGCAAGTGGCCATGATGCTGATGGTGCACGCAGAGGCCGTGGCCCTGGACACAATGAAACTGAGTAAAAGAATGTAGCTGAGGGCCTGCAGGTGCGCTAAACCTCTAAAACAGTGATGTCGATGGCGAACCTTTTAGAGACTGAGTGCCGAAACTGCAACCCAAAACCCACTTATTTATAGCAAAGTGCCCACACGGTCATTTACCCTGAAAACTACAGTCCAATATAGTATATCTTCCATGTTTCTTATCACTTAGCTATAGCTGCAGAGTGCCAGTTTGTGCCACGTGTCCTGTTTGGACACCCAGTAGTTTTAAGGCACAGATGGATCACTGAGGATGCTGACACGGTCTGCTATGTGCTCCTTTACCATCTTCAACAATTTTTCCCGCCTTGAGACACTAGGTCGCGCATAGGGGTGAGTGTGCTGGCGGGGTGTCATGAAACTGTTCCAGGCCTTGGAGAATTTTGTCCTGCCTCTGTTGTAAACTGCTGTGTGTTTCCCTCATCTTCACTCTTGGGTTGCCCAAGAAACTACATACTCTGCCGCCAATGTTGTCAGCTGTAAATTTTTCCACAATGACATTCTGGTCTGTTATTATCAATGGTTTGTGGTTGTATTGTTGTTGGTATTATTATTAGCGTTGTTATGGTTTATGGTTGTAAAATATGTTATGGTTCCTTGGTTATTTATAAGTTAATTAACAGGCCATGCCATTGGTTTACCTCCACTCTCGTTTGTTTTTAGTTATATTAATGTATAAGTTTGAGATGTTTGTTGTGCATGGGACAAATATGCTTGATGATTGTGTGTGAGCTTGCCGACCTCAAAAGCCGCCACCAATTTACGGACATTTTCAGACACAACTATGCCTGGTTGTAGGTTGAGTGGCGAGGGCCACAGCTAAGTCTGGTCCCTTATACCCTGCCACAGCTCTGCGGTGGTGTGATGTTTGTCACAGAAGCAAATGAGTTTAGGCATGGCCTGCTGCCGCTTCCCCACTGCCATGCTACACTGTTTCCAGCTACCGATTGAAGGTTGACTACTGCTGCAAGATGAGAATTCAGAGTTTGCAGGGGTTGCAGCCACTAATGTAGGTGGTGGCGGAAATCCAAATGGAAGTAGTAATCCTTGGCGTCGGAAGCACCTGTGCCATCCCAGGGTACGACTCCCTACTGGCCTTCACAAGGTTAACCAGTGTGCAGTCATGGAAATGTAGTGTCCCTGGCCAAAAGCACTTGTCCATGTGTCCGTCGTTAAGTCGACCTTCTCAATAACTGTGTTGGTCAGGGCACGGGTGATGTTACTGGACACAATTGGCGTTGTAATGCGGGGACGGCACACCGAGAAAAATAGTGGTGGCTGGGGACTGAGTAGCGAAGGATGTCTGCCGCCATGAGGCTGAGGAAAGCCTCAGTGTCCACAGGCCTAAATGGCAACATTTCCATGGCCATAAATTTTGAAAGGTGCGCATTTAGTGCTATAGTCTGTGGGTGGCTGGCTATTTGCGTTTACGATCAAAGGCCTGGGGTAAGGATATCTGTACGCTGTGCTTGGGCACAGAAGTTTGTGTGCTAGCTGATGATGCTTGCGAAGACCCTGCTGCAGGGCGGTAGTCATCCAGGCCTGTGTCTAGGACAGAAGATTGGCCAGCACATAACACAGGGGAGGAAGAGGAGGCAATGGTGTGACCCATAGACACTGATTGTGGACCCAGGGGTTTGGCCCACCTATTAGGGTGCTTGGATGACATGTGGCAGATCATGCCGGTGGTGGTGAAGTTGCTAGTGTTCACAACCCTTACTCATCTTGCCTCCAGTGTACAGTCTTCCCCCATTATGTTCCAGGGTTTGAGTTTTTATTGTTATTATGACTTGAGTTAGAGTTAATGAATAGGATGTAAGGTATGTTATAGTTATTTGTTTATTTATGAGTTCTTATTTTGGTATAGCCCAGTTACAGTTAGCAAATTACAATTTTTATCGGCCCTCACTTTATCGGCCCTCACTTTCCTCAAAAAAGCGCCCGACTGAACACCTATCTCTTGGCAAGGGATATTTTCGCAAGGGGAACTGTTGCGGGCCTATTCGGTGTGTCGCCCCTTTTCTCCTTTTTGCCACCCCACAGCCTTTTCCAGCCTGTTGGGGTGCTGTTGATCCCTCCCCCTCTGTCCTGCTGTCCTCGCTTGGGTTGCCACCTTTCCAGGTTGGGTCAGTAATGTAATCGTCCCCCATCTCCTTCTTCCAATTCCTCACTCCGGTCATCCTCCTGACTTGTGTTGACCTAACAAGACCCTTAGGCCCCTTTCACACCTGCGTTCTTCTTTTCCGGCATAGAGATCCGTCATCGGGTCTCTATGCCGGAAAAATCCTGATCAGGATCATCCCCATGCATTCTGAATGGAGAGGAATCCGTTCAGGATGCATCAGGATGACTTCAGTTCAGGACCGGAACGTTTTTTGGACACAGCAAATACCGCAGCATGCTGCGCTTTTTGTTCCGTCCAAAAATCCGGAACACTTGCCGCAAGGCCGGATCCGGAATTAATGCCCATTGAAAGGCATTAATCCGGATCCGACCTTAAGCTAAACGTCGTTTCGGCGCATTGCCGGATCCGACATTTAGCTTTTTCTGACTGGTTACCATGGCAGCCAGGACGCTAAAGTCCTGGTTACCATGGTAAAATGTAGCAGGGAGCGGGGAGCGGCATACTTACATTCCGTGCGGCTCCGGGACGCTCCAGGATGACGTCAGGGCGCCCCAGTGCATGGATCACGTGATCGCATGGATCACGTGATCCATGCGCATGAGGCGCTCTGACGTCATTCAGAGCGCCCGGAGCCGCACGGAATGTGCATGCCGCTCCCGCTCCCGCTCCTACTATGGCAACCAGGACGCTAGTAGCGTCCTGGCTGCCATAGTAACCTGAGCATTCGAAGACTGATCAGGATCCTGATCAGTCTTCTAATGCTCAGGTGACTTGCGTTCTGACGGATCCGGCAGGACGGAAGTGCCTGCCGGATCCTCAGAACGCAAGTGTGAAAGGACCCTTACTTGACAACTGTGTCACATCTGCATCATTCACCAAGTGAAACACTAATTGCCATTCCCCCTGTCATTTTCTTCTGACTGTGGATGCTGAAGAGTTTGGGGATCAGTGCATAAGATATCCTCATATCCCTCTTCAGGGAAGGTCAGCTCACCTGCAGGCCCTCACCTACAATTTTTTGGGGGGTCAGCTCACATGGTATATTATTTTCTATGTTTCAGACTTGGAAGGAAATATAATTTTCTTTCCTTCGCTGGTGAATCTTTAACACATGTGTTTTTTACAGGTTTATATTGTGGCACAGGGGTAAATAATTAAAAATTTTATTTTTTTAAATGTCAGGCTTGACTCCATTTTCTCCTCTCACCTTTGAAGATGCTTTTTCTGGAGATATTAGACCCTTTCACATTTCGGGCCTTGAGGAATTACAATTATCAGCAGACACTTGAAAACATGTCTGTTTCCAGGGGGGAATGGCCATTCAGGAATTCTCTTTTATCCTGGATTTGTTTTAGGATTGACCATGTTTCTTTCTATTGTGGAGAACATTACTGGTAATACAGTCAAATGTTGATATCCCTGGTTTGAAAACTAAAGCTTTTATCAAATCTATTGTATTCCTTTTTTTTATTGTATGTGCCACTTTCCCTATATCTTTTTTTGGGCTAGACAATAAAATTCAAAGACAGTCAGATAGCAGCTTGTAATTTTGGTATAGTTCCAGTAATGAGTTTGCATCATGTAAAGAGGCAACAAATGCTGACCGCCATTCCCTGCGCTAACTCTGCAGTATAACATTACCGCACGAAAAAATTATTTTCATAATTCTATAAAATTGCATTGTACCTGTTGCCGACTGCCATTCCCTGCGCAAACTCTGCTATGTGACGTTATCTGGAACCAAAACGAAAATTTCGATTATAAATTAGTCATTCTTCTTTTGTAGCCAGTGCTGACCACCATTCACTGTGCTAACTCTGCTATTTGACATTATCTCGAACCAAAAAAATAAAAATAATTTGATTTCAATTTGTTCTGTTTTCCTTGCCTGTGCTGACCGCCATTTCCCGGCCCTCAGTCTGCTATGTGACGTTTTCTATAGACCCAAAAAAATTTTTTTGATGAAATTGGTCATTCTTTCTTGGTAGCCTGTGCTGACCAGGTCACTTAACTTCTAAGGTGGTCAGATCAGCAGGCCCTTGCTCCTAATATTTTTGAGGGTCACCTGCAGGCCATCAATCCTAATTTTTAGGGTGTGTATGATGCCTTCCTTTGTGTGTAATAAAGGGTGTATTGCAGTGCTAGTTCCTTGTTATTTCTGGCAGCCCTTTCACAGTGCATAGGCTTTATGAGTGTAGCAGTGTACCTGAACAATTGTAGCACCATGTGAATGAGGCCCTCCTTTATGTGATATACAGGCCCTATCTGAGAGCTTCTTCCTTGTAATTTTTGGCAGCACTTGCATTGTATATACAATTGAATATACAGGAAAGAATGTTTCCTAACAATTTTCCTCAAAAAATGTTTTTTTTTAGGGGGCGGGGTTTTGCGTGGCATACAACTGGGACAACATGGTTCCCAGCAGCGACTTTGGAGTCCAAGATGCATCCAGACATGGTCCACATGCTGTTCCCGGTCCATTTCGGTGGTGTTTCTTTCACTTTCTGACCTTTCCCTATGAACCAGGCACCCTCCCCTTATCCAAGCAGGGTGTGCCTGGTTGTCTCCAATCAACTTCCATTATACTCGGGTGCTCGGCCGAGCGCGCGAATATCGCGGTGTGTTCGGACCGAACACCCAAACACTTTGGCGCTCGCTTATCACTAGTTGTGAAGCATTCCCAAGTGATATATTGTGAAAAAATATTTTTTTCTCAGTTATCATCTAGGGAGGAGATGCTTCCCGGCCAAGCAACAGCAGGAGAGTAGGAAGTCAGGCGTGGAGGTTTTTTATCTCAGAGATGTGATGTGTGAGGAGGACTATGACATAGTGGGAATAACTGAGACATGGCTGGATGATAGCTATGACTGGACAGTTACTATAAAAGGTTACAATCTGTTTAGAAAGGATCGTCAAAACCAGAGAGGTGGAGGGGTCTGCCTCTATGTGAAGTCGTGTCAAAATCCCGTAATTCGAGAATACATCTCTGAGGGACATGAACATGTGGAGTCACTGTGGGTAGAAATACATGGAGCAAAAAACAATAATAAATTACTAATAGGAGTGTATTATAAACCACCTAATATACCGAAGTCCACAGAAAATCTATTACTAAACGAGATAGACGAGGTGGCAAATCATAATGATGTTATTATTATGGGGGACTTCAACTACCCAGATATAGACTGGGAAACTGAAAGCTGTACATCCCAAAAAGGAAATAGGTTCTTGGCAATAGCCAAAGACAATTACCTTTCCCAACTGGTTCAGGACCCCACTAGAGGGATGGCCGTACTGGACTTAGTATTAACCAATAGACCTGATAGAACAACAGATGTGCAGGTTGGGGGACACCTGGGAAATAGGGACCATAAAGTAATAACCTTCCAATTATCCTTCAAACACGGGAGGAACAAAAATACCAAACTTCAAAAAAGCTAAATTTAGCCAACTAAGCGAGGCCATAGGCCTAACTAACTGGGACAAAGTCCTCAAAAATAAAAATACAACCATAAAATGGGAGATTTTTAAAAGTATTGTAACATCTAATTGTGAGAGGTACATACCTTATAGGAATAAAAGGCTAAGAAACAATAAGAAACCAATGTATATAAATCACTAAAACAGGAGGGGAGCCAGGAAGCACTGATAAACTATAAGGAAAAAAATAGAATATGTAAAAAACTAATAAAATTTGCCAAACTAGAAACCGAGAGATTCATTGCCAAAGAGAGATAAACTAACCCTAAAATGTTCTTCAATTATATAAATAGTAAAAAATATAAATCTGAACGGATGAGGAGGACGTCGGTGGTTTTTAGATCAACAATGACCTCCTCATTCAGATGGTGGAGTACCGACCACCATTGTGGGACCACACCGACCGCCACCATGCAGACCATCACGCAACCCGGCTCCTCTGGGTACAGATTTGTGAGGCTATAGTAGCAAATTGGGACAACCTCAATGAAAGTCAACGGGATGATTGCCGTAAGTATATCATATTTCATTTGTATATAGCATACACGTCTGCTTTATTTCTCAAAAGTGATTTTCCATCTGGTTAAAGTGGGTCACTGTCACCGATAGTTCACAACAATTTATTTTTTATTGTTGTTGTGGCAGGTTTATTCAAATAGTAAACCATTTTTGATGTAAAAAAATCATGTATTTTAAATAGAGTTGAGCGAACACATGGAAGTCAATGGGAACCCGAACGTTTGGGCACTAAAAAGGCTGTAAAATAGCCCAGGAAAGGGCTAGAGGGCTGCAAAAGGCATCAAAATGTAGGAAAATTCCCTGCAAACAAATGTGGATAGGGAAATGACTTAAAATAAAATAAAGTAAATAAAAATTAACCAATATCAATTGGCAACTTGGAGGAGGAGGTGAAATAGGAGGTTGGGGTGGCGTCAGGTGGGAATGCTATGGGAGTTGAAGTTTTCATCACAGCCTAAAAGGATTCATGTTTGCCTGCAGCGCCACAGGCCTCATTCATAGGCTCAGGGCCATGGCAACCATACATGGGAGTGGAATTTCACATCACAGCCACGAAGGAATCATGTCTGCCTGCAGGGCCACAGGCCTCATTCAAACATTCAGGCCCACGGGACCCACAAAGAGGAGAGATAAAATCACGCCAAGACAGTATTGATTTCAGCTAGCAATGCCACAGGCCTCATTCACATGATTCAGACCCGCTTGTACTCGCTCATCTTCCTATCACGCTCCAGTGCAGGAAGTAAGGTGGGCACATTGTCTTTGTACCGGGGATCCAGCAGGGTGGCAACCCAGTAGTCCGCACACGTTAAAATGTGGGCAACTCTGCTGTCGTTGCGCAGGCACTGCAGCATGTAGTCGCTCATGTGTGCCAGGCTCCCCAGAGGTAAGGACAAGCTGTCCTCTGTGGGAGGCGTATCGTCATCGTCCTCCTTATCCCCCCAGCTACGCACCAGTGATGGGCTTGAGCTGTGTCGGGTGCCACCCCGCTGTGAACCACCTGCTTCATCCTCATCCTCCTCCACCTCCTCCTCATCCTCCTCGTCCTCCAGTAGTGGGCCCTGGCTGGCCACATTTGTACCTGGCCTCTGATGTTGCAAAAAACCTCCCTCTGAGCCACTTCTAACAGACTGGCCTGAAAGTGCTAAAAATGACCCCTCATCCTCCTCCTCCTCCTGGGCCACCTCCTCTTCCATCATCGCACTAAGCATTTTCTCAAGGAGACATAGAAGTGGTATTGTAAAGCTGATAACGGTGGCATCGCCACTGGCCATGTTGGTGGAGTACTCGAAACAGAGCAACAGGGCACACAGGTCTCGCATGGAGGCCCAATCATTGGTGGTGAAGTGGTGCTATTCCGCAGTGCGACTGACGCGTGCGTGCTGCAGCTGAAACTCCACTATGGCCTGCTGCTGCTCTCACAGTCTCTCCAGCATGTGTAAGGTTGAGTTCCACCTGGTGGACACGTCGCATATGAGTCGGTGAGCGGGAAGGCCGAAGTTCCGCTGTAGCGCAGACAGGCGAGCAGCGGCAGGATGTGAACGCCGGAAGCGCGCACAGACGGCCCTCACTTTATGCAGCATCTCTGACATGTCGGGGTAGTTGTGAATGAACTTCTGCACCACCAAATTCAGCACATGCGCCAGGCAAGGAATGTGCGTCAAACCGGCAAGTCCCAGAGCTGCGACGAGATTTCGCCCATTATCGCACACCACCAGGCCGGGCTTGAGGCCCACCGGCAGAAACCACTCGTCAGTCTGTTGTTCAATACCCCTCCACAACTCCTGCGCGGTGTGGGGCCTGTCCCCCAAACATATGAGTTTCAGAATGGCCTGCTGACGTTTACCCCGGTCTGTGCTGAAGTTGGTGGTGAAGGTGTGTGGCTAACTGGATGAGCTGGTGGAAGCAGAGGAGGAGGAAGCCGAGTAGGAGGAGGAGGCTACAGGAGGCAAAGAATGATGCCCTGCGATCCTTGGCGGCGGAAGGACGTGCGTCAAGGAACTCTCCGCCTGCGGCCCAGCCGCCACTACATTTACACAGTGTCCAGTTAGGGAGATATAGCGTCCCTGGCCCTGCTTACTGGTCCACGTATCTGTGGTTAGGTGGAACTTGCCACAGATGGCGTTGCGCAGTGCACACTTGATTTTATCGGATACTTGGTTGTGCAGGGAAGGCACGGCTGTCTTGGAGAAGTCGTGGCGGCTGGGAACAACATACTGTGGGACAGCCATGGACATCAGCTGTCTGAAGCTGTCTGTGTCCACCAGCCTGAATGACATCATTTCAAAGGCCAGTAGTTTAGAAATGCCGGCATTCAGGCCCAGGGCTTCGAGGGTGGCTAGGTGGGAATTTACGCTTTCTCTCCAAGGTTTGTGAGATGGAGAGCTGAACGCTGCCGTGTGACATGGGGGAGATGCTTCATGACGCAGGTGGTGGTGTCAGTGGCACATTCTCTGTTTGGTGGGCGGCAGGTGCCAACGTTCCTCCCGAGGTGGAGGAAGAGGCCGAGGCAGCAGCAGAAGAGGGAGCAGGGGGAGCCAGAGTGAGTTCCTTGCTTTTAAGGTGTTTACTCCACTGCAGTTCATGCTTTGCATGTAGATGCCTGGTCATGCAGGTTGTGCTAAGGTTCAGAACGTTAATGCCTCGCTTCAGGATCTGATGGCACAGCGTGCAAACCACTCGGGTCTTGTAGTCAGCACATTGTTTAAAGAAGTACCATGCCAGGGAACTCCTTGAAGCTGCCTTTGGGGTGCTCGTCCCTGGTGGCGGTGGCCAGTAGCAGGCGAACTCTCTTGGCGGCGGCTGGTCTGCTTTTGCCCCCTGCTCCCTCTTTTGCTATGCTGTTGGCTCGGTCTCACCACTGCCTCTTCCTCTGAACTATGAAAGTCAGTGGCACGACCTTCATTCCAAGTGGGGTCTAGGACCTCATCGTCCCCTGCATCGTCTTCCACACAGTCTTCCTCCCTGACCTCCTGTTCGGTCTGCACACTGCAGAAAGACGCAGCAGTTGGCACCTGTGTTTCGTCATCATCAGAGACGTGCGGACTCTGATGAGGTGGTATTACCATGTCCTCATCATCAGGAAACATCAGTGGTTGTGCATCAGTGCATTCTATGTCTTCCACCACTGGGGAAGGGCTAGGTGGATTCGCTTGGGAAACCCTGCCAGCAGAGTCTTCAAACAGCATAAGAGACTTACTAGACTTCAGCGATATTCATGCAGTGATTAGTCTTATTCGTAGAACTTCGATATAGACCTCAGCGACTTGCATGCAGTGATTAGTCTCATTGATAGATTTGAATTGCCAATACTGAAAAAACAATAGAAACTCCGCTGGTGCAGCAATCTCAGTGTCGGACCCACCGTCCAGCTGGCAATCACAGAAACATCGAGCAGTCCAAAGCTCAGTAAACTCAAACAGCTGGAGCCACTCCGGGTTCTCACCAAAGAGCCATCAGCACCAGTTGCTCACTCCTCCCCTCCCTTTAAACAAACTCGGCTCACTTTCCAAATCCCACATGTGATCATCCACATGATCATTTAGACAACAGTAGGCTCGGCCTGCTCACACCGACAGGCCTGCATCTAAAAATACATGGTGGTCTTCCCAGGTTCCAGCACTGTCTCAGTCCATTGTCACGTAGTGGTAAATCAGGCGCCGGATTCATTTAGCAGACATGCGGTATTCTCTAAATATGTACCGCTAGTCATTACTCACATTTTCATAAGCTAAAGATCATCAGAGTACGCAAGTGCCATCGGAGTGTCCATCTCATCGTCTTCCACATGGCAGCCTACAGTGTCCAATCATCTCTGCGCTTGGGTCAGTATTATTGGCAGTGATTACAAGCCCTGCCTTCTAGCAATGTTGATCAGAAAGCAAATACAAATCCGCGATCTCGAATCTGGCCGTGGTGCACGCATTTTCATAGAAATCCAAGCGCAGCCACATATGAGCCCATACTTTTTAGCCATATAACAATCACTCTCCTCCAACTCTTTACAGACTGGTCTCCAACTCAAACTCAGAACATGGGAGCCTTTTGGTAGCCATTCTGGAATGCCTGACACTCCATTTGAAGTGTCCAGTGTGCCTTTGACATCAGGTTCACGGGTTCATTTAGTCCGTTCTGCCTGCGTGGTAGTTCTGCCACATTACTGGAGGCCGCAGGGCGCACCTCCAGCATGCGGGCACGGCTCCACCGCCTCACAGTGACAGACTCCCAGCCTTTAAAGCTCCGTGGAGCCTTGAATCGAATGCAACCGGAGCCTCACGGTTACTCCTCCTCTTTGGATCTCTCACAGGTCACACAAACGCACCAGCTCAGGTTCCTCTGCGCCTTCTTTCGCTTGAATGCGCTGCGGGCGCCTCGTGCTCGTGCACTGGGGCCTTTTCAAAATACCATGGGGTGCTGCTTCCGTCGAGCTCCGCGCTGTCGCTTTAAGACGCCTGCTCGTCCTTGATTTGCTTAAACCCGCTTGGGCAGCCAAATTCTGTCACGATCGTGAATCTTAGTAGCCCGCAGGAGCTTCCCTCATCTTCTACTTGTTCCAGCCTCTATTTCTTTCTTCTCCATATGTTTGCTGAGCAGATAATCAACCCTTGTTCGTACACTCCTTTCAACAAACCTAATCTTAGTTGCCGCTTTGTTCCCTCTGAAAATAACGCCTGCAGAGTAAGCATGGATTCCGTTATATCTGCTCCTTGGGAATGTTTTTCAACCAGCGAGCAGAGACAACCGCCTGCGCTTATACGCTCATGCCCACATCAGTCCTTCCCAAAAATGTCCTAGTGTTTAAAATTACCATTCGCATATCAGACGGTCAGATCGTGGTATATCAACCGCAGTTTGACTCAATGTGATCAGTAAATCAGATTCCATTCGTTATCATTGATGCCTTCATAGCTGGTGCCTCGCTCTCCATATCAGCAGACAGTCGCCTCGATAGCACTCTTTCGCAGATTCAACTGCCTTCGTTCCCCCAGCAATGCCCGGTGCAGATCAATAAAAGCTTTTTCCTTCATGCTGTAACAAGGGGGACACATTATGGCATTGGGGGCACTCGCTTCAGTCGCTGCTCTTCGGCCGTCGAGCCGACATGGTCGGTGTCCTCTTGAAGCAGTAAATGGTTATGCCCAAAGCAGAATCACGATTGCCTCTCCACCATGAGGTGCCCGCCCTGTTCGACTCTCATAGCTGCATCTCCAGCGTAGGTTTTCGAACCGCACGGACCCGCCCCCGGTACGCAGCGGAGACACGCCTGGCAGCGCAACCATATAAGCCACCATCTACATTCCATTTGGCTCACAAGCTCGGAAGGGCCATCCAGTCGCAGTCTTCAAATAGTTAGAGCGAGCAACACGCTTTTGTAAAATCTCTATCCACATATCTCTGTCACCTACTACGTCAGGTCATCCCCACATACATGCCTTCGACAGCCGATCCCGTGTATCTGGTGCAAGCCGATAATACTGAGTATCGGATGTTTCACCTGCAAAACATTCCTGCCTCTTTCATCCAAAATCCCTCTATCATAGCCCCTGTTGATATAGCTCTGATTTGCAGTCTCACTGCTCACTGGACACTGTCAATTTTCAGTGCGCCATGCAGTCTCGCCAATCGTCGACTACTCAGCTTCAGCACTGCGACATCTCACAGACTCACCGCACTGCCTGCCACGACCTGCCTGCACTCTTCTCCAGGGATTTTACGCCGCCATTCTCGATTTGAATTTCATGAGTTTAGCAGCGGTTCCGTCCTTCTCAACATCAAAGTCAACATCGCTGTCTTGAATGCAAGCCTCAATACACTCACTGCCGTTGGCCTTTCAGGAAAGCACATCTAGTCTCCCAGACTGCGTGTGATCATACTCACTCCTTCACCTCCGATTCCCGCATTCGCCGCATTTGTGCCCAAAATACTTCGGCAAGTTGTTGCTCTTTTTATACCCATGAATATCCAAAGCGGAGTCAAACTATTTAGATTCTGGATGGCAGCAGTAAATTGCGTTCTGCTGTAGCCAGATGTGTGGTCATCTTCATCCGAGATGCGGTCATCGCCTTCCTGCTCTTCAAGTTTGGCCCCATGCTTTCTTTCCTCCTTCACTTGTCAGCGGCTTTCTGCGGGGCACTGCAGTTCACTTCTCGCCTCTCCGCTGCAGTCTCTGCCTTTCCGCCGTTGGTCATCTCCTCTTCTCCCTTCTGTGATCCATCTCCCTCCTCCAGGTTCCTCTGTCAACCGACGGGGTGTGGGGGTTCTCATCTCCGAGATTGAAATTGTCCCGTGCCAGTGTTTATTAGGTCGTCATACTCCATCGTAACGCCTTGCCGATATGTATTATACTCTCATCGTACTCGTAATTTAAAATATTGCTGGCATGGTTCCCTCTGCTGGCTAGTTGTCTTGCGGTACGATTGTACCAATTATTTCTCCCCCATATACCCAGAATTCACGAGTAGTTCGCCGCACTCTACGTCTCATTGCTCCATCAGCATGCTCCATTGTATCTCTCGCTGAAAATCAGGTCCATGATTACTGTGTTAGCCAGCCTCATCTCAGCGGGCCAACTATAAACCAGATTTCAGCTTTATAGCCACTTCGGGTCTTCATTGGCTGCGCCTCTTCTCGCTGGCGGGCTCTTCTCACATGCTCTTTTATTTTTCCATTTATGTCTCTGTTAGCGGAACACTTCACATGCTTTCATAGTTTCTCGTTTCTCATTCTTACTTCCTCTCTACTTTCTACCAGATTTTTTTGGCATTTCCTTACTAAATTCAATATATCTCCCGGCCCTTCTTACAGGGGATCTAGAGTCACCTATCTGATCTACGATGCCTTCAGGTTGACCGACTGATAATTCTTTCTCTGATTTTTGATACTCCATCCTTATTACTTAAATCACAAAGCAATCATCAGCTAGCCTCATCCATCCAACTCCCGATGATCTGCATTGCATAGCTGCCATCTGAGACCCTGCGGATCTTTTTTTCAGCTAAGAATGTTCCCAGAGCCATCTCTCCAGGCGGCCTCACTTCCAGCTAGTGATCCCTCCACCTGCAGGAGCTTACCACCCACCTGTCCTGTGCTCATCCACCTGGGGGAAAAACTCGACTTCACATCACAGCAACCCGCCTAACAAATTGCAACCATTGTCCTCACAGTGGCCTCAATAGAAATTGCAGAGATTACATTCGTCGACAGATACAGATTTCCAGCTGCAGGTCTCATGTACGGTGGGTATCAGTTCACTAAGGCAAATGATAGGTAAGACTGCCATGATATTATTCTCTCCCCGGCTCAGCACTCCTTAAGCATAACCAGTAGTTCCAAACCAAAGATTTCCCAGAGCTCTCACTGTAGGTGATTCTGGTGGAAAACGAAATAATATACAGATAGCGAAGCACTGATACCATGTCTACTCTGCTGGTTGCGCTGCCCATTTACTGACTTCAGCGTATATACCTCATGTGCAGTGACTAGTCTTATCTGCAGAACTGCTCGACAGATCTCAGCGTACTTGCATGCAGTGATTAGTCCACTGATAGATTTACGCCAACACCGAAAAACACATGAAACCGCTGGCGCAGCAGTCTCTGCAATGCAGCCCACCGCCTATGGTACCACAGAAACATCGATATAAAGTCCAAAGCGTGTTCAGCCCACAGTCCGCTCGGTCTGGCTTCACCGAAGAGCTTATCAAGTTCACTTCTTCCTCTCCTCCTCAAATCCAAATCTCCCCGGTCAGCTTAACTCCCGTACAATATTCCACATGAACAGACAGATACTCGCTTCCATTCCACTGAAAATTACATCTGGGAACATACGCAGGTCTTCCTATAGCCTCCAGTCAGCTCAAATCCATCTGCATCGTACGAGCGCAAATGAAGCCTCGATTCATTCACACCACGCGGTATTTTCTAGTATGGCGCACCGCAATCATACTACATTACAGCCAAGATACTATCAGAGTAGTTTCAGTAGCGCCATCGTGGCATCTCATTTTCAAGATCTGCACATGGTGTTCACTGTAGTCCACTCACACTCCGCGCTTTTGCCACACATTACAGATTATAGGCCTCTGTCCTCTCTATAGATCTCACCGTATGTCGAGGTCCACCATTCCTGTTCTTTCGGGCCAGAGTACCTCACTTCATAGACCCAGCGCAGCATACATCTGATTTTTGCCATACAGCCACCTACCTCCAAATCCTTTACAGACTTTTGGACTGAGAGTTAGGTCTGCAAAGTTGAGAGGTGGTGATTATATGGCAAAAATAGATCTATGTGAAGCACGCTGGATCTATGAAATGGGTACTCTACAGCCCAAAGGATTGAATGTGGATTTTGACATACGATCAAGTCTATAGAAGACAGAATATAATCTGTAATGTATAACCCAAAAACGCAAGGTGTGAATGAGACCTGTGGAACACCATGTGGAAGATTTTGAAATGGGATCTTACCGATGGCATACAAATTTCTCTGATAGTGTTTTAGCTTATGAAAATGTAGTATGATTTGCGGTACATATTTAGAGAATACCGCATGGTGTAAATGAGATCCAGGCTTCATTTTGCCACTACGTTGATAATTACGAATGAGATTTGAACACTGGAATATAGGAAGACCTACATATGTTTTTAGATGTAATTTTCAATGGAATGGAGCGAGTTTTTTAGTTTGTCTGTTGTTCATGTGGAATGTTGATATGTAAGGGTTAAAATGACCGGGGATTTGATTTAAAAGGGAGGGGGAGGGAGAGGAAGTAGATGCCCTGATGAAGCTCTTTGAGTGAAACCCGGTCGGGCAGACTGTTTGAGACACACTTTTGGACTTTTTATATCGATGTTTCTGTGAGTATAAAATAAACAGTGGGAATTGATTTTAAAGGATTGCTGCACCAGCGGAGTTTCTATTGTTTTTCAGTATTGGCAATTCAAATCTATCAATGAGACTAATCACTGCATGCAAGTCGCTGAGGTCTATATCGAAGTTCTACGAATAAGACTAATCACTGCATGAATATCGCTGAAGTCTAGTAAGTAGACTGACACAACCAGCAGGTGAATGGTCTCAATGGTACTTCACTATCTGTATATTATTTCGATTTCCACAGAGTCCTTTTGAGGTGAAGGCTTCTGGGAAACCTTTTGGTTTTTGGAACTTCTGGTATCTTAAAGGAGTGTTGAATTCGGGAGAAGAATATCGCGCGGTCTTACCTTTTACCTTCATTTGCATAGTGTGAACTGATCCCCACACGTACATAGGACCTGCAGCGGAGTCCTTTTGTATCTTCCCGGTGACTATATCTTTGCTAATTTCTATTGGGGATTACTGGTGAAGAGACAATGGACATTTTTGATTTTAGAGCGAGTTTAACTTGTGATGTAGAATCGGTTTTTTCCCCAAATGTGGAAACACAGGATGGGAACAGGTTGAATCAAATACTCCTGGAATTGGAGAGGGATCTAGCTAAGGAAATGAGAACCACCTGGGAGATTTTGGCTCTGGAGAAATTTCTTGCTGAGAAAAAGATCCCAGAGGGACTCAGATGGCAACTACCCCTTAATGCAGATAATAAGGAGGAGTTGGATGAATGGGAATGCTTGATGAATTGCTGTGGTTTAAGAGTAATAGAGTTCATTATCAAAATCAGAAAAAAGAAATTACAGTCGATTGTACAAAACATAGATCAGATCAGAGTGACTCTAGATCCCTATAAAAAAGAACCAGAATATATTGAATTTAGTAAAAAATGCCAAAAAAATCTGGTAGAATTAGAGAAAGAAATTAAGAATAAAAAACAAAGAAAATATAAGAAAACATGTGAGGAATATTCCACTAATAGAGTTTATAAATGGAAAAATAAAAAAGAGCATGTAGAAAGGAAACCCACCAACATTGAGGATAAGGAAGCACCAAAACCAATAGAAAATCGAAATGAGTATAAAACAAAATCTGAGAGACATATTAATCCGCAGAATGGAAACAGCAACTCAAGTAATCATGGACCTGGTTTTCAGGGAAGTATGAGGAGATACAATGGAGCATATAATGGTTTTAATGGAAATAGAATGCAACAGACTACTCATAATTCTGAATATATGGGGAAGAATAATTGGTACAATCATTACCACCAAGACAACTACTATCAGAGAAGGGAACCATACAATGGGAATTTTAGAAATTACAATTACAATCGAAATTATAATACATATCAACCAAGACGTTTTGATAGGTATAATGGAAATATGCAACCTTGGCACAGAAATGGAGCTTTTCAATCTCAGGATTATAGAAATTTTCCCCATCAGTTGACCAGGGGAATACAAAGAGGAGGGGGAGATAGTCCCACAGAGGGAAGAAATGGAGATACCAACAGAGAAGGTAGAACTGAAGCAGAGGGCAGAGTTGAACATTCGAACCTGAGAATAGCTACCCCACAGAAAAGGCCACTATTAGGGGTAGAAGAGGAGGAAAAAGCATAGAACCAAACTTGAAAAGAAACAAGAAGGCAGAACAGGGATCTTCAATTTAAGTAACCACACACTAGATAAAAATGAAGAAAAATCCTCTCGAAGGGCCTCAATTTTGCACCATCAAAGAATCTAAATAAATTTGACTCCTTTTTGGATATTCATAGGTACATAAAGAAACTTAACCTTGCCAAGTATTTTTTAGGTACAAAATCGACAGAAGTGCGGAATCAGGAGGTAGGGAATGAGTATATTCACACAGGTCTACGGAATAGGTCTTCTTTTTTCCTAAAAATAGCAACAATGAATGTATTGAAGCATTCAAGACAGCGATGTTGACTGATGTTGAGAAAATGAAAATTGCCACTAAAACTCATAATTTAAATAAAAAGAAATGACGGCGCTAAAATCCCTAGAGAAAAATCGCAAGATAGTCGTGAAACCGGCGGATAAGGGGGAGTGGTCCTAATGAATGTCGAAAATTATGAAGCTGAGATTAATCGACAATTGGCAGACTGTATAACGTATAGAAAATTGAAAAGTAATCCAGTGGAAACTTACAAATTAAGGCTATATCAACTATTAAAAGGGGGCTATGATCGAGGGATTTTGGATAAGAAGGAGCTGGAATATTTACAAATTAAACATCCGATTACTCCAGTAATATATCAACTACCCAAGATACACAAGGATCCGGCTAATCCCCGGGCGCCCTATTGTGTCGGGATTAATTCCTGACTAGTAGAGTGACAGAATATGTGGATAAGTTTTTACAAAAGTATGTTGTCACAGCTCCTTCTTATTTGAAAGACTCGACTAGTGTACTCGAGCTTGTGGGCCATTTAGGTGAATGGAATGGTAACATATGGATTGCGACTGTAGACGTGTCCTCCCTTTACACTGTAATACCAAAAGAGTTGGGATTACGTGCAGTGAAGGAAGCTCTATATGGAGATGTAACTATGAAGTCCGAACAGGCAGACTTCATAGTGGAGTGTGTGCGATTCTGCTTGGAGCATAATTATTTCTGCTTCAAGGGGACATACTATGTCCAGCAAGTCGGGACTGGCGATGGGGGCGAAATTCGCCCCCAGTTTCGCAAATATTTTTATGACAGCATGGGAAAAAGTTTTTATTGATCCTGTATTGGGTATTGCTGGAGATAGAGGTAAATTGAATATCTGGAAAAGATATATCGATGACTGTCTGCTGATATGGGAGGGGGAGAGGAGGGCCTTCGAAAATTTATAGAGAACATAAATGATAATGAATGGAATCTGAGGTTTACTAGTCACATTAGTCAAACTGCGGTTGATTTTCTCGATCTGACCATCTATGTAGAAAATGGTAATTTTAAAACTAAAACATTTTTTAAGGAGACTGATGTGAATGGGTATATAAGCACTGACAGTTGTCACTACTATCCTTGGTTAAAAATATTCCAAAGGGGCAGATCGCAAGAATCCATCGCAATTGTACAGACGTTGCAGTTTTCAGAGAACAAAGCCGCGTAATACAAGATAGGTTTGTTGAAAAGGGTTATTGTGATAAGGAGTTGGCTATCTGTAGTAAAAATATGGAGAAAGAAAATAAAAAAGAAGGGAATAAGAATAGAAATGAGAAAAGAAAGGGAACTCCTGTAGACTATAGATTCACATTCATGACTGGATTTAGTACCCAAGCGGGACAAATTAAGAGTATAATCAAGAAGAATTGGGCGATCTTAAAAGTGACCCAATCATTGGAGAAAAATCCCAGCAAAACCCATGGTTGTTTTTAAAAAGCCCCCAATATAAAAAGTAAAATTGTACACAGCGCAATTCCAGAAGAAAGTAAGAAGAAGACGCAGAACCATTTCAACTGGTGCGGTTTTTGTGTGGCCTGTAAATTGAGAGATCCAAAAGAGAGGAGGAGTAAAACAGAATCGGTGCATTCCAATTCCAAAAATACAGACTTTAAAATAAGGGGAAATCTGTCCTGTGAGAGCATTGGAGTTGTCTACATGCTGGAGTGCCCTGTGGCCTCCAGTATGTGGGCAGAACTACCCGCAAGATTAAAACGAGACTAAATGAACATGTGAATAACATCAAAAAGGCCTGGATACTCATGGGGTGTCCAGACATTTCAAGTTGAAACACCAAAAAATCCCCATGGTCTGAAATTTTTGGGATTGGAGTTAGTCTGTAAAAGTTGGAGAGGTGGTGATTATATGGCAAAAATAGATCTATGTGAAGCACGCTGGATCTATGAAATGGGTACTCTACAGCCCAAAGGATTGAATGTGGATTTTGACATACGATCAAGTCTATAGAAGACAGAATATAATCTGTAATGTATAACCCAAAAAACGCAAGGTGTGAATGAGACCTGTGGAACACCATGTGGAAGATTTTGAAATGGGATCTTACCGATGGCATACAAATTTCTCTGATAGTGTTTTAGCTTATGAAAATGTAGTATGATTTGCGGTACATATTTAGAGAATACCGCATGGTGTAAATGAGATCCAGGCTTCATTTTGCCACTACGTTGATAATTACGAATGAGATTTGAACACTGGAATATAGGAAGACCTACATATGTTTTTAGATGTAATTTTCAATGGAATGGAGCGAGTTTTTTAGTTTGTCTGTTGTTCATGTGGAATGTTGATATGTAAGGGTTAAAATGACCGGGGATTTGATTTAAAAGGGAGGGGGAGGGAGAGGAAGTAGATGCCCCTGATGAAGCTCTTTGAGTGAAACCCGGGTCGGGCAGACTGTTTGAGACACACTTTTGGACTTTTTATATCGATGTTTCTGTGAGTATAAAATAAACAGTGGGAATTCGATTTTAAAGGATTGCTGCACCAGCGGAGTTTCTATTGTTTTTTCAGTATTGGCAATTCAAATCTATCAATGAGACTAATCACTGCATGCAAGTCGCTGAGGTCTATATCGAAGTTCTACGAATAAGACTAATCACTGCATGAATATCGCTGAAGTCTAGTAAGTAGACTGACACAACCAGCAGGTGAATGGTCTCAATGGTACTTCACTATCTGTATATTATTTCGTTTTCCACAGAGTCCTTTTGAGGTGAAGGCTTCTGGGAAACCTTTTGGTTTTTGGAACTTCTGGTATCTTAAAGGAGTGTTGAATTCGGGAGAAGAATATCGCGCGGTCTTACCTTTTACCTTCATTTGCATAGTGTGAACTGATCCCCACACGTACATAGGACCTGCAGCGGAGTCCTTTTGTATCTTCCCGGTGACTATATCTTTGCTAGCATAAGAGACTGCTGCATAACTTGAGGCTCTGACAGTTTCCCTGATATGCATGGGGGTGATGTGACAGACTGATGGGCTTGGTTTTCAGGTGCCACCTGTGCGCTTTCTGCGGAAGACTGGGTGGGAGATAATGTTGTGAACGTGCTGGATCCACTATCGGCCACACAGTTGACTAGCGCCTGTACCTGCTCAGGCCTTACCATCCTTAGAATGGCATTGGGCCCCACCAAATATCGCTGTAAATTCTGTCGGGTGGCTGTGGCAGAATGGCCACGTGCTCTCCCAGCACCAGAGGGTACACTAACACCACCACGACCGAGTCCGCGTCCCTTACTAGATGTTTTCCTCATTGTCTCGAACAACCCAATATTCGGTACGAACCCGAACTATGCTCGAACTGTTCGCTCAACACTAAATATCGTCACTTTACAAATTCGTGAATATTGCAAATATAGCGATGTATATTCGCTATTTCGAATATTCGTTTGTTTTTTTAAGTTGTTAATCCTTGTTACTCACTGTGTGTCTTCCTACTACCCAAAAGATGTTTTTACCTGTGCAGAGGATTCTTGGCTCCCTGCCCGCTCCAGTCAATGCCCTTTGCCGCTTCTGCCGACTTCCCGTGTGCATGGGAACGCCTCTATGCTAAAATGTACTATCGGATGTGAGAATCACGATCTCACAAATTTGACTAAGTTGTAATTGCAATGTGATTAATATAACCTGAATTACTCGCATTGTGAATGAAACTTAGAGCTGAGTTCCTAATGGTTGTTGCTATAATATAATGAAGATAGATAATATAATGCTATATTTGTGAATCCGTGATATTCGTGATCTTCGTTATATTCTAGCTATACAACCATTAGGAACTTAGCTCTAAGATCCATTCGCAATGCGATTATATGTTTGCTTCGCAAATGAAACTTAGAGCTGAGTTCCTAATGGTTGTTGCTAGAATATAACGAAGATTGAGAATATAGTGCTATATTCGTGAATTTGTGATATTCGTCATCTTCGTTATATTCTAGCAATACAACCATTAGGAATTTAGCTCTAAGATTAATTCACAATGCGATTATATGTTCGCTTCGCGAATGAAACTTAGAGCTGAGTTCCTAATGCAGTGTTTCCCAACCAGTGTGCCTCCAGCTTTTGCAAAACTATAACTCCCAGCATGCCCGCATAGCCAAAGGATGTCCGGGTATGCTGGGAGTTGTAGTTTTGCAACAGCTGGAGGCATGCTGGTTGGGAAACACTGTCGTAATGGTTGTTGCTAGAATATAACGAAGATTGAGAATATAGTGCTATATTCGTGATATTCGTTATATTCTAGCAATACAACCATTAGGAACCCAGCTGTAAATTGAATTCGCAACGCGAATATAAATTCACGTAACATTCGCAATATATAGAATAATGAAGAATATTTGATTTCGACAAATATATGACGAATATTCAATCAAATATTCGCGAAATATCGCGAAATCGAATATAGTACCTCTCGCTCATCACTAATACAGACACTGTCTGCAGATGTTCTACAGTATTGGTCAGATAACACCACAGATTATGGGCACTATATTAGGCCTAGATTATTGGAATTTGTAATACAGACACGGTTTGCAGATGTTCTACAGTATTGGTTACAGAACACCATAGATTATGGACACTATATTAGGCCCATATTATTGGAATTTGTAATACAGACACTGCTTGTAGATGTTCTACAGTATTGGTTACAGAACCGTATAGATTATTGACTATATATGTGGCCCAGATTATTAAAGACACAGTCTGCGATGATGTGCAGTACATGTCACTAATAGGTATAAAATAAAATTATTTTGCTGCTGTCAAACACACACAATAGTCCTTAAAATGACTTTGGGGTCTTTGAAAAGCTTTTTGTAGTTAAACGCAGAAAATGTCTCTCCTTGCACTATATGTTCCCTCCGAAGACTGCAGGAGGTAAATAGATTGCTGCTCTAAAACACACACATACCCCCCCTACAGTAGTCCTTAAAATGACTTTTGGGTCTTGGAAAAGTTTTCTCAAATAAAAACTGAAAATCACTCCCTACACTGTTTTTCCCTTCCTACGCTCTGCTCTCCCTGTCTACGTCTGAGCAGAACATGCGTCATCGGGTGCTATAGAGCACCCGATGACTCGTTTTGGCCAGCCAATCACTGTAATGACAGCAGCCAACATGGCTACTGACATTACAGTGAGGGCAGTACATACTGCACCTTTTTTGGCTGCCTAAAGCCTGTGAAACGTACGGGGCGGAGACTCGAGCCATACTGATATTCGGCCAAGCATGCTCGCTCATCACTATTATCCACCTATTTCTGTTGATTTGCGACATTTTATCAACAACAGCACTAAAATACTACTTTTTTTAAAACCAAAATGGGCCATTTCAGCCAACCCCCTGCCAGACTACACTTGAGATTTTTGAAACATAATTTTGACTTTTGAAGCATATTTGCAACATTTCCTCTGGTAAATTGCAACTTATATTTCATACTTGGGACTGTTTTATTGTTTTGTTTTTGTTTAATGTCAGTTTACTGATAAATCCCTGCTGTTTAGCTTATATTAGAAAAAATAATTGTATCCTGTTTTAATACTTAACTATCAGTTGTTCCCACCATGAGTTGGCTTCACTTTTCATAAATTCAACTTTTCACCATTGTTTTGCTCCATACTGTAATTCTGGCGCAACATGCTTAATAAATGTCACCCATTATCTCAGAAAATTTGAATATTGTGAAAAGTTTATTATTATAGACTCATGCTTTCACAGGTCATTATTAAGGACATCTGTGTCCGAAACATGTAGACCCTGGAGTAAGTGTGCCAAACATTAAGCTAAGCTGTTTCTGTATTTTAACACAACGAAAATAAAGGAAATTTGGCAATCTACATCCGTGGTTTGTGCTGGACTACTTCATCCATTTACAAGTGAGCATCATGCTTTCACACTCTAATCAGCTAATCAACACAAAACACTTACAAAGGTTTCCTAAGTCTTTTAATGGTCCCTAAGTCTGGTTCAGTAGGCTACACAATCATGAGGAAGACTGCTGAATTGACAGTTGTCCAGAAGACAGTCATTGATATTATCCCCAAGGAGGGTAAGCCACAAAAGGTCATTGCAAAAGAAGTTGGCTGTTCACTGAGTGCTGTATCCAAGAGCATTAACGGAAAGTTGAGTGGAAGGAAAAAGTATGGTTGAAAAAAGTGCACAAGCAACAGGGAAAACCTTGAAAGGATTATCAAGAAAAGGACATTCAAGAATTTGGGGGAGATTCGACTGCGACTAGAGTGAGTCCTTTAAGAGCCACCACATACAGGCGTATCCAGGACATGGGCTACAACTATAACACTCTTTGTGTCAAGCCACTTATGACCCAGAGACGTCAGAAGCATCCTACCTGGGCTACGAAAAGTACTGGACTGTTACTCAGTGGTCCAAAGTCCTTTTTTTCAGAGGAAAGTAAATTTTGCATTTAATTTGTAAATCAAGGTCCCAGGGTTTGGAGGTAGAGTGGAGAGGTACACAATTCAAGTTGCTTGAGGTCCAGTGTAAAGTTTCAACAGTCAGTGATGGTTTGGGGAGCCATGCCTTATGTTGGTGTTGGTCCTCTGTATTATATCAAGCCCAAAGTCAGCGCAGCTATCTACCAGGAAATCTAAGTGCACTTCATGCTTCCCTCAGCTGATAGGCTTTATGGAGATGCTGATTTCATTTTCCAGCAGCACCCATTCCCACTGCCAAATGTACCAATACCTGGTTTAATATCCATGGTGTCACTGTGCTTAATTGGCATAAGAGACACCAGATCCAACAATGCCCACAAGCTGATATGGCTATCAAAACAACTTGGGTTTCCACAACACCTCATCAGTGCCACAGGCTGATCGCCTACATGCCATGCCTTATTGATGGACCTATTCAAGCAAAAGGAGCCCCGACCAAGTATTGAGTATGTATACTATACATATTTTTCAGTAGGCCAGCATTTCTGTATTAAAAATCATTTTTTTAATTGGTTATTTAAAATATTCAAATTTTCTGAGACACTGACTTTTTGGGGTTTTCATTTGCTGCAAGCAATAATAATCATCATTAAAAGAAATTAACACTTGGAATAGATCACTCTGTAATTTCCATTGATATTTTTTTAGATATTCCTGTAAACAAAGTATTAAGCTTGTTATCAAGTAATAAAAGCTGATCCTTCTTTCCCAAACACGTCTGCCACTGAGAACTGTCCTATTGCTCTCATATACATTAGATTCTAAGGCTTATATTTAACAAAATAAGGCATGAAATAATGCCTAGGTTGTTCACATAGCACTTATGTTTCCTACTTTTGTACTTTTAGAGTGGTGAGAAATTTAAGTACATCCACACAGGGCAGAGAACCTGGGGATTTTCCATTTGGATTGTACAGGGAGATTTATAGCTTATTACAATATTAGCAAAGTGAATGAAGTTTTATAAAATGCCAACCTCACACTACAGAAGAAATGTTAAATCTGCAGCATGTCAATTTATTACTGAGCTAACTCTCCCTCCTGAAAGGAAGTTTGACCAGTCCACTCCTATAAATAGGGCGGTGAAAGATGGATCTTCCATTCCCAGTGCTAGCCATATGCCATAGGCAGCAGAGAGTCAAAATCTAGGAATCGGGCAGACGGTAGACAGACAAATGGATACAGCACACCTTTGAAGGAAATAGCAAGCTAGAGAACCCTCCCATTGTATTTAAGGTGTCTAAAGCACCCACAGGTAACCAGCCATTGGCTGACAAGAACTAGGGGGCATGGGTGCTGGCCATGTAAGAGCCTGGGGAGCTGTTCACACTCTAAGGACTAGGGGAGAGGCCTTGCTAACAAAAGCAGGTTGCAGCATGCCAGGAGAGACAAAACAGAGAATTGTGGTGGCCTGATCCACTGCAAGGAAGCTGAGGAAGATCGGCGGGTTCGGGCCAACAGAGGAAGATCAGAAGGGCAAATGTAGTGTTGCCTGTCTGAGTGACTGGAGCAGTGTCAGACAAGGGCCACCATTATAACTAGAGATGAGTAAATTTTTCAAAAATTCGATTCGTCGGTTCACCCAATTTTTCGGGAAAAATTTAATTTGATATATTTGCGGCAAAATACTTTAAAAAAAACTGCTATTTCCTGGCTGCTGAGAGCCTTTATAGTGGTGTAGAACACTGTGCCTTGCAGTAACATGCATAGGGAGTCTGCTTTGGTAGGAAAATATTACTGTGAGTCAGTATCACATGCAGATGACAGGCTTCCCTCTTAGAATCACTGCATACTTCAAATACTTATTTGGGTGGTCACGTGGCCAAAACTGACCAAATAACCCAGGGTCAAGAAGAAGCGCACTCCTTTTACACCCTCGTCAGCTGATTCAAAATAGATGTCTACAGAACCTGTTCTATTAAACGTGTTGTAATAACTGAGGTGCTCACTCCTAATTTGCTCTGACGTGGTACTTCAAACCCAAAAAAGAAGGAATACCCAACCCTCTGGTTCGTGGGTAAAAAATATATAGCTAGGATGGGCGAGCACTCATACATTCGGCATCAAATTGGAGTATATATAAAAAATGTATTCAGATAAAATTACACATAACATGTTCACATATATAATAAAAAAAATGCTGTAAACACAGTAAACACTATATTTGGCTATAGTTTAAAACCCGCAAATTTTCCAGACCACTCTGTATATGGATGTTATTGGGTGTTAATACCTTAAACAATTTCAATCTGCAACCATATCATTATGGTGAGTGCATAAATAAATATATCGATATTCCTGTATACACACACACTTATCTAAAGAATTATTAAGAACACCTGTTCTATTTACCATTAATGCAATTATCTAGTCAACCAATCACATGGCAGTTGCTTTAATGCATTAAGGGGTGTGGTCCTGGTCAAGACAATCTCCTGAACTCCAAACTGAATGTCAGAATGGGAAAGAAAGGTGATTTCAGCAATTTTGAGCGTGGCATGGTTGTTAGTGCCAGAGGGTCGGTCTAAGTATTTCACAATCTGCTCAGTTACTGGGATTTTCATGCAGAACCATTTCTAAGGTTTACAAAGAATGGTGTGAAAAGGGAAAAACATCCAGTATGCGGCAGTCCTGTGGGCAAAAATGCCTTGTTGATGCTAGACGTCAGAGGAGAATGGGCCGACTGATTCAAGCTGATAGAAGAGCAACGTTGACTGAAATAACCCCTGGTTACAATCGAGGTATGCAGCAATGCATTTGTGAAGCCACAACACGCACAACCTTGAGGCGGATGGGCTATAACAGCAGAAAACCCCACCGGGTACGACTCATCTCCACTACAAATAGGAAAAAGAGGCTACAATTTTCACAAGCTCACCAAAATTGGACTGTTGAAGATTGGAAAAATGTTGCCTGGTCTAATGAGTCTCGATTTCTGTTCAGACATTCAAATGGTAGAGTCCGAATTTGGCATAAACAGAATGAGAACATATATCCATCATGCCTTGTTACCACTGTGCAGGCTGGTGGTGGTGGTGTAATGGTGTGGGGGATGTTTTCTGGGCACACTTTAGGCCCCTTAGTGCCAATTGGCCACCGTTTAAATGCCACAGGCTACCTGAGCATTGTTTCTGACCATGTCCATCCCTTCATGACCACCATGTACCCATCCTCTGATGGCTACTTCCAGCAGAATAATGCACCATGTCACGAAGCTCAAATCATTTCAAATTGGTTTCTTGAACATGACAAAGAGTTCACTGTACTAAAATGGCCCCAACAGTCACCAGATCTCAACCCAATAGAGCATCTTTGGAATGTGGTGGAACGGGAGCTTCGTGCCCTGGAAGTGCATCCCTCAAATCTCCATCAACTGCAGGATGCTATCCTATCAATATGGGCCAACATTTCTAAAGAATGCTATCAGCACTTTGTTGAATCAATGCCATGTAGAATTAAGGCAGTTTCAAAGGCAAAAGGGGTCCAACACCGTATTAGTATGGTGTTCCTAATAATTCTTCAGGTGAGTCTATATATATATATATATATATATATATATATCTGGGAGGAGGGGTGAAAAGTTAGTGTGTCAGATGATAATAAAGAGATAAGGAAGTTAAAGGAGGAGGTGGAAATTTGTATTTCCACCAAAATAATTCAGAAAACATTTTCCCGCATATAAATGCAGCTCTTAATGCTAAATAAAAGTTTTTTCTCCACCAAAAAAAATTACAAAAATATTTCACCTCATATATCTGCAGTGCTTAACGCAGAATACAAGATTTATTTCCACCAAAATGATTCAAAAGAGATTTTACCGCATATATGTGCAGTGCTTAATGCGCAATACAAGTTTTTTTCCACCAAAATTATTCAAAACAAATTTTACCGCATATATGTGCAGCGCGTAATGCGCAATACAAGATTTTTTTCCACCAAAATATTTCCAAAAAGATTTTACAGCATATAAGTGCAGCGCTTAATGTTGAATATAAGATTATTTTCCACCAAAATATTTCAAAAAAGATATAAGTGCGCAATACAAGATGTTTTCCACCGAAATAATCAAAAAAATATTTTAATGCATATAAGTACAGTGATTAATGCAGAATACAAGATTTTTTTTCCACCAAAATATTTAAAAAAAGATTTTACCGCATATAAGTGCAGCGCTAAATGCGCAATACAAGATTTTTTCACCAAAATTATTTTAAAATGTTTTTAACGCATATAAGTGCAGTGCTTAATGCAGAAAACAAGATTTTTTTCCACCAAAGTAATTTAAAAAAAG
The DNA here is from genome assembly GCA_033119425.1 of Bufotes viridis. Taxonomy (NCBI): domain Eukaryota; kingdom Metazoa; phylum Chordata; class Amphibia; order Anura; family Bufonidae; genus Bufotes; species Bufotes viridis. The sequence continues at coordinate 63,209,865 of CM065597.1, forward strand.
ATTTTACCGTATATAAGTGCGCAATACAAGATGTTTTCCACCGAAATAATTAACAAAAATATTTTAATGCATATAAGTACAGTGCTTAATGCAGAATACAAGATTTTTTTTTCACCAAAATATTTAAAAAAAGATTTTACCGTATATAAGTGCAGCGCTTAATGCTAAATACAAGTTTTTTTTCACCAAATATTTCCAAAAAGATTTTACCACATATAAGTGCAACGCTTAATGCTGAATACAATATTATTTTCCACTGAAGTATTTAAAAAAAGATTTTCCCGCACATAAATGCAGCGCTTATCGCAGAATACATTTTTTTTCCCAACGAAATAATTCACAAAAGATTTTACCGCATATAACTGCTACGCTTAATGCCGAATACAAGTTTATTTTCCAGCGAAATAATTACAAAAAGATTTTGCTGCATATAAGTGCAGCACTTAATGCGCAATACAAGATTTTTTTCCACTAAAATAAGTCACAAAAGATTTTACCGCATATAAGGGCAGCGCTTACCCTCAGTTCACACTTGCGCGTTTTACAGCGCGTTCGAACACGCTGTAAAACGCTCAACAGGAGAAAACTCATGTTTCCCTATGGGCATGGTTCTCACCTGAGCGTTTTACAGAGCGTTTGAACGCGCTGTAAAACGCCCTACGCTCAAAGAAGTTCTTGAGCTTCTTTGGGGCGTTTGGTCGCGCATTTGCACCCATAGACTTCAATGGGAATGCGCGTAAAACGCGCGTTAAAGTGTAGATATGCCTTTTTCAATTGGTCTCCAGAGTCACGAACGCACGTATGACGCGCGTTTCCTATTTGCAAAAACGTGCTGTAATACGCGTGACAAAAACGCGCGTAAGACGCGCGTCTCAGAAACGCTCAGGTGTGAACCCAGGGTTACTGTAGAATGCAAGATTTTTTTTCCACCAAAATAATTAAAAAAAGATTTTACTGTATTTAACTGCAGCACTGAACTCCAAATATCTTTTTCTTTTTCTACTGATATACGCCACTAAAGCTTCACCACATATAACTGAAACAGTGAACGCCGAGTATATTTTTCTTTTTCCATGTATATATGCCACTAAAGGCTTTTCAACAGAGGGTTATAGGCTGTCAGTTAAAAAAAAAAAAAACAACGGCGCCTAAGGCTGAGTGATCTGAAGTGAACGGGATGTAGTGGAGGAAGTAGGTCCGCGCTGGAAGAGCGAGACGCAGTCCTCGTGCGGTTTCTGTGCTGCAGAAAAGTCCCTGTAGTGTCCAGTAAGCAATACCGCAGAAAAATGCAGGCTGGTGACAATTAGTTCGCATTTTTGTGCAGGGTTAGTGCATAGTAAATTAACCTGTATTGGTGCGCCGCTCTTATGCATGTCTTCACGTAAGTGCGCAGTGTGTGAAACGTAAATACAAAATTTCACCACAGTGTAATTCGGTCCATAATGCAAAAAGGACTTTCCCACATATAACCGCAGCACTGAACGCTAAATATATTTTGATTTTTCTACAGATATACGCCACTAAAGGCTTTACCACATATAACTGCAAAAGTAAACTCTGAATATATTTTTATTTTTGTACTGATATACATCAATAAAGGTTTTTCAAGATATAAGTGCAGCAGTGAATGGTGAATGTATATTTCTTTTTCTACTGCAATACGCCAGAAAAGGCTTTACCAGATATAACTGCAACAGTGAATTGAGAATATATTTTTCTTGTAGTACTGAAATACTCCCCTATATGCTTTCACCAGAAATAACTGCAGAAGTGACAAGAGAATATATTTTTCTTGTTGGACTCAAATACGCCCCTATACGCTTTCAACAGAAATAACTGCATCAGTGCAGTGCGCATATATATATTTCTTTTTTTTACTGTAATACGCCCCTATTCGCTTTCACCAGAAATAACTGCAACAGTGCAGTGCCTATATATTTTAATTTTTTTACTATAATATGCCCCTATACGCTTTCACCATAAATAACATCAGAAGTGACCAAAGAATATATTTTTCTTGTCGGACTGAAATACGCCACTATACGCTTTCACCAGAAATAACTGCAACAATGCAGTGGGTATATATTTTTCTTGCTGCACTGAAATAGGCCCCTATACTCTTTCACCAGAAATAACTGCAACAGTGCAGTGCACATATATTTTTCTTGTTGTACTGAAATACGTCCTGTGAGGGAAATTATAAGGCGTCCATTTTGTATTCCTTGTATATTCATATATATAACCCACAATTACATAATAAGGGGATTTGCCCTTGGAAGGACAAAATACAAATTACACAATGGGCCCCTACTCCCCCTATGCTGACTATTCCTCTTCTTATCTGAAAATAAAAAACACAGAAACTTGAAGCTTGTGTGCAATAGGACAGTTTCCATTGTGTAAGTCTGTGTATAAATATGTGTACTGCTCATTGCATAAAGAAGGTCATTATGAGAAACACAACTTGTATGTGTCTACATATTGTGGCCCAGGACCAGCTTACTCAGTTATGAGAAATTAGGACACCGCATCACATCAGAAATGTCGGTTTGCGACGACAGAAATTGGCGCCCGAACAGGGACAGGACATCGAGTAAGGCCATTCGGATGAACAACGGCATGTGCTCCACCGGGACAGACAGACCATAAAGCAGCTGCACTGTAAGAAGTTTTATTCTTACAAAATGACCCTCTGTCCCTCCCTGTGTTGACTGCTAAGATCTGGGTGAGTCTTAAATGTTATAATTGTCCTGTCCAAAGAACTGTGATATTGATGTGATGTTGGTTTAATGTTATGCTGCTAATGTCGAATTGAGACAGTCTCCACAGACCAGGGTTTGTCATGGGCAACTGGTATCATGTCTCACAACTGTATGTATTGTATATAATTGTTAGTTTTGTAAGACATCTTTTAGGGCTATACATAGTAATGTAAGTAGGGGATTCTTCTTGTTAGTGGGTTGCAATGAAATAGTGGTAAAGAAAACTATAAGGTCAGGTAATCTCTATTTGAAGAGATATAGACTGCATGTTGTGTTATGAGAATCCCTGAATGAGAAGGTGTAAGAGTGTGAATGATCTGTGAGGGACAAAAGAAGATGTCCCTGATTGATGAGGGATTCCAGTAGGTGTGACATCTTGTATGTGACAAGATGAGTCTGTCTCCCTTAAGGAGACTGAAGTAGAAGGATGTGTGTGAGAAATATAACCAGCAGGAAATTTCCATGGTGAAAAAGTACACTGGGGACATGGTGAAGTCTTTGGAAATTGATAAGGGAACCTTACATGAAGAAGGGTGTCAAAAGAGACTTTATCCTGAACACACCTTAGACTCATCATGTGGAGCATGGGTGAATGAAGCCAGGGGATCCAGCATAGCAGTCGGGGACAACCCCAAAGAATAGGAGTGAAAGTTGTTTGGCCTGAGTGTCTGTTTGGTAGCGAGCGGGATTCCCAAATCAGAGGGCAAAACTATGAGATCGAACTCTGCAGATTGTAAAAACATCCCCAGGAAGATATAGAAAAGATCTAGGGAAGGATAGAAGTAAGAATAGTAAGAGGAATTAGAGATAGTTGCTATAGTGTTATATGTACTGATAATTTTGTTGTCTGGCTGGAAAAATTAAAGGGACACCCCGTACTGAAGTTAAGAGACCTGGTGGGTCCCAAAAGTGGTCTGTGCACAAGTCCTGACTAGGTGAACCAGAAAGATAGTCTGAGGGAGGAGGGCCTAGATTAGGTGAACCAGAAGGACTGTCTGAGGTAGGAGGACCTAGAGTTTGACTAGGTGTACCAGAAGGATTCCTGCTGATGGAGGTGAGCTCTGCTTGCTGGTGCAAGTGGATCATGAAGACTCCTGCTATAATCCGAGGTAAGAGGACCTAGGGAAAGCCCGGCCGGCAAATTAATTTAGGATTTGGGGTGTTAAAGTGCCTTGTGAGCCAGACCCAAATCCTAGGATTGGACTGAGACAGACCATGGGGACCACAGGAAGTAAGTCCGGGGACCGAAAGAGGAATACTGCCAGAAAAAATATTAAGAGAAGGTAGAGATGCAGTGAAAGGGTATAGCAAGTTGTTGAAAAGGCTAGAATGCCATAAAATGGAAGTTTGGAAGTTGAATAAAATAGATGACACAGTTAAAGGGATATCTTGCATTCAGATTAACCTGAATTAAGACTCTCCCTGTGAGTGTCATATGCCTGGGTAGACTTAGGTCAGTCTCAATAAATGAGACTCCAGAAGTTAAAGAGTTGATCAGACTCTTGGTGTATCCACTTTTGTCCAAGTACATTATGTAGGTTAGTTATGTATAGGAAAGGTGTATATATATATAGTGAATGAAGTGGTTAAAATGAGGTTTAAAGTGATGGCTATGAACTGTCCGTATTGTGTTTGCTACGGAGTGTAAACAAGAAGAATCAGAGTGATGATTAACTATTTCTTTCCCAATTTCTAATTCTTTTTTTAAGGGGAATGCGCAATGTGAACTAAACTGTACTTTGATACTGATAAGTGATTTTAATGATGATGTTTGTATATAGTTTGGGATATCCTTTATATGTATCAGTAAGTCCATGTGGCATTGTATTCAGTTTGTTTATCTTGTTATATGCATTTTTAAGGTTTTGTCTTGAATGATTTGATTTGTATCTGTTATATGTTTCTGTTTGCAGGAGAGAAGATAAGAATGATCATTATTAGCCAGAAATTGTGTTTTCAATATGTTTATTTCTCCCTAAATATCTGTGTGTAAATGGATTGTTGAGTTTTAGGAAAGCTGGGTATTTGTATAAAGAGAGACAGTGGGGGCCGTACCTGTGAGTGGAGTGACGCTGAAAAGGGGTAATGGAATGTGTAGCCTAAAGTGTTGCTGTTGTAAATTGATTCTTTGTGTGTGCAGTTTGTAGCCAAGGCCAAATGTGAATGGTTGATAAGTCACTGAGTGTGTGGAGAGAGATTAGAATCACTTATGTATGTTTTGTGTGTTTTTATGGAGCTCCAGGAAAACCTTTTGTTTGTTATTTGTCCATTTGCTTATCCTTATGTGTTCAAGAACCTATGTGTATGTTAATGTATTGGGAAGTTTCTTTGTGTCTGTCCCCAGATGATGTTTCTATGTCGGTTATATGTTAAATGTTGTGTCTGTTCCTTGTTATGTTTGTGTGAAACTAAGTTCTGACCTCAGGTGTTGCTAAAAAAAAAAAAGGTTGGGGGGTTCCATCTCTCCTTGGGGGAAACAGTGCTTTAATTGGCTTGAGAGCCAATCACCCCAGACCAGCTGTCTGCAGATGAGGTGCTGGCCTACGTAACAAGTCATATCTCAAGGCCTATTTAAAGAGTTGACTTATAGGATAGCTGCCTTATATCTGGTGGCATCAGAGGAGGAGCTTATTAAGAGCTAATTTTCATCCCTTTCTTGCCAAATAGAAAACTAACTAGGAGAGAAAGGTCCCAAAAGTCCAACCAAGAAAGATGGACCTAGATGACAGAAGGGAGGGAACAGCTAAGCTTCCTGTTCACTAGGTGGGAGGCTTATTTACAATAGCCCATGTAGGACCAACAAAATTACAGAGGAAATAGATGCATTTTATGATCTGAAATATGCATTGATTTTTTTGATGCTTTTCTCCCTCTCTACAGCCGGTGTCAACTGTCCTGTTTAGTTGCTTGTGCCCCTCTCCACCAAGACCATGGAGGCAGGCATAGTCTGTTGGGGTATTATTCAGTGGTCCTGCACCCTGTAACCATAGGATCTATATTTGTGCATGAACAGTTGTAGGTGTAGCTCAACTTGTTACAAAGCTGCAAGCTCCCCATGTGGTGTCTAAAGTTTTATCAAACTAGACACCTGTCTATAGCTAACCCAGACAACTTTCCAAGGTTGGATTCATCAGATATGTGATTTCACTTCTTACTCTCTAATCTTGTGAAGTGTTACAATATTCTGAATCCAACTACCTAGCTGCTCGTATATTTGGAAAAGGGGGGAGGGCATGAAGAAATAGGAGAACAATGTAAAATCCAGTCTCTAATTTCCCAACTAGTCAGCGAGGAATGCCCAGTTATCATGAGAAAAACAAAATATGATGACAAGAGGTTGGCAAATATTCCTTTTGTACCACTCAATAATCTGTCTGCTGAGTATTTTGTAGATGGCTCGAGATCATGGAACAAGGACCAAGGACAATTCGTCACCGGATATGCTGTAGTCCATAATAGTGAGGCAGTGATACAGAAACCACTCCCGTCTAGTTGTTAGACACAAGATGTGGAGCTGAAGGCAATCACTGCAACATGTAATCTGCATGAAGGAAAGGAGGTGAACATCCATATGGACTCGAGGTACGCGTTTGGTGTAGCACATGACTTTGGAGCCATTTGGCGGAGCTGTAGTTTCTGGAACTCTGTAGGTAAACTTAGAATGCTAAGGCTGTACGACAGATATTTGACGGATATTAAATAAAAGGGCAGCCATGGTGAAGGTGTCAGCACACACCAAAGAGCAGACCCCTGAAACTCTGAGTACATTGTCAGATCAGGCAGCCAGAAAGGCAGCATTACTCCCCTTGATGGTGGCTGTCCCATCGGCCATGCCTGCTGTAGAAATAGAACTGCCACAGACCCTCCAGAACCAGACATCCCTCCATAGGTAAAATGTATGAATGGAGGGAGGTGCCATACAAGGAGAAGGAAGGTCCTGGCGTATACACACTAAGGTCTGTCTGCCCTGTTGTTTGTTTTCAATGATGGCCACCCTGTTTCAGTCAGTGGTTGATAACTTCAGTTGCATAACTAGTTTGCCCCAGGGTTTCAGAATATGGCTGAGAAAAAGTTGTACAGGTATGCCATACATGTGCAAGGCATAACCCTGGAAAGCCTACCCGAGTACTCAGGAAAAGCACGAGACCAGATTACCCGTTTCAGAGATTGCAGATGGACTACATACAGCTGCCTAAGGTGGGTAATTATGTGTGTGTCTTGATCTGAGTAGACTTGTTCTCTGGATGGCCTGAAGCCTGGCCGGTGACGCATGCTGCTGCAAAAGCCACCGCTCAGAAACTGCTGAAGTAGTGTGCAGATATGGGGTCCTGGATGTAATAGAAATTGGGTGTACACACTTCACAGGGGAAATCATGAAAGCAGTGACAGAGGCCTTAGGCATCCAACAAGCATTCCATGTTTCATACCACCCCCAAAGATCAGGAAAAGTCGTAAGAACAAATGACACACTTAAATTGAAGGTTTAAATAGCCATGGAGGAGACCAGGGAAGAATGGGGTTGACAGCTTACATGTAGTTTTGTTCTCAATCAGGTACACTCCATGTAGAAAAACTAGATTGACCCCTTATGAAATCCTCTTTGAGCCTGCCCCTAGTAATGGTCTGTATTTTCCACAAGTATTGGTCATGGAACATGGTTCCTTGTCAGAATATGTGCAGGCCCTACAGGCACAATTGCATAAGGTACATAAACAAGTGTTTGCATCTATTCCAGATCCCAATAGTACTGAAAGGAGCTTTGGAACCAGGAGACTGGGTGGTCATGATGAGACTGTCAGGAAAATCTCGACCCCCAATTTGATGATCCCATCCAAGTCCTTTTGACAACTGCCACTTCAGAGAAATTGCAAGCAAAAACAAATTGGGTCCATGCCATCCATTACAAGAAAGTTTTGAGTGTCGAGACTGGAAGAGATGCCTCTCATTCCCCTTGTGTGGCTATTGATTTTGGTGCAAAGAATATGGACTCTTATTGAGATGCTGAAGGAGAACTGGGACAATAAGTTTCTTAAACATCACCGAATATTGCATTGCTGGTAGTTTATCTCAAAAAGGAGAGAGACAGATTGACCAAAAATATAATTCCACAGCAGTAGCCTTCCCTGTAGCTGGGTGGGTAGAGGTCCCTTGATGGCAAGCAAATGTCACTGCTTAGAAGGATGGAACAGTACGAGTATAGGATTTTGATGGACAGAAGTGGGGTAGGAAAAAGGTACCTTCATTTAGGAGAATTATGGTTCACTGTCCAGGTCTCATTTAGACTTTTAGAAGGGGTAGGAAGGCACAAACTGGGGAAGTATGCAGGGGCTAGTCAGTACTCTCCACAACCAGTTATGGGAATACAACTGGTTCTTTTCTTTAGTGAAGGTGACAAAGATTAATGTGGTCCCCAAGCACACCCTATATAAGAGGGCAGCTGAGAATCACCTCAGACCAAGAGAGAGGCCACATGTAGTGTCAATAGAAGGAACAAGCAGATTTGTCAGTAAACTGTTCTTATATCCTGGATGATGCAGATATGGGAGAAATTAGTGGAAGACACAGATTACTTAGAATATCAAAATTTGTGAGGTTTTGGGGATGCTCGATAGGGAAATCTTCAGGTTAGGGCCCTAAAACAAAAGTTGTTAAGGAAATGAGAGAAAGATGGTTTTGAAGTATAGTTCAAGTTCTATTAATCATATATGTAATAGTAATTTTTTGGGTCATAAGAAAACTGTGTAAGAAGAAATGGAAAACTGTTACAGTTGGATATTCCATCAAGCAAGATCTCCCACTGGAAAGATCCAGCAAGTGTAATTGTGATGTAATTTGCAGGATGCTCAGGAGGGAATCAGGTGAAGAGATAGCAAGTCCTGGATGTGTGATTAGCACATGTCAATGTACCTCCTGAGCAATACCTGAAATTATTCACAAAAGGGGGGATTTGTGAGGGAAATTATAAGGCGTCCATTTTGTATTCCTTGTATATTCATATATATAACCCACAATTACATAAGAAGGGGATTTGCCCTTGGAAGGACAAAATACAAATTACACAATGGGCCCCTACTCCCCCTATGCTGACTATTCCTCTTCTTATCTGAAAACCAAACACAGAAACTTGAAGCTTGTGTACAATAGGACAGTTTCTATTGTGTAAGTCTGTGTATAAATATGTGTACTGCTCATTGCAATAAAGAAGGTCATTATGAGAAACACAACTTGTATGTGTCTCCATATTGTGGCCCAGGGCCAGCTTACACAGTTATGAGAAGTTAGGACACTGCATCACATCAGAAATGTCGGTTTGCGACGACAGTCCCTACACGCTTTCAACAGAAATAACTGCAGAAGTGAACTGAGAATATATTTTTCTTGTAGTACTGAATAAGATACTAAGATATAAGCCACTAAAGGCTTTTCAACCTAACACTTGCAGCCCAATAACAAAAAGCTGGAATGACAGAGCTGTCTAATGACTATTTAGATCCCCAAATAATCTTTCCCTGCACTTGTAAATCACTTTCCTATCAATGTCCCTAGCACCTTCTGATGTCTCTCCCTTCCCCAAGATGCTGTGAAATGATTTCTCCCTATCCTTTCCCTGCACTTATAAATCGTTTTTTCTGTCTTTTTTTTCCACAATCGTTTTTCCACTTGCTGTCCCTAGTGCCCTCACACGTCTGTCCCTGCACTCTGAACACTGGAAAATGTCTGACTGTAAGATGGCTGACTTATTTATAGGGCTGTGATATCACAGGGCTTGCTGGCTGCTGATTGGCTGCATGCAGGCATGTCAATCTGGGTGATCCCGCCTTCCCAGAGTTCCTTGCCCCATGTCCTTGGATTTGTTACCAAGAAGCACGAGGAAATTCACATTCATTGCAAATCAATTTTTTCCTGAAATTCTAAACGAATTCCACTTTGTCAGCTTCGATTTTCTCATCTCTAATTATAACAGTCAAATTTCACAAATCTGGTTCCCACTCACTTTTAAAAGTGACACAAAAGCACAAAAAGTTTTGACCAAAATGGTAAACGTCAAAATGTGTGATTTTTTTGTTTTCTTCATTTTTGTTAACATTATACTGTTTAGTGAGTAGAAAGCTGTATTATGAAAAGCAACATGATCCATCCAGGGGGGAGGGTGTGTGTGACATATCTTACACTTGATGGATCAAAATCAGGAAAACGCTTACATTTAAATGTAGTAACGATCCAGAACAACACAGATTTTGTTAACGCTTCAGTAATTATTTAAGTTGAAATCTGTTGAGTGAAAACAAGAAAGAGCACAGTCTATGTTAATGTGGTTATTTGGTGTATGATCTTTTGATGTGTTTTCAGACACTGCTGTTTCTGTCGAAGCAACACAGTGATATTCTATCTAGCTAAGGTCAGACACACTTTGCAAGAATTCATTCACTGTTGCATGCTGCTGTGCTACTGTTTCTGCTTTCAAAGGACAAACAGTTATGTAAGCCAACAGCCAGATTGTGGAATAATGAAGAGTCGCTGAAACAGCACATATTGATCAAATCAATAACTTCTTCACAGTCTGAGCTATCATAGCAGTGCTTGTATACCCGTGTATAATGCCTCATTATGGATCCCTGATTACACAGTAGGCATGATGCTCTGAGGGTTTGACATTCCAGAATGAACAGATGCCAGAAAAAAGCTATATAACAACATGAACCACAAGGGAAAATTATATATTTTATTTGCATTTGATAATCTGTGAAAATACACTATACCCCTACTTATGCAGGTTTGCAGGCCAAGTGTTGGGCAGGAGGGGGCAAGTGTTGGGCAGGATGGGTCCCCATCCACAAAAGAGCCCCCTTACAGTGGCCTTCCTCCAGTGTAAGCACATCTTGTTACTATAGAACTAAGAAGTTGGGGACAGAGATAAAGCAGAAGCCGTCTACACAATGAAAGAGTTGGCGGCAGCTAATTAGTTCTTCTGGCATAGTATCCAAGTACAATCTGCTGCTAGTTTCAACTCAAAACTCTGCTGGCTCCTATAAAACCTCCCCCTTTACCAGGGGTGCACCTAGCCTTTCTGCTGCCTGAGACAAAAACTGAAACGGCACCCTCAAACCCCCCCCCCCCCAATTGCTAATTTCTTAACCTAAGCCCTTCCCTCTAAGACATACTTGGAAAACATTTCATACAGAACTACAAAACATACTGGGTACTACAGCACTGCATATCTCTTATATCCAGTGATATGTCCTCTGATGTAGACATCCTCTTTATTTATCTTCTCTATTCAGAGCAGACAGCCATGATGATTTCTTTCAGCCATCTCTTGTCTCAGAGTTTGACAAACAGACATCTTAGTTTCCTAATTTATTTCCCAATACTATAATCCTGAAATAGCTAATCCCCCTGAAAATACTATTACCAAACAGATAGTTCTCCTTCAATAATTATTGGCACACAGTGCCCTAAAAAATAACTGTACCCAGCAAATAGTGTCCCTGAAACTTATAGTGTTGTAAACATAGTGTCCTCCAAAAATAATACTGAAACTGTGCCAGGGTGCCTCCCAATGTAACACTCCTCCCAAAAGTCCCACCAATAGTAATAATCCTCTGCCAGAATGCACTATATGGTAATTATGTCCCCTTATAATGTGTGCCAGTACCAAAACTGGCCCCTTATACTGTTTACCAGTTAAATAATCCCCCCTTACAATTTGTGCCTGTACACAAATGCTCCATTATTATGTGTGGGAGTACAAAAATACCCCGTTATGTGTGCCAATATAAAATAATGATCCCTTATAATGTGTGCCAGTGCAAAAAAAAAAAAAACTTTTAGTGCCCCTGTAGAACAAATGTCCCTATAGTGGCCACCTTAGAATGTGTGCCAACACAAAAATGCTCACTTATAATGTGCGCTAGGTACAAAAATGCCCCCTTATGTGCCAGTACAAAAAACTACCACATTTTAGTGCCCCCCAGTTGAATGAATGTCCCCATAGTAACCCCCTTATAATGTGTGCCAGTACTAAAATGCTCCTTTTTACAGCCGCAATGTCCCCATAGTACTTTCTCAATCTGACCACATGCTGTTTTGCGAGCCTAGGGCCTTCTGACCCTGGGAACACACCTGAGCACACCTGAGCGTTCATACGCGCTGAAAAACGCTCAACATGTGAAAAGCCATGCATCCCTATGGGCATGGTTCACATTTGGGCCTTTTACAGCGCGTTTGAACGAGCTGAAAAACGCCAAACGCTGTCGCTTCAGCATGAGCTTCTTTTGGGTGTTTTAACGCGCCTATGGACCATGCTGAAATAGGGGAGAATCACTGAATCGCGCGTATGATGAGCGTTTCTTAGTTACAAAAACGCGCATTCCAAAAACGCACGTAAAACGCGCGTCATACGCGCAATTCAGAAACGCTTAGGTGTGTTCCCAGCCTGAAGGCTCCCATGGCTGCCATAGTGAAGTGCCTGCAAAGCAATGCCCAAGGCACAGCCTGACAGCTAGATTGTAAAAATCCCATATGCTGCAATATTGTATTGCAGCTAGGGACAAGTGATCAGAAGATCACATGTGCAACTCCCATAATGAGACTAAAGATGAAAATGAAAAGAAAAAAAAAGTTTTTAAGAATGCAAGCAATTAAAGACACAAATAAAACAAAAGACCAAACAGAAAAAAATCACATGACCACCTTTCCCAATTTTACACATAATAAATAATTAAAAAAAATAAACATAAATAATATCCACGTCCGAAAAGACCAAACTATTACAATTTTTAAATAGTTTTCATGCGCTGTGAATGCTATTTGCTCTTTTTTAATGACGTTGCCTCTCCAAATAATTGAATGAAATCTTTTTTTTTTTTTTAACCATATAAACTATGCAACAATTTAATTATTTATCCATGTCCTTTCTGAGCTTGTACATGTATGGGTCTTTAAAGTTGGCGCCCGCTCATGAGCGCAACGGGCACCGTAGCTGCCAAGTGCCTGATGTTTTAAACAGTAGACACCCAGGGTTAATGTACAGTTGTGTTCAAAATTATTCAACCCCCACTGAATTTGAGTGTTTTGGCCAGTTTGACATTGATTTTGATCATTTCAGTCATCTTGTTTACAATTAAATCAAAGAGGCACTTGTAAGTCAAACAAATATAACATAACATTTATAATTAAATAACCACAAATGTCTTTTCTGTGCTCACATCATTATCAGTTTTATTCAACCCCCAAGTGACATTCAATCTTAGTACTTAATACAACATCCTTTTCCAGTTATAACAGCTTTTAAACGTGAAGCATAGCTTGACACAAGTGTCTTGCAGCGATCTACGGGTATCTTCGCCCATTCTTCATGGGCAAAAGCCTCCAGTTCAGTCACATTCTTAGTTTTGCGCACTGCAACTGCTTTCTTTAAGTCCCACCAAAGGTTCTCAATCGGATTTAAGTCTGGTGAGTGCGATAGCCACTTCAAAATGTTCCAGCCTTTAATCTGCAACCATGCTCTAGTGGACTTGGAGGTATGCTTGGGATCATTGTCCTGTTGAAAGGTCCAACGTCTCCCAAGCCACATTTCATCCAATATCTCCTGGTACTGAAGAGAATTTATGGTACCTTGCACACGCTGAAGCTTCCCTGTACCTGTAGAAGCAAAACAGCCCCAAAGCATGATTGACTCCCCCGCCATGCTTCACAGTAGGCAAGGTGTTCTTTTCTTCATAGGTCTTGTTCTTCCTCCTCCAAACATAGCGTTGATCCATGGGCCCAAACAGTTCTAATTTTGTTTCATCAGTCCACAGAACACTATCCCAAAACTTTTGTGGTTTGTCCACATGACTTTTGGCATACTGCAGTCGACTCTTCTTATTCTTTGGCGACAGCAAGGGGGTGCGCCTGGGAGTTCTGGCATGGAGGTCTTCATTACGCAGTGTGCGCCTTATTGTCTGAGCTGAAACTTCAGTACCCGCATCTGACAAATCTTTTTCAGTTCCTCAGCAGTCACACGGGGACTTTTCAACACTTTGCGCTTCAGGTAGCACACAGCAGTCAAAGTCAGCATCTTCTTTCTGCCGCGACCAGGTAGCGTTTCAACAGTGCCCTTTGCCTTGAATTTGCGAATGATGCTTCCTATGGTGTCTCTTGGTATGTTTAACATCTTTGCAATTTTCTTATAGCCGTTGCCCTTCCTGTGAAGAGAAATCACCTCTTATCTTGTCTTCCTGAACCATTCTCGTGACTTCACCATGTTTGTAAACACACCAGTAAATGTCTAGAAGGAACTGAGGATCACAGTCATTTTAACCACTTGAAGACCACAGGTTTATACCCCCCTAGTGACCAGGCCCTTTTTTACAATTCCGCACTACACTACTTTCACCGTTTATTGCTCTGTCATGCAACTTACCACCCAAATGAATTTTACCTCCTTTTCTTCTCACTAATAGAGCTTTCATTTGGTGGTATTTCATTGTTGCTGACATTTTTACTTTTTTTGCTATTAATAAAAATTTAACGACATTTTTGCAAAAAATGACATTTTCACTTTCTGTTGTAAATTTTTTTAAAAAACTACATTTCTATATAAATTTTTCTCTAAATGTATTGTTCTACATGTCTTTGATAAAAAAAAAAAAGTCCAATAAGTGTATATTTATTGGTTTGGGTAAAAGTTATAGCGTTTACAAACTATGGTGCAAAAAAGTGAATTTCGGCATTTTGAAGCAGCTCTGACTTTCTGAGCGCCTGTCATGTTTCTTCAGGTGCTAGAATGCCAGGATAGTATAAATACCCCCAAATGACACCATTTTAGAAAGAAGACACCCCAAAGTATTCGCAGGGGGCATGGTGAGTTCATGTATCATTTCATTTTTTCACAAGTTAGCGGAAAATGACACTTTCTGAGGAAAAAAAAATAATAATAAAGTTTCCATTTCTGCTAACTTCTGGCAAAAAAAAAAAATCTCATACGGGCTCATTATGCCCCTCAGTGAATACCTTAGGGTGTCTACTTTCGAAATGGGGTCATTTGTGGGGTGTTTGTACTGTTCTGGCATTTTGGGCGGGGCTAAATTGTGAGCAGCCATGTAAAAGCTAAAGGTACTCATTGGTTTTAGGGCCCCTTTGCGGACCCAGGCTGCAAAAAAGTGTAACTCATGTGGTATCGCCGTACTCAGGAGAAGTAGGGCAATGTGTTTTGTGGTGTATTTTTACATATACCCATGTTGGGTGAGAGAAATATCTCTGTAAACTGACAACTTTGTATAAAAATTTTTAAAATTGTCGTTTACAGAGATATTTCTCACACCCAGCAGGGTATATAAAATACACCCCAAGCACATTGCCTCACTTCTCCTGAGTACGGCGATACCACATGTGTGACACTTTTGCAGCCTGGATGCGCAAAGGGCCCTAATCCAATGAGTACCTTTAGAATTTCACAGGGCATTTTTACGCATTTGGATTCCAGACTTCTTCTCACGCTTTAGGGGCCCTAAAATGCCAGGGCAGTATAAATACCCCCATGTGACCCCATTGTGGAAAGAAGACACCCCAAGGTAATCCGTGAGGGCATGGCGAGTTCACATAAAAAAAAAAATTTTGACACAAGTTAGCGGAAATTGATATATATATATATATAATTTTTTTTACAAAGTCTCATATTCCACTAACTTGTGACAAAAATAAAATTTTACATGAACTCGCCATACCCCTCACGGAATACCTTGGGGTGTCTTCTTTCTAAAATGGGGTCACATGTGAGGTGTTTGTACTGCTCTGGCATTTGAGGGGTCTCCATAATCATTACACGTATGGCCAGCATTAGGAGTTTCTGCGATTCTCCGTATATTGAGCATACGGGTAATGAGATTTTTCCGTTCAGCCGCTGCGCTGAAAAAAAAATAAAATGAACGGCACAGATTTTTCATTCGCATCGGTCAATGTGGATGAAAAAATCTCTGCCAAATCAGTGACTGCGGTGCGGTGGGCTGGGCGCTAGCTACCTAACAAGTAGCTAGCTAACTGGCGGTGATAGGGGACCCTTATGCCCCATTCACACGTCCGAAATTCTGTTTGCGAGCGGAGTTGCGGACCCATTCATTTCTATGGGGACAGACTTTGTCCCGCTCGGATCCGGAATTACGGATCCGCGCTTCGAGTCTGCACTTCCGTTCCGCAAAAATATAGAACATGTCCTATTCTTGTCCGCAGTGCGGACAAGAAAAGCATTTTCTATATAGTTCTGTCGCGGATCTGCAAAATGCGAAAGCGCATTGCCGGTGTCCGTATTTTGCGAATCCACAGATCCATGGATCCGCAGATCCATGGATCCATAAAACACATACGGACGTCTGAATGAGCCTGTAGGGGGTGATTAGTGACGGGGGTGACAGGGGTGATCAGGGGGTGACATGGGTGATCAGGGGTTAATCAGTGATGGGGGTGGGGGTGTGTGTGTAGTGATTGGTGCACTTTTCCTATTTTCCTCTGGTGGTCCCAAACAAAGGGACCACCAGGCAAGCTAGACTATTAGGCATATCAGGCGCTGTTTAAAAAACAGCGTCTGATATGCGTTTAAATGCGGTTTTTCGCATCTACAGCCTGCCAGCGCATGATCAGCGCTGGCAGGCTGTAGTTTCAGTTGTCCGGCTCCGATCACATGCAGCGTGCGCACGCCGCGCGCGCGTTCATGTGAAATCTCAGGTCTCACGAGATGACGCCGATAGGCATGACTGAGACCTGAGAGAGCCGCCGCGCTGACGCCCATCGGCGTTAGCGTGGCGGCAAGAGGTTGAATCTGCCTAATTGGTGCTTATTATGCTTGATTGCTGCTCCTTGACATCCACAGGTGTTTTCAATACCTGATCGAAAACACTTGAATGAACCTCTGTTCTTAAGAGTGGTAGTCTTTAAGGGGTTGAATAATTGTGTCAATGAAGAAATCACAAAAAAAAACATTTAATACTGTATTACAAAAACAATTGAGGTCATTTTAGTTGCATTTGGTTCTTTAAAAAGTCCTTATAAGATTTCATTCTGAACACAATTACAAATGTACAGTAAATTCCCTAAAACCCTTTACAGTATTGGGGGTTGAATAATTTTGAACACAACTGTATGTGATCAATGATAACGTTGATTGCATATATTTAACTCCTCAGATGCTGTAGTCAAATGTGAGAACTACAAAAAAGAATTTTTTTTAAACATGTTTTTAAATATCTAAAAAAATGTAAATCAAAACTCTCCAAAGCACGTACGTAAAATCAATGTAGATTTATTCACCAACGCAACATTTTGGACCACACACCGGAACCTTTCTCAAGTAGTGATCATTGCCTCAGAAAGGTTCCAGTGTGTGGCCCGAAATGTTGCGTTAGTGAATAAATCTACATTGATTTTACTTGCGGAAGTGCCGTGGATATTTTTGATTTATAACTTTTTTGTGGATTAGATGGCTCCAACGGCTGCTGGCACCCGCTTTCAACTATTTGCTACTGAGCTGCTCACAAAAGTTGGTATTTAAAAAAAATAAAAAAAATTTAACTATAAAAATTCTAATCACCCCTGCTTCTCCAAAATCAGAATAAAAAATACCTAAACAATAAATAAAATAAACATCATGGGCATTGCTGCCACAGAAAATGCCCTTACTATTAAAATCTAAAAGAAAATTATCCCATATGGCAACTGTCAAAACGGAATTTTTTTTTGTTGCTTCACCTGAGACCAAAAAATGAATAAAAATTGATCAAAAAGTCTTACACACCTCAAAATGGTACCACTAAAAAGTACAGATCTCCCACAAAATATTAAATGTCAGACAACTCCATAGACATCCTGTAACTTACAGGGGTCAGGATATGGCGATGAAAAGAAAAAATAATTTTTTTCAGGTTTTATTTTCAGCATTAGAACGCAAAACAAACAATACAAATGTGGTATCGCAGTAATCATACTGACCTACAGGATGAAAGTAACAGGTCAGCTTTAGAGAACACTGTGAAAACAAACTGTGGCAGAATTGTATTTATTTTTCCAATTTTGCCCTATTTGGATTTTTTTTCCAGCTCCCCACTGCATAGTATGCAATATTAAATGGTGCCATTAGACAGTACAAATTGTCCCTCAAAAAAAAAAAAAAAAACCCTCACACAGCTATGTGAGCAGAAAAATTCAAAAGGCAGGGAGTGAAAAAAAAATAAAAATAATAATTAAAAAAAAAAAAATATATATATAGCTCATTTATTAAAACTGGTGATTTACACACCAGTCTTAATAGTCTCTGCACTGCTGGAGGAAGCAGGCCGTGCAAAAAAACTTAAATCTAAAGAGGACCTTTCACCACTCCTGTTTTAATAGCTTCATGCATTTCCCATTTAATATCAATTCTGGAACATCTATTCTTATGACTCTATGATGTGTCATCCCTTTATTATTTGTACTAGAAGAATTTTTTTCTGACAAAAAACTGGCATTCTGGTCAGAAACTGAATGGATCCCATTTTATTGATTAGGGATCTGGTGGGCAGCGGCTATATCCTGCTATGCTAAATACTAGTGATGAGAGGCAAAGCCAATATTCGAATTCACGATATTTTGCGAATTTTTGGATGAATCTTCGCCATAAATTCTCAAATTCAAGAATTCCTGATCTCAAGTCATTATTTACTTGATTGCAAAAATCTGCAATGTAATATATTCACAATAAAAATTCGCAATTAGAATATTCGCGATCAACACTAAAGGATAGGCAACTTTCTTATTGGTTGCTAGGGATGTTGCTAAGTGTCAATATTCGCGATAAATTTGCGATAATTTCGTGATTAGAATATTTGTGATCAGCACTATTTGCAAATACGAATATATAGGACTATATTCAAAATATTCGCAAATTCTCGAAGTGGCGATATTCACGACTAAAATTCGCGTTTCGAATATTCGCACTCAACACTACTGAATACAGCAATTCTGGTACTCTGCCTCGCTGCTGAAACACAGTACTGGAATACCATACTGCAGATGTGGATCTCTGAGCTAAAGCCAATGGGTCATAACACTTCGAAGAGCACACGGGGTCCTTCATTCTTGGTATCAGGGGGATATCGGCTTATGGGTATCCACTCTTGACTTTTTGTGTCATGCTCCAATTATATAAAACATGAAGCTTCATGAATTGTTTTCTTGATTTTTAGAAACCTAATGACAACCGATATGGCTACAGCTAAGACTCCTATAAGGCCCCTTTCACACAAGCGAGTTTTCAGGGCGGGTGCAATGCGTGAAGTAAACGCATAGCACCAGCACTGAATCCTTCATTCCAATGGGTCCGTGTACCCATTGAGTGTACCCATCAGTTCTGCATTGCGGGAAAAACACAGCATGTTCTATATCCTGCATTCTGCAAAAATAAAAAATCAATACTGTTGGTGGTGAAAGCCAAGCAGTAAGGTAAGGCTGGGTTCAACACAATGTTTTTGGTTTACATTTAACATATATATTAGGGAAAAAAGGATGAAAATGTGTATAGCCCTGCAAAAAAAACTATATTAACAATATTGTTCATAAATATATATATATATATATATATATATATATATATATATTTTAGAGTGGAACTCTATGGTGATGGAAGCGACTGTAGGCATCCGTCCTGGGTTACCAACTGTCCAGAAATAACTGGACAGTCCATAAAAATAACCAACTTTTTTCCTGAGTCCGTGAAAAAAATGTATCTGTAATTTTTTGGAGGCTACTAGATTATTTTGGTGATAATTATCATCATTTTACAGTTCACTGTAAATGCTGGTAATTAGTTCTTATCAGTATCTTGAGCTATAGACATAGATTACTATAATCTTATTATGGTTTTCCAATTTGTCTGTAAAGACATGTTATTTTGTTATAAGTTGTCCAGAAAAAAGATGCATCGATTCTAATGTATTTGTTTTTTTGTATACATTAAACATAAGACAAAAATGTGATGTGAACGCAGCTTAAATTCTACAATTCATGTAACTGCTTGGCCCTGGGACACACCACTTTATTGCAACTGTGTGTTCTGCCTCCATTGAATGTACTTTATTAATCCTATACATCAATGTTCCATAGCCACATTGTTGGTGAGACTGAAAGAAGACATAATCCATCTAGGTCAGCCTATTACTATGCAATGTAGTAATCTGTGATATTATCTCAGAAAGCAAAAGCCCATAACTTTTAATATATATTATATAAAAAGAGTCAAATTAGGGCTATCAATTTATATCCCAACGTAGCACTGCTATACCGATAATCAGTGATAAACTTTGCATCAGGGGCAAATCCTGCTAAATACTGGGAAATCTTACCCTGTCGGAACCCTAAATAGTGGCGCAGCCCAGAGGCACAGCCTGATAGTGGATGCCCTATGTCCTCGTACCTAAGCCTAATATGCCCCTAGAAGCCCTAACAAAATTGTCAAAAAAATGATACCCTAAATCCCGACGCATTTCCTCAAGTAGACTGATAAAAGTTCATCAGGGGACAAAGAGGGTAGTACAACATAAACAATTGATACGCTAATCATATGTTATTGGAGACCTTACAGAGTGTGGACGCAATGGAGATCATCACCTGCCGCAAACACTTTCTATGCCGCGGTCACCGCTGATCAGCATGACGTAATAGTACGTCAAATTGCAGGAAGTCACCTCCCGCTATGATATACTATTACGTCATATGTCAGGAAGGGGTTAAAGAACCCCCTTTTCTGTTGTCGTGGAAACATTTTCTTATCAGGAATAAGGATTCTTTATTTTTCTGCAGATAACACATTTTATTGAGTGCAAATATAAGGTAAATTATGTTCATACTGTGTTTGCAATGACAGGAACTGCTCTCTATATAGATCACTTCCAATATACTCGCAGGTGATCACTTCCAATATAGAGCTGCAAACCTTTGGCGGTGAGTGCGCATGTCTGACGACCTTGCTGCACACCTTCCTCAAGGCCGTAGCTTCCCTGATTCTTGTAGCGGGCGCTTCTATGGCACGTCACACGCCAACTTTGGCGGCATGTTTTTGAACAGATGGACACATCTGTTGGGTTAGTAATCTGTACCCCTCTTCCCCAGTTCTCCGCCCCGTAATCATGTTTGATAATATAATTATATATGTTTTCTTGCACATCGGCACTTTCTTTTGTACATTTTAGGTATGATGTATATAACACAATACTAGGCATGAATTCGGATGCAAGATACAACTCACTGATCACTGTGATTTATGAATTTTCATCTTTGTTTATGTATGCACGCTTGTATCACATGATCAATTATGCACATGTTGGCAATTTTGTATACACATCTATTAATTGTTTGGTCTATATACACTAGCACTTCACTAGTGTTCCTTGCTTGATAAAGGCTGTATTGCTGAGCCGAAACGTTGCATTTTTGTACCACATGGGCAAATAAATTTTCTTTATTTTATTCTATTCCTTGGAGTGGGGTCCGTTTTTCTGTGTGTGTAAATATATATATATATATATATATATATATATATATATATATATATGTAGGAGAGACGAGAAATAGGTTATATTACTACTATAGGATTTCCCTACTGAAATGCTGCAATTGTACTGACTCTCATTAGGTATAGCTGTGGGCATACTGCCATGTCTGTTTGCTGACTTCATCCAGCTACAGCTAAAGGCCAAATAATCATAATCATTTTGACTTCATTGAACAATATATGTCCCCAAGGAATACTATTCAAATTGAATCAGTCATAGTAACAATGATTTTATGATTACATAATAAAGGAAATACTCAATTTGGAAACAACATGATTAAGACAAGCCATCCTCGGCAAGCATGTTTGTTTGGTCAGAACAATGAGTACATGAGTCATATATTAGTAAAAGTGCAGGCATTTCCTAATTGGCATCTGAACAGCTTTATAAACATGTCTGTCCATGCACGTCTGTGAATAATTTACAACGTCACTGCTGTACGGGAGTCTGTTGAAAGGGCACATTTCCATGCAAATAAAAATGACATTTTTTAGTCTGTCACCTATATACACTTAGAGTGTTGGTTGCAGGTTCCCCTCAAAATACAGGAAAAATCACTGATCTGCAAACTTATTAACCTGAAATGTGTAAACATTTGCTTTAAAAATTAAAGCAATATGGCATTGGCTCTCTTACGAACACCATCATACAGTTTCTTGCTTTATGCACTTCATTTTATAGTTTTTAATATATGTTGGCACCCTATGGAAAGAATGTTTGTTGGTTAAAGTCATCTAAGCCTAAAATGGGGAAATAGCAAGATGAACTCGACAACTCTACCTGATGAGGTAATTTCTTGAATTGGAAACTGACAACTTTTAAAGTCTTGGCTTAAGTTCTCTTAGCCTCTTGAACTTCTGCTTTCCAAACAAGAGTGTAATTTATAAGGCAGAGAACTATTACTAGGGCACATAAGTCAAAAATCATTTCCATTAAAGAGCTGGCAGCTTTTGGCAGCTTGGGTAGTCATCCAAACACCATCATGTTGTCTGCTTCCAGCTTATGAAAGAAAGTATAATTGACACCTCAATAGCAAATTCAAGCATGAATGCAGCATCTGTGGATGCAACAGAGGGAAACTGCACACGTTAACTAGAAAATCACAGGCACCTGCAAGAACTGGAAAACTTTTATACACTTTAGTTTATGAAGTTCTTTTTATCACAATTTGTGAAGCCAAGATAAAACCTTACACAATGCAAGAAGTAACATTGAGACCTATTAAGATTAATATGCATATTATGCGGTCGTTTTCCAAACAAAAGTAGAAAATTAACTGTTGAGCATATTTTCTCAAGAGTTTATGAATTCAAGGGTTGATTCTCTGTATATAACAAGAGGGTATAAACAAACTGAATATCCTCCTTAATTAGTGATTTTATCCTACATACATTAAAGGGGTTAGTCATCTTCTGGCTACTGTTGACCAATGTGTATGTAAGATAATTATATTGCACTTATTAATATGACCTGTAGTTGTAGTTGATCGAGCACCAAAGTGCTCGGGCCGAAAACATCGGGATACTCGGGTGCTCTACAGAACACCCGAGCATAATGGAAGTCAATTGGAGAACCAGAGCATTAAACCAGACACCCCCTGCTCTGAAGAGGGGAGGGTGTCTGGTTCATAGGAAAAGGACAGAAATTGATAGAAATACCACTGAAATGGTTTGGGAACAGCATGGGGACGATGTCTGGATGCATCTTGGACTCCCAGGTCATATACAAGAAGATATATAACTTATACCAGGTTATACCAGCACATTCATATCACTATATACAAGGAGAAATATAACCTATACCAGCTGTACATATATAATTATATACAGGAGATACCCAGGTTATACCAGCATGGTCCATATCACTATATACAAGAAGATGTCTAACTTATACCAGCCATAAATATATAATTTTATACTG
Organism: Bufotes viridis; assembly: GCA_033119425.1. NCBI lineage: Eukaryota > Metazoa > Chordata > Amphibia > Anura > Bufonidae > Bufotes > Bufotes viridis. The sequence continues at coordinate 63,233,107 of CM065597.1, forward strand.
GAGATAGCCATGTTATACCAACATGGTCCATTTCACTATATACAAGAAGATGTCTAACTTATACCAGCCGTAAATATATAATGATATACAGGAGATATCCAGGTTATACCAGCATGGTCCATAAAAATAGATATTATGTAAAAAGGCTGAGATGTACCTTTTCTTCAGAATGTTAATCAGATACAAAGAATGCATTTCAGCTCATGCTTTGCTGCTTGGACGGACAGTTGTCTACCTGAGATATCTAGTAGGGGAGGAGACTCGAGCATCTGGCTCAAGCACACGGGGTGTTCGGCCGAACACAGCCGAGTATCGCGATGCTTGAGCCGAACAGGTGTTCGGCCGAGCATGCTCGCTCAACACTAATGACCTGTATTGTTGTTCTGCTCCATTTGCTTTTTTTCTTCATTTACTTACCTTTGTCCACTTGTTGGACAAATTTTTTGTTATCTGCACAAAGGTCCTGTCCATAAGATGGTCACTGATGGGGGATCATGTGACCAGAAACATCTCTCAGTCTCCTCTGCTCTGCACCTGCACTAATCTCCCAATGCATATACCGAAGGCAGTTGCAATATATTTGAGTGAATGGTATTAAGTGACAAATCCGGTCACATACCCCTCCACCAACCAGGATGTCCATGTGAGCAGAACAAAAGACCTAGGCAGAGAAAAACTCAGTGGAAAGTTGTAAAAAAAACTTCTAGCAAAGTGTAGTTGGTCTCAGCAACTAGAAGCTTCCATAAATTTCACCCGAATACATGGTTTGAACATCGAATTGTTTAAAATAGGGTGTGCTCCTTGTACAATCAATGCAAAACTGGTAATCCAGAGTCCCAGTGTCTGATATATCTTTAGTAAATCCCTGCAATTTAAAGTTACATTCCATTCATTATCTTCTCCCCTATGTAAACTCCTCAACATTGAAATTGCATCACCAAGAAGGACAAGCTGTAAGTTAACTCAAGTTGGGGATGTATCAGGTGTCACTAAAATCTACAGATTATCACATTTTCAAGCACCTAGCTCCAATCTGTGGCATGTGGGAAGGGCACAAAAACAAGCTTAAAAGCAAAGTTTTTTAAGCATGTGCAACCTCAAAATTCGGTGGTGTCGGATGATTGTGTGATGCCTCCTGTTTGTCGATGTGCCAGTTATCGCCACCTACCACAACCTGAAGGGAAAGAATCCTTAAATTGAGAAACCTTGGGCATATTTCAGGAGTACAATGCCAGGCTGCAAGCTACTTGTGCTATTCTGAGCAGTTTTTGTGGCCGATCTTGATGATTTGCTTGTCCAAGTGCATTCAGCATGGCAGAACATTCCTTAGATAATCATAGATAACCTTATCAATGTTGAAAAATGCATATTTTATGTTATCATATGTGAGCCCTTACAGCTACTTTACCTTTTAATAATCAAACAGCGGTCTTCCAAAGAATGGCTTGCAATAATAAATATGTTCAATAGTCACCACCAGGCTGTTTCTAATGGAAAAAATTAAGCTACAAAATGCTGGATGAAATAGTGCAGACCGCCTTCCATATAATAAATAAAATGAATTTATTATACTCAGAAGAGTGAGAATAACAAACATCCTATACATTTAACATCTGCACATCTCTCCACCCGACCTATGCTTCACCCCTTCTGGTCTTCTCCCATGGTCATCATTTATTTTTATCATTTTATTTTTATTTAATAATTTTTAAACTTATATTAAATATATTCAATTTTTTATTTTACTCCCACTTGGGGACTCGAACTATTGCAAAGTTGATTGTTTATTAGTGATGAGCGGCAGGAGCAAAATTCGAATTCGCAATTATTTTCTTGATTGCGAAAATCAGCAATGTAATATGCGTGTATTACACACGCAATTCAGGTGTCGGTCACTATTGCTACATTTTTCAAGCTGCTAGAAGTTTCCTGAGACAGAAGAAAATGGTTGGCACGACAAAACATTACAATAGCTTTATATGCAGATAGAGTGCTCCGATATATTCGCAATTGTGCAAAACGACAATTAATGATGTGCATCTTTTTGCGCAATATGTGCAACTTCACATTTTAGCAGGTCTGACTACATATTACTGATTGGTACACTAAGTATTGTTGTGAACTTGTGACATCACAGCACTATGTATGTAGCATGTATGTATGGACAGCAGAACCTCACACTACCTAACACCCTGCACTGGAACCTATCAGCTACACTATATGACAATTAGTGATGAGCGAGCATGCTTGGCCGAATATCTGTTGGCACATGGTGGTACTCGACCGAGTACCGCATGTGCTTGAGCGAAATTCTTGAGTCTCCGCGCCACACGTTTCATGGGTTTTAAGCAGCCAATAAAGGTGCAGGTAAGTACTGCCCTCACTGTAATGCCAGTATGCCAGTCATTACAGTGATTGGCTGGCCTGAACGCGTCATCGGGTGGCATATAGCACCCAATGACGCATGTTCGGCTCAGACATAGACAGGGAGAGCAGAGCTTAGGAAGGGAAAGACAGTGTAGGGACCGATTTTCACAGTTTTTATTCAGAGAAAGCTTTTCCAAGACCCAAAAGGCCTTTTAAGGACTACTGTGTGTGTGTGTTTTAGAGTAGTAATCTATTTACCTCCTGCTGTCCCTGGGACAGTGCTTCGGAAGGGACAGATAGTACAGGGAGAAACATTTGCTGTTTTTACTATTAAATGCTTTTCAAAGACCCCAAAGTCCTTTTAAGGACTACTGTGTGTGTTTGACAGCAAGATATTTTTATTTTATACCTATTCGTTACATATACTGTACATCATCTGCAGACTGTGTCTTTAATAATCTGGGCCACATCTAGTGCCCATAATCTGTGATGTTCTGTAACCAATACTGTAGAACATCTGCAAACAGTGTCTGTATTACAAATTCCAATAATCTGGGCCTTATATAGTGTCCATAATCTGTGGGTGTTCTGTAACCAATACTGTAGAACATCTGCAAACAGTGTCTATATTACAAATTACAATAATCTGGGCCTAATATAGTGTCCATAATCTGTGGGTGTTCTATAACCAATACTGTAGAACATCCGCAAACAGTGTTTGTATTACAAATTACAATAATTTGGGCTAATATAGTTTCCATAATAGCCAGGGGGTCAACAATAGCCACCTCACCACCACAGCATGATCCGCCACATGGCATCTAAGCACCCAAATAAGTGGGTCCACAATCTGGGTCTGCGGGTCAAGCCACTGCCTCCTCTTCCCCTTCGTTACGCACTGCTGGCCAATCCCCTGCCCCTTGCCCTGCGCCTGGACCTTCACATGAACCGTCAGCAACAAGATTCACTTCCCTGTCCCAACGCAGAGGACAAATGTCGATAACACAGGCATTTGAATGCAAGTGCAAATAAGCAACCCGTCCACCCACAGGCCATAGCACAAAATGTGCAACTTTCAAAATTATTGGCCCTTTAAATGTTGCCATTTGGGCTTGTGGACACTGAGGCCTTCCACAGCCTGATGTGGGCGGCCACCCGCTCTGTACGCAGTCCCTATCCGCCACTATTTTTCACGGTGTGCCGTGCCTGCCTTACACCAGCATGTGTCCCACAACATCACCCGTGCCCTGACCAATGCACTTCACCACGGACGCATGGACAAGTGCTGATGGCCAGGAACACTAGATTTCCCTGACGGCACACTGGGTGAATGTTGTGGAGGCCGAGAGTGAGTTGTACCCTGGGATGGCACAGGTACTATCCACGCCCAGGATTGTGGGCCCTACGTTCATCAGGATCTCCGCCAGCAGCTATGTTACTGGCTCGAACCCCCACTTCTCCTCCTCTGCCGCCTCTTCCTCCACTTCCACCTCCAGCAGCAGTCAGCCATCAGTCGCTCGCTGGAAGCAGTGTAGCACCGCTGTGGGTAAGCGTCAACAGGCTGTGCTGAAGCTGATCTGCTTAGGGGACAAACAGCACACCGACGCAAAGCTTTGGCAGGGAATAAGGGACCAGACTGAGCTGTGGCTCTCGCCACTCAACCTACCACCAGGCATGGTTGTGTCTGACAATGGCCGTAACTTGGTGGCGGCTTTGGAGCTTCGCAACCTGACACACATTCCATGCCTAGCCCATGTCTTAAACTTAATGGTTCAGCGGTTTATTAAAACCTATCCTAATATGCAAGAGCTGCTAGTAAAGGTGCGCCGCGTCTGCCCATTTCCACAATTCATCCACAGCTTCAGCCGGTCTGTCAATGCTGCAGCAGCGCTTGCATCTTCCAGCTCACCGACTGTTGTGCTACGTGAGCATGCACTAGAACTTTATGTTCTACATTTTGGCCAGGCTTCGTGAGCAGCAGAGGGCAGTTGTGGAATACCAGCTGCAACATGGTTGTCGCCTTTCAAGTCGACTGCCACTATTAACAAGCGAGGAGTGGGCATTGATGTCAGACCTCTGTGAGGTTTTAAAAAACTATGATGAATCCACACAGATGGTTAATGACGATAACGCTATTATCAGCGTAACCATCCCACTGCTGTGTCTACTCAAACGATCGCTGCTCACAATTAAGGAGGACGCTCTGAATGTGTCAGACGAGGAAATGGGGGAGGATATTACACAGGATGATAGCCAGACCCCCCACAGTTCGTCTTCTGAGTACAAATTGGACCATGAAGAGGAGGAGCTGGAGACAGTTGCCTCTGCTACAGAGGGTAGTATCCATGGAACTTTAATTACATCTGTTCAGCATGGATGGGCAGAAGAGGAGGAGAAGGATGAGGAGATGGAGAGTCATCCTGATTTCGACATCGACGTCTTGCCTGTTGGTACTCTGGCACACATGGCTGACTTCATGTTAGGCTGCCTTTCCTGCGACTCTCATATTATACGCATTTTAGATAACACAGATTACTGGGTGTTCACCCCTCTCGACCCCTGCTACAAAGAGAACTTCTCATCTCTCATTCCTGTGGAGGAGAGGATGAGTAAAATGGTGCAATACCAGAAGGTATTTGTTGAGAGATTGCTCCAAAATTTTCCATCTGACAATGCGGCCGGCAGAGTCCGTACTTCCCTAGGCAACCGAGGAAGGGAGACAAGGGAAACACACAGCAGTTCCAACAAAGGCAGGGCAACACTCACCAAGGCATGGGCCACTTTAATGACACCCCAACAGCAACCTCACCCTGAAGCGCGGCCTAGTGGTACAAGGAGGCAAAATTTTTGGAAGATGGTGAAGGAATACATAGCACACCGTGTCAGCATCCTAAATGAACTCTTAGTGCCTTACAACTACTGGGTGTTCAAGCTGGATACCTGGCACGAACTTGCGCTTTTCACGTTGGAGGTGCTGGCCTGCCCTGCTGCAAGCGTTTTGTCTCATTGTGTATTTAGTGCTGCTGGTGGCATTATAACACATAAGCGTATCCGCTTGTCCACTGGCAATGCTGACAGGTTGACTCAGATAAAAATGAACAAGGCCTGGATTGCCCCTGACTTCTCAACTCCACCAGAGGAAAGCTGAGCTGATGATGAACATAAAGGCAATTTCAATCTATCATTTATATTGTACTCAATCTACTGTAGTGTATTCCCATGCACCTTTTCCACCACCAAAAAGATTGTATATATTTCCTCCACTCAAATTTTTTTATAGGGTCAGCACAACTGCAGGCCCTCATCTCAAATTTTTTTATAGGGTCAGCTGAACAGCATGCACTCGCATATAATGTTTTAGAGCGTCAGCTGAACAGCATGCAATTGCATATAATGTTTTACAGCGTCAGCTCACCTGCAGAGACTCGCATATAATGTTTTAGTGTTAGCTCACCTGCAGGCACTCGCGTATAATGTTTTAAAGCATCAGCTCACCTGCAGGCACTAGCATATAATGTTTTAGAGCATCAGCTCACCTGCAGGCACTCACATATAATGTGTTAGAGCATCAGCTCACCAGCAGGCCCTCGCCACTAATGATTTTGAGGGTCAGCTCAGCAGCAGGCCCTCACCCCTAATGTTTTAGAGGGTCACCAGCAGGCCCTTGCTACAAATGTTTTTGAGGGTTACCAGCAGGCCACCAATCATAATTTTTCAAGGGTGTTTATGATGCCCTCCTTTATGTGTAATAAAGGGTGTATTAGAGTGCCGATTCCTTGTAATTTTTGGCAGCCTTTTCACTACATAGGCTTTATGAGTGTAGTAGTCCCACTACCTGAACAATTGTATCTAGGGTTGAGCGAACTCGAACTGTATAGTTTGGGTTCGTATCGAATTTTGGGGTGTTCGGGACACAGACCCGAACCCGAACATTTCCGTAAAAGTTCTGGTTCTGGTTCGGTGTACTAATGCCATGGCTGTGATTGGCCAGAGCAGCATGTGACCCAGGCTCTATATAAGCTTGAGTCACATAGCGCTGTACGTCACTCTGCTGCTGGACTTGTGATTTTACGGAGAGAATAGGAGAGAATCTAACTCAGCAATCTACCTAGAAATAGTTGTGTGGGTGCAGGGCACTATCCTTTTACCCTGCCCTGAGCTCATTGACCAAAAAATACTAACTTTTAGAATTCTGTTAGTTAGGTGGGTGGTGGCGGCCAGCTTATTCATGCTCAGTGCACCAGCACTGCATCTGAGCTTTTGGGACATTGCAAATCACCATTTTTGGGGGCAAACTACAACATATGTATTAGTCAGTGTGTAATTTAAGCTATAAATGCACCCATCATTTTCTGGGGTTTGAAAAAAACACTTTTTTCCCCCAAAAACAGTATTTTCCAGATCTGAAAGTGTTAAATTCAAGTTTAATATATGCAGCATTCATATTCTGTTAGCAAAAAAAGACTTTTTTTAGAGGAAGTCAGGGGTGAAGACTGGGTGGAAGATGATATGGAGAATGATGAGGTCCTCGACCCCACATGGAATAAAGGTAATGCGAGTGACCGATGTAGTTCGGAGGAAGAGGCAGTGGTCGCACAGAGCAACCAGCACAGCAGAAGAGGGAGCAGGGTGCAAAAGTGGTGCGGCTATCCTCTAGACCAGGGGTGCACAACCTGCGGCCCGGGGGCCATATGTGGCCCTCAATGCCATTCTTTGTGGCCCCCCAAGCATCTGGTAAAAGACATGTAGGTCTATGTCTTATGCCTTTTACATGTATATTTCATGTATTCTCCTATTAGATGGGAGTCCTAGAAATGTAACTAGACATTTATAGTATATACTGTATGTTCAATATGCTAAAAATACAGTATTTCAGTTGGTAATACCCTTTACGTTTTATTTTCGGCTCTTGGAATTGGTTAAGGCTCACAATGTGGCCCCCAAACAGAAAAGGTTGTGCACCCCTGCTCTAGACAGTACGCCTCCTATTGCCCACCGCAGCAAGAGACCGAGCACACCAAAGCCAGCTCCAAGAAGTTCCCTGGCGTGGCAGTTCTTCAGACAATGTGCTGACGACAAGACACAAGTGGTTTGCATGCTGTGCAATCATAGCCTGACGTGAGGCATAAACGTTCTCAACCTGAGCACAACCTGCATGACCAGGCATTTAAGTGCAAAGCACGAGCTGCAGTGGAGTAGACACCTCAAAAATCAAGAAAGGTATCTGGCTCCTCCTGCTTCCTCTTCTGCTGCAGTCGCGGCCTCTTCATCCACCTCTGGAGTGACAGTGCTACCTGGCACCCCACAAAGAGAGGATCTGCCAGCAACACTAACACCTGGGTCACCAAGCATCTCCACAATGTCCCACGGAAGCGTTCAGCTCTCCATATCCCCAAAAAAATTTAGAAAATTCACGAATATGAATATATAGCACTATATTCTAAATCTTCACAAATTCTCGAAGTGGCGATATTCGCGATTAAAATTTGCGATTCGAATATTTGCACCTAACACTATTGTTAATATAATACACTGCAATACTTCTATATTGCAGTGCATTATGCCTGTCTGTGTAACCCTGACAGACATTCTATTAGGCAATGTCCCTGGCAGGTTAAATAAATGTGGTAAATGACGGACCTGGGGGCCACTGGTAGTCCCTCTGTTGCCATAAGTACCCATGGGTACCCTACAATTGCATCTCAGAAGGCAGTGGGAGTCCCCTCTGTCTCTCAAACCACTTAGATGCTTCAGTCAGCATTTAACCTGGGATAAATGTAAAGGATTGGTGCTAGCTCTCTGTAGTATGCCCAGATGTAATTGTTATTCCAACCACTGGCTCTGAAATATTTTCAATTGCTTAATAATGTAGCTTGTTAATTTGCTTCTATATAATTTTAAGAATTTCTTAGCATTACTAAGAGTGTTAACAAAACATAACGTGTGTGAAATAGAATAGTTGATATTCTTTTATTACTTAGAATTTTTCTCTTATTATTTGCTAAGAAAAGCATTACATGCCATACGTTAATGTTTTCAGTCTTATAATGATGTTTTATAGTTTATACTATAAACAGAAATTAATATTTCCATTCTTTATTGTTCACATTCTTTGACATCTCTAACAAAATATAATAAACAACATTAGAATTAGGAATGAGGGAATCAATTCTAATCAATTAATTTGTCTCATCAGCAATAGTATTTCACTTGTAAGGCGCTGTCCCCCTATGTGAAGAAGCGGTCACCTGCCACTTGGTTGACAAGACAGACATTTAGCCCAGCCCTGACAATCTCATGCCTGTGCTGCTGTTCCAAGTAGAGTTGTAAGTGCAGAGGTTCTGCTTATACCTCAGAGCAGTAACTGTTAATGCGCTGTTACCCAGAAGTAAAGCGACGCATGCTCGGTCTTCGCTCCAGTAAATGAAGCAGAGAATGAAGCAGAGCCTCAGCGCTTGTGCCTCTACTTGAAGAAGCAGTGCAAGCATGATATTTTCAGAGCAGGGCGAGATTTCTGTTCCTGTCAATCAATGGCAGGTGATCGCTTCTTCAACTGTGGGGACATCCCCTCACAGGTAAAGAACTCTTGTTGACTATTGATGAGCAGCTGGGGCAATATTCAAATCCACGAATTTGTTACAATATTCGTCATATTTTCTTGATTGCGAAAATCGCTAATGTAATGTGCGCGTATTGCAAGCGCAATACAGGCGTGGGTCACTTTTGCTACTTTTTTCAGGCTGCTAGAAGTTTCCTGAGACTAGAGAAAATGGTTGGCATGGCAGAACATTACAAAAGCTTTATATGCAGATAGAGTGCTCCAATATATTCGCGATAGCACAAATCGGCATTTATGATGCGAATATTTTGGCGCAATACATGCAACTTCACATTTTAGCAGGTCTGACTACATATTACTGATTGGTGCACTAAGTATTGTTGTGACATAACAGCACTATGTATGTAATGTAACATGTATGTATGGACAGCAGAACCTATCACATTACCTAACACCCTGCACTGGAACCTATCTGCTACACTATATCACAATCTAATCTACACTGACTATCTCCCATTAACTATCTGTATTACATAAAGTATATAAGCTAACTAACTAACTAACTAACTATCTAATGTACTGACACAAAAAATCAGAGAGCGCAGCATTAACACTGCTGTCTCTCTCAGAACTGCAAAAAACTGAACAAAATGGCTGCTGTTCTTATATACTAAAGGGGGAGTAACTTTCCTATTGGTTGGTAGGGATGTTGCTAAGATCAGACAAAGACATTGCAGCCTTCTCATTAGCCCACAAGCAAGAAGCAGGGAGGGATCATGGGTTCAGATAAAAAATATCTAGAATATTCGAAAACACAAATATATCACTATATTCTAAATATTCGCAAATTCTGGAAGTGGCGATATTCACAATAAAAATTTGTGATTTGAATATTTGCGCTCAACACTATTGCTGATGAGACAAATCGATTTGTACAATTGATTCGCTCATCCCTAATTAGAAATGTTTCATTATGTGACACTTATAATAATTTTATCGTGCTTTAATGATGTTTTCAATGCATCTTCTCAAGTTTGTAAATACATGTAATACTTCAAATTGTATAGTATAGTCAGAAGTCAGAGCTTCATATGTTAATAATTTATTTCTTGAATTGAACCATCAAAGAAGATGGTGCTAAATTGACTGTAAAATTAGCATCATACTGTAGATGTCAGCAGCCTGGACAACCCCTTCACTTCAGTAATCTTTTTTCTATGCATCTCAACATTTATTACCTCTTATAGCAACAGCATATTCCTCATTTTATTCCCACAAAGAATGCACTCACAATGATTACTTGTCACGGTCCCTCCTGTGAGAAAGGTTAAAAGATCGGATAGACTTGCTGCATGTGAGGGTATCTGACAGGTCTCCCTGCTTTCCTCTATGTATGTTGTTGTTTGGCAGGATCTTACCTCTCCTCAGATGCCGCTGGTTATCATTTATGAGGCTCTATTTAGGTCTGCTTTACACTGCTGACCATGCGGTTGATAGTTTCTGCTTGGAGTTGCTAGAGCTTGGTTGTCTTTGTTCTCCTGCTTCTCCATACCTCTCTAAGCTAAGTACTTGTTGCATCTGTTTTTTATTCTCTGGTGTGTGTTGTTTCTAGGCCTCAGGGAGACACGGGTTCCTTCATCAGGGAAGGAACTAGCTGTTTCATCTCCTGCTACCTATCCTAGAATTCGTCAGTTTTAGCAGGGCATAAGGTATCCGGCGTATGAGCATTTCCACCATCAGGGTCTGCTCATACTGGCAGGAGTTAGGGAAAGTCCTAGGGATTACTAGGAGGCCACCAGCCCTCTTCCTTAGCTTTGGAGGCCTAGACTGTTGTCTATTGGTTGTTGTGTGTATTTCGTGTTTTCCCCTTCCCCATAACCTGTGACATTACTATCCCAATGGGACTTATAGCCTGAATTAACCCAAATAGATATCACCAAAAGTTTGTTTTGGTCTGATTTATCTGAATCAGCCATGAAATTTGATTCAGGTACGAATCTCTCTACCGTGTCAGCTTTTAAAAAAAAATCAATTCGTTCATCTGTAAACCCAACTTTACTTTCAAAGCAGAAAAGTTATAGAGAAAGGTCCCTTTCAGACAAGAGAGTTCAACGCATCGGACTTGCAGTGTGAGTATGTGACAGCTCCATTCCTGACCTCCCAGCACTGATAAGAGAGTTGCATAGCATTATATTGATATATGATGCTTTGTAACCCTTACAGTTCTGGAGCATTACTGTATGTCAGTGTTAGCGCTCTAGCACACAAACATATTTTTTTCCCGTTTATGTTCTTTTTTTTTTTTTTTTTACTGGTCCATATGTGGAACCATTCACTTCCATGGGTCCTTAAAAAAAACTGAAACGACTCCACGTGCATTCTGTTTCTGTATGTCCACATGACCGTTCTGCAAAAAATAGAACATGTTATATTCTTGTCGGTTTTGCGGACAAGGACCACAATTGTTACAATGGATCTGCAAAAAAACAGATGCAATACAGATGTCACACGGATGTCATCCGTTTTTTTTGCGGATCCATGTTTTGAGGACCGCAAAATACATACGGTCATGTGCATGAGCCCTTATACACTACATTCCAGTATAATGCTATGAGACTGGTCAGTGCTGGGAGGTCAGGATGGGAGCTCCAATGAGTAGAACTCACTCGTCTGAAGGGGGCCAAAATCAGTGCATCTACACCAAATCTTTATGAGCATGGAATTCAACATAGCTATAGCTTTTGTCAGACTGAAATTCAGGACTTCCATACTGCCATCATATTCTTGTCAATTGTAAAGTCTGAGTGAAACTATTTACGTGCAAATAATTGAATCTTCTATTTGCCCATTTTTTATCATAATTCTCCAATAAGGATGCAATTAAGTGAAAGGCATGTACAGTAATTTTACAAAATAAATTTGAATTTATATTCATCAGTGGATTTTCAGTACCAAGAGAATCCATGTAGGACAACACGGGCAGATACAAATTCTTATTTTATTAGTAGCAGCTTTATAAAGCTTTGTTTCTCTGACAAGCAAATAAACAAGCAGTTGGGAAAGCATTTGGTGATACTATTCTCCATTGTATGCATCAATTAGACTATACAGCTAGTTCAGTGAGCTTGTTTACAACACACTGTACATCCAATATGTTCACTTAAGCTACCAATAAAAGCACAGTATGTTCTATGGTCTCTAGCAACTGCAATGATTTGACATTGTCTTGATGATTTGATGCTATTTTGACTTTTGGACTATGCATGTCCTAAATTCAAATAACATTAATAATGAATAAACTTGTATGACCTCAACAGTAAATAAATGGGGATTAGAATAAAAAGGAAATGTACTTACAGAAAGTCATAGTAAGGGCTTTTTACAGCTACAGGACAAATATATACAGTACTGTGCAAACGTTTAGGCAGGTGTGGAAAGTGCTGCAAAGTAAGAATGCTTTAAAAAAAATGCAAGCGTTAAACGTTTAACCCCTTCAGGACACAACCAGTTTTCATCTTATGGACCCAAATATGTGCTAATAACTTTGGAATGCTTTTATTTATCAAACTGATTAGGGGAATGTTTTCTCGCGGCACACTGTACTTCATGTTAGTTTGGGTCAATATTTGGGTTAATATGTTTTACCTTTATTTATAAAAAATCTAACTGTACAGAAATTTTTGAAAAACAGAAATTTCTCTGCTTTTAAAGACAAAATATTAATTATAATTTACCATATATATATTATATTTTAAGATGTTAAAAGGTTTAGACATTTTATAAGCATTTTTCAAATCTCCAAGAAAATTTTCTGAACCATATTTTGAGCGAGTACACCCCTTACATTTTTTGTAAATATTGTATTATATCTTTTCATGTGTCAACACTGAAGATACAATAAAAAGTAGTCAGTGTACAGCTTGTATAATAGTGTACATTTAGTGTGCCCTCAAAATAACTCAACACACAGCCATTAATGCTTAAACTGCTTGCAACAAAAGTAAGTACACCCTTAAGTGAAAATAGCCAAATTGTGCCCAATTAGCCATTTTCCCACCCAGTGTCATGTGACTCGTTAGTGTTACAAGGTCTCAGGTATGAATGAGAAACAGGTGTGTTAAATTTGGTGTTCTCTCTCACACTCTCTTATACTGGTCACTGGAAGTTCAACATGGCACCTCAAGGCAAAGTACTCTCTCAGGATCTGAAAAATGAATTGTTGCTCTACATAAAGATGGCCTAGGCTATAAGAAGATTGCCAATACCCTAAAACTGAGCTGTAGCACGGTGGGCAAGACCATACAGCGGTTGAACAAGACAGGTTCCTCTCAGAACAGTCCTTGCCATGGTCGACCAAAAAAGTTGAGTGCACGTGCTCAGCGTCATATCCAGAGGTTGTCTTTTCAAAATAGACATATGAGTGCTGCTAGCATCTGAGGATCTGAAAAAAGAATTGTTGCTCTACATAAAGATCGCCTAGGCTATAAGAAGATTGACAATACCCTAAAACTGAGCTGTAGCACTGTGGGCAAGACCATACAGCAGTTTAACAAGACAGGTGCCTCTCAAAACAGGCCTTGCCATGGTCGACCAAAGAAATAAAAAATAGACATATGAGTGTTGCTAGCATTGCCGCAGAGGTTAAAGTGCTGGGGCTCACTAGTGATGAGCGGCAGGGGGAATATTCAAATTTGTGATATTTTGCAAATATTTGGGTGAATATTCGTCATAAATTCGCGGATTTGAGAATTTCTGATTATTTTCTTGATTGCGAGAATCGGCAAATATAATATGCGCATATTGCGCGTGCAATACAGGCGTGGGTCACTATTGCTACATTTTTTAAGCTGCTAGAAGTCACTTGAGACTGGAGAAAATGGTTGGCATGGCAGAACATTACAATAGCTTTATATGTAGAGTTGAGCGAACACCTGGATGTTCGGGTTTGAGAAGTTCGGCCGAACTTCCCAAAAATGTTTGGGTTTGGGATCCGAACTTGAACCCGAACCCCATTCAAGTCAATGGGGACCCGAACTTTTGGGCACTTAAATGGCTGTAAAATAGCCCTGGAAAGGGCTAGAAGGCTGCAAAAGGCAGCAAAATGTAGGTGAATGCCCTGCAAACATATGTGAATAGGGAAATGACTTAAAATAAAATACAGAAAAATAATAAATAAAGATTCTAAACTTGAGCCCAAGTGAGTGACAGTGGCACCTGTCACCCAGCAAACAGAGGATGTGGCAGCAACGCCACCACATCTGTCATTGTCACCAAGCAGCTCCACCAAATCCCATGGAAGTGTTAAGCTATCAGCTGTCCATCTCCCAAACACTGGAGAGAAAAAAAAATAGAAAGAGGAAGTACCCCCCTACCCATGGCTCTGAATGCCTTATTTCAAACTTCCTGGTCCTTTGAAATGCTGTCATTCTGTCTGGTGGACAGTTTTAAAAACCTTATGGTGGTGGCTATCCCACAGTACGTGTATCCCAGCCGCCGCTACTTTAGCAGGCGAGCCATCCCTTCCCTGCACAACCAAGTGGCAGACAAAATCAAGTGTGCACTGCGCAACGCTATCTGTGGCAACGTCCACATAACCAACAACACAGTGGGCAAATGTAGCGGATGGCCCAAAGGCGGATAGCATTTTTGCGAATGGCGTTCCGCCCCCGAGGATTGCTGGGCATTTCTCTTTGTATCCTGTTACCTCCTCCTCCTCCTCTTACTCGGCTTCCTCCTCTACCTCCTCCTCATCCACTCAGCGTAACACGTTCACCACCCACAGCAGCACAGCCAGGGGGAAACGACAGCAGGTTGTTTTAAAACTTGTGTGTTTGTGGGACAAACCCCGCACCACGCAGGAGCTGTGGACAGGCATGGAACAACAGACCGACCATTGGTTGGTGCCACTGAGCCTCCAGCCCGGCTTGGTGTTGTGCGCTAATGAAATTATTAAAGCTGATGCACCTGATATCAACGGGATCTCTTTATCATAAACATATTCATAGTAATTATAGAGAATCCTTACTGCTAAAACTTAGCTTTTAATCAGATTAATTAATAAGGTGGCAATTGTCACCAAAGATACACACAACAAACATTAAATGCGGTTTCTCGCCGATGAAAATGATATAGTCAAATGGAGCGGACACACAGAAACAGGGTGCAGTTCACCCTAAATAGGGGTTCACAAATACTGATCAGAGTATATAGATACATACTCGAGTGTGGTAGGGGAGGGGAGGATCTCTCCTGTTTTAACCCCTAAGTAAGCTCAGCCCAAGGACGGCCCCTTATGGTGGGGCCTCCTTGTCCTCGAACCTGCCCTTTCTATCCCTGGACTGCCCCTTACCAATGGTGTCCGAGCCAAAAAGGATGATAGTCATACCCCACTTAATAATGGGGACAAAAAATATTTATACCCCGACGCGTTTCGCCCGTCCTATGGGCTCTTCAGGGAGTGATACCAGACACATATAAAGATATCCACAGATGTATATGGCAAATCAATGAGACCTACTTTGAAGAGAATGGTCCACCAGTCAATGGCACCAAAAGGGAGGGACTAGATAATAGAACCCTCACCTTAAATCCCCGGAGGACAGATATCATCCGGTTCGGTCCCGCTGCCCGCTACCTTGATAGTCAAAAGGCAGCCTTTTTGACTATCAAGGTAGCGGGCAGCGGGACCGGAACCGGATGATATCTGTCCTCCGGGGGATTTAAGGTGAGGGTTCTATTATCTAGTCCCTCCCTTTTTGGTGCCATTGACTGGTGGACCATTCTCTTCAAAGCAACACCTCAGAAGGCAGGGTTAGCATGGGCAAAATGTGGAAAAGCTTTGTCATCACGCCACAACAACCTGCACCACCAGCAGATCTGGAACATCTTAGCATGAGGCAGCATTACAGCAACATGGTGGAACAGTACACGTACTGACTGATGGGTCTCCCTAGGGGAATAGCTACAGGGGAAGCAGGAGAAGCAACTGCTTTGGGGCCGTGACCTAGAAAGGGCCCATCCAGGAGGAGGAGAAGGACTAACAGTATCATACAATGAAATTATATACAGTGGCAGTATAGAAAGTGTAGAAAGCGAATGGAACAGCTTCTGGGTCTGGTCTGAGAGAGCGAACTTTAGTAGCCACAGGCATGGCGGCATGAAAGGAAGGGGTTTGTGCAAAAATTACTGGGGGAGGGGGGGCCTCATTCAAAAATTTGCTGTGGTGCCCAATCTTTTTTAGCTACGCCACTGGGTCTGCCTCACCCAACCACTGTTATACTACAATGCACTTACACTTTGTTTTATTTTTTATATTTTCCCCATGTTTTGGAGTCTACACTAATTTATTTAAAAAAATTACAAATAAAAAAACAGTTATTGGCGACTTACTTTGACTTCACTGCCCAAAAAGGCTTTTTTTTCATGGAAGAATGTAACCGCCAGTTGTAAGTTCCCTGTCAGTGCAGGGGTTTGTACCTGGCAAAAATGGTAATATTTCACCCAACAATTTAAAATCTATCCTTTGCCGGACAGTATTAAACTTGTCCAGTCACAGCTGTAACACCAGATTTACGGTATTGCTATTTTGGCTATTAAATTTAACCCCAGAACAAAATATATCCTTTGCCGGACACTATTAAACTTGGCCAGCCACTGCTGGGACACCAGATTTAGGGGATTGCTATTTTGGCAATTGAATTTCACCACAGAAAAAAATCTATCCTTTGCCTGACAGCAGACAGTATTACACTAGGCTAGCCACAGCTGGAACACCAGATTTAGGGGATTGCCATTTTGAATTTAACCCCTCAATAAAATATAGAAATTTCTATCTTGATTTTCTATGGGTGACAATAAGCACAGCCAAGCCCCTGATGTAGGATATAGCAAAAAAAAAAAACTAGTATTGATGGATTGATGGACTTGGTGGCAGCTTGTGCTGGTGCACCACAAGACACAAAATGGCCGCCGATCACCCCAGAAAAAAGTGACAGAAAAACGCTCTATGCAGCCTAAAAACCCGTGAGCAATTAACTTGCAGAAGTTGAATGATTCACAGCTGTAGATCGATCACTTCATTAGGTGTTTTTGATGACTTTTCCCTGCCTAATCTCACCCTCACAGCAGCTTGGTCCTATCCCTACACTAATCAGAGCAGAGTGACGTGCGGCGCCAAGTGACTCCAGCATAAATAGAGTCTGGGTCACATGCTGCACTTGGCCAATCACAGCCATGGCATTAGTAGGCATGGCTGTGATGGCTTCTTAGGGCAAGAAGTAAAACGCTAGCTGATTGGCTGCTGTGCAGCTCTTCAGAAAGCGTGAAGAAATCGCCTAACAATGAACCCAAACTTTTTTGAAAATGTTCGGGTCCGGGTCCCGAGCACCCCAAAATTCGGTAAGAACGCGAACTATACAGTTCGGTTCGCTCATCTCTAATTAGCACTAATACATTTTCTATAGTGAGTATCGCACTTTTGTACTTACTTTATTATTTGTGTTTGCAGAGTGGTGTAGCTTCCCGCCGCTGGCTTCCCTCTCTTTCTACAGGCCTGCAATGCTCCACTGGGATCCCTTGCTAATAGCATTGCATTGACGATGGCAGCTAATCATTGGCCACAGCGGTGAATGGATCCCCTTGAGTGATGCTACCATTTGTCGTGACTTAAGGGGAGCCGTTCACTGCCATAGCCGTTGATTGACTGCAGGCTGCGTCTTCAGAGAGGGAGCCCAACCGACCATCGCAGGCCAGGAGGAGTAGGAGCCAGCACTGGGAAGCAGGTAAGTAAGCTTCCCTTTAGAGGTCCAGCCAACCCCCCCCCCCAAATCTTGCACAACCCCTTTAAGATGATTTCTAGTATAGAACATACACATGCAGCCCCTGTATTATGTTTACCACAGGCTGAGTATCTGCTCATTAGCCGTATGTTGTGATAGGACCTATCTATTGTTATAGGACAACATAATGCTTTTCTTAAATCTGTCTCTGTTTTTGAGTAATAAATTAAGAGTAGGTAAATGTTTAATCAAATGGTTAATAAATCTAAGTAATATTAACATATTTCCAGTGTATTTCTTGAATGTACCAGGTCTAGAACCAGCTTTTATCTGGGTGGACAAAATGCTGGACATATTGGAATCCAACATACTCTATCCTATTCTACCGAATTCTAGAACACACATTTGAAACCCCAGAATTTTTGGGTGGCACATATCAGGTAGTATTTAGAGGTATGTTCCCGTATTATAGAGATCACCTTGACGTTTGTTAGAAGGGCCCAAATAATTTTGTACAAAATGAACTTGCCAAGAATTTAAAATTTACAAAAAAAGCGTAGCATTAGCACCAGAATATTTTCTATAACAATGGCATTATTGTATGTTATTTGTTTTTGCAGAGTGCTGTTGCATTGTATTTTTTTTCTTAGTGTTTCTAGCCATGGCAGAGTGCACCTGCGCATTGGGATGTGCTGACTGACCCCCCTTTTTTTTGCAGTTGTACTGAGCTGGAGATGTGGCTGACTCCTGTTGGTCTTGCACCCCTGACTAGCCAGTCTGCCCCATAGGCTGATTTTAATTAGTGGAAGTATAAAGCTGTAGCCTGCTCTCATTGCATTCTTTGGAAGCCGTCTGGCACCAGGAGAGGTATATAGTGGGCTCAGCATGCATGTTGGTACCTGCATTACCTGGATTTAATGGAGGCTATTATGGCACCAAAAATGGTAAAAGGCAGAGTGGACCCAGCATGCATGTGGAATCTGCACTCCCTGAATTTTATGGTGGCCATTATGGCACATAACAGGTAGCATTTAGTGTTAGGTTCCTGTCTTATAGAGATCGCCTTGATGTTTGGCAAACGGGCCCAAATAATTTTGTACAAAAAAAATAATTTTGTACAGAAATTTGCCAAGTATCTCAAATTTGCAAAATAAGCATAGCATTAGCACCAGAATACTTTATTGTACTTTATTTGTGTTTGCAGAGTGCTGTTGCATTGTGCTTTTTTCTACACATTTGTAACAAGTCACACTTAAATTTGCATTTCAATGGTTAAATGCAGACAGTTAAATCTTATAAAGGATCTTTTTATGTCACATTCTATCTTTCCTCTGACTTTTGGGACTTCATAGTTAAAGCATATTGAGCGCAGGAATCTTTATCACTCATTAGATGAGGTCATATATTATATTTATAACAAGATCTCCTATTTAATAACCCCCAGCAAACAAGGCTATTTGTTTTTGTTGGCATATATTCAGTAAAGGACAGGGTTATGAATAATTATAGGTTCAGAAAGACATTTTCTACCCATGGGTAACCTCTTAAACTCATTACAGCCATTATCTAATTTCTGAGTTATGAAAATGTTGACCTTAAAGGCCTGCTGAAAGGCATTAATATAAATAAGTTACCTGCAGTAAATAGTACTGCATTGCTCTCAAGGGCCACAGGGATAAACAACAATTAAAGTAATATTGCATTTATAGGTATAAGTGATGCCAAGAAGCATTATTTGCCTAAATGTTCTAAAGAATCGTACTGCAGAACTGAGTTACAGGATCATTTATTAAAGACGTTTTCTTTACATTAAGTCTTTTGCATAGGGTAGTGTTGAGCGAATCGAAGATTCTGAAGTGGAATTAGATCTGAAGTTTAGGAAAAATTAGATTCTCTACAAATCCAAAATTCCTCTTACATCGTGGTCGCGAATCAGTGTTTCCGTTGTTACAAAGTGAAAGCAACAAGTCCGGTAATGTAATATTACTCATAATGCCATGCAGACAGCTAATCAGAAGATGGCCAAAGGGCTGTGATGTCACAGCCCTTTAAAAGCCTCATCCAACACGGGCTACGCCATTTCACTGTGATCTGAGCATAGGAAAAGACATGACAAGCGCTAGGGACAGTGTTCAAGAAGCCTTTAAATGTGGAATATTGGATAGGGAGACTGCAGGGACAGTGTTGGGAGATCGCAGAGAGAGTTTTTACACACCATGGGGTGCAGTTACAGTGCAGGCTCTGTAATCTAAAGCTAAAGGGATTCATATGAGAGAGCCCATATTGCATCAATCCTTGTGTAGGGCACAGATCTAGCTAATTGAACAGTGTACAACTTGATTAATAGATAAGCAATCCCATTAGGGCTTGATTCTCAATTTGGGGTGATTAAGCTGTGAAATGTAACTGTTTTTGGGTGCCCACCTTGTTTCATGGATAAACAATACTATTACGACATGATTCTCAAACTGGGGTGAATAGGCTGTGTAATTGAACTGTTATTGGGTTGCCCATCTTGTTTAATAGATAAGCAATTCTTGCATTGATTCTCAAATAAGGGTGAATAAGCTGTCTAATTTAACTTATTGGAGTGTCCACCTTGATTCATAGATAAGCAATTCAATTACGCCTTGAGTCTCAAATTGGGGTTATTAAGCTGACTAATTTTACTGTTATTGGGGTGTCCACAGTGTTTAATAGATACACGATTCTATTGCCCTTTGATTTTCAAATTAGGCTGAATAAGCTGTCTATATTTTAATGTTATTGGGTGGTCTCCCTTGTTTAAAAAGATAATTAATTCTAATACACTTTAATTTTCAAATTGGGGTGAATACGCTGTTTAATTTTACTGTTATTGGGGTGCCCACCATGCTTCATAGATAAGTTATTCTATTACCCCTTGATTCTGAAATTGGGGTGAAAAAGCATTCTTATTTAATTATTAATTTTTAGGGTGTTCACCTTTTTTAATAGATCAGCAATTCCATTACGCCTTGATTCTCAAATTGAAATAAATAAGCTATCCATTTTTAATGTTATAGATAAGAAATTCTATTAGACCTTGATTATCGAATTGGAGTGAATAGGCTATTTTACAGTGTTTGGGGTGTCCAACTTGTTTCATAGATAAGCAACTCCATTAGGCCTTGATTGTCAAACTGGGGTGCATAAGCTTTCTACTCTTACTGTTATTGGGGTATAACCCCAAAATGCTGCAAACACTATGTTGACATGGGATCAACATGTCAACACCTAAACAAATCAATAGCAACATCGCAAGATAAATGAATAATTCATAATTTATTGCAAAAATCACTACAAAACAATAATAATTGCCATATATAACAAAATACATATAGCAGAGGAAATTAGAAAGCAGGAGTGTGACGCAAACAAACACTCCAGGTACAAGGGACTAGTATTTAATCCCAATTGAATGCTAACAGTACATTAATTTATAAATAGAGTAGCAAAATGTGGATACATATTAGCAGTGTTCACTGCCCGTCCATACAACCAATGGGGGCCGGCAACACCACGATCTAAGACCTTTGTAAGCAATACATATATCACACTGACAATGAGTACTGAACTAGCCTGGAGTCTACCGCCCGACGATCGTTTCGCTGCTGCGCTTCTTCAAAGGGCACACCTACTCTGCCTATCGCCCTTTCCTATATTTCCCAACCCCCCACTAAAAGACCAATGGACGGACCAAAATCTGTGCATGTGACATGCCGTTCCTTAACACTAATTGCGTCCGAAGTATCGCAATGATGCGGTAATGCGAGTGGCCCGGCGCTACAGCACGTAATCGCACCCGTGATCTATCACATGGGCAAACATTCATCACGTGACAGATCACATGAGCGGAGCCAGTATTACAACAATTACATCCAGCATACGCAAGTTTTCTTATATGAGTATAACAATGTATGGCCATCCATGGATGATGTAAAGGTCATTAGGGGTCCACTGTAACAGCCAGTAATCAATGTCAGCTTTCATAAATTCTTAAGACATGTCTGGTATATCAAACAATATAGTCTGACAAAATAATCACAAGGGCACAATTATATTATATGGTAAAATATATACTATTTAAAAACCACTGAGCTGTATCCCACATTTATAAATACCGACATTCACAATATTTAGGGAAATTAACTTTTTATATCACAAGCCCTAGTTGAAAGCATTGATACCAATTGAAGTGAAACAAAAGTGCCGAGTGCAAGAGTGAAAAGTGCCAGTGCCAAAGTGAAAGTGCAGAAGTGCAATCATGCCATAGGAATATTGTCCCAAAATGAAAAGTAAAAAATAAGGGGTGTAAAGATTAAGTAAAGTGACACGTGCTATGATGAAATATGGATAAAAAACATCATTATAAAAACAGCTCACTGGTTAATACTACCACATTAAAAATATTACATATTCCAGTGCAAATATAATGGCAATACAATAAGCAATAGTTCAAATGGCTGCAGCTCTCACCTCCACTTTCAATCCAAGAAGCACGGAGAAGAGACCAGAACTGGGCCTTATGAAGTATCCAATGGAAAAATGGGATCCAGCTTCTTATGGAATAAAAATGTTTCTTTATTGGCTCATCATATAAAATCCATCAAAGTCACAGAAAATGACATCAAAGTGACACGTTTCGGGCTACAGAATCCAGCCCTTCATCAAGACATAACAAAGTGTATTAAAACCATTCCTTTTATACAGCACAGGGTCCAACCTCTTCTAATTAGCAAGATATCCTGCACCTGAAACCTAGAATGTGAACCATTCAGTGATCCAGGGGAGGAGATCCAGCATCACAGGTGGTGCATACATATACATAATGAGGACATCTTAGTTGTATTGCAGAGTAAGATCATGTTTTCTATTTAACCCTTTTGGTATACAGGTGTCAAGCGAAAACATCCAGAAGGTTTCCCTACTGAGAAGTTTTTGTCTACGGTCCCCTCCTCTCATAGGCAATGTCACTACTTCGATCCCCTGTGCACAAAACGCAGATGCGTCTCCTTTGTGAACAGTGGCGAAGTGGAAAGTCGCCGCTGATACGTTACGAGTCTGAAAATAAGGGATGTCACTAAGATGTTTTCTAATGCGTATTTTCAACTCTTTCATAGTGCATCCAACATACTGAAGTTTACAAATTTTACATGTGGTAACATACACAACAAATTCCGTATCACAATTAATATATTGTTTCAAAGTGTGTCTGTTATTATTCACTGTGGACGTAACCTCCTTAGTAACGAACATATATCGGCAGCATATACATCTCCTACTTCCACATTTATAATTGCCAGTGGTTTTTGGCTAGGAGCATACCCGAGGGATAGTGTCAGTAAACAAACTGGGATTAAGTTTTTGTCCCACCGTGGGTGCTTTTTTAGATATACATTTGATGCCTGCAGATACCACATCTCTCCATTCCTCATCATAATTGAGGACAGGGAGATGTTTCCGGATAATCTTGCATATGTGTGGATATTCTCTACTGTAATTAGTGATAAAAACAGTAGGCTTTTTATCCTCTTGAGCAGAATTAAATTCTTCACTTTTTTGATGTCTATAGGGTTTTTTCATAGTCTGAGGAAAAATCAAGGACTCTCTATTTTTCAATCTGGCAAATTCAATGCCTTTATTAATATTTTGAAGTGTATAACCTCTACTGAGAAGTCTATGTGTGATAACCTCTGTTTCTTTTGAGAATAAGCCCTCCGTGGAGCAATTGCGTCTTGCTCTGATCATTTCCCCTTTTGGTATATTATTTATGACATGTGGTGGGTGGCAGGAGGAGGCAAGAAGAATGGTATTCCCAGATGTCTTTTTCCTAAAAGTACAAGTAGTGACCAGTCCCTCAGAGAGGTCTGATTCCAAATGCAAATCAAGAAAATCGATTTTAGCTGAATCGCTAACATAAGTGAGTTTAATGGAATCTGTACAGTTATTGAGATAATTGACACACTGGGCTACCATATTCTCACACTGGGCTACCGCATTCTACGCATTAGAAAACATCTTAGTGACATTCCTTATTTTCAGACTCGTAACGTATCGGTAGTGTTGAGCGAACAGTTCGAGCATAGTTCGGGTCCGTACCGAATTTTGGGGTGTTCGTGACATGGACCCGAACCCGAACTTTTTCGTAAAAGTTCGGGTTCGGGTTCGTCGTTCGGCATGTATTTTGGCGCATTTTGAAAGGCTGCAAAGCAGCCAATCAACATGCATCATACTACTTGCCCTAAGATGCCATCGCAGCCATGCCTACTATTGGCAAGGCTGTGATTGGCCAAGTGCAGCATGTGACTCAGCCTCTTTATAAGCTTGTGCGCACGTCGGGACGTGCTCACTCCCGATGTGAATAGAACAGGGATAGACGCAGCTGATGCTAGGGCGAGAATAGGCAGGGATAATTGAATAACTGGAAGCAAATTTCTCTCCTCCACCTGTGATTCATCTGAACAACTGCAGCTGAGCTGCTTTTTTGATAGGGATTGGCTATTTTTAGAGTGGCCAGAGTGATTTTTCCATCCACATGTACCTGGGCTGACCGCCGGCCGCCATTTTGCGACTTGTAGTGCTGCAGCAGAAGCTGCCACAGTGTGCATTCCAAAGCTCCAAACAAGTCAGACATCTACACCTGGGATTCAGACCAATAGCGATTTAGCAGCACAGTCCAAGGCTATTTTTTTAAAGGTTGTGCAGACCATTTTGTGGCACATGTTACTGGGCTGATAGGCGGCGGCCATCTTGGGACTAGTGCTGCAGCACAATCTCTCCCAACGTCCATTAATCACTTGTAATAGTGGTCTGTGCCATAGAAATCCTACATCAGGGACTTGGGTGTGCTTGTGTCACCCCTACTAATACCAGTCCACCTGTAATCCATACAGTGAAAAGCCATAAAGTATTCCAGTGAGGGAATTTTTTTTATTTAAAAAGGCCAAGTTACTTTATCTGGCGTTCAATATACTAGATACAGTTAGGCCTGCGTTTCATACATCTGGAATTAGCAAACTAATGTGCTGGGGTTGGGAAAACATATATGTACCCATACTAGAATCTGTCAAAGAAAGCGGTACTCACATATAACAGTCATTCCATCTGTAATCCATACAGTCAAAAGACTGAAAGTATTCCAGTGAGGGAATTTTTTTATTTAAAAAGGCCAAGTTAGTTTATCTGGCGTTCAATATACTAGATACAGTTAGGCCTGCGTTTCATACATCTGGAATTAGCAAACTAATGTGCTGGGGTTGGGAAAACATATATGTACCCATACTAGAATCTGTCAAAGAAAGCGGTACTCACATATAACAGTCATTCCATCTGTAATCCATACAGTCAAAAGACTGAAAGTATTCCAGTGAGGGAATTTTTTTATTTAAAAAAGGCCAAGTTACTTTATCTGGCGTTCAATATACTAGATACAGTTAGGCCTGCGTTTCATACATCTGGAATTAGCAAACTAATGTGCTGGGGTTGGGAAAACATATATGTACCCATACTAGAATCTGTCAAAGAAAGCGGTACTCACATATAACAGTCATTCCATCTGTAATCCATACAGTCAAAAGACTGAAAGTATTCCAGTGAGGGAATTTTTTTATTTAAAAAGGCCAAGTTAGTTTATCTGGCGTTCAATATACTAGATACAGTTAGGCCTGCGTTTCATACATCTGGAATTAGCAAACTAATGTGCTGGGGTTGGGAAAACATATATGTACCCATACTAGAATCTGTCAAAGAAAGCGGTACTCACATATAACAGTCATTCCATCTGTAATCCATACAGTCAAAAGACTGAAAGTATTCCAGTGAGGGAATTTTTTTATTTAAAAAGGCCAAGTTAGTTTATCTGGCGTTCAATATACTAGATACAGTTAGGCCTGCGTTTCATACATCTGGAATTAGCAAACTAATGTGCTGGGGTTGGGAAAACATATATGTACCCATACTAGAATCTGTCAAAGAAAGCGGTACTCACATATAACAGTCATTCCATCTGTAATCCATACAGTCAAAAGACTGAAAGTATTCCAGTGAGGGAATTTTTTTATTTAAAAAGGCCAAGTTACTTTATCTGGCGTTCAATATACTAGATACAGTTAGGCCTGCGTTTCATACATCTGGAATTAGCAAACTAATGTGCTGGGGTTGGGAAAACATATATGTACCCATACTAGAATCTGTCAAAGAAAGCGGTACTCACATATAACAGTCATTCCATCTGTAATCCATACAGTCAAAAGACTGAAAGTATTCCAGTGAGGGAATTTTTTTATTTAAAAAGGCCAAGTTAGTTTATCTGGCGTTCAATATACTAGATACAGTTAGGCTCATGCGTTTCATACATCTGGAATTAGCAAACTAATGTGCTGGGGTTGGGAAAACATATATGTACCCATACTAGAATCTGTCAAAGAAAGCGGTACTCACATATAACAGTCATTCCATCTGTAATCCATACAGTCAAAAGACTGAAAGTATTCCAGTGAGGGAATTTTTTTATTTAAAAAGGCCAAGTTAGTTTATCTGGCGCTCAATATACTAGATACAGTTAGGCCTATGTTTCATACATCTGGAATTAGCAAACTAATGTGCTGGGGTTGGGAAAACATATATGTACCCATACTAGAATCTGTCAAAGAAAGCGGTACTCACATATAACAGTCATTCCATCTGTAATCCATACAGTCAAAAGACTGAAAGTATTCCAGTGAGGGAATTTTTTTATTTAAAAAGGCCAAGTTAGTTTATCTGGCGTTCAATATACTAGATACAGTTAGGCCTGCGTTTCATACATCTGGAATTAGCAAACTAATGTGCTGGGGTTGGGAAAACATATATGTACCCATACTAGAATCTGTCAAAGAAAGCGGTACTCACATATAACAGTCATTCCATCTGTAATCCATACAGTCAAAAGACTGAAAGTATTCCAGTGAGGGAATTTTTTTATTTAAAAAGGCCAAGTTAGTTTATCTGGCGTTCAATATACTAGATACAGTTAGGCCTGCATGTTTCATACATCTGGAATTAGCAAACTAATGTGCTGGGGTTGGGAAAACATATATGTACCCATACTAGAATCTGTCAAAGAAAGCGGTACTCACATATAACAGTCATTCCATCTGTAATCCATACAGTCAAAAGACTGAAAGTATTCCAGTGAGGGAATTTTTTTATTTAAAAAGGCCAAGTTAGTTTATCTGGCGTTCAATATACTAGATACAGTTAGGCCTGCGTTTCATACATCTGGAATTAGCAAACTAATGTGCTGGGGTTGGGAAAACATATATGTACCCATACTAGAATCTGTCAAAGAAAGCGGTACTCACATATAACAGTCATTCCATCTGTAATCCATACAGTCAAAAGACTGAAAGTATTCCAGTGAGGGAATTTTTTTATTTAAAAAGGCCAAGTTAGTTTATCTGGCGCTCAATATACTAGATACAGTTAGGCCATGCGTTTCATACATCTGGAATTAGCAAACTAATGTGCTGGGGTTGGGAAAACATATATGTACCCATACTAGAATCTGTCAAAGAAAGCGGTACTCACATATAACAGTCATTCCATCTGTAATCCATACAGTCAAAAGACTGAAAGTATTCCAGTGAGGGAATTTTTTTATTTAAAAAAGGCCAAGTTAGTTTATCTGGCGTTCAATATACTAGATACAGTTAGGCCTGCGTTTCATACATCTGGAATTAGCAAACTAATGTGCTGGGGTTGGGAAAACATATATGTACCCATACTAGAATCTGTCAAAGAAAGCGGTACTCACATATAACAGTCATTCCATCTGTAATCCATACAGTCAAAAGACTGAAAGTATTCCAGTGAGGGAATTTTTTTATTTAAAAAGGCCAAGTTAGTTTATCTGGCGTTCAATATACTAGATACAGTTAGGCCTGCGTTTCATACATCTGGAATTAGCAAACTAATGTGCTGGGGTTGGGAAAACATATATGTACCCATACTAGAATCTGTCAAAGAAAGCGGTACTCACATATAACAGTCATTCCATCTGTAATCCATACAGTCAAAAGACTGAAAGTATTCCAGTGAGGGAATTTTTTTATTTAAAAAGGCCAAGTTAGTTTATCTGGCGTTCAATATACTAGATACAGTTAGGCCTGCGTTTCATACATCTGGAATTAGCAAACTAATGTGCTGGGGTTGGGAAAACATATATGTACCCATACTAGAATCTGTCAAAGAAAGCGGTACTCACATATAACAGTCATTCCATCTGTAATCCATACAGTCAAAAGACTGAAAGTATTCCAGTGAGGGGATTTTGCTTATAAAAATAATATATTTCATTGTGGTGCGAGTTGAATCGCAACAATGAAGAAAAATACTATTAAGGGACGAGGACGCGGTCGTGGTGGTGTCCGTGGAGCCTCTGTTGCTGGTAGAGGACGTGGCCGTTCGGCCCCAGGCGCACACAGTAGGGAACGAACTCCCTCAACTAGCCGGCAGAATGTACCGCAATATCTCGTGGGGCCCAATGCCGCTCTTAGGATGGTAAGGCCTGAGCAGGTACAGGCATTAATCGATTGGGTGGCCGACAGTGCTTCCAGCACGTTCACCACATGGTCTTCCACCCAGTCTTCTGCGGAAAGCGCACAGGTGGCACCTGAAAACCAAGCCCATCAGTCTGTCACATCACCCCCAAGCATATCAGGGAAACGGTCTGAGCCACAAGTTATGCAGCAGTCTCTTCTTCTGTTTGAAGACTCTGCTTCCAGGGTTTCCCAGGGGCGTCCACCTAGCCCTTCCCCAGTGGAGGAAGACATACCATGCACTGACGCACAACCACTTATGTCTCCAGATGAAGAGGACATGGGAATACCACCACAGCAGAGTCACCGACTCTCTGATGATGACGAAACACAGGTGCCCACTGCCGCGTCTTTTGCAGTGTGCAGACTGAACAGGAGGAGGTCAGGGAGGGAGACTGGGTGGAAGACGATGCAGAGGACGATGAGGTCTTAGACCCCACATGGACTGAAGGTCGTGGCGATGACTTTCACAGTTCAGAGGAAGAGGTAGTGGTGAGACCGAGACAACAGCGAAGCCAAAGAGGGAGCAGGGGGCCAAAGCAGACGAGCCGCGCCCCCAGAGTTCGCTCTGCTACTGGACATCGCCAACAGGGACCCAGCCCCACAAAGGCAGCTTCAAAGAGTTCCCTGGCATGGCACTTCTTTAAACAATGTCCTACCGACAAGACCCGAGTGACTTGCACGCTCTGCCATCAGAGCCTGAGGCGAGGCATTAACGCTCTGAACCTCAGCACAACCTGCATGACCAGGCATCTACATGCAAAGCATGAACTGCAGTGGGGTACACACCTTAAAAACCAGGCACTCGCTGAGGCTCCCCTGCTCCCTCTACCGCTGCTGCCTCGGCTTCCGCCTCGAGAGGAATGTTGCCACCTGCCGAGCAGCAAACAGAGGATGTGCCACCGACACCACCACCACCGCCACCGTCAACTAGCGTCTCCACTATATCACACAGCAGCGTTCAGCTCTCAATATCTCAAACCTTAGAGAGGAAGCGCAAATTCCCCGAGTCACCCTCGAGCCCTTGGCCTGAACGCCAGCATTTCTAAACTGCTGGCCTTTGAAATGCTGTCATTCCGGCTGGTGGACACAGACAGCTTCAAACAGCTGATGGCCATGGCTGTCCCGCAGTATGTGGTTCCCAGCCGCCACTACTTCTCCAAGACAGCCGTGCCTTCCCTGCACATGCAAGTGTCCGATAAAAATCAAGTGTGCACTGCGCAACGCCATTTGTGGCAAGGTCCACCTAACCACAGATACGTGGACCAGTAAGCACGGCCAGGGACGCTATATCTCACTAACTGCACACTGGATGAATGTAGTGGCGGCTGGGCCCCCGGCGGACAGTTCCTTGGCGCACGTCCTTCCGCCCCTAGGATCGCAGGGCATCATTCTCTGCCTCCTGTAGCCTCCTCCTCCTACTCGGCTTCCTCCTCCACTGCTTCCACCAGCTCATCCGGTCAGCCACACACCTTCACCACCAACTTCAGCACAGCCCGGGTAAACGTCAGCAGGCCATTCTGAAACTCATATGTTTGGGGACAGGCCCCACAGCGCAAAGGAGTTGTGGCGGGGTATTGAACAACAGACCGACGAGTGGTTTCTGCCGGTGGGCCTCAAGCCAGGCCTGGTGGTATGCGATAATGGGCGAAATCTCGTGGCAGCTCTGGGACTAGCCGGTTTGACGCACATCCCTTGCCTGGCGCATGTGCTGAACTTGGTGGTGCAGAGGTTCATTCACCACTACCCCAACATGTCAGAGCTGCTGCATAAAGTGCGGGCCGTCTGTGCGCGTCCGCCGCTCACATCCTGCCGCTGCTCGCCTGTCTGCGCTACAGCGGAACTTCGGCCTTCCCGCCACCGCCTCATATGCGACGTGCCCACCCGGTGGAACTCCACCTTGCACATGCTGGAGAGACTGTGCGAGCAGCAGCAGGCCATAGTGGAGTTTCAGCTGCAGCACGCTCGCGTCAGTCGTACTGCCGAACAGCACCACTTCACCACCAATGATTGGGCCTCCATGCGAGACCTGTGTGCCCTGCTGCGCTGTTTCGAGTACTCCACCAACATGGCCAGTGGCGATGACACTGTTATCAGCGTTACAATACCACTTCTATGTCTCCTTGAGAAAACACTTAGGGCAATGATGTTAGAGGAGGTGGCCCAGGTGGAGGAGGAGGAGGAGGATGAGGGCTCGCTTTCTAACACTTTCGGGCCAGTCTGTTCGAAGTGGCTCAGAGGGAGGTTTGTTTAAGCAGCAGAGGACAGGTTCACAAGTCGCCAGCCAAGGCACTGTACTGGAGGACGAGGAGGATGAGGAGGAGGAGGTGGAGGGGGACGAGGATGACGCAAGTTCACAGCGGGGTGGCAGCCCAGGCCCATCACTGGTGCGTGGCTGGGGGATACGGTGGACGATGACGATACGCCTCCCACAGAGGACAGCTTGTCCTTACCCATGGGTAGCCTGGCCCACATGAGCGAATATATGCTCCAATGCCTGCGCAACGACAGCAGAGTTGCCCACGTTTTAACGTGTGCAGACTACTGGGTGGCCACCCTGCTGGATCCCCGGTATAAAGACAATGTGCCCACTTTAATTCCTGAACTGGAGCGCGACCGCAAGATGCGCGAGTACAAGCGCACGCTGATAGAGGCGCTCTTGAGAGCATTCCCACATGTCACAGGGGAACAGGTGGAAGGTGAAGGCAGAGGAGTGGCAAGAGGTCGCCAACGCAGCTGTGTCACGGCCAGCTCATCTGAGGGCAGGGTTAGCATGGCAGAAATGTGGAAAGGTTTTGTCTCCACGCCACAGCTATCTGCACCGACACCTGATACGGAACGTGTTAGCAGGAGGCAGCATTTCACTAACATGGTTGAACAGTATGTCTGCACACTCCTCCACATCCTGACGGATGGTTCGGCCCCATTCAACTACTGGGTTTCGAAATTGTCCACGTGGCCAGAGTTAGCATGTTATGCCTTGGAGGTGCTTTCCTGCCCGGCGGCCAGCGCTTTATCTGAACGCGTATTCAGCACGGCAGGGGGCGTCATTACTGACAAGCGCAGCCGCCTGTCCACAGCCAACGTGGACAAGCTGACCTTCATAAAGATGAACCAGGCATGGATCCCACAGGACCTGTCCTCCCTTGTGCAGAGTAGTCCTTATTAACTGCCTAAAACATGTCTTGTTGTGCTACGGGCCACTTCTTTATTTGATACAAATTTTATGAAACCCACAGTTGAATGAAACTCTTCTCTGTCTGGGCGCCGGGCCTAACCAGATGAAAGTGGCCGGTTAAACTAACGGGTGACATGAAGCCATAACCTCTGCCATGCTACCTCTGTCTTCTGTCTGGGTGCTGAGGCCTAAGTCAAATAAAGCGGTCTTCTGCTGTGCTGGGGGATATGAAGCTAATCTCTGACCTCTCTCCTCTGTCTGGGTCCAAAGGCCTAAATCACTGAAAGAGGCCTTCTCCTGTGGTGTGTGATATGATGCCAGAATATGTGCTGTGGGGCCTCTCTCCTCTTCCTGGGTGCAGGGGTCAAATAAACTAAATTGTGGCCTACTCCTGTGGTGGTTGATATGATGCCTGATTCTCTGATGTGGAACCTCTCTCCTCTGTTTGGGTGAAGGGGTCAAAGTAACTAAATGGTGGCTTCTCCTGTGGTGGCTGATATGATGCCAGAATATGTGCTGTGGGGCCTCTCTCCTCTTCCTGGGTGCAGGGGTCAAAGTAACTCAATGGTGGCTTCTCCTGTGGTGGCTGATATGATGCCAGAATATGTGCTGTGGTGCCTCTCTCCTCTTCCTGGGTGCAGGGGTCAAAGTAACTCAATGGTGGCTTCTCCTGTGGTGGCTGATATGATGCCAGAATATGTGCTGTGGTGCCTCTCTCCTCTTCCTGGGTGCGGGGTCAAAGTAACTCAATGGTGGCTTCTCCTGTGGTGGCTGATATGATGCCAGAATATGTGCTGTGGTGCCTCTCTCCTCTTCCTGGGTGCAGGGGTCAAAGTAACTCAATGGTGGCTTCTCCTGTGGTGGCTGATATGATGCCAGAATATGTGCTGTGGGGCCTCTCTCCTCTTCCTGGGTGCAGGGGTCAAAGTAACTCAATGGTGGCTTCTCCTGTGGTGGCTGATATGATGCCAGAATATGTGCTGTGGTGCCTCTCTCCTCTTCCTGGGTGCAGGGGTCAAAGTAACTCAATGGTGGCTTCTCCTGTGGTGGCTGATATGATGCCAGAATATGTGCTGTGGGGCCTCTCTCCTCTTCCTGGGTGCAGGGTCAAAGTAACTCAATGGTGGCTTCTCCTGTGGTGGTTAGTATGATGCCAGAATATGTGCTGTGGGGCCTCTCCTCTTCCTGGGTGCAGGGGTCAAAGTAACTCAATGGTGGCTTCTCCTGTGGTGGCTGATATGATGCCAGAATATGTGCTGTGGTGCCTCTCCTCTTCCTGGGTGCAGGGGTCAAAGTAACTCAATGGTGGCTTCTCCTGTGGTGGCTGATATGATGCCAGAATATGTGCTGTGGTGCCTCTCTCCTCTTCCTGGGTGCGGGGTCAAAGTAACTCAATGGTGGCTTCTCCTGTGGTGGCTGATATGATGCCAGAATATGTGCTGTGGGGCCTCTCTCCTCTTCCTGGGTGCGGGGGTCAAAGTAACTCAATGGTGGCTTCTCCTGTGGTGGCTGATATGATGCCAGAATATGTTCTGTGGGGCCTCTCTCCTCTTCCTGGGTGCAGGGGTCAAAGTAACTCAATGGTGGCTTCTCCTGTGGTGGCTGATATGATGCCAGAATATGTGCTGTGGTGCCTCTCTCCTCTTCCTGGGTGCAGGGGTCAAAGTAACTAAATGGTGGCTTCTCCTGTGGTGGTTGATATGATGCCTGATTCTCTGCTGTGAAACCTCTCTCCTCCATCTGGGTGTAGGCGTCAAAGTCTTTCAAAGTCGCTTCTCCTGTGCTGATTGATATAAAGCTGATGGTTGTGCCATCTGACATGGTTGCCAGGGTCTGATTCAATGGGGGCCTACTCCTGTGGTGGGTGATCTAAATGCCTGATTCTCTGCTGTGAAACCTCTCTCCTCCGTCTGGGTGTAGGGGTCAAAGTCTTTCAAAGTCGCCTCTCCTGTGCTGATTGATATGAAGCTGATGGTTGTGCCATCTGACATGGCTGCCGGGGTCCCATTAAATTGTGGCCTACTCCTGTGGTGGTTGATATGATGCCTGATTCTCTGATGTGGAACCTCTCCTCTGTTTGGGTGAAGGGGTCAAAGTAACTAAATGGTGGCTTCTCCTGTGGTGGCTGATATGATGCCAGAATATGTGCTGTGGGGCCTCTCTCCTCTTCCTGGGTGCAGGGGTCAAAGTAACTCAATGGTGGCTTCTCCTGTGGTGGTTAGTATGATGCCAGAATATGTGCTGTGGGGCCTCTCTCCTCTTCCTGGGTGCAGGGGTCAAAGTAACTCAATGGTGGCTTCTCCTGTGGTGGCTGATATGATGCCAGAATATGTGCTGTGGTGCCTCTCTCCTCTTCCTGGGTGCGGGGGTCAAAGTAACTCAATGGTGGCTTCTCCTGTGGTGGCTGATATGATGCCAGAATATGTGCTGTGGGGCCTCTCTCCTCTTCCTGGGTGCAGGGGTCAAAGTAACTCAATGGTGGCTTCTCCTTTGGTGGTTAGTATGATGCCAGAATATGTGCTGTGGGGCCTCTCTCCTCTTCCTGGGTGCAGGGGTCAAAGTAACTCAATGGTGGCTTCTCCTGTGGTGGCTGATATGATGCCAGAATATGTGCTGTGGTGCCTCTCTCCTCTTCCTGGGTGCGGGGTCAAAGTAACTCAATGGTGGCTTCTCCTGTGGTGGCTGATATGATGCCAGAATATGTGCTGTGGGGCCTCTCTCCTCTTCCTGGGTGCAGGGTCAAAGTAACTCAATGGTGGCTTCTCCTGTGGTGGTTAGTATGATGCCAGAATATGTGCTGTGGGGCCTCTCTCCTCTTCCTGGGTGCAGGGTCAAAGTAACTCAATGGTGGCTTCTCCTGTGGTGGCTGATATGATGCCAGAATATGTGCTGTGGTGCCTCTCTCCTCTTCCTGGGTGCAGGGGTCAAAGTAACTAAATGGTGGCTTCTCCTGTGGTGGTTGATATGATGCCTGATTCTCTGCTGTGAAACCTCTCTCCTCCATCTGGGTGTAGGGGTCAAAGTCTTTCAAAGTCGCCTTCTCCTGTGCTGATTGATATGAAGCTGATGGTTGTGCCATCTGACATGGTTGCCGGGGTCCCATTAAATTGTGGCCTACTCCTGTGGTGGTTGATATGATGCCTGATTCTCTGATGTGGAACCTCTCTCCTCTGTTTTGGTGAAGGGGTCAAAGTAACTAAATGGTGGCTTCTCCTGTGGTGGCTGATATGATGCCAGAATATGTGCTGTGGGGCCTCTCTCCTCTTCCTGGGTGCAGGGGTCAAAGTAACTCAATGGTGGCTTCTCCTGTGGTGGTTAGTATGATGCCAGAATATGTGCTGTGGGGCCTCTCTCCTCTTCCTGGGTGCAGGGGTCAAAGTAACTCAATGGTGGCTTCTCCTGTGGTGGCTGATATGATGCCAGAATATGTGCTGTGGTGCCTCTCTCCTCTTCCTGGGTGCGGGGGTCAAAGTAACTCAATGGTGGCTTCTCCTGTGGTGGCTGATATGATGCCAGAATATGTGCTGTGGGGCCTCTCTCCTCTTCCTGGGTGCAGGGGTCAAAGTAACTCAATGGTGGCTTCTCCTGTGGTGGTTGATATGATGCCTGATTCTCTGCTGTGAAACCTCTCTCCTCCATCTGGGTGTAGGGGTCAAAGTCTTTCAAAGTCGCCTTCTCCTGTGCTGATTGATATAAAGCTGATGGTTGTGCCATCTGACATGGTTGCCAGGGTCTGATTCAATGGGGGCCTACTCCTGTGGTGGGTGATCTAAATGCCTGATTCTCTGCTGTGAAACCTCTCTCCTCCGTCTGGGTGTAGGGGTCAAAGTCTTTCAAAGTCGCCTTCTCCTGTGCTGATTGATATGAAGCTGATGGTTGTGCCATCTGACATGGTTGCCGGGGTCCCATTAAATTGGGGCCTACTCCTGTGGTGGGTGATCTAAATGCCTGATTCTCTGCTTTGAAACCTCTCCTCCGTCCGGGTGTAGGGTCAAAGTCTGTCAAAGTCGCCTTCTCCTGTGCTGATTGATATAAAGCTTATGCTTGTGCCATCTGACATGGTTGCCGGGGTCTGATTCAATGGTGGCCTACTCCTGTGGTGGGTGATCTAAATGCCTGATTCTCTGCTGTGTAACCTCTCTCCTCCGTCTGGGTGTAGGGGTCAAAGTAACTAAATGGTGGCCTACTCCTGTGGTGGGTGATATGATGCCTGGTTCTCTGCTGTGGGACCTCTCTCCTTTGTCTGGGTGCTGTGGTCAAAATAATAGTAAGTGACCTTCTCCATTGGTGGGTGACTTGAAGCCTGATTCTGTGCTATGAGACCTCACTCCAATTAATATTGTTTAATTTTTATTTATTTTATGTTAACTCATCATTTCCCTATCTACATTTGTTTGCAGGGGATTTAACTACATTTTGCTGCCTTTTGCAGCCCTCTAGCCCTTTCCGGGTGTGTTTTACAGCCTTTTTAGTGCCCAAAAGTTCGGGTCCCCATTGACTTCTATGGGGTTCGGGTTCGAAAGTTCGGCCGAACTCGTCGAACCCGAACATCCAGGTGTTCGCTCAACTCTACATATCGGCGGCGACTTTCCACTTCACATTCTAGGTTCCAGGTGCAGGATATCTAATTAGAAGAGGTTGGACCCTGTGCTGTATAAAATATATTGCCAGACATGTATACTAGACACAGTTCCAGTTAATGGATATAATAAATACATAAAAATCATGTAATAGATATATAGAAATCATGTTATGATTAAATTCATTAAAAAATTTGTCAAAAGGCTTCATTATTCAGCAGAGTAAATCTTGAGTGGGGGAAATAATGTCAGTGATTACTAAGGAAGTGGGACAACAAGGAAAGAAAAATGACAGGTAAGTTATAGCAAAACCACCATGTTATATATCAACAACAAATTACACCATGGACCAACAAACAATTATATATCAAACAACATGAGTAATCTGTTAAAAACTAGTCTCACCTGGTGGTCAGCATGATCCTGGTCATAGAAGCATATAGGGAACCTATAGGAATGGAGCACAACTATTATTATCATTTAACCCTAATGGGGCCATAGACTTCAGAGTGTAGATTCACCGTGTTTCACTTTGGGCAAGCAGTCTCTTCCAGTTACCCCCTCTTGGAGATATCCTTACATGATCAATCCCATGAAAGCGCAATCCAGAACTATCGCAGCCATGTGTTAACTTGAAGTGTTTAGGCAGAGTTGTTAATAATTCAAGATTTTCGGCAATATCTTACCAATTTCAGCTCTTCTATTGCTAAATGTTGTGATAAACCTGATATCATCTGAGGTGTTTGTTCTCATTTAGATTTTTAGAAGATCAGAATGTCAGGAACATCGAACCCATCTGTATGCATTTTCAACAGATCTCACGGTGTAGTTCCTTTCATAGAACCTTCTACGCAAGTCCTCTGCCTGTATCTCAAATGTCCAATCAGTAGAACATATTCTTCTTGCCCTTATATACTGACCCACAGGTTTACTGTCAAAAGGTTTTCTAGGGTGTAAGGACTTTGCTGAGAGTACAGTGTTAACTGAGGTTGGTTTCCTATATAGATCTGTTCCTATTCTCTCCTCTGTGTCCACCCTGAGTTTAATATCCAGAAACTCCACCTCGGTTCTGCTGGTGGTAAAGGTAAGTTGGATGTTTCTATCATTGTTGTTAAGTTGACTTCAATGGGGTTCAGGTTCAGGGTGAAGTTCGGGTCGAGGTCGGATCCCGAACCCGAACATTTTCGGGAAGTTCGGCTGAACTTCGCGAACCCGAACATCCAGGTGTTCGCTCAACTCTATTGCTAAGTTCGCCATTAGATCCTTGATGGAGTAATGGAGAGGATCCTACACGAAGAGGGCGTGATGACGTGAACGTTCACGTTGCGCTCTCCTCCCCCACTTTCCCTTCCTCCCTCCATGTCTCCCGTGCAGCGTCTGGAGCGCGAAGTTTGACTTGAAAGCCTGCTGAAAGCCGAAAGTCTGCCTCCCTGCCTCCCTGAAACTGACGGCCTTCTTGGACTGCTCCCACCTTCTGTTTGCTGACCTCCGCTCGCTGCTCTTGGCCTCCGTCTCTCCCTCTCCTCCTTGTGTGTGGTCCGGCGTCTTCCCTCATCCATCGTGGCTTTGTTTGGGTCTCCCCCGGTCTTCCCGTCCGCCTTCTCTGTTCCCTTGTGTTGCTCTCTGGCTGGGTCTGCCGTTCCTCTTTGCTGGAGCGGTGCTGTGTTCGGCTTCTTCTGATCTCCTGCTGCCGAATCAGGCTGGTTGCCTTCGTCTGTCCTGGTCTACTCCTGTTTGGAATTGTGCCTGTCAAGTGAGGACCACTGTGGCTGGGCATCCGTCTGACACGTGAGAAAATCTAAACTTAAACTTAAAGACTGTGTATGCTGGTATTGATTCTGCTTGCACTTACCTGGGTGCCCTGCGCTCTGTGTGGTGCTCCACAGGAGTTGGCTATTTGGACTTTGCTTATTGGATATTGAAGTACAGAGAAAGAGGAAAAAAAAAAAGTGAGAAGGAAAGAAAATTAAGAAAAAAAAAAAAGAGAGAGGGGGTGAGATAATAATAATTAAAAGTCCAATCATCAAAGTAAAAGTGATAAAGAAGAAAAGGGGGGGGGGGGGAATTCTTGAAAGGGAAGAGGAAAAAAGAAGAAAAACAAAAAACCCCAAAAAACTCCAAAAAAAAAAAAAACTCCAAAAAAAAAAAAAAGCTTTTGGGAAGTAAAAGGAGGGGCTTTAAGGAAAAATAGAGGGAGGTAGAGAGGCAATGGGGGAAGAAAGGAGTTGAAAAAAAAAATATACGAATATCAAAGCAAATATCCTAAAAAAAAAAAAAAAAAGAGGCTTTAAACAGAAATGGCCCCCAAGCGGCGCTCAATTGACTCTTCTGGAATTAAGCCGGGGTCTAAGACCTTAGAGAGTAAAATCGATAAATATTTGAAATCTCCCTCTTTAAGTGAAAAGGACCTACCTAAAGGGAAACTGTATGTTAACCCAAAGAAAACTGTTAAAATTCCTCAATCCGAAGAACCGTCGGAGGACGAGTCACTAGAGGTGGGCCAGGAAGGAGGGGAGGAAAGTCTGCTGGCGCCAACAGAGACCGAACATGACCCCTTAGCTCTGGGAAAAATCCTGTGTGCTGTCAAAGATAACGGTATTTTAATGCAGGGGATGTCCGTCCAGCTGGGGACTATGCAAAGCGATATATCTTTAATAAGAGACGAGCTGACTAAAATCTGTGATCGAGTTCTCAACGTGGAAAAAATGGTTGACTCCTTGCAAACAGATACTGTCATGTTAAAAACCAAGACGGCGTTTTTGGCCTCAGAAAACTCCTCTTTACAAAATAAGCTGGAGGATCTGGAAAACAGATCTAGGCGCTATAACATCCGTATAGTGGGATTTCCAGAAGGAGTTGAAGGCTGGCAGTTAGTGGAGCAACTTAAAGAGTTGATTGTGGGAAATTTGGGCAGTGAATATTTTTCGTCTATGTTTCAAATAGAAAGAGCCCACCGGATCCCAGGGGGAAAACCTATTCCAGGGAGGCAGCCGTGAGTAATCTTAATAAAGCTGCTATTGTCGATGGATAGAGACATGATACTGAGAAGAGCAAGAGAATGCTCACCTATTGACTACCAGGGTACAAAATTGTTATTCTTCCCTGATTTTGCGCGGCAGACTCAAGAGAAAAGAAGAAGCTTTATTGAGATTAAGAAATGCTTGGCGTCTAAGGATATTAAATATTCTCTACAGTACCCAGCGAAATTGAGAGTGATTTATAACGGGACTACCCAATTTTTTGAAAAACCGCAACAAGTGCTGGACTGGATGGAACAACTGGGCATATGAAATATCGTCTCGAAAGGAAATGAATTGAAATAAATTAGCAGGGGAGCTGGGGGGGGGATGGGATGAGTGGGGGGGGGGGAGAATGGCCGGAAGATAGAGGTTTGCCGACTAGATCGGGCGGACCAATAGAGGGGGAGAGAGGGGATGGGTACTGCCCGGCAGGGAAGGAGTGTGGGGTTTTTTTTTTTACCTTTTTTCTTTTTTCTTGTTTGTTCCCTTTCCGTTTATAATTGATGTCTGGTAGAACTGTTAGAATTGTCTCTTGGAATGTTAGAGGGTCTTGGGGAAAAGGTTAAGAGACAGGCTATTATGGATGCATTAAAGAGATATCTTCCTGCTATTATTTGTATAGTGGAAACCCATCTTACCGATGAGTCTGTGACCCGTTTGATGACGGGATGGCATTCTTTTTCCCTATTAGAATCCTATATAGATGACCAGGGTAGATTTATTTTTTTGTATGGTAGGCTTTATCGTCATAGTTACACTCTCGCTTTATTTTATATTTCTCCGCCGTTTTCTGTGTATCCACTTACCCAACTGTTGCGCTTTTTAGAAAAGAGACCAGAGAGTCGGCTAGTGCTGATGGGAGACTTTAATGCTGTTATGGATCCTGAAAAGGAGAATTGGGAAGTAATATCCGCAGTTCTCTATTGCCTCAGTTCTGCTCGGAGGTTGGTTTAGTGGATATATGGAAATATCTTGGCGGAGGAAAGAGAGTGTACTCTTGTGTTAGCAGAGGGGGTAGAGCAATGTCTAGGATTGATTTAGCGCTTACTAATGAGAGAAATTTAAATAACATTAGGAGGATACGTTATGGAGTAAGAACAGTTTCAGATCACTCACCCGTTTCTATTGAGGTTTGTATTGGGGAGGATAAAGATAATAGAGGCCTAGGCTTTAGGCTGAATCCATACTGGCTTACCATTATGGATAATTATCAGTCCATCAAAACACATGTATCCTCTTTTTGGGAAGTGAATCTCCCCTCTGCTAGAATCAATTCAGTTTGGGACGCTTTGAAAGCATATTTGAGGGGGGTTCTTATAAGTGATATTGCGGCTGTGAGGAGAACATTTAGGAAAAAAGAGGAGGAATTGGTTAAGATAGTAGCATCCACAACTGAGCGTTTTATTGCTCAACCTAGTGAAGACAATAAAGAAGAGATGCACAAGGCTAGTTGCTCTCTGAAGGACTTTGTCATGGAGAAAGAAAATCATAGACAGTTTTTTAAAGGACAAAAGTATTTTTCAGAGTCCGGACGTCCTGGTAGGCTCCTAGCCAGAATAATTACACAACAGGATAAGAAAAAGATAGTTATTACTTCGATCCGTAATTTAGACGGAGTAATTATATCAGACCCAGAGGAAATCAGAGATATCTTTTTGCAATATTTCTCTCAGATTTATAGAGCTTCTCCTGGTTTGCCATCTGACCTGGCGAGGCAGTTCCTGGAGAAAATCCCTCTCCCAATGATAACGGAAGCCCCAAAATTTTTTTTGGAAAGAGAACTGTCTCTTTTGGAGATCCAGGAGGCTTTGGACTCTATTTCTGGGAACTCATCTCCAGGGTTAGATGGTCTTCCATATGAATTTTATCGCAAGTATAGGGATGTTATTCTCCCTCATCTATTGGAGGTGTTTTCTGAAGCCCTACAGGGAGGGGGCCTACCACAGTCCATGATGGAAGCTTTGATAGTCCTAATTCCTAAAAAAGATAAAGATCCATTTGATTTGAGTTCATACAGACCTATTTCTTTATTAAATTCGGATATTAAGATACTATCAAAAATTCTGGCTAGGAGGCTCTCTGGGGTTATGTCCTCCGTTATCCATCCAGATCAAAATGGCTTTATGCCAAAAAGGGGCACCCACCATAATCTTGACAGGTTCTACACTAACATTCAATCTCCCGGGAGTGGCGCCCGCTCTATTCTGTTGTTGGATGCCACTAAGGCGTTTGACAGAGTCGAGTGGGGGTTCCTCTGGGAGGTGATGAAGAAGACGGGCTTTGGCCCTAAGTTTATGGCGATGGTGCAGTTGCTATATAAATGTCCAGTAGCTAGGATTAGGATAAATGACATACTGACAGAGAGCTTTGTACTGGAAAGAGGTACACGCCAAGGATGTCCCCTCTCCCCTCTTATATTTAATATCTATATTGAACCCCTTGCAGCTAGCATTAGGCAGGACTTGAAAGTGGACGGTTTTGGTGTAATGGGGATGCAGGATCGAATATCTCTTTATGCAGATGATATCTTGTTTTGTATCTAGCAAACAGAAACTACACTCCCTCGAATAATGGAATTGGATAATCTGTTTTCTGTCACTTCTGGACTTGAGGTTAACTGGGAAAAAACTGCTCTTCTCCCTGTAGATGAATTGCGAGGATTGAGGGAAAACTCCATTATTAATCGGTTAATGATTTCTGATTCAATAAAATATCTGGGGATAACAGTTACTGCCAAAATTCAAGATTATTTACAACTTAATTTGCTTCCCTTATTGTTAAAAGTGAGATCTAAAATTAAGGTATGGCAAAAAATTCTGCCCGCAAGATCAGACAGAATCTCATTAATAAAAATGTTGGTACTTCCCCAGGTTTTGTATGTTCTTCGCAATTCGCCTGTATGGATTGAAGATAAGTACTTTAGGCTGATAGAACGGATGCTCAACGATCTGCTATGGGGGAGAAAGCGGGTGAGATTAAAGGTGTTATATTTTTCTATGCCCTACAATCGGGGAGGTCTTAACCTCCCCTATTTTAGGGGTTATTATATGGCCTCTCAACTCAGTTTTTTTTATGACTATTCTTTCTCCAGGACAGAGATCCTGGTCTGTTTTATTGTCTGAGGTGGGTTCCCCCGGACTGGGAGAATATAGGTGATGGTTTAAGATTGGTTTCTCACAACTTCAACCATATTGTTGTTCAGTTTAATATTATACACAAAATATATCTTACACCTTTGTGGCTCCATAGGAGAGGATTTAGAACCTCCTCTGACTGTCTTCGATGTGGGGACCCCGGGGCAGATCATTTTCATCTGTTCTGGGACTGTCCGATAGTGAATAAGTATTGGAGAATGGTTCAAATAGTTTTGGTTCAGAGGCTTAGTGTTAATATTCCTCTATCCCCAAAGATATGGGTCCTTGGTGATTTATCGGAAGTTAACTGTCAACCCCCTAAGAGCCAATTGCTGACTAAAGTGATGTTTTTGGCTAGGCTTCTCATAGCCAGAGAATGGTGCTCCCCCTCTGTTCCAGAGTGCAACAATTGGCTATGCTTAGTCAAGAAGGTGAAAAGCTACGAAAAGGTGCTGTACAGCCAAAGAGGCTCCTATATTAAGTGGAGTATGATTTGGAAGGATTGGGATGATTAAGAGGTTTATCTTCTTTTTTTTTTTTTTTTCTCTCTTTTCTTCTTCTCTGCGGGGTTGGGGGAGGGGAGGGGGGGTATTGCGGGGTAGATGGGCATGATTTTGTAATGTTGTTTTTTTTATGGATTCTGTGTTCTATGATGTTCAAAATAAAAATTATATAATAAAAAAAAAAAAAAAACTCTATTGCTAAGTTGATTTATGAAGGATCCAAACTCTTCATTGGTGCCTTGCCAAATAATCAGCAAGTGATCAATATATCGCCCCCAATATTGCACCTCATGTGCCAGTGGTGTTACATCCGTTTGGAGGATCTCCCTTTCCCACAGCCCGAGGAAAAGGTTTGTGTATGTGGGCACACATGACGCCCCCATTACAGTTTCCTGGAGCTGTAGGAAGTGGAGACCCACAAATGAGAAAAAAATGTGAGTTAGAACATAATCAAGTAGTGTCAGTATAAACTATTGCTTTTTGAGGGCCATATTGGAGGTTTGAAGGAAGGAATTTGTCGCTCTCATCCCATGTTGATGCTTGATAGATGTGTAGAGCCTACATCACAGGTGCCCAATATCATGTCGGGTTCCAGTAGAAAGTCCTCTACTTTCCTCAGGACATCCGTGGTATCCTTTAAATTTGAGGGTAATTCTTCAACAAAAGGAAGTAAATGATATTCCACATATTTACAGATGACATTGTCTAAGCTATTGGTAATTACTTAGTAATCACCGACATTATTTCCCCCACTCAAGATTTACTCTGCTGAATAATGAAGATGGACGGCCTTTTGACGGATTTTTAATGAATTTAATCATGACATGATTTCTATATATCTATTACATGATTTCTATGTATTTATTACATCCATTAACTGGAACTGCGTCTATTATACATGTCTGGCAATATAT
This sequence comes from Bufotes viridis, assembly GCA_033119425.1. Taxonomy (NCBI): domain Eukaryota; kingdom Metazoa; phylum Chordata; class Amphibia; order Anura; family Bufonidae; genus Bufotes; species Bufotes viridis. The sequence continues at coordinate 63,276,737 of CM065597.1, forward strand.
TGTATTGATATTATATTTGCACTAAAAATTAGGCCCGTTACAATAGCGGGCGCTAGAACATTAGTTCTGAAACTTCTGACACTATTATGGTGGTCTATGGATGACACTGTTATGGGGGATCTGTGGATGACACTGTTATGGGGGATCTGTGGATGACACTGTTATGGGGGATCTGTGGATGGCACTGTTATGGGGGATCTGTGGATGGCACTGTTATGGGGGATCTGTGGATGACACTGTTATGGGGGATCTGTGGATGGCACTGTTATGGGGGATCTGTGGATGGCACTGTTCTGGGGGATCTGTGCATGACACTGTTATGGGGGGGATCTGTGGCGGAAACTGTTATGGGGGATCTGTGGATGGCACTGTTATAGGGAATCTGTGGCTGGCACTGTTATGGGGGATATCTGTGGATGACACTATTATGGAGGGGATATGTGGCTGACACTGTTATGGGGGGATCTGTGGCTGACACTGTTATGGAGGGATCTGTGGATGGCACTGTTATAGGGGATCTGTGGCTAACACTGTTATGAAGGGGATCTGTGGAGGGGACACTGTTATGGGGGATCTGCAGCTGACACTGTTATGGGGGATCTGTGGATGGCACTGTTATGGGGGATCTGTGGCTGACACTGTTATGGGGGGTCTGTGGCTGACACTGTTATGGGGAGTCTGTGGCTGACACGGTTATGGGGGATCTGTGGATGGCACTGTTATGGGGGTCTGTGGCTGACATTGCTATGGGGGTCTGTGGCTGACACTGTTATGGGGGGGTCTGTGGCTGACACTGTTATGGGAGAATCTGTAGATGACACAGAGCATCGTATGCTATGTTTCATCCAAAGATTCCCCCATAACAGTGTCGCTGTTAATTGTGAATGTAATGGCAGCGGAGCCCGGTGCACTTACTGTATTGCACCGGGCCCCGCTCAGGTAGAAATACTATGAATAACTGTACTAATAATAACAATTAGAGTTGAGCGAACACCTAGATGTTCGGGTTTGGGGCGTTTAGCCGAACTTTAAAAAAAAGGTCGGGTTCGGGACCCGAACTTGATCCGAACTTGGACCCGCACCCGAACCCCATTGAAGTCAATGGGGACCCGAACTTCACTTTATTAATTTCTGTTATAACATGTTACAACGGAAAATAATAGTATTAGCTTTTTCGGATCTGAGTTTTCACTATCGTGAAAACTCAGATCCGACAGTATATTCTAATACAGAGGCGTTCCCACAGTCATGGAGACGCTTCAAGTTAGAATATACTGAGATGTGTGTAAAGACTGGTCCCCTGCTGCCTGGCAGCATCTGATCTCTTACAGGGGGCTGTGATCCCCACAATTAACCCCTCAGGTGCTGCGGGGCCCGGTGTAATATAGTGAGTGCATCGGGCCCCACTGCCATTACAATAGGATGCCGCACATGTAGTGTGTGCCGAATGCTCTGTGCGCCGCACATGCGCACTTGAGTATTCAGCACACATGCACGCACGGGAAAGACACAGGGCTTTTATTAGTATAGACTAGAATATGTGATATTTTTAATGTGGTAGTATTAACCATTGAGCTGTTTTTATATTGATGTTTTTATCCATATTTCATTATAGCACGTGTCACTTTACTTATTCTTTACACCACTTATATTTTTACTTTTCATTTTGGTACAATATTCCTATGGCATGATTGCACTTCTGCACTTTCACTTTGGCACTGGCACTTTTCACTCTTGCACTCGGCACTTTTGTTTCACTTCAATTGGTATCAATGCTTTCAACTAGGGCTTGTTATATAAAAAGTTAATTTCACTAAATATTGTAAATGTCGGTATTTATAAATGTGGGATACAGCTCAGTGGTTTTTGAATATTACCATATATTACCATATAAGATAATTATGCCCTAGTGATTATTTTGTCAGACTATATAGATTGATATACCAGACATGTCTTAAGAAATTATGAAAGCAGATATTGATTACTGGCTGTTACAGTGGACCCCTAATGGCTTTTACATCATCCATGGATGGCCTTACATTGTTATACACATATAAGAAAACTTGCGTATGCTGGATGTAATTGTTGTAATACTGGCTCTGCTCATGTGATCTGTCATGTGATGAATGTTTGCCCATGTGATAGATCACATGTGCGATTTTGTGCTGTGGGGCCGGGCCACTCGTATTACCGCATCATCTCGATACTTCGGCCGCGACTAGTGTTAGTCATGGCCTGTCACATGCACAGATTGTGGTCCATCCCTTGGTCTGTTTAGTGGGGGGTTGGGGTGTATAGGAGAGGGCGATAGGCAAAGTGGGTGTGCCCTTTGAGGAAGCGCAGCAGCGAAACGATCGTCGGGTGGTAGACGCCAAGCTGGGTCAGTACTCATTGTCAGTTTGATATATGTATTGCTTACAGAGGTCTTGCCGGCTAGCTCCCAATGGTTGTATGAATGGGCGGTGAACACTGCTAATATGTATCCACATTTTGCTACTCTATTTATGATTAATGTACTGTTAGCATTTAATTTGGATTAAATACTAGTCCCTTGTACCTGGAGTGTTTGTTTGCATCATACTCCTGCTTTCCCATTTCTTCTGCTATGAGTATTTTTTATTTATGATATTATCATTGTTTTTTAAGTGATTTTTGCAATAAATTATGAATTATTAATTTATCTTGCGTGGTTGCTATTGATTTGTATAGGTGTTGACATGTTGATCCCATGCAAGATGTGCATAGTGTTTGTAGCATTTTGGTGTTTAGCTAATTTTTCGTGTTTTATTACAGAAGAGCGTATTATGGATTTCAGATCATGTGATCAGACCTGGATGACCCAGGTAGAAGCAGTATTTTCTGGAAGCGTTGGAGGTGGCGATGATCCTGGTAAGTGAAGCAACAGGGAATTGAAAATAAGATTTAAAAACTTATTACACAAACGACTCAGAACATGGTGGAAAAAAGCCACCCTTGAACAATATGTGCTAAAAGCATTGATCCCTAGGGTCCTTAGGGTTCAGATTTTCACTTCTTATGGTAGGGAGGATGGTGATTTCTGCCTTAAGTGGGAAACTGCATGCAATGCATGTTCAAGCACCCTTATGCGGTTGATTATCGAATTGAATCTGAAAACTCTGGGTACATTGGAAAATGAAATTGAGGAAGTTGAGCGACAGCTGACTCAGAAATTGTCCCCGAGTGAATGGGATATGTATAAAGAAGAACTGGATTCATCCTTTCTGAATTGGGAAAATCAAGTTAAGGCGATTAAGACTAAGAAACTTTAGAGGGATCGCTCTGATTTTGTTAACAATAGGGTCTATCGGTGGAAGAACAGTGAGGCAAGAGGCCGGTCTAGATCAATGTCTATTTCCTCCATAACGTCTAGGAGTGAAGATGATTCAATAGGACCTCAGGGTATGAGAAGATATCCATGTCAATTTAATAAACGAAAAAATGGGGAGTCACAAATACCGGTAGGAAAGAAATGTCCGGACATGACTTCAGATACTCCGCAGGTAATCAATCTGTCAACACATGTACTTACCCAGGATCAGTTAAATATCCTGCGAAAGGGACTATCATTTTCACCGTCGAGTAATCAGGACCCTTTTTCTCTAGTGAAAGACGTGCACTTATTTGCTCGCAAACTGGTTTTAAAGAAGCTTTTTCATCAGAAGCAGGATCCCAGATTTCCCACATCAATGGAACAGGAGGCCTTATCCACACTTATGGAATTACTTGATGAACAAGAGGGCATAATTTCCATGGGTGAGTTTCCCAATAAATTACAACCTAAAGCTAAGAAATTTCCGCCTATTTAACTCTTTCCCAACATTTAGCTTTTTGTCCAACATGTATGCAGAGATTTGGAGAAAATCCCGGTAGGTGATGAATATGATAATTGTACCAGAGGGGAAAAAAGGGCCCTTAGGGAACTTAAATCTTGGCATAATGTTGTCATTAAAAGAGCTGACAAAGGGGGTAAAATTGTAATCTGGCCCCGTGTACTATACGAGAAGGGGCCTTGGAGACAACTTAATAACTGTAACTGCTACAGGAGGTTAATATTCAATCCCACAATGAAATATTTGGATAAATTAAAAATTCTTTTAAATCAGGGAGTAAGTGATGGGGTTATAACTAAACAGCAGATGATGTGTCTGTTAACTGAACATCCGGTGACTCCAACCATATATTTCCTGCCCAAGGTACATAAAAACATCAGGCAACCTCCGGAAAGATCCATTGTATCGGTAACCAATAACTTAAACGATGTCATCTGTAAATATGTGGAATATCATTTACATCCTTTTGTTGAAGAATTACCCTCATATTTAAAGGATACCACGAATGTCCTCAGGAAATTAGAGGACTTACAACCGGAACCTGACATGATATTGGGCACCTGTGACCTAGAGTCTCTCTACACATCTATCAAGCATCAAGATAGGATGAGAGTAGCAAATTTCTTCCTGCACACCTCCAATATGGCCTCCAAAAAGCATGAGTTTATAGTGTCACTACTTGATTATGTTCTAAAGGATTTAGAAATATAGCGGCTCACCTACCAACCAGGTGGAATAAGGTGCTCAACCCTGGATGCAACAGAATCCAAACAATCAAAAAATGAAAACATGAAAAATTGAGGGGCACACTTATATCTGAGATGGACAATTAAATGTACATTTATTAAAAGTTTTGATTAAAATAGCATAAAACAAATCCAAAACTATATATGGCGGTATGATCACTTGTACAGTGGAAATAAGTGAATAATTCACTAAAAACAAGACAAATAATCCACAAATAGTAATTCATCAACAGTGCATTGCATCTAGAGGAATATAACGGAGTATAAAAATAAAGTGCTAATAGTACCCTAGTGTTCACTGTGTAAACGTAAACATAATACTAAACACATTCTGTGAAAATTCATAAATGCATAAACCAAATAATATCCTGTGTCACCAAATATTCTACCGTCAAAAAATATAACAATATTGCCCAAATGCAATAATTAATTACTGACATTGACCCATAAGCTCATTTAAAAAAAATTGTTGAAAAAAACGCATTGGAAATCAAAGTCACTTGAATTGCCACCAAACAATAGTCTCTTGCGTGGAGGCACCTTAAGGCCTCTTTCACATGGGCGTCACGTTTGGCGTCCGGATCAGAGGCGGGTGCGTTGTGGGAAAATGCGCAATTTTTCTGCGTGAGTGCAAAGCGTTTTAATGCGTTTTGCACTCGCGTGGGAAAAATCGGCATGTTTGGTTCCCAGACCCGAACCCGTACTTCATCACTGAAGTCCGGTTTCGGGTTGAGTATTCTGTAAATTTTATTTTTTCCCCTTATAACATGGTTATAAGGGAAAATAATAGCATTCTCAATACAGAATACTTAGTAAAATGTGGATGGAGAGGTTAAAAATAAAAAAATTAACTTACCATATCCACTTGATCGCATAGTTCCGATCTCTTCTATCTTCTTCATTCATTAGCTGTCGGCTAAAGGACCTGTGATGAGGTCACTGAGCTCATCACATGGTCCACTCACATGGTCATCACAAGTCCTTTAGCTGGTAGCTAATGCTTGAAGAAGAGAGGAGAGATCGGCAACTACGCAATCAAGTGGATAAGGTGAGTTTATTTATTTTATTTTTAACCCCTTAATCCACATTTTACTAATTATTCTGTATTGAGAATGCTATTATTTTCTCTTATAACCATGTTATAAGGGAAAAAAATAAAGATCGGGTCCCGGCTCTTAGCAACCTTGCGGGAAAATCGCCCTGCATCCGCACTTGATTGCGGATGCTTGCGATTTTCCCGCAGCCCCATTGACTTCTAGATGGCCTGCGTTGCGTGAAAAACGCAGAATATAGAGCATGCTGTGATTTTCACGCAATGCAGAAGTGATGCGTGAAAATCACCGCTCATGTGCACAGCCCCATAGAAATGAATGGGTCCGGATTCAGTGCGGGTGCAATGCGTTCACCTCACGCATTGCACCCGCGCGGAAATCACACCCGTGTGAAAGGGGCCAAATAGTTGCTATTTGCCCCTATACATATAATAATAGGAGAATTTTCACCGACTGGGCAGCGCTGATGGTGGTAATGTATACCCCTCAATAACTAACCTTACGGGCTACTGATACAAAGTAATTCACAGTGTTTGCTCTGTGGTGGAAGATGCAATAAGGATTACCACACCAGCCAGCATTATATGTATAGGGGCAAATAGAAACTATTAAGGCGCCTCCACGCAAGAGACTATTGTTTGGTGGCAATTCAAGTGACTTTGATTTCCAATGCGTTTTTTTCAACAAAATGTTTTAAATGAGTTTATGGGTCAATGTCAGTAATTAATTATTGCATTTGGGCAATATTGTTATATGTTTTGATGGTAGAATATTTGGTGACACAGGATATTAATTGGTTTATGCATTTATGAATTTTCACAGAATGTGTTTAGTATTATGTTTGTACAGTGAACACTAAGGCATTTTTAGCATTTTATTTTTATACTCCGTTATATTCCTTTAGATGCAATGCACTGTTGATGAATTACTATTGGTGGATTATTTATATTGTTTTTAGTGAATTATTCACTTATTTTCACTGTACAAGTGATCATACCGCCATATATGGTTTTGAATTTGCCATATGCTATTTTATTTAAAACTTTTAATAAATGTACATTTAATTGTCCATCTCAGATATAAGTGTGCCCCTAAATTTTTCATTGATTATGTTCTAACTCACAATATTTTCTTGTTTGGGGGTCTCCACTTCCTACAGCTCCAGGGAACTGCGATGGGGCATCATGTGTGCCCTCGTACGCAAACTTTTTCCTGGGGCTGTGGGAAAGGGATATCCTCCAAACGAATGTAACATCACTGGCACATAAGGTGCAATATTGGGGGCGATATATTGATCACTTGCTTATTTGGCAAGGCACCAATGAAGAGTTTGGATCTATCATAAATCAACTTAGCAATAGAGTTGAGCGAACACCTGGATGTTCGGGTTCGAGAAGTTCAGCCGAACTTCCCGAAAATGTTCGGGTTCGGGATCCGACCTCGACCCGAACTTCACCCTGAACCCCATTGAAGTCAATGGGGACCCAAACTTTTGGGGACTAAAATGGCTTTAAAATAGCCCAGGAAAGGGCTAGAGGGCTGCAAAAGGCAGCAAAATATAGGCAAATGCCATGCAAACAAATGTGGATAGGAAAATTAATTAAAATAAAATAAATAAAAATTAACCAATATCAATTGGAGAGAGGTCCCACTGCAGAGAATCAGGCTTCATGTCACCCACCAATGGAAAAGGCCAATTTCAGTTATTTAGGCCCCAGCACCCAGGTAGAGGAGAGAGGTGGCATAGCAGAGAATCAGGCTTCATGTCACACACCAATGGAAAGGCCACTTTTACTTATTCAGGCCCCAGCACCCAAACAGAGGAGAGAGGTCCCATAGCAGAGAATCAGGCTTCATGTCACCCACCAATGGAGAAGGCCACTTTTACTTATTCAGGCCCCAGCACCCAGACAGAGGAGGGAGGTCCCATAGCAGATAATCAGGCTTCATGTCATCCATCATTGGAACAGGCTACTTTCAGATATTTAGGCCCCTGACACCAAGACAGAGGAGAGAGGTCGCATAGCATAGAATCAAGCTTCATGTCACCCACCAATGTAACAGGCCACTTTCAGATATATAGGCCCCGGCACAATGACAGAGGAGAGAGGTCGCATAGCAGAGAATCAGGCTTCATGTCACCCACCACTGGAACAGGCCACTTTACGATATTTAGGCCCCTGGCACCCAGACGGAGGAGAGGTTCATTCAACTTTGGGTTGCCCCGCAATATAATGGTAAAATTAAAAAAAGAGGATTGAATGAGGAAGTGCCCTGGAGTCCAAGAATATATGGTTAAGGGGAGGTAGTTATAAATGTCTAATCTGCACAAAGGATGGACAGGTCCTGTGGGATCCATGCCTGGTTCATTTTTATGAACGTCAGCTTGTCCACATTGGCTGTGGACAGGCGGCTTCGTTTGTCAGTAATGACGCCACCTGCCATGCTGAATACACGTTCAGACAAATCGCTGGCCGCCGGGCAGGCCAGCACCTCCAAGGCATAAAAGGCTAGCTCTGGCCACGTGGAGAATTTGGAGATCCAGAAGTTGAATGGGGCCGAACCATCAGTCATTATGTGGAGGGTTGTGCAGACGTATTGTTCAACCATGTTAGTGAAATGCTGCCTCCTGTTAACACGTTCCGTATCAGGTGGTGGTGCAGTTAGCTGTGGCGTGGTGACAAAACTTTTCCACATCTCTGCCATGCTAACCCTGCCCTCAGAGGAGCTGGCCGTGACACAGCTGCGTTGGCAACCTCTTGTTTCTCCTCTGCCTTCGCCTTGGGCTTCCACCTGTTCCCCTGTGACATTTGGGAATGCTCTCAGCAGTGCGTCTACCAACGTGCCCTTGTACTCGCGCATCTTCCTATCATGCTCCAGTGCAGGAAGTAAGGTGAGCACATTTTCTTTATACCGGGGATCCAGCAGGGCGGCAACCCAGTAGTCCGCGCACGTTAACATGTGGGCAACTCTATCAAAAGTCCTGGCTAGGAGGCTCTCTAGGGTCCTGCCCTCTGTTATTCATCCAGATCAAAACGGTTTTATGCCGAGAAGAGGTACCCATTATAATTTACATAGGTTCTTTGCTAATATTCAGTCTCCTGGGGATGGTGCCCGCTCTATCCTGTCGCTGGACGCCACTAAGGTGTTCGACAGGGTCGAGTAGGTATTTCTCTGGGAGGTGATGAAAAAAAATGGGCTTTGGCCCCAAATTTATTGCAATGATACAGCTGCTATATAAATGTCCGGCCGCCAGGATTAGGATCAATGATATGCTGACTGAGAGTTTTGAACTAGAGAGAGGCACCCGTCAAGGTTGTCCTCTCTCTCCTCTTTTGTTTAACATCTATATTAAACCCCTGGCGGTTAGTATAAGGCAGGACCTGAGGGTGGCTGGCTTTGGGGTAATGGGGAAGCAGGATCGCATATCTCTTTATGCAGATGATATTCAATTTTTTATCCATCAAACAGAAAGTACACTTCCTCGAGTTATGGAGTTAGTTAATTCATTTTGCAACTCCTCCGGTCTGGAGGTCAACTGGGCTAAGACTACTCTTCTTCCAATAGATGAATTGCGAGGATCCTCTGATGATTTGATCAATCGATTATTGATCTCCGAGACAATGAAGTACTTGGGGATAGTGATTTCCGCCAAGGCTCAAGACTACTTGCAGTTGAATCTGATTCCTCTATTGCAAAAGTTGAGATAAAAAATTAAGATATGGCATAGAATTCTGTCTGCAAGAGCGGATAGAATCTCACTAATAAAAATGGTGGTGCTACCCCAGGTTCTCTATGTTCTTCGGAATTCCCCTATATAGATAGAAGATAAGTACTTTAGATTGATAGAGCGGTTGATTAATGATCTACTATGGGGGAGGAAATGGGTGAGATTAAAGGCAGTTTACTTTTCTATGCCCTACAAGCAGGGAGGTCTTAATCTCCCTCACTTTAAGGGTTATTTTATGGCATCTCAACTCTGTTTTTTTAACGATTGGGAAAATAGCCATCTCTGCAGAAAACTGGTTAAAGATTCAGGCTTTCCAGACTTTTTTACAGTACTGGAGTCCGATTATCTACTTAAGTTTCAGAATGATTACAAACCTTTCTGCAGAATGGCTATGAAAGCCTGGATGGTTATAAGACGTTGGTTTAAAGTTAGGGCATCACTCATTTGCACTCCACTGTGGTATAACTTGAAACTTGAATGTTTTTTTGTAATTGTGTTTTTCATAAATCGTATGTTATGATACAATTTGAAAAAATAAAAAAGTATTTATAAATAAAAAAAAAATGTGGGCAACTGTGCTGTCATTGCGCAGGCACTGCAGCATGTAGTCGCTCATGTGTGCCAGGCTGCCCGAGGTAAGGACAAGCTGTCCTCTGTGGGAGGTGTATTGTCATCGTCCTCCATTTCCCCCCAGCCACGCACCAGTGATGGGCCCTTACTAGATGTTTTCCTCATTGTTACCGTTCACCACAATAAGAAAAAAATTATTTGGCCCAATGTATTGAATTCAAATTCAGGCCTTTTTTTTACAGGCACCTAACACTATCTGGCTATCTATTTATGTATCATATTACACTAATCCAGGCACAACAGTAACCACAGATTTAGGGGAATATCAATTGTAGGCCTAGTATTGAGGCCCTAGATGAAAGGTATCCTTTTACGGACAGATTTACACTTGGAGATGCACAGTAGCGTGTGAAAAAATATATAGGATTATGCTTTCAACACTTTGTGTAATATACCCTTTCACGGAAAGAAATACACTTAGAGATGCAAAACAGTGTGTGCAAATGTAGAGGATTATGCTGTATTTTAACACTTACTGTAATATACCCTTTAACGGAAAGAATTACACTTGGAGATGCACGGTAGCGTGTGAAGTTATTGAGGATAATAGAATATTCACCGCACTCTATTAGATTAATGCAGATTTATTTGTTATATTTCATGCCATTTGTACAGAACTGGCCAAAGTTAACGTTTTCGGTCCCCTTGGACCTTGGTTGAAAATCACATAAGTGTGCATAATAAGTAACAAGAATAGAACTAAATATACATAAAGTGAATCTATAAACAGATCAATAGTGCTAATAATTCAAATCCTAAGAGTAACATGATCATCTATGAAAAAAATATGTGGGTAACACCAAAGTGCAAACCGCATGTTTTAATGAAATGAATATAATCAGCAAACATATAAGGTCAATACTAAAAATAAAGGTATTAGATAAAGCATGATGTCACAGTTTGCCTAAGTAACAGAGTTATGAACAATAAAAGACTTGTTAGAGGAGCGAGGAAATCAGAGCAACATATGTACAGTGTTCTAAAGACATATCATAGAATCGCTTACCTAGAAAATGTGTAAGGCAGATATGGCATTGCAGACAGTGTATGGCGTCCACACCGGTTTTAAATAGAGCAAGCTTTCCGGTGATAGGTAAAGCGATAATCTGACACAAACGTCATTACAAGGGGCGGCCTTGGGAGGTCATGTGAGAATCACATGATGCTCTGGATCCTCAACTACGTCACACGCATGCGCTTTAAAACAATTGAAGTCCAGTAAGGGCAAGATATGCCCTCTCTATAGTGGGGCATTTCAAATACTAAATTGGCGCAAATGTAACATATACATACATAATTGTATGAAATACGCGGAGACGGACAAAAGATGCTCTAAACTCAATCTCATAGTGAAATTAAATCTCAAAAGTTAAATCTCACTCACTTTTAGTATTGACCTATGTTTGCTGATTATATTCATTTCATTAGAACATGCGGTTTGCACTATAGTGTTACCCACATATTTTTTTTCTTAGATGATTATGTTACTCCTAGGATTTGAATTATTAGCACTATTGATCTGTTTATAGATTCACTTTATGTATATTTAGTTCTATTCTTGTTACTTATTATGCACACTTATGTGATTTTCAGGCCGTGACCAAGGTACAAGGGGACCGAAACGTTAACGTCGGCCAGTTCTGTACAAATGGCATGAAATATAACAAATAAATCTGCATTAATCTAATAGAGTGCCGTGAATATTCTATTACTGGATTGGGGTTATATTCCCGTCATCCTGCACCTATACTTTTGGTGGATGTGCCGAATAATTTGTGTATATATTTGAAGTTATTGAGGATGACCCTATCAGCACTTGTAATTACAACTTGAGTGTAATATTCTCTTTTACGGACAGAAATACAGTATGAGATGCACAATAGTGCGTGCAAATTTAAAGGATTATGCTTTCAGCAATTGTAATTTAACACTTTGTGTAATATATCCTTTTACGTAAAGAAATACACTTGGAGATGCATGCTGAGTGTAATATACCCTTTTACGGACAGATTTACACTTGGCCTGCAACAGCTGGAACACCAGATTTTAGGTATTGCTATTTTGGCAATTGAATTTCACCCCAGAACAAAATATATCCTTTGACGGATACTATAAAACTACTTGTCCAGTGACAGCTAGAACACCAGATTTACTGTATTTCTATTTTTGCTACTTAATTTCACCGCAGAAAATAATATATCCTTTACGGACACTATGAAACTTGTCCAGTCACAGCTGGAACACCAGATTTATGGTATTTCTATTTTTGCAACTGAATTTCACCCTAGAAATTAATATATCCTTTGACGGACACTATGAAACTTGTCCAGTCACAGCTGGAACACCAGATTTACGGTATTTCTATTTTTGCAACTGAATTTCACACCAGAAAATAATATATCCTTTGACGGACACTATGAAACTTGTCCAGTCACAGCTGGAACACCAGATTTACGGTATTTCTATTTTTGCAACTGAATTTCACACCAGAAAATAATATATCCTTTGACGGACACTATGAAACTTGTCCAGTCACAGCTGGAACACCAGATTTACGGTATTTCTATTTTTGCAACTGAATTTCACCCCAGAATTTTTTTTTTTTTTTGCCAGACAGTATTACACTTGGCTAGCCATAACTGGAACACCAGATTTAGGGGATTGCTATTTTTTAAAGTTAATTTCACCTTTCAATAAAATATAGAAAATTCTATCCTGAGTTTCTAGGGGTGACAATAAGCACAGCCAAGCCCCTGATGTAGGATATAGTAAAAAAAAAAAACTAATATAGATGGATTAATGGACTTGGTGGCAGCTTGTGTTGGCGCACAAAACACAAAATGGCTGCCGATCACCCCAGAAAAAAGTGACAGAAAAATGCTCTGGGCATCCTGAAAACAGTGAGCAATTAACTAGCAGAAGTTGAATGATTCACAGCTGTAGATCAATCACTTAATTAAGTGTTTTTGCTGAATTAATCCCTGCCTAATTTCGCTCAAACAGCAGCTGCATCCTATCCCTACACTAGTCAGAGCAGAGTGACGTGCGGCGCGACGTGACTCCAGCTTAAATAGAGGCTGGGTCACATGATGCACTTGACCAATCACAGCCATGCCAATATTAGGCATGGCTGTGATGGCCTCTTGGGGCAAGTAGTATGACGCTTGTTGATTGGCTGCTTTGCAGGTTTCAAAATGCGCCATAGAAATCGCCGAAACAACGAACCCGAATTTTTACGTAAATATGCAGTTCGGGTTCGCTCATCCCTACTTAAAAACTATGATAAGAACACCCGACTTACCTTTACCACCAGCAGAACCAAGGTGGAGTTTCTGGATATTAAACTCCAGGTGGACACAAAGGGGAGAATAGGAACCGATCTATATTAGAAACCAGCTCCAGTTAACACTGTACTCTCAGCAAAGTCCTTACACGCTAGAAAACATTTTAACTAGTGTTGTGCGAACAGTTCGAGCATAGTTCGGGTTCGTACCGAATTTTGGGGTATTTGGGACCCGGACCCGAACATTTTCAAAAAAGTTCGGGTTCGGGTATGTTGTTCGGCGATTTCTTCCCACTTTCTGAAGAGCTGCACAACAGCCAATCAGCTAGCGTTTTACTTCATGCCCTAAGAAGCCATCACAGCCGTGCCTACTAATGGCATGGCTGTGATTGGCCAAGTGCAGCATGTGAACCAGCCTCTATTTAAGCTGGAGTCACGTAGCGCCGCACGTCACACTGCTCTCATTAGTGTAGGGAGAGGATGCAGCTTCTGTGAGGGCGAGATTAGGCAGGGAAAAGTCAGCAAAAGTTTCTAATGAAGTGATTGATCTACAGCTGTGAATGATTCAACCTCTGCTAGTTACTTGCTCACTGGTTTTTAGGCTGCATAGAGCGTTTTTCTGTCACTTTTTTCTCGGGTGATCGGCGGCCATTTTGTGACTTGTGGTGCACCAGAACAAGCTGCCAACAAGTCCATCAAACCATGAATACTAGGTTTTTTTTTTTGCTATAGCAATTTCTATATTTTATTAAGGGGTTAAATTCAATTGCCAAAATACCAATCCCCTAAATCTGGTGTTCCAGCTTTGGCTAGCCAGGTGTAATACTGTCTGCTGTCTGGCAAAGGATAGATTATTTTCTGTGGTGAAATTCAATTGCCAAAAATAGCAATCCCCTAAATCTGGTGTCCCATCAGTGGCTGGCAAAGTATAATAGTGTCCGGCAAAGGATATATTTTGTTCTGGGGTGAAATTCAATTGCCAAAATAGCAATCCCCTAAATCTGGTGTCCCAGCAGTGGCTGGCAAAGTATAATAGTGTCCGGCAAAGGATATCTTTGTTATGGGGTGAAATCTATGTGCCAAAATAACAATACCCTGAATCTGGTGTTCCAGCAGTTGCAGGCCTAGTTTAAATCTGTCCGTAACGGGGTATATTTTGTTCTGGGGTGAAATTCAATTGCCAAAATAGCAATACTGTTGAGGGAAGTGCCCCCTTATATATATATATGGGCCGCTGGCCTGGGTACACTGCATGTGTGGGTGTATGTGTATGTGTATATATGTGTGTATGTGTATGCACATGTACACACGTACAGGGGATGCATGCATGTGTATGGATGGGCCCCATGGCGTCCATGCAGATGTATGCTCCCAGAAAGTGGCATATGGATATATGCATGTATATGGATGTGCCCCAAGCATCCATATGCATGTATATATATATAGCCCCAAATATATATTTGATGTATGCATGTATATGGATGTGCCCCAAGCATCCATATGCATGTGATATATATATATATATATATATATATATATATATATTATAGCCCCAAATATATATTTGATGTATGCATATATATGGATGTGCCCCAAGCATCCATATACATGTATACTATATATGATGCCCCCTGATTCACCTGAAACCAGAGGTATCAGTGTGAATGTGCCCCAAGCATTCACACGGATACCATCTGGTTAATTGCATCAGGATGACTGGACAAGAGTCCGGTCATCCTGGATGCTTCAAAGAGCTCCGATTCAATAGAATCGGAGTCCTTTGTAGTAATTATCTCCAGCGCTGCTGGAGATAATTATGCATGATAGGAAGGGGGGAGAAACCTCCCCTCCTCCTATTATACACATTCCGGCAGCGCGATTACTATCGCGCTGCCTGGAATGCAAAGTGCTACAGGCGGGAGATCAAAGGATTCTCCCGCCTGCTAGCACATAGCGTGGCCCCGCTGTGCGCGTGCTGGGACACGCGGGCTGGCGCGGTGACGTCATATTGGGAGTAAATATCCAGCAGCCCGGCACTGTGGAGAAGGAGCCTGCCGCCCGGACAAGAAGGACCCCCCCTAGAGACGAGCAACCCCTGGACAACAAGCATATTAAGTATCTCTATTAACCCCCTACGAGCCCTACCACTAACCCACCAACGTTTAACCCCTTAAAAACCCTACCACTATCCCACCAACGAATATACCCCCTTAACCCTTCACTGCCCACTATCCCACCAACGAATATACCCCCTTAACCCTTCACTGCCCACTGCCCACTACCCCACCAACGATACCCCCTTAACCCTACACTACCCACTATCCACTGCCCACTACCCCACCAACGCTCACTGCCCACTCCACCAATTATACCCCCTTAACCCTTCACTGCCCACTATCCTTTCACCCTACGTTCCCTTTACACCCTACAACCACCCAACCTGTATACCCTACCTCCCTGGTCAGCAATACCCCAGCTCCCCTGTGTATTTTCCCCAGCCTGACTGCAATACCACAGTCAGGATCCATTCCGCTGGTTATCTTTACTGGACTGTAACCGTAGATTGCAGCCAGTTCAGTAACGCTATATTGCTCCCCTAGGGATAGTTAAGACTAGGCAGGGGAAGGGGTGACTACAATCGTGTGTGTGTAATTTGTATTAGCTAGAGTTTTGGGAGGAATTTGGGATTGTGTAGAGTAGTTAGTACTGTGCTTTTAGTGCTGTGTATATACTGTATTGCATGTGTCATTATTACTGTATCATAGGTGATAATAAATACCGTGTGTTGACAACACCTACTGTGTAGTGTGTGGTTTTTCACTAACGTTAGCCTAGTTCAGTAAGGCGCCCGCAGATAGCCAGTGACCCATGTTAGGCGATAGTTAACGTGATTTTAAGGTATAAATAGGTGGAGTCATTAGCTTATGAACCCATCTATTTATGAATATTAATTAGGGATATTTGCATAAATATCAATAATTAATAACTCCCTTTACATTGGCGAGCCAGGCCTACTGCTAGGAATTTGTTTCTGTGTTTGGCTCTGGTGGGGAAAATCGCTTACGCTGTGGACTAGTCAGGCGGAAAGGACGCAATCTGAGTGTCCAAGGCCTGATAGTTCGGACAGGTAGAGCAGTTTTTTTTTCAATCAGAGCTAGACACTGGGCAATTTCTACAGCAGCAGAACCTAAAATATTTAGAATTTAGTGTATTAATGATTATCTGATTGCCTTGCATGCCCATTGAACACTGGAGAGCAATTTATACATCACTAGAGAAACATCATCATTGGAGCTGAACAGAAGTCGTCTGGCTGGACGGGAGAAGGCGTTCCGGATATTGAAGGACCTCCTCTACGCAGCAATATAGAACAACAAAGAACGGCACCAAAGAAGATGACCTCTCGTCAAAAAGTAAGTATGAACTTCTCAACACTGCAGCACCTCAGTAAACAAAGCACCTTCAATCCTATTATTCCCATCACTTACAAATCCACTGAGCTGCTATGGTCCACTTTACTGGACCAGGCATACGCTCAGGATAAAATTAATAATAGTATTTTCAAAAAAAACAAAAAAACGCTTCCAAATGTTAGCCAAATTGGTTCTTACCTTTGAGGATACCATTTGGAAGCCAGAACATCTGGAAAAAACTCAACAGCACTGCAAAGGCAGAGGAAGTTTCCAACACGGCAAACTTGCACTGCAATTGTTGTGTTGAGAACATCAAACAGGTACACACATTACAAACACAACTACAAGAAAAGGCCCAGTGTACAGTCCAGAGGGGCAGGGAGATTTGCGTGTTAGAGTCTAGGTATCACGACTGTGACTGATCCAGATAGGTCTGGGAAGAGAAGGTCGCAGCGACTTGCTACTCGCGATAGCTTGTGAGTTTGCTTCATGGTTCAGGGTATGTCATCCAGGTTTTGCCTTGTGAACCTTTTTGTCCTGAATGGGAGTTTGTAGGCATTCTTCTCAGGTGAGTGCTGTCTGCCACTCCCAGCTACTATATTAGTTTCAGTTTCACTTGCAGTCATTGCCAGATATAGTCCTTACTTCCAGTGCTATTCTGACCTTTGAAGGAGATCGTTTGACGGTATTGCTGTGGAGCTCTTGCCTGGCGTGGACTGTCGTTGTTGGGATCATCTTCTCTGCTCGTGACTGGATAAGTCTATCTCTGCTGGAGATTGTTTGTTTGTTTGTTACTGTCTTCCCCTGTTGTTCTCCTAGACATGAGTGATGGTGACTAGTGCTCCCATCTGCTTTTCCCCAGTCTAGTCTTCTGAGGGTCACTCAGGGTTTAGGCATCCTGCTCGCCGCACGGGTTCACACCCCGTCTAGGGTATCAGGGCAGACAGATGCCAGCGTAGGGTTTGTCAGGGGTGGCCGTTCTATTTCCCATCCGTAGATAAGGGTCCCCCTTCCCCTCCGTCTGGTGCGACACGACTGCTGCTGGGATAGCGGTCGTGACAGTATATCTGGCCTTTAAAAAAAAAAAAAAAAAAGTGACATTTCCTTTTTTTTTTGCCTGCTGTTTTGCTTTGTATTCTTCTGTTCCACTATGGATCCGGTTACGGTTTTGGCGAAACAATTACAGGGGTTATCCCTTGAAGTGGCAGGATTAAAAGCAACAGTACTGCAGCAGCAGCAGCAATCCTTGGGTTCCACCATTGCTACGGGAGACCAAGGTACTCCTGAGCCAAAAGTGGCTTTTTCTGATAGGTTCTCAGGAGGGAGAGACCAATTTGTAACCTTCAGAGAAGCTTGTAAATTGTTTCTTCAGGTTAAGCCCTAGATCCTCCGGTGGTGAGGAACAACGGGTGGGCATTGTAATTTCTCTCCTGCAAGGAGATCCGCAGGCTTGGGCTTTCTCTTTACCATCTGACTCTCCGGCCTTACGATCAGTGGAGGAGTTTTTTGAAGCCTTGGGTCTCGTGTATGATGACCCGGACAGGGTCTCACTGGCTGAGTCTAAGCTACGTAGACTTCGGCAGGAGAACCAGTCAGCTGAACTATATTGTTCTGAATTCCGTAGGGCTACGGATACATTATGGAACGACTCGGCCCTTAGGAGTCAGTTCTGCCAGGGGTTGTCTGAAAAATTAAAAGACGCGCTGGCTGTATACGAGGTCCCTGGGTCTCTTGAGGCTGCTATGTCTCTGTCCATAAGAATCGACAGACGACTCAGGGAGAGACTATTAAATTCTACAGAGGCCTCTATAGGGCAGGGATCGGTTTGTTGTGATCCAGTCGAACCAATGCAAATAGGGGCGCCACTAGACGGGTGAATCCTCCTAAGGTCCGCCATAGGTCAGAGGTTTGTTTTCGTTGTGGGGGAGGGGTCATTTTGTAAAGGTATGTCCCTCAGAACCCAAGAGATCACAAACTAAGGAGCCGCCGGAAAACTAGAGTCCCCAGACTGTGCGGAGGATAACAGTCTGGGCGTATTCGTTTCCTCCATACGCATGTCTCAGTTTTTGTTGTCCGCTACCGTTGTGGCGGGCAATAAGACTGAGATCTGTTCCGTCTTTTTGGACAGTGGGGCGGGGGTCAACTTGGTGGATTCACGGTTTGCTCAGGCTCTGGGTTTTACTCCGGAACCGGTGCGCAGAACTATTCCTGTTTTTGCCATCGACTCCTCCCCTCTTACTCAGAGAGAGTTAACTCAGATCGTCCATAATATCCATCTGCAGGTAGGGGACCTCCATAAAGAGCATATCTCTTGTTATGTCCTGGACGGTCTTCCGGCTCCTATGGTTTTGGGGCTTCCCTGGCTGGTGACTCACAATCCCGTGGTGGATTGGCAGGCCGGGGAGATTGTGGAGTGGAGTGAACATTGTAAGGACAACTGCTTGAGTAGTAGGTGCTCAACACTCTCTGTAACATCTCTACCTTCCTTTCTGTCAGATTTTATGGATGTGTTCTCTGAGAAGGGTTGTCAGGGGTTACCACCTCATCGTCCATATGATTGCCCAATTAATCTGTTACCTGGGGCAAAACTACCTAAAACCCGGTTATACAATCTTTCTGGCCCGGAGAGGAAGGCTATGAAAGATTATATTTCGGAGAGTTTGGCTAAGGGACACATCAGACCCTCTTCTTCACCCGTGGCTGCAGGGTTCTTTTTCGTTAAAAAGAAAGATGGGGGCCTGCGTCCTTGCCTGGATTTCCGGGAATTAAACCGGATAACTATCCGAGATCCCTATCCTCTTCCTCTCATTCCCGACCTCTTTAATCAGGTTGCTGGTGCTAAATGGTTCTCCAAAATGGATCTCAGAGGAGCCTATAACCTGGTTCGCATCAAAGAGGGGATGAGTGGAAGAGCGGCTTTTAATACTCCGGAAGGGCATTATGAAAATCTGGTCATGCCATTTGGTCTTACTAATGCGCCTGCGGTGTTCCAACATTTTGTCAACGATATTTTTAGTCACCTTATCGGGAGATTTGTTGTGATATATCTTGATGACATCCTGGTCTATTCTCCGGATCTGGATACACATAAGATCCATGTGAGACAAGTGCTGCAGATATTAAGGGCCAACAAATTGTTTGCTAAATTAGAGAAATGTGTGTTCGCCGTAAAAGAACTGCCATTTCTGGGGTATGTGTTGTCAGATTCAGGTTTCCGCATGGATCCAGAGAAAGTCCGGGCAATTATGGACTGGGATCTGCCTGAGAACCTGAAGGCATTGCAACGCTTCCTGGGGTTTGCCAATTTTTATAGAAAGTTTATAAAGAACTATTCCTTGGTGGTCAAACCACTGACGGACATGACCCGAAAGGGATCCGATTTTCCAAATGGTCACATGCAGCCAAAACTGCCTTTACATCTCTGAAGGAAAGATTCACCTCGGCTCCTATTCTCGTACAGCCAGATGTCTCGCTTCCTTTTATTGTAGAGGTTGACGCATCAGAGGTGGGGGTGGGAGCGGTACTATCTCAGGGCCCGTCCCTGGTGAATGGCGTCCGTGTGCTTTCTTTTCGAAGAAATTGTCTACTGCAGAAAGGAACTATGACATTGGCAACAGGGAACTTTTGGCTATTAAGTTGGCCTTAGAGGAGTGGCGTCATTTTTTGGAGGGCGGTTCATCCCGTCACAGTGATTACCGATCACAAAAACTTAGTATATCTGGAGTCTGCTAAACGTCTCACCCCTAGACAGGCTCGGTGGTCGTTGTTTTTTACTAGGTTTAATTTTGTAATAACCTATCGCCCGGGGGCAAAAAATACTAAGGCGGATGCATTGTCTCGAAGTTTTCCTGGAGGGTGATGATGATGTTCCAGAGCCTATTTTGCAAAAGGGGTGGTGGTCTCTGCATTACACTCAGGTTTAGAGGGGAGGGTGTTGGAAGCTCAGGGGGACGCCCCGGCCTCCTGCCCCTCGGATAAACTGTTTGTGCCAGAAAATTTACGCCTGGAGATACTAAAGGAACACCATAACTCTGCACTGGCAGGACACCCAGGTAGTAAGGCAACCTCTGAATTAGTGTCTCGTCGGTTCTGGTGGCCTAAGTGGCGCCAGGAGGTGTTGAATTTTGTGTCTGCATGTCCTACCTGTGCTCGTTCTAAGGTGGATCATACTCGTCCGGCAGGGCGTCTTTTACCTCTGGCCACCAGTATCAGCGGGGAAGACTGTTATTCTTGTTGTTGTTGACAGATTCAGTAAAATGGTGCACTTTATTGCTCTGACCGCTTTGCCTAATGCTAACACACTGACTCAGGTTTTTATTGACCACATCGTGAAGCTTCACGGGGTCCCTTCCGATATTGTTTCGGATCGTGGTACCCAATTTGTTTCTAAATTTTGGAAAGCTTTTTGTTCTCGTTTAGGGGTTCATCTGTCGTTTTCTTCATCTTTCCATCCACAGTCCAACGGTCAGACTGAACGTACCAATCAAAACCTAGAGACATATTTGAGATGCTTTGTTTCTGAAAATCAGGAGGAATGGTCATCTTATTTACCGTTAGCCGAGTTTGCCATTAATAATCGTCGTCAAGAATCCACCGATAAGTCACCATTTTTTGGTGCGTATGGTTTCCATCCTCAGTTTTGTACGTTTAGTGAGGGGGGCCGTCTGGGATTCCCGAGGAGGAACGATTTGCGTCTTCACTTTCATCAGTGTGGCAGAGTGTGCAAGAAAGTTTGAAGAGAATTGGTGGCAGATACAAGCGTGTGGCTGATAAGAAGCGCTCTGAAGGTCCGGACCTTGGGGTGAATGACTTGGTGTGGTTGTCTACCAGAAATATCAAGTTGAAGGTTCCCTCATGGAAATTAGGTCCGAGATTTATTGGTCCTTATAGGGTAATTAAGATCATTAACCCGGTGGCTTTTCGTCTGGAGCTACCTCAGACTCTAAGGATCCATAATGTCTTCCACAGATCTCTGCTTAAGAGATATGTAGAACCTCCTGAACCATTGCCACTACCGCCTCCACCGGTGGTTGTTGATGGCAGTCTTGAGTTTCAGGTAGAAAAGATTGTTGATTCACGATATGTTCGCCGCTCTCTTCAGTACCTGGTGCACTGGAAAGGTTATGGTTCCGAAGAGAGAATGTGGGTGCCAGCATCAGAGATAAAGGCGGACAGACTCATTCGGGCTTTTCATAGGTCCCACCCGGAGAGGCCTGGTCTTGAGGGTCCGGTGGCCCCTCGTAGAAAGGGGGTACTGTCACGACTGTGACTGATCCAGATAGGTCTGGGAAGAGAAGGTCGCAGCGACTTGCTACTCGCGATAGCTTGTGAGTTTGCTTCATGGTTCAGGGTATGTCATCCAGGTTTTGCCTTGTGAACCTTTTTGTCCTGACTGGGAGTTTGTAGGCATTCTTCTCAGGTGAGTGCTGTCTGCCACTCCCAGCTACTATATTAGTTTCAGTTTCACTTGCAGTCATTGCCAGATATAGTACTTACTTCCAGTGCTATTCTGACCTTTGAAGGAGATCGTTTGACGGTATTGCTGTGGAGCTCTTGTCTGGCGTGGACTGTCGTTGTTGGGATCATCTTCTCTGCTCGTGACTGGATAAGTCTATCTCTGCTGGAGATTGTTTGTTTGTTTGTTACTGTCTTCCCCTGTTGTTCTCCTAGACATGAGTGATGGTGACTAGTGCTCCCATCTGATTTTCCCCAGTCTAGTCTTCTGAGGGTCACTCAGGGTTTAGGCATCCTGCTCGCCGCACGGGTTCACACCCCGTCTAGGGTATCAGGGCAGACAGATGCCAGTGTAGGGTTTGTCAGGGGTGGCCGTTCTATTTCCCATCCGTAGATAAGGGTCCCCCTTCCCCTCCGTCTGGTGCGACACGACTGCTGCTGGGATAGCGGTCGTGACACTAGGCTCTCGGACAAGGAGCGTCTCTACTCTGACATGGACAAAGAGCTGCTCAGACTGTACACTGAGATAAATCAGTTCAGGAACAATGCGGTATCCACGGATACCATGTTGGTCCAACTTCGTGAGGACCTGGCTGCAAAAACGCAAACCATTTCAGATTTGCAGCAGGTCATTTCTAACCTGTCACGGCCTGGTGCTAACAGCATGGTGCCCATGAAACAGGTTTGTGTTTCAGGAACGGCACAGGGAGAAACAGCAGCGACGGCGCCAAGGTCACCCACGGATCAAACATCCGATGGGGTAGACAATAGAGGACAGGTGGAACGGACGCTACATTTCACCCAAACACCCAGGGAGAATAGGTATAGCAGCCGCTTCCAGGATCAGGACAACAATTGGGGAGAGGAAAGTGGTTGGCCAGTTACCACTTCCAATCCGCCAACACGTCCGGAAAGACAGGAAGACTTCTATCCTAACCATTCAAGTATGGAAAGGATAAACTTCCTGTTACGGATTTGCAAGGAGATCCCAAAATATGATCCCAGTGTAGATCCGTTTACTTCATGTGATATCTTCGAGGGTCACTGTAACAAGTATTCAGTGGCTCCCGAATATCGCATGGAGTTATTCAAGTTATGGTTACCTACACACCTAAACCAAAGGTATGAGGTAACGGGGAGGACGCAACCCATGAATGGACAGTTTTATGATAAGGAGGAACGTCTCTCCATACTCATGAGACTGGCAACGGGCCATTGGGACGTCACTCCAGATATCCTGTCCAAGTTCAGACCCACTATACATGACGAACCTCTGTCTATGTGTAGTCGGTTTGAAGCAATGTACCGGAGGGTTACAAAGGATCATGGTATCGGAATTCCACAGGGTATGATACGTATGTTCGTGGAAAAATTCACCATACCTTGACACAGCTATCCGGCTAAGTGCAGCTAGGGAGCCATCCCTTACGGATGCTGCTATGATTATTGAGCAGTGCAGACAGGATACACTGCTCAATAAGAAATCCGTCAAAGTGACGGAGCGTGTACCGGTAAATGGTTCATCACAATATGAACAGATACAGCACACAAAGGCTAATACAGCCGTTCGCCCCACAGCCCCGCCATGGGAAAAGACAGGAGGCGTTCGATGCTTCCTGTGTTTACAATATGGGCACATTAAGAGGAATTGTCCACAAAGGCAACGTAATAATCGGACAAATCCGGAAAGAACAGGCAATAACAATGGTTTCAAAATGAAACCTAATTATGCCAAATCAGTGGGGGAATACGGGGACCAAAATCTGGGACATTCACAGGTCCAGACACCAAAACATGTGGCTGTGATGAATGTCCCAGCATGTACAGAAAAGGGTGTGGAATCCAAAGAATTCACACCAAGTGTCCATGACAACCCACAAGTGGCATTATGTACCACACAGGTACCTACTGGGAGTCTGGTGGAAATTGATTGAAAAACAGGGATCTCTAGAGATCTGGCACCAGTATGTCCTATCATACTGGATTCTTCAGGGAGACCCCACATAAAAGCCAAAAAAAAGAATCAGGAGGCTGAAATCATGCTTGACACGGGTGCAGAAATCTCCATTACCAATGTCAAACATGATTTACATCGGATTTGATCACCAACAAGGGGGGGTGAAGGACCACAGAATAGAAGAGGTAATTGTCCAGATTACCATTTGCACGACCCTCAGGATGCCCATGTGGTATTACCCCGGTTCTGATAACATTATTGGAACCGATGTAATGACACAAAATGGGTGGATCCTGGATCTGGCAAATTGCATAGTATGGAAGGGTCCTAGACGAGCCAAGGTGTTCGTCATCCAACGCCAGAGTCTGGGACCACCCTTACCAGCAGTGGAGAATTCGACTGACGTGCTCTAACACAAGTGGCCTGAGGTCTCACACAATCTAGACCTTGAACCTATTGTGTACGAGCATCCCAATCTGTGGGCCCAGAGTAAAAACGACTGTGGCAGACTGGTTGGCACTCAAGTGGACATACAGGGTCCTGACCCTCCACCTCAACGACGGTACCGATTTCCACCAGAGGCCACCCATTCAATTATGGACACAGTCCAGGAATTGAAGACTAAGGGTGTGGTCATTGAGGGCAATTCAAAATGCAACAATGCCCTCTGGCCAGTGAAGAAGAAGGACACCAACGCATGGAGGCTGACTATAGACCTCCGGGTCCTTAACAAATACACCCCAATGTCCGCACCAGTGGTAGCCCAAACTCCTGATATCATGGCCAGAATAAGCGGCAAAAGCCACGTATTCTCGACCATCGATGTGGCCAACGGGTTCTTCTCCATCGAACTCACGGAATCATGCCGGTACAAGTTTGCTTTTACAGTTGGGGACAAACAATACCTGTTTGCTGTATTGCCCCAGGGGTTCCACAGCAGCCCCACGTATTTTCATCAGGCACTGGCTGCCGTGTTGAGTATGTTCTCACGGCCAGAATGCCTTCTTCAATACGTGGATGACTTGCTCCTGCACACAGAAACCATGGAGGAACATTTGGTTCTGTTGAGAGAGCTGCTGGGACTTCTGGCCAAATCAGGACTCAAACTGAGCCCCCATAAGGCACATTTGGCCAAAGCGGAAGTAACTTTCCTTGGGGTCCAAATTTCCTTTGGAACCAAAGGAATCATGACAGCCCGGGTGGAAGCCATGGTGAAGTTACCCAGGCCTGGCACTCTTCAGGATTTGAGGAAATTCCTGGGGTGGCCAACTTCATGAGGGAGTTCATAGAGGATTTCGCTGCCAAAGCGAGACCTCTCTATGAGCTCCTTCGAGGAGAAGAACCCTCAATCAAAAGTTGGTCCGATCCGCAGGAGGAGGCCTTTTCAACCTTGAAAAGGGACCTCTCCTCAGCGCCTGTGTTAGCCACCCCACATCCAGATGGGGAAATGGCCATACAGGCGCAGGCAGGGGTGGAGTCTATCTCAGCGGTCCTTCTACAGAAAGTAGGGTACGAGACGAGACCGCTGGGTTATTTCTCCAGGTTACTTTCGCCCGTCGAACGAGGGTTCGATGAATGTGCCAAGCAACTGGCGGCCATACACTATGCTGTTAAGACCACTGAGCATATTGTAGGCTTCCGGCCCTCACTTTGCAGACTCCACATTCTCCATTAGCCCTCTTGCTCCGTGATACTCTCCCTGGAGTCTCCCAACAGAGATTCGGGAGATGGATCATGGATCTCAGTGGCCGGAATCTGCAGGTGGACCACAAGGCCAAGTATGTTCTGTCCCAGTTGCTAAACCTGACTGGAACTGAACATGACTGTGGTCAACCAGAACTGGACGACTCACCCCAGATGTTCAGAACTGACAGGCATCCAGATGACCGAGTCATTTTTGTTGATGGCTCTCGGTTTTATCTGGATGGGGAATATGTCACAGGTTTTGCTGTGTTAGATGAGACCACTGGTACCCAGAGTCTGGTCAGGTTGCCAGGTCACATGTCAGCACAGCGGGCAGAGCTGGAGGCTGTCAAAGAAGCTCTGCTTCTTCAGCCCCCTGGGAAACGGACTATATATAGCGACAGCTCATATGTAGTTCGCTCCCTCACCCTGCATCTTGACATATGGAAAAGTGAGAGGATTTGTGGACAGCCAAAACAAACCTCTGGCTCACGTGTCGGTCCTGAAGGAGCTGTGGGAGTGGGGCATGGCACACATGGCGGAAGCAGCCATTATCAAAATCCCGGCCCATCAAAAAGGGGACGAACCTTTGATAATAGGTAACAACAAGGCAGACGAGCTGGCTAAACTAGCAGCAGTGTCTGGTACCATCCGGGAACCAGATACTGAGCCGCTACCATTATACCGGATTGCAGCCCGTACCCATCTGAGTGACGGCCCGGTGTCATTTGAAGAGGAACAAGCTAAAGATCCTCTCCTAAGGACACACATCCAATCACCCCAGCACCCCTGGTCTTTACAACAAGGGATCCTCTGTTACAATACCGGTACTCAGCAGCTTCCTCTTCCGGTGGTTCCGCAGCATCTGCAAAGTGAGCTGACACGGTTGAACCACCAACTGTTCGGACACCTTGGCCGGAATAAGCTTTTACCTCTCTTGAGAGACAAAGTGTACTGGTTAGGAATGTCCAACACAGTAGAGGAGGTTACACAACAGTGCCTGGTATGTGCTCAGGTCAACCCAAGGGCGTCAGCCCTGAAGCCGGTGTTGCAGCGAGTTCCTCCTGCTGATGGTCCATGGTCCGCTATACAAATTGATTTTATCGGACCTTTGCCAACCGGGAGTCGTAACTGCCGATACGCACTGGTGGTGGTGGATGTCTTCTCAAAATGGGTAGAAGCCATCCCCACCGTCAACGATACAGCTACCACCACGGCCCGTGTTCTCTGGGAACAGGTTCTGTCACGGTGGGGATCCCCAGAGTGATAGAATCGGACAGAGGGACCCATTTCACAGGTAAGGTCATGAAAGCGCTTTGTGGCCTCTTAGACATAAAGCAGAGGTTTCATGTGCCTTACCACCCTCAGTCAGCGGGCATTGTGGAGCGAATGAACCGGACCATCAAAACCCGGCTTTCCAAATCACTGCTGGAGAAAGGTTCCTCGTGGGTAACCTCTCTTCCAGCCGTACTAATGGGTATACGAGCCACCGAGTCCTCCAGTACCGGTATCTCCCGTTTGAACTCATGACCGGACGGAAAATGCCCCTGTGTCTGCCAAACGAACCCCAAGTGTCAGAGCCCACAAAGAACGCCATCGCCAGAGACATGTTTCTCCAACAGGTTCAGCAGAACCTGAAGGAGTTACTGCCTCATGCAGCAATACGATTGCACAAACCATATCTACAAGGGGTAACACCAATGCCCGCTGTAGGAGAAATGGTGATGGCAAAAGTCTTCCGTCGGACTGGTCCATGGGATGCAAACTGGGAAGGACCCTACAAGGTCCTTGAAGTAATGGTGAGACACCATGCTGAAGGTACAAAGGCCTATCACCAACAAAAAGAAATCCCGTAGACGACAGGAAGTCTTGTGGATTCACATTGACCAGGCCAAGGCCACCCGAGCCTCCCCAACTCAATAACGTATGTCGTTCCGAGTTGGGTGAGGGGGGGGGGGAGAGGGCCTGGTAGGTCGTTGGCGGATCCACTATCCTTATCACACTCCATCTAATTTACAGACCACAAGAGAAAGACACGCCATGAAACCAAATTACCAGGGAAGAACTAGGCGTCTTCTGAACAAGATACGTATCCAGCTTGTGACACTGGTGGTAAGCATGTTGATGGTGGTCTCAACCTCTTCAGGGGAGGGCCTGGGAACTAACATTGGTATGGCACACATACCACGTAATGGACCCGGCCTTTTAATGGTGGAATGTTTGGGTGGCAAAATCCTGGAACCATACAAGAACTTCACCTTTACACCAGGTCAGTGGTATCTGTATGGTTTCCAGAGAAAGGGTTTTGCCAACGGTGTAATTCAACATTATACCCCGGTGGAGAATGTGTCTGCCATACAACATGACTTACACGACCTCTGTCTCAAGGAACACAGGCATTTTCAGGACTCAGACCCTACACCTATCAAATCCCTAAGGTGGGTGTCTAGGGACCCACACTTGCACCCTTACAAGCAAGTAGGAGCCAACACTACTACAGTGTTGTGTACCAAAGAGGGTTTGCTGAGTCCTGAGGATGTCACTGGGGCAGAATACGGCAGATGGAACATCCTGAAAGCTACCTTCCTAGGGAAGGATAGCCATGACGGGTTGAGGGTTAGGACATATTTTGATAGGCCCATTCCGGTAAAAGGCACCCTGAAGGCTTATTGTATGCTGAGGGATTCCCAGATGATTATCACCAGGGAATCCAGTTATGTACAAGGACATGTGTCCACAGATTACTTACGAACCAGTATAATGATGTTAAAGTTAAACTGCAGTGACTCTGGTCAAGCCACTTGGAACGACCAGAGTGGTCCGGTAAAACTGGAAGGTTTATATCGAGCCACAGTTTTAAAGGTACGGACTGATGCCAAGGATCCGAGGTATGTTCAGTTAAAGGGATCTCCATCTATACGGTCTTTCATGATCACGATCATGAGAGACAACTGTGTTCCCGAGGTGACAGGATACTATTTTGTCAACTATGCCCACTGGGAGCACGAAACCCAGATGGTAATGTTGGACACTAATCCCTGGAGTTGGGATTTAGTGTGCAACGGGGTGGACACCCCTACAGTAGATGTATGGATGGACGGTACCCCTATGACTGAAGAATACCGGGGTAGGTATGTGTCTTCCGATTGGAAAGACCCCAGGGGCAGGGACATTAACTTTGACATCAATATAGATGGTTCATTTAAGTGGCCTTTTTGGGAGGCAATAGACGAGGGGTGTTGGACCTTTACTCAGTGGGTCTATCTGTCCCAATCCAAACCCGTAGAGAAGCTGGTGTTACAGGCTGGAGATAACAAACAGTGGTATCAGTTCCAGGGAAGGGGGCAGATCTGTGTAACAGTGGTGAGGGTCCCCTACGATACAGAGGGTCCCCAACCAGTAAAACCGCATTCGGACTCCTGCACCGCCCTTATCCATCTATTGGCAGATCCTATAGTCCCTCAACTGTCATCCCCCTGGAAGATCATCACGGATGCCAAATTCATCCTGTTTACCTGGAGAATTTCCGTAGATGACTTCCGAGTTGACCATTGGGATGACAGGTGTGGGGAGTTTGTTAGGAACCAAATCGATATGGTAAGAGGATGGATAGAGGCGGGGCAAGAGGTAAGGAAAGATGCCTCCTGACAAAGGAAGAACAGGGGGAAGAGAGATCTAGTGGCTCTGGGACTGGGTGGAGGTGCTTTGGGAGTGGGCGCCCTGAACACTATGGATATGGAAGTCCTGAGAAGTAAGCTTGGGGAGGTTGCGCGACACGCCGGGGAAGGTTTCAAGACCCTGCTTTATGTAAACCACGTCCTAGAGGGTCTACAACATTCGCACATAGATGCCACTACCTCTCTATCCTCTGCTCTACGTGAGAGGTTTAGGTTAGTTGTGGGTCTCTTAGAGGAGCAGGATCGGGCTCAGCTTGCTCTGGCATGTACGCAGGTCCAAAGCGAACTCTCGGATAACCTTAAACATATTGTTTCAGCATTATATAGCGGCCACTTCCCATTTAACCTCCGTCAGCGAATAAGTCCACTGATCTCTCCTTTTGCCATCAATCATACCAACTGGTGGGTGGTTCAGTGCATGGATGTCGGAATTTAACCTGCACCGCTTCGTCCTTGGCACCTGTGTCCGGTCGCCTCAGACAGGGATACAGTGCTATTAATCTAGGTACGGTGATCAGCAATCGGACGGTACTTCATCCTCGGCTCCCCTCGAGCGTTCTAACCTATGAAGAAGGCCATCCTTCTTTGTTTGACACTGAGGGATGTTGGTTGAGAGAGGATGCCATCCTCTGTCCGGATAGTCGGGATCGGGTGCTTAGGCGCCAGTGTTGGAACACCGAGGGGACATGTGAGATGAAGACCAACCCAATACCATCATCCTCCTTAAAATACATAGGACAGGGATATTGGTGTTGGTACCAAGGGAGTAACGGGTCGTATACAATCTATGGACTAAATTGCACCGAACGAGGAGAACTCCTCCCCGGAGCGTACTGTACCCTTAGTCCCGTTCTAGGTCTGGACGTCGCAGAGCAGCAGGGAAGAACCCCGATCACCCCGGAGAAAAGACTCGATATTCGCCCCGACGTCCCTGTGAGACTACAAAAGATTCCTCTTGGCTTCGGCAAAGAACTTAAACATCTCCTGCTGGACTTCAGCCAAGAGGAAGAAATTATACAACACCTTCGGGAGACGGAGAAGCAGGCCACCATCCAGCTTACACATCACCGGCTGAAAATTACCGCGGTTGCCACCGCATTGGGCAAGGACTCAAAGATATCATGGTGGGAGAGTCTTTTTGGATACAGTCCTAAAGCAACGTCATTTTTCAATTTGTTGATACATCCGGTGATAGTGCTTCTGGTGGGACTCATGTATTTCGGACTATGGTGGATGTATCGGAAGGTCAAGAGACTTGCGGACCAGATACACCAGAACCAGACAGAGCTTCATGAAGTCAATCGTAGAAGGCTCAGGACGTAGTTCCAACAATGTCCTGAAGCCAGAAATCACATGGACATGATGTTTTCTATGAGGGTTCAGGATGAGAATTCAAAGCCATCCGGAAACCCCATAGAATGGTACATGTATATATATAGTTGTATGGTGTTTTCATATGTGGGTTCGGGATGTAATCAATTGCCATCCCGTCACCTCCTAATATTATATGTATATATATTGATTATTTGTATGGGGGTCGGTTGTGTACCCATGGACATTCTAGATGCGAATGTGTCATAGCCTATACTACAATATTGCCGGACACACACTTGCATCCTATAGGCGGTTCCCATTGACACGGGGATCTATATTACCAGTGTCTTTGGAAGTGTAGAGAGATATGCCAGGTTGCATGAATCTCTATGGGTACACACCGAACCTAATTTTGAAGGTGTTGGGAGGGGGGAGGAATGTGTTTCTGTTTGGTATGAATG
Organism: Bufotes viridis; assembly: GCA_033119425.1. Lineage (NCBI taxonomy): Eukaryota > Metazoa > Chordata > Amphibia > Anura > Bufonidae > Bufotes > Bufotes viridis. The sequence goes on from CM065597.1 coordinate 63,307,988, forward strand.
AGGAGGAATAGCCCCCTTAGGGACATTTTACATGTACTTTGCCACCTTAACTCCACAAACAGTGAAGTTTGTAAGGGTTGGACTGAATGTTAGATAGTGCGGTGTTATTTTCCCGCAGTTAGAATTTAGATACCCTGACATCGGCTCTTACGGAAGTCTGGACCTGCTTTGAGAAAAGAAAAACTTGTGTATCTATCTATGGGAGAACCTCTTATTTAACAGATTCTTCAATCAAGATGGAAAGGGAAAGGTCAGATGGAAGATTGACCTAAAGACTGTGAAGGCAAGGCCATTACAGAATATTGGGGATGGCCGACACCGTAGACCGTTATAGAAAGAAAGATTGACCTAAAAACTGTGAGGGCAAGGCCCTTCCAGAATATTGGGGGTGGCCGACACCCGAAGACCGTTATAGAAAGAAAGATTGACCTAAAGTCTGTGAGGGCAAGGCCATTTCAGAATATTGGGGGTGGCCGACACCCGAAGACCGTTATAGAAAGAAAGAGCGACTTAAAGACTGTGAGGGCAAGGCCATTCCAGAATATTGGGGGTGGCCGACACCCGAAGACCGTTATTCAACATAAGGTTGTAAAGGAAAAGGCCAAGGAAACGCCTGACCAAGCTAAAGGGAAGAAGATGGTGTATCCTGTGGATGGAAACATTCTAGTTACAGTAACGGGCAGGTCAGAGATGGTAGTTGCGACGGACGATGTCTGGGTGCCTAAAGGCTAGAGTACTTCAGTCCTTCCTGAACTGTCACCAACCAGTAAGTGGGGTTAAGGAGACAAATAAGTCCCAGCACTTCATCAAACTATATTGTCGTGTTCTCGACAACAGGGGGATTGTTGAGGGAAGTGCCCCCTGATATATATATGGGCCGCTGGCCTGGGTACACTGCATGTGTGGGTGTATGTGTATGTGTATATATGTGTGTATGTGTATGCACATGTACACACGTACAGGGGATGCATGCATGTGTATGGATGGGCCCCATGGCGTCCATGCAGATGTATGCTCCCAGAAAGTGGCATATGGATATATGCATGTATATGGATGTGCCCCAAGCATCCATATGCATGTGTATATATATATATATATATATATATATATATATATATATATATTATAGCCCCAAATATATATTTGATGTATGCATATATATGGATGTGCCCCAAGCATCCATATACATGTATACTATATATGATGCCCCCTGATTCACCTGAAACCAGAGGTATCAGTGTGAATGTGCCCCAAGCATTCACACGGATACCATCTGGTTAATTGCATCAGGATGACTGGACAAGAGTCCGGTCATCCTGGATGCTTCAAAGAGCTCCGATTCAATAGAATCGGAGTCCTTTGTAGTAATTATCTCCAGCGCTGCTGGAGATAATTATGCATGATAGGAAGAGGGGAGAAACCTCCCCTCCTCCTATTATACACATTCCGGCAGCGCGATTACTATCGCGCTGCCTGGAATGCAAAGTGCTACAGGCGGGAGATCAAAGGATTCTCACGCCTGCTAGCACATAGCGCGGCCCCGCTGTGCGCGTGCTGGGACGCGCGGGCTGGCACGGTGACGTAATATTGCCGTGCCGGCCCACGTGTCCCTGCGTGTGACGCGCATGCGCGCGCCTCAGCGCGGCCGGCGCGGGAGTGCGGGCTGCTGGATATAAATATCCAGCAGCCCGGCACTGTGGAGAAGAAGCCTGCCGCCCGGACAAGAAGGACCCCCCCTAGAGACGAGCAACCCCTGGACAACGAGCATATTAAGTATCTCTATTAACCCCCTATGAGCCCTACCACTAACCCACCAACGATTAACCCCTTAAAAACCCTACCACTATCCCACCAACGAATATACCCCCTTAACCCTTCACTGCCCACTATCCCACCAACGAATATACCCCCTTAACCCTTCACTGCCCACTGCCCACTACCCCACCAACGATACCCCCTTAACCCTACACTACCCACTATCCACTGCCCACTACCCCACCAACGCTCACTGCCCACTCCACCAATTATACCCCCTTAACCCTTCACTGCCCACTATCCTTTCACCCTACGTTCCCTTTACACCCTACAACCACCCAACCTGTATACCCTACCTCCCTGGTCAGCAATACCCCAGCTCCCCTGTGTATTTTCCCCAGCCTGACTGCAATGCCACAGTCAGGATCCATTCCGCTGGTTATCTTTAGTGGACTGTAACCGCAGATTGCAGCCAGTTCAGTAACGCTATATTGCTCCTCTAGGGATAGTTAAGACTAGGCAGGGGGAGGGGTGACTACAATCGTGTGTGTGTAATTTGTATTAGCTAGAGTTTTGGGAGGAATTTGGGATTGTGTAGAGTAGTTAGTACTGTGCTTTTAGTGCTGTGTATATACTGTATTGCATGTGTCATTATTACTGTATCATAGGTGATAATAAATACCGTGTGTTGACAACACCTACTGTGTAGTTTGTGGTTTTTCACTAACGTTAGCCTAGTTCAGTAAGGCGCCCGCAGATAGCCAGTGACCCATGTTAGGTGATAGTTAACGTGATTTTAAGGTATAAATAGGTGGAGTCATTAGCTTATGAACCCATCTATTTATGAATATTAATTAGGGATATTTGCATAAATATCAATAATTAATAACTCCCTTTACAAATACCATAAATCAGTGGTTTCAGCTGTGGCTGGCAAAGTATAATAGTGTCCTGTAAAGGATATATTTTGTTGTGGGGTGAAATTCAATTGCCAAACTAGCAATACCATAAATCAGTGATTTCAGCTGTGGCTGGCCAAGTTTCATAGTGTCCTGCAAAGGATATATTTTTTTCTGGGGTGAAATTCACTTGCAAATATAGCAATACCCTGAATCTGGTGTTCCAGCTGTTGCAGGCCAATTGTTAATCGGTCCGTAAAAGGGTATATTATACTCAAGTTGTATATACAAGTGCTGAGAGGGTCATCCTCAATAACTTCACACGCTACCGTGCATCTTCCATTGTACTTCTGTCCATTAAAGGGTATATTACACAAAGTGTTAAAATACAATTGCTGAAGTCATAATCCTACATATTTTTTCACACGCTACTGTGCATCTCCAAGTGTAAATCTGTCCATAAAAGGATACCTTTCATCCAGGGCCTAAATACTTGCCCTACAAAAGATATTCCCCTAAATCAGTGGTTACTGCTGTGCCTGGATTAGTGTAATACGGTACAAAAATAAATAGGCAGATAGTGTTAGGTGACTGTAAAAAAAAAAGGCCTGATTTTAAAATCAATATATTGGGCCAACAATTTTTTTTCATATTGTGGTGCTTGGTGAATGGTAACAATGATGAAAACATCTAGTAAGGGACGCGGTCGTGGCCGTGGTGGTGTTAGTGGACCCTCTGGTGCTGGGAGAGGACGTGGACATTCTGCCACAGCCACATGTCCTAGTGAACCAACTACCTCAGGTTCCAGTAGCCGCCAGAATTTACAGCGATATTTGGTGGGGCCCAATGCCGTTCTATGGATGGTAAAGCCTGAGCAGGTACAGACGCTAGTCAATTGCTTGGCCGACAGTGGATCCAGCATATTCACAACTTAATCTCCCACCCAGTCTTCTGCAGAAAGTGCACAGGTGGCGCCTGAAAACCAAGCCTATCAGACTGTCACATAACCCACATGCATATCAGGGAAACTGTCTGAGCTTCAAGTTATGCAGCAGTCTCTTATGCTGTTTGAAGACTCTGCTGGCAGGGTTTCCCAAGGAAATCCACCTAGCCCTTTCCCAGTGGTGGAAGACATAGAATGCACTGATGCACAACCACTGATGTTTCCTGATGATGAGGACATCGGACTACCACCTCATCGGAGTCTGCACGTCTATGATGATGACGAAACACAGGTACCAACTGCTGCGTCTTTCTGCAGTGTGCAGATCGAACAGGAGGTCAGGGAGGAAGACTGTGTGGAAGATGATGCAGGGGACGATGAGGTCCTAGACCCCACATGGAATGAAGGTCGTGCCACTGACTTTCATAGTTCAGAGGAAGAGGCAGTGGTGAGACCAACAGCATAGCAAAAGAGGGAGCAGGGGGCAAAAGCAGAACAGCCGCCGCCAAGAGAGTTTACCTGCTACTGACCACCGCCACCAGGCACCAAGCACCCCAAAGGCAGCTTCAAGGAGTTCCCTGGCATGGCACTTCTTTAAACAATGTGCTGACGACAAGACCTGAGTGGTTTTACGTTGTGCCATCAGAGCCTGAAGCGAGGCATTAACGTTCTGAACCTTAGCACAACCTGCATGACCAGGCATCTACATGCAAAGCATGAACTGCAGTGGAGTAAACACCTTAAAAGAAAACAACTCACTCTGGCTCCCCCTGCTCCCTCTTCTGCTGCTGCCTCGGCCTCTTCCTCTGCCTCGGGAGGAATGTTGGCACCTGCCGCCCACCAAACAGAGGATGTGCCACCGACACCACCACCTGCGTCACCAAGCATTTCCACCATGTCACATGGCAGTGTTCAGCTCTCCATCTCACAAACCTTGGAGAGAAAGTGTAAATTCCCACCTAGCCACCCTCGAGCCCTGGGCCTGAATGCCAGCATTTATAAACTCCTGGCCTTTGAAATGCTGTCATTCAGGCTGGTTGACACAGACAGCTTCAAACAGCTGATGGCCATGGCTGTCCAACAGTCATAGGCGTGCGCAGCCTATTGCATTAGGGTGTGCACCCTAAAGCACAAACACACACACCGCGCGTGTGTGTATGTATATATATATATATATATATATTATATATTATATACACATACACACACATACAGGCCGGGCCTCACCCCAACATTGCCGTGACTCCGCCTCTGCGCATTGGTGACTCTAGGAACAATATATGGGGGGGCACATAAGATACCACGGTCAAAAATGGGGGGAGGGGCACTAATAATTTTCACCACTTAATTATACTACTGAAAAACGAAATAAGTATATATAAATAAGATTACAAAATACGAGAGTATTACGGTATGCAGGGATACCTTTTTATTGTACAAACCTAATACATAAAAGACAAGCTTCTAAGGGTTTTCCTTTCTTTCTCGGTATTGCTTCAGACCTGAGAAAGAGAGAAACACTCTTGAAAACTTTTCTTTATAGTTTAAAGCAGTTTCAGCACTATAATAAAACAATTGACTTACAAAAGAAGCTATTCAGTCCTCTGCTGTGCTGTACTCTGCTTGATTCCGCGGATTCCTCCCCTCCTTTCAGTCTCTCCTCAGTGTGCAGGGCAGGCGCACTGTTATGGGGGATCTGTGGATGACACTGTTATGGGGGATCTGTGGATGACACGTTGTTATGGAGGATCGGTGGATGACACACTGTTATGGGGGATCTGTGGATGACACTGTTATGGGGGATCTGTGGAGGACACTGTTATGGGGGATCTGTGGATGACACATTGTTATGGGGGATCTGTGGATGACACTGTTATGGGGATCTGTGGATGACACACTGCTTTGGGGGATCTGTGGAAGACACACTGGTATGGAGGATCTGTGGAGGACACACTGGTATGGAGGATCTGTGGAGGACACTGTTATGGGGAATCTGTGGATGACACTGTTATGGAGGTTCTGTGGATGACACTGTTATGGAGGATCTTTGGAGGATACACTGCTATGGGGGATCTTTGGATGACACTGTTATGGGGGGATCTGTGGATGACACTGTTATGGAGGTTCTGTGGATGACACTGTTATGGGGGATCTGTGGATGGCACTGTTATGGGGGATCTGTGGATGACACACTGCTATGTGGGATCTGTGGAGGACACTGTTATGGGGCATCTGTGGATGGCACTGTTATGGGGGATCTGTGGATGACACAGTTATGGAGGATCTGTGGATGACACTGTTATGGGGATCTGTGGATAGCACACTGTTATGGGGGATCTTTGGATGACACACTGCTATGGGGGATCTGTGGAGGACACTTTTATGGGGGATCTGTGGATGACACTTTTATGGGGGATCTGTGGATGGCACTGTTATGGGGGATCTGTGGATGGCACTGTTATGGGGGATCTGTGGATGACACGGTTATGGAGGATCTGTGGATGACAGTGTTATGGGGATCTGTGGATAGCACACTGTTATGGGGGATCTGTGGATGACACACTGTTATGGGGGATCTGTGGATGACACACTGTTATGGGGGATCTGTGGATGACACACTGTTATGGGGATCTGTGGATGACACTGTTATGGGGGATCTGTGGATGACACTGCTATGGGGGATCTGTGGATGACACTGTTATGGGGGATCTGTGGATGACACACTGTTATGGGGGATCTGTGGATGACACTGTTATGGGGGATCTGTGGATGACACACTGCTATGGGGGATCTGTGGAGGACACTGTTATGGGGGATCTGTGGATGGCACTGTTATGGGGATCTGTGGATGACCCGGTTATGGAGGATCTGTGGATGACACTGTTATGGGGATCTGTGGATAGCACACTGTTATGGGGGATCTGTGGATGACACACTGTTATGGGGGATCTGTGGATGACACTGTTATGGGGATCTGTCTGTGGATGACATATGACTGAGGAGGGCTATCCGGGGACATTATACAGGGGGTAATATAACTAAGGGGTATCGGGGTACAGTATACAAGGGTAATATAACTAGTGAGGAGGGATATCAAGGACATTATACATGGGTAATATAAGTTATATTACCCCTGTATAATGTACCCTAATACCCCTTAATTATATTACCCCTGTATAATAATGTACCCGCGACCCGCCTAATACCCCTTAGTTATATTAAGCCGCCCTGTATAATTTACCACGATACCCCTCAGTTTATATAACTAAACTGAGGGGTATCCGGGTACATTATACAGGGGTAATATAACTGAGGACGGCAATCATGGACATAATACAGGGGCTAGGGGTAATATATTAGTTATTACCCCTGTATAAAATCGAATAACAGCATAGCCCTCCACAGTTATATTACATGATGTTATACCCCTCCATAGTTATATGTCCCCTGCCCCCCTGGATAATTCCCTGATACTCCTCAGAAGGCTCAGATAATCATATATATTATATAACTGACTAAACTGAGGGTAGGGTATCAATCAGGGTAATACTAATACTGTTACAGGGATGGGACAACAGAGCCAGAGGGGTACTGTGGGACAGTCAGAGAGGGGGGTAGACATGTTTTTAATGTTTGCTAGCCTACTGGAGTCTGGACTGGTAAACATACTTTTAAAAATTTAAACAAAACACACTGCAGCTGTATGGTCTTGGACGTCACTGGATCAGCTGGGCAGTGGCACAGTGGCACCAACACCAGCAGAATTCTTCAGCCAGGGCCTCACCTCACCAGACGACCGGGGCATGCAGCGTGACGTGACGTCAGCCTGCGCCATACAGCACGCACCGCACGGCACACTCTCTTGCTGCCTCTGCTGGGTCCGGAAGTCAGGGCTCTGCCCCCTTATATGGATAGTACTAGCCGGCAGCCGCCCGCAGCCTAGGGACAGGGTAATATATTGTAATGTAAATTAATTGACAGTGCGGCGGGCGGCGGCCAGCATGCATAGCAGACTGCAGACACACAGAGCCACAGGGGTATCAGCGGGGGGGACGGGGACGGGGGGGGACACTGCAGCCAGTGAGCACGGGGGTGACAATTCGAACCTATTAGGGTGTGCCCAGGCACACCCGGCACACCCCATGCGCACGCCTATGCCAACAGTATCTTGTTCTCAGCCGCCACAACTTCTCCAAGACAGCCATGCCTTCCCTGCACAACCAAGTATCCGATAAAATCAAGTGTGCACTGCGCAACGCCATCTGTGGCAAGGTCCACCTAACCACAGATATGTGGACCAGTATGCACGGCCAGGGACGCTATATCTCCCTAACTGCACACTGGGTAAATGTAGTGGCGTCTGGGCCCCAGGCGGAGAGTTCCTTGGCGCACGTCCTGCCGCCGCCAAGGATCGCAGGGCATCATTTTTTGCCTCCTGTAGCCTCCTCTTCCTACTCGGCTTCCTCCTCCTCTGCTTCCACCAGCTAATCCAGTCAGCCACACACCATCACCACCAACTTCAGTACTGCCCAGGGTAAACATCAGCAGGCCATTCTGAAACTCATATGTTTGGGTGACAGGCCCCACACCGCGCAGGAGTTGTGGCGGCGTATTGAACAACAGACTGACCAGAGGTTTCTGCCGGTGGGCCTCAAGCCCGGCCTGGTGGTGTGCAATAATGGGCGAAATCTCGTCGCAGCTCTGGGACTAGCTGGTTTGACGCACATCCCTTGCCTGGCACATGTGCTGAATTTGGTGGTGCAGAAGTTCATTCACAACTACCCCGAAATGTCAGAGCTGCTGAATAAAGTGTGGGCTGTTTGTGCGTGCTTCCGATGTTCAAATCCTGCCGCTGCTCGCCTGTCTGCACTACAGCGTAACTTCGGCCTTCCCACTCACCGCCTCATATGCGACGTGCCCACCAGGTGGAACTCCACCTTGCACATGCTGGAGAGACTGTGCGAGCAGCAGCAGGCCATAGTGGAGTTTCAGCTGCAGCACGCACGCGTCAGTCGCACTGCGGAACAGGACCACTTCACCACCAATGATTGGGCCTCCATGCGAGACCTGTGTGTCCTGTTGCGCTGTTTCGAGTACTCCACCAACATGGCCAGTGGCGATGACACCGTTATCAGCGTTACAATACAACTTCTATGTCTCCTTGAGAAAACGCTTAGGGCGATGATGGAAGAGGGGGTGGCCCAGGAGGAGGAGGAGTAGAATGAGGGGTCATTTTTAGCACTTTCAGGCCAGTCTGTTAGAAGTGGCTCAGAGGGAGGCCAGGTACAACAGCAGAGGCCAGGTACAAATGTGGCCAGCCAGTGCCCACTGCTGGAGGAAGAGGAGGATGAGGAGGAGGTGGAGGAGGATGAGGATGAAGCAGGTTGACAGCGGGGTGGCACCCAACACAGCTCAGGCCCATCACTGGTGCGTGGCTGGGGGGATACGGAGGACGATGACGATACGCCTCCCAAAGAGGACAGCTTGTCCTTACCTCTGGGGAGCCTGGCACCCATGAGCGACTACATGCTGCAGTGCCTGCGCAATGACAGCAGAGTTGCCCACATTTTACCGTGCGGGGACTACTGGTTTGCCACCATGCTGGATCCCTGGTACAAAGACAATGTGCCCACCTTACTTCCTGCACTGGAGCGTGATAGGAAGATGCGCGAGTCCAAGCGCACGCTGGCAGAGGCGCTCCTGAGAGCATTCCCAAATGTCACAGGGGAACAGGTGGAAGCCCAGGGCGAAGGCAGAGGAGGCGCAAGAGGTCGCCAATGCAGCTGTGTCACGGCCAGCTCCTCTGAGGGCAGGGTTAGCATGGCGGAAATGTGGAAAAGTTTTGTCTCCACGCCACAGCTAACTGCACCATCACCTGATACGGAACGTGTTAGCAGGAGGCAGCATTTCACTAATATGGTTGAACAGTACGTCTGCACACCTCTCCACGTACTGACTGATGGTTCGGCCCCATTCAACTTCTGGATTTCCAAATTGTCCACGTGGCCAGAGTTAGCATTTTATGCCTTGGAGGTGCTGGCCTGCCCGGCGGCCAGCGTTTTGTCTGAACATATATGCAGCACGGCAGGGGGCGTCATTACTGACAAACGCAGCCATCTGTCCTCAGCCAATGTGGACAAGCCGAAGTTCATAAAAATGAACCAGGCATGGATCCCACAGGAACTGTTCCTCTCTTGTGTAGAATAGACATTTATAACTGCCTCCCCCTCAACCATGTATTCTTCTACTCCGGGGCACTTCTTTATTGAATCCTCATTTTTTTAACTTTAGCATGATCTTTTGGTGCAACCCAAAGTTGAATGAACCTCTCCTCAATCTGGGCGCCGGGGCCTAAATTACATGAAAGTGGCATGTTACAATGGTGGGTGATATGACACCTTATTGCTTGCTGTGGGACCTCTCTCCTCCTTCTGTGTGCTGGGGCCTAAATAACTGAAAGTGGCCTTCTCCAGTGGTGGGTGATATGACGCATGATTCTCTGCAGTGGGAGTTCTCTCCTCTGTCTGGGTGTCAGGGGCCTAAATAACTGAAAGTGGCCTTCTCCAGTGATCGGTGATATGACGCCTTATTTCTTGATGTGGGACCGCTCTCCTCTGTCTGGGTGCTGGGGCCTAAATAACTGAAAGTGGCCTTCTCCAGTGGTGGGTGATTTGACGCATGATTCCTTGCTGTGGGACCTCTCTCCTCTGTCTGGGTGCTGGGGCCTAAATATCTGAAAGTGGCCTTCTCCAGTGGTGGGTGATATGACGCATGATTCTCTGCTGTGGGACCTCTCTCCTCTGGGTGCTGGGGCCTAAATAACTGAAACTGGCCTTCTCCAGTGGTGGGTGATATGACGCATGATTCCTCGCTGTGGGACCTCTCTCCTCTGTCTAGGTGCTGGGGCCTAAATAACTGAAACTGGCCTCCTCCAGTGGTGGGTGATATGACGCATGATTCTCTGCTGTGGGACCTCTCTCCTCTGACTGGGTGCTGGGGCCTAAATAACTGAAAGTGGCTTTCTCCAGTGGTGGGTGATATGACGCCTTATTCCTAGCAATGGGACCACTCTCCTTTATCTGGGTGCTGGGCCTAAATAACTCAAAGTGACCTTCTCCAATAATGGGTGATATGATGCCTTACTACTTGCTGTGGGACCTCTCTCCTCTGTCTGGATGCTGGGGCCTAAATAACTGTTAGTGGCCCTCTCCAGTGGTGGGTTATATGACGCATGATTCTCTGATGTTGGACCTCTCTCCTCTGTCTGGGTGCTGGGGCCTAAATAACTGAAAGTGGCCTTCTCCAGTGGTGGGTGATATGATGCATGATTCCTTGCTGTGGGACCTCTTTTCTCTGTCTGGGTGCTGGGGCCTAAATAACTGAAAGTGGCCTTATCCAGTGGTGGGTGATATGATACATGATTCCTTGCTGTGGAACCTCTCTCCTCTGTCTGGGTGCTGGGGCCTAAATAACTGAAAGTGGCCTTTTCCAGTGGTGGGTGATATAACGCATGATTCTCTGCTGTTGGACCTCTCTTCTCTGTCTGGGTTCTGGGGCCTAAATAACTGAAAGTGGCCTTCTCCAGTGTTGGGTGATATGACGCATGATTCCTTGCTGTGGGACCTCCCTCCTCTGTCTGGGCACTGGGGCCTAAATAACTGAAAGTGGCCTTCTCCAGTGGTGGGTGATATGATGCAGGATTCTCTGCTGTGGGACCTCTCTCCTCTGTCTGGGTGCTGGTGCCTAAATAACTGAAAGTGACATTCTCCAGTGGTGGGTAATATGATGCATGATTCCTTGCTTTGGGACCTCTCTCCTCTGTCTGGGTGCTGGGGCCTAAATAACTCAAAGTTACCTTCTCCAGTGGTGGGTGATATGACGCCTTATTCTTTGCTGTGGGACCTCTCTCCTCTGTCTGGGTGCTGGGGCCTAAATAACTGAAAACTGGCCTTCTCCAGTGGTGGGTGATATGACGCATGATTCCTTGCTGTGGGACCTCTCTCCTCTGTCTGGGTGCTGGGGCCTAAATAACTGAAAGTGGCCTTCTCCAGTGGTGGGTGATATGATGCAGGATTCTCTGCTGTGGGACCTCTCTCCTCTGTCTGGGTGCTGGGGCCTAAATAACTGAAAGTGAGATTCTCCAGTGGTGGGTGATATGATGCATGATTCCTTGCTTTGGGACCTCCCTCCTCTGTCTGGGTGCTGGGGCCTAAATAACTCAAAGTTACCTTCTCCAGTGGTGGGTGATATGACGCCTTATTCTTTGCTGTGGGACCTCTCTCCTCTTTCTGGGTGCTGGGGCCTAAATAACTGAAAGTGGCCTTCTCCAGTGGTGGGTGATATGATACATCATTCCTTACTGTGGGACCTCTCTCCTCTGTCTGGTTGCTGGGGCCCAAATCACTGAAAGTGGGCTTCTCCAGTTGTGGGTGATATTACGCATGATTTTTTGCTGTGGGACGTCTCTCCTCTGTCTGTGTGCTGGGGCCGAAATAACTGAAAGTGGCCTTCTCCAGTGGTGGGTGATATGACGCATGATTCTCTGCTATGGGACCTCTCTCCAATTGATATTGGTTAATTTTTATTTATTTATTTTATTTTATTTTAATTCATTTCCCTATCCACATTTGTTTGCAAGGCATTTACCTTCATTTTGCTGCCTTTTGCAGCCCTCTAGCCCTTTCCTGGACTATTTTACAGCCTTTTTAGTGCCAAAATGTTTGGGTCCCCATTGACTTCAATAGTGTTCGGGTTTGGGATAAAGTTCGGGTCGAGTTCGGATCCCGAACCCGAACATTTTCGGCAAGTTCGGCCGAACTTCTCGAACCCGAACATCCAGGTGTTCGCTCAACTGTACTTTTGACATTATACCTGTGGTTCAGTTTATAAGGCAAGAAGAATATGTTCTACCGATCGGACATTTGAGATACAGGCAGAGGACTTGCCTAGAAGGTTCGATGAAAGGAACTACACCATGAGATCTGTTGACAATGCATACAGGCGGGCTCGATGTTCCTGACATTCTGATCTTCTAAAAAACAAAATGAGAACAAACACCTCAGATGATATTAGGTTTATCACGACATTTAGCAATAGAAGTGCTGAAATTGGAAAGATATTGTCGAAACACTGGGATATTTTTAAATTTGATCCCCAACTAAGTGACAGGTTAAGATTGCCCAGTTATCACCTTCAGGAGATCAAGAAACTTAAGAGATCATTTGGTACAAAGCAACTATGTGATTCATTCCTAAAGCCTTTTTGGGTCAAAGGGACCTCGTTGGGGTAATAAACAGTGTGGCAGGTATGTGGTTTGTGCCAATATGGATAGAAGTGAAGTCTTTTGGGATGCTACCCATAAAAAAAATAAAAATACCAAATATGAGCGTGGGATAGTCGCTCTAATACCCGGACATCCCTCATCAAATGATACAAAACAGCAATTCCGGGTTATATCAAATAAATAAATATCTTTATTTCATGGTACATTAAAAAGGATCTAATCCAAACAATATGAAAACATACAGTTTATATATATGGTTGGTGGTGCAAAACACAAAGGATAGCAAACCCTCATGGGGGTAAGTATCTAGCACAGTGTGACATCAGGGTATAGTAACAATAAACAATTGCATTATATATGGGGCACTAGTGTCGGTCTTAGTATAGCATAGTCTGTTGCGTCATATGCAACACATCAGATGGAGCTTACGCCACGCTAGTAGCTACATATCATCATTAATAGCATTTGAACAAATAGTAACCCATATAAAGCATACCCGATGTCACTCTCTGGCACTGCACTGCCCGTGTCCCGACGCGCGTTTCGCCCACCTGGCTTTCTCAAGGGATCGTGTGTCACACATTTGATCCAGTGCTGAGCCAATGTGGTAGTATTAGCTATTGAGCTGGTTTTATATTGATGTTTTTATCCATATTTCATCATAGCACGTGTCACTTTACTTATTCTTTACACCACTTATTTTTCTACTTTTCATTTTGGCACAATATTCCTATGGCATGATTGCACTTCTGCACTTTCACTTTAGCACTGGCACTTTTCACTCTTGCACTCGGCACTTTTGTTTCACTTCAATTGGTATCAATGCTTTTAACTAGGGCTTGTTATATAAAAAGTTAATTTCACTAAATATTGTAAATATCAGTATTTATAAATGTGGGATACAGCTCAGTGGTTTTTGATTATTACCATATATTACCATATAATATAATTATGCCCTAGTGATTATTTTGTCAGACTATATAGATTGATATACCAGACATGTCTTAAGAATTTATGAAAGCTGACATCGATTACTGGCTGTTACAGTGGACCACTAAGGGCCTTTACGTCATCCATGGATGGCCTTACATTGTTATACTCATATAAGAAAACTTGCGTATGCTGGATGTAATTGTAATTGGCTCCGTTCATGTGATCTGTAACGTAATGAATGTTTGCCCATGTGATAGATCACATGTAGTGCTGTAGGGCCGGGCCTCTTGTATTACCGCATCATCGCGATACTTCAGCCGCGACTAGTGTTAGTGACGGCCTATTACATGCACAGATTTTGGTCCACCCATTGGTCTTTTAGTGGGTGGTTGGGGTATATAGGAGAGGGCGATAGGCAGAGTAGGTGTGCCCTTTGAAGAAAGGCAGCAGCAAAACGATTGTCGGGTGGTAGACTCCAGGCTGGGTCAGTACTCATTGTCAGTGTGATATATGTATTGCTTACAGAGGTCTTAGATAGTGGTGTTGCCGGCCCCCCATTGGTTGTATGGACGGGCGGTGAACACTGGATGTATGTACATTTTGATACTCTATTCATGAATAATGTACTGTTAGCATTCAATTTGGATTAAATACTAGTCCCTTGTACCTGGAGTGTTTATTTGGGTCACACACCTGCTTTCCCATTTCCTCTGCTATATGAATTTTATTATATATGGTAATTATTATTGTTTTGTAAGTTATTTTTGCAATAAATTATGAATAATTCATTTATCTTGCATGGTTGTTATTATTATTGGAGTATCTACCATGTTGAATAGATAAGCAACTCCATTAAGCCTTGATTCTCAAACTGGGGTGCATAAGCTGTCTACTCTTACTGTTATTTCGGTTTCTACCATGTTAAATAGATAAGCAATTCTTTTAGGCCTTGATTCTCAAATTGGGGTGAATAAGCTGTGTAATTTGTTATTGGGGTGAGCACATTGTTTAATAGATAAGGAATTCTATTACGCCCTGACTTTAAAAATTTGGGTAATTAAACTGTCTAATTTTACTGTTATTGGGGTACACACCTTGTTTCATAGATAAGCAATTTAATTATGCCTTGATTCTCAAATTGGAGTGAATAAGCTTTCTCATTTAACTGTTATTGTGGTTTCCACCTTGTTTCATAGATAAGCAATTCCATTAGGTCTTAAATCAGGGCGAGGAAGCAGTCTAATACTACTGTTATTGGGGTGTCCACATTGATATTGAAAAACTTTTTTTACATATATAGTTAAAAGAACGGGGCAATGGCAAAAGATGTTGCTGTAGCTGACAGAAGTAGCAGTAGAAGAAGAAAAAAAAAGGGGGGGGGGGTGTTAGTAGCAGTAGCCACAGGAACAGGCCAGAGCTGCCATTGTCATCCAGAGGTTGTATTTTGACAACCAATTTAACTGATCTGGAATGGTTGACTTAGTCTCCAACATCATCTCAACTAACATCAGACGTCCACAGCCAGGAGTCGATGAGTTCCTCTGACACCACACTTAGTTGGCATGGCCCAGGAACAAGCTCTGTGCACTCATCTCTCCTGAACCTGCCTTTTTCCATTGCTGCTCCTTCGGCCAGGCAATGGATGTATGTCGCCGCCTCTGCTCCGTTTTTCACCAAGGAAGATATTTTTTAATACAGTCAGCAGCTACTGTAAGCCCAGATATGAAGGAGATTTCTGCTGATTTCTCCTGTAGACAGTGATGGACGAACATTGGCCGCGACAGTACACGAACGCTAAAACTATCAAATGTTAGCAAACCACGCATTCACGGCGGGCCCCGTTGACTTTAATGGCAGGCGAATCTGAAAAAACTTCAGGTCATATTTGCAGCCACCAAATACTTACTAGAAGTGCACAAATAGTCCCACAACATGGACAGTGACATACCAGAGGGGGATCATTGGCAAAAATTCCCACAAAAAATATGCATTTTAATTAGTGGCCATTTTTATGTTTCTTAAAGGGAAAATCTAAAAAATGTGCCCTGCTGGAGCTTAAATTTTTTTTATCTTAGGCCATGGGAGTAAAGGCCCCAAAAATTAGGCATTCACCTGACAGAAAAGAACTTGCGATTATGTGGCTGGAGGTACATTAGGCGGTCACTGAATAAAATTTTTACTGTAGGCCACTGGAGTAGAGGCAAGATGGATTACCGCAGTGTTCTGCTCCAGACAAAATGTGCCCGATATGGAAACTGAGAGCAGACCGATGCGTGTGGAGCTAATTTTGTAATAATTTATTGTGGGCTTTCCAAACTTAAAATACCTTTTTTTTAAAAAATTGTCAAAAGAAAATATTGCATTTAGACGAAGAACCTGAGGATGTCAGAGGAGTCTAAATTTATTTTTGGTGTTGCCCCAGTCTGGAGGGGGCCCATTCCTGGGAACACATTCCTACTGCAAACAAAGAACTGGCTGCTGTCAGAGGTGTCTAAGTTTATTTTTGGTGTTGCCCCGGTCTGGTGGGGGCCCATTCCTGGGAACACATATAAGATCTGATTGTATTGCAATTGTATGTGTGTGAGGTCTTAGCAATCGGATATTGGCCAGAAAAGCAGGGATGTACCTGTCTAGTGAAGTGAAGGTACGGTATGGGGTGTACAGCTGGTTCGCCTCCCTGTGGTGCACCCTGGGTAATGCTAAATGAACCAGCAAATACTGGCGGTCAGACAAAGAAAGCTTCTCCTGACCAACACGACTCAAACTCAAATCAATAGACTCTGTGTGTTTGTGTGCGTGTGTATTAGGGTGGCCACTTGCAGAGCCCTAAAAAGGAGGACAGCGTACCGGGGACAGTGGCGCACAATACTTAAATACTACATACTAGATGCCCAGGTTATACCAGCATGGTCCATATTACTAATGTTAGGCGTGAATATTCGAATCGCGAATTTTAATCGCGAATATCGCCACTTCAAGAATTTGCGAATATTTAGAATATAGTGCTATATATTCGTATTCGCGAATAGTGTTGATCATGAATTTATTCTTTATCTTTATTCTTTATCTTTAGTCTTTATCGCAAATTTATCGCAAATATCGGCACTTAGCAACAACCCTAGCAACCAATAGGAAAGTTGTCTACCCCTTAGTGTTGATTGCGAATATTCAAATCTCGAAATTTTATCGCGAATATATTACATTGCCGATTTT
The DNA here is from genome assembly GCA_033119425.1 of Bufotes viridis. Lineage (NCBI taxonomy): Eukaryota > Metazoa > Chordata > Amphibia > Anura > Bufonidae > Bufotes > Bufotes viridis. The sequence goes on from CM065597.1 coordinate 63,325,014, forward strand.
CGCAATCAAGTAAATAATGACTGGAGACGAATCCTCGCATTTGCGAATTTATGGCGAATATGCGACCAAAAATTTGCTAAATATCGCAAATTCTAATATTGCCTATGCCGCTCATCACTACATATTACAATATATAAGAAGATGTATAATGTATACCAGCTGTAGATATATAATTATACACAGGAGATACCCAAGTTATAACAACGTGATCTAATTAAATAATTATAATTTATACCAGCTGTACATTTATAATAATATACATATGATTCCCAAGTTATTCCAGATTAGTCCATATATAATTTATACTCAGATATATAGTCCTGTAAATCCCTGGGGCAGTCTGATCTGTGCTAACCTTGTGCCTAGTGGGCTGAGTACTGATTCTGCTGTCTCTTCAAGCAGTGGACGGCCTGGACCAGCGTGGAATCAAAGATAGCAGGCAGTGCCAGTGAGCGTTGATAGGAGTAGTCAAACCAAATAATTGACCCTAACACTCGTAAAGGCACTTTTCACAATTATTTACATATAGTAAACTGACTCACTATAGTAAAACATAACTTTTATTGTATTTTATAATATCATTATTCCTGACCAACAAAGTGTGCTTTAAAACTATCAGTTGTGTCACCTATTGTTTGATACTGAACTATTTTTATTGATAATATGGCTATTATTCATACAGGGGGCTGGGAGCTGCGTGCTGGCTCTGACTTTTCCCCTTATCTTTTCAGTCTCTTTGTATCCCAAACTGCCTCCAATACATATAGGTAACAAGCCTGTTATTAAAACCGCCTCATACACTGCGACATGTTTCACCAGCTAACCTGGCATCTTTAGGGGATTGGGCAATAATTTTGATCAGAGTGTTACCAGCGCTCCGCAGCCGCTCCAGCATGAATTATAGGTACACGTCGGGCGTGCCACGCACACAGCAGCACAGATGACGTTGTGACGTCACGTCATACAGTGCACTGTATGGTCCGGACATGTTGCCAGGCCCTGCTCCCAGTTATGAGGATACATAAAGCCACCATGACCCGTGCCAACTGCCAACACCTATGTAACCACAAAAAAAGGAGAACAGGACCGGGAGCCTTTTAACCAAATTATCCTACCACCCTAGAGTGTGTGTGTGGTATATACTGTGTGGCAGAAAAATGGATGTTCAATGTGCATGTAGGAGATATTTCTCTGCTGTCCATAAACCGTACATGCTAGAGACATCATGGTGTCATGTCACAACAATACTTAGTGCCCCATTCAGCAATATTTACTTAGACCTAATACACTGTGAAGTTGCATGTATTGCGATTGCACATCATTAATATATATATTGGAACACTCTATCTGCATATAAAGCTATTGTTCAAACAGTGCTGTAATGTAAAATCACTTACAGTGATCAGGTGTTCTTCCTTACATTCGCAAAAGTTGCTGCCAACCATCTTTTCCAGTCTCAGGAAACATCTGGCAGTATGACAATTAGCAAAACTAGGCCACGCCTGTATCGTGCATGTGCAACAGTGCATTATGGGCATACTGCATTGCCGATTTAGCAATCAAGAAAATCATCTCGAATTCTCTAATATATCACGAATATTCTACCAAATATTCACTAAATATCGCATATTCGAATATTGCCCTTGCTGCTCATCACTAGTCGCCGCTGAACGTCAGCAAGGTGAGCCATGGCCGTGTAAGGTCTTCTCAAATGGCCAGAGATTTTCCTAGCCTGCCGCAAGATGTCCTGGATAGTGATGTCCTGAACTATTCGCCGGCGAACAGTTCCCGGCGAACATAGCTTGTTTGCGTTCGCCGCGGCGGGCAAACATATGCGATGTTCGGTCCGCCCCATATACATCATCATTGAGCAAACTTTGACCCTGTACCTTACAGTCAGCAGACACATTCCAGCCAATCAGCACCCTCCCTCCCACCTCCTATAAAAACGGCAGCCATTTTAGATTCAGTCTGAAGCTGCAGTTTGTTAGTGATAGCAGGGAGAGTGCAGCTGCTGCTGCTGTGCTAATTAATTCATAGGGAAAGCATTAGCTAGGCCAGTGATGGGCAACGTGCGGCTCTCCAGCTGTTGCAGAACTACAACTCCCAGCATGCAAAGCCTGTCTATAGCTATCAGCCTACTGCAGGGCATGGTGGGAGTTGTAGTTTAGCAACAGCTGGAGAGCCGCACGTTGCCCATCACTGAGCTAGGCCAATGTTCTGTGTCCACAGACTCATCTGCTGTAAGGACAGCGTCACAGCACCCCAAAAAGGGCTGCTACATTAGTCTGCATTTATTTTATTTTTTCTCCATATATATATTGCAGTTGCCTGGCCTGCCCGTGTGTGAGAGGCTGCAGGCCCACAGACTATAGTGTGCCCACTTCCAGTGCCCCCACTCATACCGGGTGGCATAGTAGCTTGCCGATAAATAAGGCATTTAATTTTTACCCTTTAATCTAAGGTTAGCTGCCTGCCAGTGTGTGTCAGGCCCACTTCCACTGACTGTAGTGTGCCCACTGCCAGTGCCCCCACTCATACCGGGTGGCACAGTAGCTTGCCGATAAGGCATTTAATTTTTACCCTTTAATCTAAGGTTAGCTGCCTGCCAGTGTGTGTCAGGCCCACTTCCACTGACTGTAGTGTGCCCACTGCCAGTGCCCACCACTCATACCTGGTGGCACAGTAGCTTGCCGATAAATAAGGCATTTAATTTGTACCCTTTAATCTAAGGTTAGTTGCCTGCCAGTGTGTGTCAGGCCCACAGACTGTACTGTGCCCACTGCCAGTGCCCACCACTCATACCGGGTGGCACAGTAGCTTGCCGATAAATAAGTCATTTCATTTTTACCCTTTAATCTAAGGTTAGTTGCCTGCCAGTGTGTGTCAGGCCCACAGACTGTACTGTGCTCACCACTCATACAGGGTGGCACAGTACCTTGCACGCATAGTACCACTAATCAAAAAAAAATGACAGGCAGAGGCAGGCCACCCCGCAGTGGCCATCGTGGTGCTGTGATTTCCTTTGGCCCTAGAATAAGGCCCAGTGTTCAGAGGCCACATACCCTGAACTCGAAAAATTCTTAGGACATAGTTGGCTTACACAGGACACCCAATCTTCTACAGCTTCCGCTCGGAACATTGACGCACCATCCTCCTCCAGCTCAGCTTCGGACACCTGTCAAGTTACCACTCGCTCGCCCGCCGCCACCACCAACACTAGCACCACAGCCGCTTCATTTGATCTGTCAGAGGATTTATTTACACATCAGTTGGAAGAAATGAGTGATGCGCAATGATTATTGCCAGAAGATGTAGATTACAAGGATATGTCTCAGTCAGGTAGCATTACACACATGGAAGTACGGTGTGATGATGATGATGTTGTACCCGCTGCTGCTTCCTTTGCTGAGTTTTCAGATACAAGTGAAGCAGTTGATGATGACGATGTGTCCGTGGATGTCACGTGGGTGCCCGCTTGAAGAGAAGAAGAACAGGGGGAAAGTTCAGATGGGGAGACAGAGAGGAGGAGGAGACGAGTTGGAAGCAGGGGGAGGTAGTCGCAAGGAGCTAGTGGCACAGTCAGACAGCATGTATCGGCACCCGGGGTCAGCCAGACAGCACGCCAATCAACGCATGCTGTTGCCACCACCAGAATCCTGTCATTGTAAAGCTCAGCAGTGTGGCATTTTTTATGTGTCTGTCTCTGATAACAGCGATGCCATTTGGAACCTGTGCTAAAAGAAACTGAGTCATGGGAAGTCCAACACCCACCTAGGTACAACTGCTTTGCAAAGGCACATGATCTCACATCACAAACGCCTATGGGATCAACACATGAGTACAAGCAGCACAAAAACTCAAACCACCATGCTCCTCCTGGTCCAATATCTTTAGCCACGTCAACCACTGCTGTCCTACCTGCCCCCTCTCAAACCACCCGCCACTCTGCCTCTCACCTTCAGCAGTTCCTGCTCAACTGCCCACAGTCAGGTGTCTGTCAAGGAAATGTTTGAGCGTAAGAAGCCAATGTCACAGAGTCACCCCTTTGCCCAGCTTCTGACAGCTGGCTTGTCAGAACTATTAGCCCTCCAGCTTTTACCATACAAGCTGGTGGAGTTTGAGACCTTCAAAAAATTTGTAGCTATTGGGACACCTTTAATGGAAGGTACCCGGACGAAATTATTTTTCACAAAAGCAATCCCCAACCTGTATTCTATTGTGGAAAAGGAAGTCATGGCATGTCTGGCACACAGTGTTGGGGCAAGGGTCCATCTGACCACTGATACCTGGTCTGCAAAGCACGGTCAGGGCAGGTATATCACGTACACTGTACATTGGGTAAACCTGCTGACTGCTGCCAAGGATGTAATGCGTGGCTCTGCAGCAGAGTTGGTGACACCGCCACGACTTGCAGGCAGGCCTGCTGCCTCCTCTAATCCTTCTAATCCATCCTCTTCGCTAACCTCCTCGGCTGAGTCCTCTGCTGCTGCTGCGTCTTGCTCCACATCATGAACTGCACCCCCACACCTCCCCAGGGGCTATTCCACATCCTGGATACGACAGTGTCATGCTGTCTTGGGGTCGACTTGCCTGAAAGCAGAGAGTCACACCGGACCAGCACTCCTGTCCGCCCTGAACGCACAGGTGGATCAGTGGCTGACCACGTACCAACTGGAGATCGGCAAAGTGTTGTGTGACAACGGAAGCAATCTGTTGGCGGCATTGATTTTGGGCAGGTTTACACATGTGCCGTGCATGGCACATGTGTTGAATCTGATTGTACAACGCTTTGTGTGTAAGTACCCAGGCTTACAGGACGTCCTCAAGCAGGCCAGGAAGGTGTGTGGCCATTTCAGGCATTCCTACACGGCCATGGCGCACTTTTCCGATATTCAGCGGCGAAACAACATGCCATTGAGGTTCTTGATTTGCGATAGCCCGACACGTTGGAATTCAACACTCCTAATGTTCGACCGCATGCTCCAACAAGAAAAAGTCGTCAAAGAGTATTTGTATGACCGGGGTGCTAGGACAGCCACTGCGGAGCTGGGTATTTTTTTTGCCACGTTACTGGATACTCATGTGCAATGCCTGTAGGCTCATCCGTCCTTTTGAGGAGGTGACAAACCTAGTCAGTCGCACCGAAGGAGCCATCAGCGATCTAATCCCATTTGTTTTCTTCCTGGAGCGTGCCCTGCGAAGAGTGCTGGATCAGGCCGTAGATGAGCGTGAAGAGGAAGAGTTGTGGTCACCATCACCACTAGAAACAGCCTTATCATCATCGCTTGCTGGACCTGCAGCAACGCTGGAAGAGGAGTCTTAGGAAGAGGAGTCAGAGAAGGAAGACCAATCTCAGCAGGCATCCCAGGGTGTTCGTTGTTGTCACCTATCTGGGACCCGTGGTGTTGTACGTGGCTGGGGGGAAGAACAGACCTTCAATGACATCAGTGAGGACGAGGAATGCGAGATGAGTAGCTCGGCATTCAACTTTGTGCAAATGGGGTCTTTCATGCTGTCATGCCTGTATAAGGGACCCTCGTATAAAAAGGCTGAAGGAGGGCAACCTGTACTGGGTGGCCACGTTACTAGACCTCCGGTATAAGCAGAAAGTGGCTGAAATGTTACCAAATTCTCAGAAGTTGGATAGGATGCAGCACTTCCAAAACAAGTTACAAAGTATGTTTTACACAGTGTATAAGGGTGATGTCACAGCAGAACGGGAATCTAACAGGGGAAGATGTGAAAATAATTCTCCTCCATGACCACGCCCGCAAGGACAGGACGGTTTACAGACGTGTTGTTGATGGAGTACATGCAGAGCTTTTTAAGTCCTACGCATCGCTATAGCTCTTTGGGGTCCACCCTCAGAGAACAACTCGACCGACAGGTAGCAAACTTCCTCGCCTTAACTGCAGATATCGACACTCTTAGAAGCGATGAACCCCTTGACTGCTGGGTGTGCAGGCTTGACCTGTGGCCTGAGCTATCCCAATTTGCAATTGAACTTCTGGAATGCCCCACTTCAAGTGTTCTGTCAGAAAGGACCTTCAGCGCAGCAGGAGGTATTGTCACTGACAAGAGAAGTCACCTAAGTCAAAAAAGTGTACATTATCTCACCTTTATTAAGATAAATGAGGCGTGGATACCGAAGGGAATGACAGTGGAGGATGCATTTGACTAAAAAAAGGCCTGATTAGAGGGCTTGGGCTAAAAATGGTCCCCACGCTACTGTATTAATCTCTGCATGCCGTATGACTTGCGTGACTTCTCCGCCACCAACTCGGGTTCAAGGCCCAAATGATTTAGTACACTTTCTGCCTGGAAAACATCAATTTTTCCGGCCGCTGCTACAGCAGTGGCTGCAACAAAAAACCAAATTTTTTTGGCATGTGTACATTCCTAATTTTTCTGGCCTCCGGTGCTGTACAGTGGCTGAAAAAACAAAACAAAAAAAAGGGCACATACATGTGTCAATTCCCCTTCGTGATCGTTACCTTGTTGTGGTGAAGGGGCTTGCGTATCACAATGAAGCGATCACCTCTATGAGTGTGTTGGCAATGTTGGCACACCCCAGATGATAACTGCTTCATTGTGATCATACCAAAAGCGATTGGCTGGATAATTTTTCCTAGAAAAAACATTAATTTTCTTTGTGAGTTTTTTATTTTTTTTCAAGTTGTATGGGTTTCTAATACATAAAATAAAAAAATCATAATTATGTCTCTTAATAGTTTATTAGAAATAATGCAGACAATTAAAAAATCCCCATCAATTACAATACAACTTATGCTTTTCACCCGATTAAAGAAATAAAACAAACAAAACAGTATGGTGTATTAACATTGTTACGCTTTCCTTTTTAATTTATACTGTGAGTCTGTGACAGTGCAAATACAATTTGGTCTAAATGTACAGACTGATGAGAAAAACAATGTACAGCTGTCTACACTCTTCCAAGGTGGAAATGCAAAGGGTCAGACCAATTGTATAGGACTCATGGTTACAAATAGGAAAGTCTCAGAACCTCACTTTGTATCCAGAAACCCCAAATCATTGTATAAAGAAGCACAACTACTGAAGGAAATCCGTGACTTAGTCTACTGGGTTTTACTAGGAACATATGTAACTAATAATAGTGGTGTATCTTGATGTCAGTGTTAAAAAGAACTGCAATTCCCTTAGATCAAATTAAAAAAAATTATCTATAAAGAATTTCAGATTTGGTTTCTGTAGATCAAGCACTTTTTCAGTGACAATGGAAGAACTACAGAACTCATTCCCTTGGCAGAGCAAGTACAGAGCTCAGAACAGTATAGCTGGATACTCAATGTACTTCAGAGGAACAAAATTATTATTTCCTGATGTCGTAATGGTTCTCTCTGTAGTGCCCCAAATTAGAAGGAAGCAGACAGAGCAAGCTATTTTCTGTATCTCCCCATGCAAGGATTCAATTCAATTCAATCTCCCGAACGTGCACACAAGCTAAGTCATCACTACAACAAGATTGACGCACACACAAATTAATACAATTTCTGCGATCAGTTTGTCAACATTTGACAACTCTTTGCGGTTGTCTAAAGTCCATTCAATACGCTTCCCCTGATAGGGGGACGTAACAGGGATTGGACTGATAAGAATACTACTAGTTAACACACCACTCATATAGGGTTGCACAGTACATTGCACGGCTCACGCGCAGTGCCCCAAATTGGAAGTAAGAGCCTGAGGACCGACCAAGCTTCTTTTTCCATCTCCCGGTTCCTAAAATCTATTCAATACACATCCCCTGATAGGGGACGTAACAGGAATTAAACTGATAAAAATAGTACTACTGATTACTGAACACACCACTGATATAGAGTGGCACAGTACATTGCGTGAGGAAGAGACCTTCAATGACTTCAGTGAGGACAAGTAACGGTACATAGCTAGCTTGGTATCCAACCTTGTGCAAATGGGGAGTTTGCAGTTGTGCAAATTGACTGTTTGCGGTTGTCGGCGGTCTGTTAAATGGGGAGTTTGGTCTGTCACAGTTAGGTCTGTCACTGTGAAGTGGGCGTAACCCTTACACTACCTTATTGATACAACATCATACCTGATCGTATACACACACTGGATGTTTTAAAGCACGTTATTCCAACCAATTTAGGAATGTTAGGTGATTTATGCCCTTTATTGATTTAAACCCGACTCTGCGTTCCCTACGTAATTTTCCATGGGAGTTTTGCCATGGATCCCCCTCCAGCATGCCACAGTCCAGGTGTTAGTCCCCTTGAAACAACTTTTCCATCACTACTGTGGCCAGAAAGAGTCCCTGTGGGTTTTAAAATTCGCCTGCCTATTGAAGTCTATGGCGGTTCGCCCGGTTTCACGGTTCGCAAACTGAAAATTTTATGTTAGCGACATCACTAGTCCTGTACCCCGGGACATGTGCCATGCATGGCACATGTGTCATTTTGCCCAGTTTCAGCGCGCTCAGCAGATTGGCATCGTTGTCGCACACCATTTTAACAACTGTCGAAATTGAGCGGGGTTAGCTAATGATCGGCCTGTGACCGCAGAGCTATAAGCAGTGCAGGGCCGGTGTGGTTCTTGGCTTCCAGGCACAACATCCGCAGCACAGCATCGCAACATCTCACCTGGGACATTGAATAGGTTCTGGGGAGCTTGGGGGGCGCAGCGGAAGAGGCTGTACCAGTGGAAAAGGAGGAGTCAGCTGAGGAGGAGATGGAGGATGGAGTAGAAGGAGGAGAAGAAGAGGCAAGCCTGCATGCAATCCGTGGCGGTAATACAAAATCCACACGGGAGCAACGGGTTACATGCTTGACAGCCATCAGAAGGTTCACCCAGTGGACAGTGAACGTTACATACCTTCCCTGACCGTGTTTGCTAGACCACGTGTCTGTGGTCAGATGTATCTTGGCACCGACAGTGTGTGCCAAAGATATATTCACTTGCCGGTGAACGTAGCCATATAGCTCTGGGATGCCCTTCTGGGAGAAATATTTCCTCCAGGGGATCTTCCATTGCGGTGTACCAATGACCACAAATTTTCTAGAGCCTCCGAGTCCACCAGTTTATTGTTGGTGGGCTAGCAGTTCGACAACTTTTTTGGCCCTATTAGCTAGCGTTTTGTGTCCCTAACAACCTGTCCCTGCTCCACAAAGCAATCTCTCCCTACACTGGCAAAACACAGAATGTAAAATGGCTGCCAGATTGGTTTCTGTTATAGGGTGGGGGTGTTGAAGCCCCCTGATGCACCCCTACAGTAGAAACTCCCAAAAAGTGACCCCATTTTAGAAACTACGTGATACGGTGTCAGTTTTGTTGGTACTATTTTAGGGTAAATATGATTTTTGGTTGCTCTATATTACACTTTTTTAAGGCAAGGTAACAAAAAATAGAAATTCTGAAATTACATCTCCATTTGCCAATAACTCTTGTGGAACACCTAAAGGGTTAACAAAGTTTGTAAAATCATTTTTGAATACCTTGAGGGGTGTAGTTTCTTAGATTGAGTCACTTTTTGGAATTTCTACTCTAGGGGTGCATCAGGGAGGCTTCAAATAGGACATGGTGTCAAAAAACCAGTCCATAAAATATGCCTTCCAAAAACCATATGGCGTTCCCTTCCTTCTACACCCTGCCATAAAGCAGTTTACGACCATATATGGGGTGTTTCTGAAAACTACAGCATCAGGGCAATAAACATTAAGTGTTATTTGGCTGTCTTCCCTTGCTTTATTACTGGAAAAATGTACTAAAATGGAAAATTTTCAAAAAATAGCTGTTTTCAGACCGTTTTTATTTTTGTTATCTTGCTATTACACTTTTTGTGATTTAAGGTGACAAAAATGGCTTTTGACACCGTACTTATATTATTTTTTTTGCTGTGTTCACCTGAGTGGTTAGGTCATATGTTAGTTTTATAGAGCAGGTTGTTACGGACGCGGCGATAGTAAATATGTATACTTTTTATTTATTTAAGTTTTTTACAATAATATAATTTTTGAAACAAAAAAAAAAAATCATGTTTTAGTGTCCCCATAGTCTGAGAGCCATAATTTTTTATTTTTTGGGCGATTGTCCTATGTAGGGTATCATTTTTTGCAGGATGAGATTACGGTTTGATTGGCACTATTTTGGGGTGCATATAAATTTTTGATCGTTTGTTATTGCACTTTTTGTGATGTGAGGTTTTTTGAATGTTTTTTGACACTGTTTTTATTTTAAAAAATTACGGATTTTACCTGAGAGGTTAGATCATGTTTTTATAGAGCAGGTTTTTACGGACGCGGTGATACCTAATATGTATACTTTGTTTAATTTATTTTACTTTAACACAATAACAACATTTTAGGGGAAAAAAAATCATGTTTTAGTGTCTCCATAGTCTGAGATCCATATTCTTTTATATTTTTTTAGGTGATTGCTCTATGTAGGGGCTCATTTTTGGCGGGATGAGATGTCGGTTTGATTGGTACTATTTTGGGAGGCATACACCTTTTTGATCGCTTGTTATTACACTTTTTGTGATGCAAGGTGACAAAAAATGGCTTTTTTACACAATTTTTTTTGGTGTTCATCTGAGGGGCTAGGTCATGTGATATTTTTAATAGAGCAGGTTTTTACAGACGCGGCGATACATAATATGTGTATTTTTTTAATTTATTTTTATTCAGTGTAAATGTTTTTTTTATTTTTACATTTTTCACTTTTTTTTACATTTTTTTTTTACCCAGACCCACTTGGTTCTTGAAGATCCAGTGGGTTTGATGTCTGCATAATACAGTACAGTACACTATATAGTGTACTGTACAGTATTTTCACTTTTACACTTAATCTGATCAGACTTCTGCCTTTAGCAGAAGTCAGATCAGACTTACATTACCATGGCAAGCAGGTTGCCTCTGAAAGCGTCCTGCTGCCATGGTAACCATCACCCGCTGCCAGAACAGAGCAGCGGGTGATGGGGAGGGAAGGGAGCCCTCTCCCTCTGTGATCCCTTCCTGTCGGGGGGTCTGCAAAGACAAAGCAGCCCACCGATGGGAGAGGGAGGGAGCACCCTCCCTGTTAACCCCTTCCATACAGCGGTCTGTAAGTACCGCGGCATGGAAGGGGTTAAACTGCTAACATCTGCACCAGCACAAATGTCAGCAGTTTATAGCAGAGTGTCAGCAATGTGCTGACACTCTGCTATACCACTATGTCACCAACCATTATTACAAATTATTACGATTATTACTGCCCTCCTGCCGCACCGCCCTCAAATCTGTCCGCAAAAATACACATTTAGAAGTTTCTGATCAGAAACATCAGAAAGTGCTGCAAACCGCAGGTCTGAATTGATTTCGGCAGGCACTCTGTTCTGATCACCCCGCACTGAACGGCGGTGATCGGAAATACACAGGACGTACACAGTCCTTAAGGATTTAAACATCAGGGCGTACCTGTATGCCCTGTGTCCCTAAGAGGTTAACCTTTTATTCCCATACGGTATGTACCTCTTACAATGAGATTTTAGGATGCTTTTAAAGATATCCCATATATAATATACAGGAAATAATGTTTCCTAACAATTTTTCCAGTGAAATTGATTTTTTTAGGGGGGGGGGGGGGTTTGTGTGTATTTTTGTCAGTCTGTAAAAGTGGCATACAACTCGAACAACATGGTTCCCAGCAGCGATCTGGGAGTCCAAGATGCATCCAGACATCATCCCCATGCTGTTCCTGATCCATTTCAGTGGTGTTTCTGTCACTTTTTGACCTTTTTCAATGGACCAGGCACCCTCCCCTCTTCAGAGCAGGAGGTGCCTGGTTGTCTCCCATTGACTTCCATTATTCTCGGGTGCTCGGTCAAGCAAACGAATATAGCAATGTGTTCGGGCCGAACACCCGAATACTTTGGTGCTCAATAATCACTACTAGCTATGCATGTTGCTGCAATGCACAGTGATATACGCCAAAATACACTCACCCTGCAGACCTGGATTTGCTGATTTAACGTGCTTTCTGGCGAGTTAATTTGGAACGAAGCAGATTGTTGGGGAAAAATTCAGTGATGCAACCAAATCGAATTTTTGTAAAAGTTGCTCATCTCAAGCATAGGGTATCCAGAGGAAATTATAGAGTTCTTGTAAGGAATGAAATTTGATCAAAGGACAAGCCAAGACATGTGGCTTATTTTGAACCAAAATCTGGTGCATCTTTGACATAAAATGTTTAAACATTTTAAACATGTTTAAGAGCCATTAGCCAATAAGAATAATGCTCTGCATAATTTAATGGGAAAGATTCATGGCTTAAGCTGTGAATGTTTGCACCAAATTGCAACCAATAGGTGGTATTAAGTTAAACAAATATCGAGCCATGAACCAAATTTATGAAACTGTGATCATATCTACCAATTTTTGCCTTAAAAATGTTTGCTTAAAAATAAATAACACTGCAATTCACAATGGGAGTAGAATTCAGTAGAGGAAGAGCACAGATGGAGAAAAAATGAATTATAGGAGATTAGGGAATAAGCAGGGTTTGCAGGATCAGCCAGAATGTGCAGATAACAGACTGTGACATGACTAAATGAAAAGAACTGAATAGAACCCTCAAGCTGCCACTTCTAGCACATATCTTCTGCTATTCAATACGAAAGGTTTAATATAAGAAACAATAAAAATTTCCTTGGCTTATGGAGGGATAGGTGATTAGGAGATCCTACGGGTTTTGCCAGCTGTGCTGTAAATCCTGTGGATTTTTTATGACTACGTACAAGTTTTTATTATTGTTCTATGAACAGAAATCAATTAGTGTAATTTGACATGACCAGTAGAGAGATACGTTTAGATAGTTTAGCTTTATAGGTGGTGTAGTCATTACTGAACCTAGTGTAAGTATGAGTTATATGAAAATGCAACGAGAACTAGGAGTAAAAATGGGGTTGTAAAAATGCTGGTAAATGTACATTTCTATGTGGCTCTCTTTTCATTCTTTATGCTATTTTAATTGGTAGTGACCAGTGTTAACAAGAAGACCATAGGAGTGGCTTGCCATAACAGTGCTATGCAACAATAGGTCTATCACTGTACCAGCTGGGGACATTTACAGAGTAAGCGAACAAACTAAGCCACTGGGTTTTGCATTCATGCTTGTGCATATGAACATGGCAGTTATAAAAATGATTGCAGAACCTGAGGCTATTGATGAAACTATCACATTATAATATCATGTGACCTTTGAAATTGGCATCATATAGACTTGACATCACACAAGGTATACTATATAGCTGTCTGATTGCACAAATAGTACACAATTTATATTTATACATCAAGACAAACATAATCTCTAGACTAGAACCATTTGTCTACAGCTGTTGATTGCTTTTTCTCTGAATCTCTGTACCTACCAAACCGACCAAGTGAAAGTAAGAATTATAATTACACTGTTTATAATAATAAACACAATAATGATAAACACAATAATATTCACAATATAATATAATTACACATAATTACAAACCTCTATTATGGGTACAGAAACTTTTGAAGCCTTAGTCACTTTAATGATGCACAATTTACTGAATTACATCAGATTGGATTTACAGAAGTGACTAATTCAATGTGGTCAAATCACTCCAATTTAATATCAGCCTAGTTCATGGCTGAAGATTTGTGATACCCTCAACTGGTCCAGTGTTTCACTTTCCTAGGTGTCCAAGATACTGTATGAAGTCAATTTTTACTTATGAATATCAATCATTCCTGGGTATATTTAGTAAGAATTGGATAGACTCTAATTTTCTACATCAAATCTATGGCGGCCTGAGCTACAATTCCAGTTGGCTGCATCTATTCCCTGCGTGAAATTGAATTAAAATTATTTGAGAAATATCTAGAAGAAAACCTGTAATTTGACTTTATCAAGCCATCCACCCACTGCTAGAGCTGGGCTTTTCTTTACTTAGAACAAGCCGAGGAAGCAGTGGATGTCTCCTCCACATCTTGGCTGGGCAGTAGTGCTGACTGTTCTCTAGTAGCTCATGCTCACTTAAAATTGAAGCTGAGCCCACTGCATGTAGTACTTCTGGCAGAGAGGGAACAGAAAAGGCCAGAGGAAAGTTAAGGACATGTGAGGGCACAGGGCCTGCTCCCAGGCCATGGCAACTAAGGGTTTTGTCTGACGAACCCACCGACTGTTGGCTGGGGGTGTCTGATGTCACTTGGGATGATGTGGATAACCGAGTTAACCAATCAAGAACCGCTGGGTTGCTGGTCAAGACACAACCACGAGCTGACACCGGGAGCTCAGGCCTCTTGCTGCGACTACTGCTGCCACCTCCCCTTACTCTGCTGTGACCTCTGCTTGCACCAGTAACATTCATGCCTCTGCCACTCCTCTGTGCATGGCCTGGCACTTCTCTGCCTGACATACTTGTAGCTGAACTAAACAAATTAAACAGAAATTAAAACGCCCCTGAAAGCGACAAATATATATTTATTTTTGTACTGAAATAGGCCACTAAACGCTTTCACCACAATTAACTGTGGAAATGCACTGAGAATATATTTTTCGTGTTGTACTAGAATATGACCCAATACGCTTTGACCAGAAAAAACTCAAAGAGTGCAGTGCGTATATATTTTTGCCGTAATACTGAAATACACCCCTCTACTCTTTGACTAGAAAAAACTTAGAGTAAAGTGCGTATGTCTATTTCTTGAAGTACTGAAATATGCCCCTTTATGCTTTCAACATAAATCACTGCAGCAGTGCACTGAGAATATATATTTATTGTTGCACTGAAATTGGCCATTATATGCTTTGACCAGAAAAAAAATTAAAGAGTGAACTGCGTATATATTTTTGTCGTAATACTGAAATACGCCACTATACGCTTTGACCAGAAAAAACTTAGAGTGAAGTGCATATGTATATTTCTTGAAGTACTGAAATATGGCCCTATATGCTTTCACCAGAAATAACTGCAGCAGTGTACTGAGAATATATATTTCTTGTTGGACTGAAATAAGCCACTATATGGTTTGAACAGAAAAAATTTAAAGATTGAAGTGCGTATATATATATTTTTTTTAAGTACTGAAATATGCCCCTATAGGCTTTCACCAGAAATAACTGCAACAGTGCAGTGTGTATATATATTTTTCTTTTTTTACTGTAATATGCCCCTATACGCTTTCACCGGAAATAACTGCAGAAGTGACCAGAGAATATATATTTCATTTTGGACTGAAATAGGCCACTATATGCTTATTTTAACCTAAAAACAATTAGAAAGTGAAGTGCGTATATATTTTTCTTGTAGTACTAAAATACGCCCCTATACACTTTCACCAGAAATAACTGCAACAGTGCAGTGCGTATATATTTTTCTTTTTTACGGAAATGCGCCCCTATATATTTTCAACAGAAATAATTGCAAAAGTGAAATGCACATATATTTTTCTTGGAGTACTGAATAAGATACTAAGATATAAGCCTCTAAAGGCTTTTCAACATAACACTTGCAACCCAATAACAAAAAGCTGGAATGACAGAGCTGTCTTATGACTATTTGGATCCCCAAATAATCCTATCAATGTGTCTAGCGCCTTCTGACATCTCTTCCTGCACTAAGATGTGAAATGATTCCTAACTATCCTTTTCCTGCACTTATATATCGTTTTTCAGTCTTTTTTTTACCCTACAATCGTTTTTCCACTTGCTGTCTCTAGCGCATTCACATGACAGTCCCTGCACTCTGAACGCTGGAAAATGTCTTACTGTAAGATGGCCGATGTATTTATAGGGCTGTGACATCACAGGGCTGGCTGGCTGCTGACTGGCTGCATGCATGCATGTCAATCTGGGTGATCCCGCCTTCCCAGAGTTCCTTGCCCCATGTCCTTAGTCCTCACATGTGTAGCCACCATTTTAGGAAAATTCTGATTCCTTACCACGAAGAGCGAGGAAATTCGCATTCATTGCAAATAGTATTTTTCCTGAAATTCTAAACAAGTTCCACTTCATCAGCTTCGATTCGCTCATCTCTATTCTGTATCTATCATTTTCCATTATCTATTAGATATTTGTGTTATTATTTTTAACATTGACAACATACCTGCTGGCAACATACCTGTCTTTTCTACATAATTGATAAAACAACAGATGCATATGACAAAACTGCCTTAACTGATAAAGAAAGTGCTCTGCTTATCCATAACCTGTTTTGTTAATTCTGAAAAAATTTAGTTTCATAACGCCAATTTGAAGTAAAAAAGAAGTTCAAAGATTTTTCAGTTTCCCTAACTTCTATAAGATGTTAATTCACAATATATATGCTGTTTGTTCAGCCAGTGACCAGTAACAAACTCTACTTTTCTTGATCCTAAGCTTTTGCAAGCATCACCCCCAGGGATCATCCACCTGGATATCTTCCAGTTTATTGTTAAGGTTGATGCCTCCAAACAGGAGCATTTACAGATATCATAGGGCCCCAAAGTAAGAAGTAAGGGACCTACTCTCCTTGTGAGAATTTACATACATTATTTACTTTAGCCAATTTCTATGTCTGCAAAAGTGGAAAAAGTGCTTTAGAAATATAGTGCTCATTCTGAACACCATATTTCTCAATTTACTGTATTTACACCAGACAACTAACATAAAAATATTGATAAATACCCCCTATACAGATCTGAATCATCTGCATCCCTCTCACAGTTTATCACAGTTTAGACACCGCTAGAGGGGGCTCAGCAATTCATAGCTCAATAAAGCTGTAAAATATCTTTGTCCCAAGCAAGTGGTAGCTGCAGAAAAATGTAGTGTATTTATGTTGGGTAGCAGAATAAGGAGCTCAGCGTGCATGCCCTCTCTTAACAGGCGTCATAACAGTCATGTGGTCTGCCACCATAGTTGGTATATCATGGCCTCCAAGGAAGATGCTGGACTATTATTACACAGAGAATGGGACCAGAAGGGCGTACCCAACCCATGGTTTTTCTCTTAAAGAAACTTCTTTCAACTCAAAGAGATTATGATCTCACCGAGTGGGGACTATTTGCTATTAAATAGACAATAGAAGAATTCCAAGAATTTTTGGGAAGAAGATGTGCACCAAGTTATAATTTACATGGAATGCAAGAATTTGGAGTATCTCAAAACCTGGTCTTCTTCAAACCTAAGATGAACTCAAATCCATAGCGAACTGCTTGCTGGCCCTCAGTAAATCAACAAGACCACTGAACTAGTCTACAGAACATTGTTTAGCCTAAGAATGTAGGTCACATATCAAGTGTTGTGATACCTGACCTGCTGGACTCCAAGCTATGCCAGTTCCATAGAAACCCTGGAGCTCCATTTCTATGGATTTTATCAACCAATCTGACAGATGTCCAAGAGTACTTGGCAACTTTGTGGGTGGTGACTGGTCTCCTAATAGCTGCCAAAACAGCTGAAATTTTCAAGAAGGAAATTGTGAGATTAAATGGTATTCAAAAATTTATATGAGATATAGAGTTTGACAGAGTTCAGGTCATGGCCAGCTTCTGGAAACTTTTCTGCCAAATTTTAGGACTCAAACTCTCCCTATCTACTGCATTTCATCTGCAGACCAATGGACAGAAAAAAAGGCAAAAAAAAATTAAATCAATTAAAATAAAACAAACCTTGGTCAATAATTCAAATGCTTTTCTACTTCTTCTCATAATGCGATAAGTGGCTGTGAGTCTTGCCCTTAGTATAGTTTTCCTATAATAATTCCTTCCATTAATCCATCAATAAAACTTAGCTGTTTTCAATTACAGGTAGAGATGAGCGAATCAAAGCTGACGCTGAATTTGATTCACAGCCAATGCGAGTTTCCTCACGCTTTGTGGTAACGAATAGCAATTTAGAATGGTGGCTAAAATGGCGGCTACACGTGTGAGGACATGTGGCAAGGAACTCTGGGAAGGCGGGATGACCCATAAAGCTATGCATGCAGTCAATCAGCAGCCAGCCCTGTGATTTTACAGCCCTATAAATATGGCGGCAATCTTGGATTCAGACATTTTCCAGCGTTCTGATACATGAGAAGGCGCTAGGGACACCAATAGGAAAAACCTCATTGTGAAAAAAAAAATAAACTGAAAAAACTATTTATAAGTGCAGGGAAAGGATAGGAAGGAATCATTTCACGGCATCTTAGTGCAGGGAGAGAGGTCAAAAGGCTCTATGGGCAGTGATAGGAAAAACCTCATAGTGAAAAAAAAAAGTGATTTACAAATGCAGGGAAAGATTATTTGGAGATCCAAATTAGACAGCTCTGTCATTCCAGCAATTTGTTCTTGGGGTGAAATTACAATGTTGAAAAGCCTATAGTGGCTTATACTGTATCTGTGAAAAAAGAAAAATATATAGGCAGTTCACTTCTGCAGTTATATGTGTTGAAAGTGTTTAGTAGCGTATTTCATAAAAAGATAAATATATGCGCAGTTCACTTCTGCAGCTATATGTGGTGAAAGCATTTAGTGCCGTATTTCATTACAAAAATAAAAATATACATGCAGTTCACTTCTGCAGTTATATGTGGTGAAAGCATTTAGTGGTGTATTTCAGTACAAACAGAAAAATATATACTCAGTTCACTGTTTCAGTTATTTGCGGTAAAAGCGTTTAGTGACGTATTTCAGTACTAAAAGAAAAATATATACGCAGTTCACTGTTGCAGTTATATGTGGTGAAAGCGCTTAGTGGCCTATTTCAGTACAAAAAAGAAAAATATATACACATTTCACTTCTGCAGTTATATGTGGTAAAAGTGTTTAGTGGCTTATTTCAGTACAGAAAGAAAAATATATATGCACTTCACTGTTGCAGTTATTTGTGGTGAAAGCGTTTAGTGTCCCATTTCAGTACAGAAATAGAAATATATACACATTTCACTTCTGCGGTTATATGTTATGAATGCAGTTAGTGGCCTATTTTAGTACAGAAAGAAAAATGTATACGCATTTAACTTCTGCAGTTATTTGTGGCGAAAGCGTTTATTGTCCTATTTCAGTACAATAAGAAAAAATATTTTCGTTGCTTTTAGGGGTGTTTTAATTTGCTTTTAATTTATTTAGTTCAGCTAAAAGTATGTCAGACAGAGAAGTGCCACGCCATGCACAGAGGAGTGGCAGAGGACTAAATTTTTATGGCGCAGGCAGAGGTCGCAGTAGAGTAATGGGGTGTGGCAACAGGAGTCGCAGCGAGAGGCCTGAGCTCCCGGTGTCATCTAGCGGTCATGTCTTGATCAGCAACCCAGCGGTTCTTGATTGGTTAACTGGGTCATCTACTTCATCCCAAGTGACATCACACACCCCCAGCCAACAGTCAGTCAGTTCGTCAGACACAACCCTTAGTTGGCAAGGCATGGGAGCAAGCCCTGTGCCTTCAACTGTCTTCAACAAGCCTCTCTCCTTTACTGTTCCCTCAGCCACAGAAGTATTGTATGCTGTGGACTCAGCTCCACTATACAGCGAGGACGAGCTACTAGAGGACAGTCAGCAGCTACTGCCCAGCCAAGATCTGGAGGAAACATCCGCCGATTCCTCTGCTAGGCAGGCAAATAGTGATGAGGAGAGTGGAGCGGTAAGTGGTGTTGTGAGTAGGGATGAGCGAACCCGAACTATACGTACCAAATTTTGGGGTGTTCGGGACATGGACCCTGACCCGAACATTTTTAAAAAAGTTCAGGTTCGGGTCCCTTGTTCGGCGATTTCTTCCCACTTTCTGAAGGGCTGCACAGCAGCCAATCAGAAAGCGTTTTACTTCTTGCCCTAAGAAGCCATCACAGCCATGCCTACTAATGGCATGGCTGTGATTGGCCAAGTGCAGCATGTGACCCAGCCTCTATTTAAGCTGGAGTCACGCAGCGCCGCACGTCACTCTGCTCTGATTAGTGTTGGGATAGGCTGCAGCTGCTGTGAGGGCGAGATTAGGCAGGAAAACTCAGCAAAAACATCTAATGAAGAGATCGATTTACAGTGTGAATTATTCAACTTTTGCTAGTTAATTGCTCATTGGTTTTTAGGCTGCACAGAGCGTTTCTCTGTCACTTTTTTCTGGGGTGATTGGCGGCCATTTTGTGTCTTGTGGTGCACCAGCACAAGCTGCCAAAAAGTCCATCAATCCATCAATACTAGTTTTTTTGCTCTATTCTTCATCAGGGGCTTGGCTGTGCTTATTTTCACCCTAGAAACTCAGGATAGAAATTTCTATATTTTATTAAGGGGTTAAATTCAATTGCCAAAATAGCAATCCCCTAAATCTGGTGTCCCAGCAGAGGCTGGCCAAGTTTAATAGTGTCTGACAAAGGGTATGTTTTGTTCTTGGGTAAAATTCAATAGCCAAAATAGCAATCCCCTAAATCTGGTGTCCCAGCAGTGGCTGGCCAAGGTTAATAGTGTCTGGCAAAGGATATATTTTTTTCTGGGGTGAAATTCAATTGCCAAAATAGCAATACCGTAAATCGGGTGTCCCAGCAGTGGCTGGCCAAGTTTAATAGTGTTCGGCAAAGGAAATATTTTTTTCTGGGGTGGAATTCAATTGACAAAATAGCAATACCATAAATCAGTGGTTTCAGCTGTGGCTGGCTAAGTTTAATAGTGTCCGGCAAAGGATATATTTTGTTCTGTGGTGAAATTCAATTGCCAAAATAGCAATCCCCTAAATCTGGTGTCCCAGCAGTGGCTGGCCAAGTTTAATAGTGTCTGGCAAAGGATATATTTTGTTCTGGGGTGAAATTCAATAGCCAAAATAGCAATCCTCTAAATCTGGTGTCCCAGCAGTGGCTGTCCAAGTTTAATAGTGTACGGAAAGGAATATTTTTTTTTTCTGGGGTGAAATTCAATTGTCAAAATAGCAATACCGTAAATCTGGTGTCCCAGCAGTGGCTGGTTAAGTTTAATAGTGTGTGGCAAAGGATAGATAATTTTCTGGGGTGAAATTCAGTTGCCAAAATAGAAATACAGTCAATCTGGTGTTCCAGCTGTGACTGAACAAGTTTCATTATGTCCAGCAAAGGATATATTTTGTTCTGGGGTGAAATTCAATTGCCAAAATACCAATCGACTAAATCTGGTGTCCCAGCAGTGGCTGGCCAAGTTTAATAGTGTCCGGTAAAGGATGTATTTTTTTCTGGGGTGAAATTCAATTGCCAAAATAGCAATACCATAAATCTGGTGTTCCAGAAGTTGCAGGCCAAGTGTAAATCTATCCGTGAAAGGGTATATTACACTCAGAGTGCATCTCCAAGTGTATTTCTTTCCGTTAAAGGGTTTATTACAGTAAGTGTTAAAATGCAGCATAATCCTCTACATTTGCACACACTGTTTTGCATCTCTAAGTGTATTTCTTTCCGTTAATGGGTATCTTACACAAAGTGTTAAAATACAAGTGCTGGAAGCATAATCCTATATATTTTTTTACATGCCACTGTGCATCTCGAAGTGTAAATCTGTACGTAAAAGGATACCTTTCATCCAGGGCCTAAATACTAGGACTACAATTGATATTCCCCTAAATCTGTGGTTACTGCTGTGCCTGGATTAGTGTAATTGTAAGGATACGGTGGTTTGCGCTCCAGCCTGGATCATGCCCTGTGTAACCATGACAACGATCGCTGTTTGCCTCCCAGGCTGGAAGCAGTGGCCGCTTGGCCGTCTAAGGTGGCTCCGCCCACCCACACTTGGTCAATAAATAGGAGCCAGGTGCTGCACAGGGGGTTCCACTAATGGAGTGCGCACCCTGCCTGCTCCATTCACCACGAGGACTCAAGATCCTAACTACCTGCAACTCTGAACCTCCAGGAGAAACCCTCACCTACCTTACCCGGCTCCACCACTGCAGGATCCCTGCATGACTTCCAACAGCAAGTATCAAGCCTGTCATTTTGTTTCACTGACATTGCTCACTGAAAGGAAGGGACTCGCGCTGGTGGTTATTAGTACTGCAGGCCTGGGATTCCTGAACGTTGCCAAGAGCTGTTATTCATGAACTTTAATCTGAACTCTCATTCCTAAAACGAACTTTCCTCACTATTAGTTTTACACTCTATCTTTAGTACGCGGTACATGATTTTGTTAACCCCATACTCTCCGCTTAAGACTGAGAGAGCCGCCTGGGGTACACACTGAGCAGCCGCAAAGACACCACCAACACTCAATCAGTGTGCCAAAAGTGGATGTCAAAGGACACCGCAGTTGAGATCCTAACTGATCAATTTGGTGCGTTACAGTAATACGGTACATAAATAGATAGCCAGATAGTGTAAGTTGCCTGTAAAAAAAAAAAGGCCTGAATTTGAATTCAATACATTGGGCCAAATAATTTTTTTCTTATTGTGGTGAACGGTAACAATAAGGAAAACATCTAGTAAGTGCCCATCACTGGTGCGTGGCTGGGGGGAAACGGAGGACGATGACGATACGCCTCCCACAGAGGACAGCTTGTACTTACCTCTGGGCAGCCTGGCACACATGAGCGACTACATGCTGCAGTGCCTGCGCAACGACAACAGAGTTGCCCACATTTTAACGTGTGCGGACTACTGGGTTGCCACCCTGCTGGATCCCCGGTACAAAGACAATGTGCCCACCTTACTTCCTGCACTGGAGCGTGATAGGAAGATGCGCGAGTACAAGCGCAAGTTAGTAGACGCGCTACTGAGAGCATTCTCAAATGTCACAGGGGAACAAGTGGAAGCCCAAGGCGAAGACAAAGGAGGAGCAAGTGGTCGCCAACGTACCTGTGTCACGGCAAGCTCCTCTGAGGGCAGGGTTAGCATGGCAGAGATGTGGAAGAGTTTTGTCACCATGCCACAGCTAACTACACCACCACCTGATACGGAACGTGTTAACAGGAGGCAGCATTTCACTAACATGGTGGAACAGTACTTGTGCACACCCCTCCACGTACTGACTGATGGTTCGGCCCCATTCAACTTCTGGGTCTCCAAATTGTCCACGTTGCTAGAGCTAGCATTTTATGCCTTGGAGGTGCTGGCCTTCCCCACAGCCAGCGTTTTGTCTGAACGTGTATTCAGCACGGCAGGGGGCATCATTATTGACAAACGCAACCGCCTGTCCACAGCCAACGTGGAGAAGCTGACATTCATAAAAATTAACCAGGCATAGATCCCACAGGACCTTTCCATCCCTTGTGCAGAATAGACATTTATAACTACCTCCCCTTAACCATATATTCTTGTACTCCGGGGCACTTCTTTATTGAATCCTCTTTTTTTCATTTTACCATTATTTTGCGGGGCAACCCAAAGTTGAATGAACCTCTCCTCCGCCTGGGTGCCAGGGGCCTAAATATCTGAAAGTGGCCTTCTCCATTGGTGGGTGACATGAAGCCTGATTCTCTACTTTGGGACCTCTCTTCTGTGTCTGGGTGCTGGGGTTTAAATAACTAAAAGTGGCCTTCTCCGTTGGTGGGTGACATGATGCCTCTTTTGCTGCTGTGGGACCTCTCTCCACTGTCTGGGTGTCAGGGGCCTAACTTTCACGTACTTGCTTGCTGTCTTGGTGGCAGACATTTAACACCTTTTACTATCTAATGACCGCCCCATTGTCTGGGTGTCAGGGGCCTATATGTCGTTTAATCATTTGTTGTCTTGGTGAGAGATATTAAACTCTTTTTACGGTCATAACTGCCCCATTGTCTGGGTGTCAGGGGCCTAAATTTCACGTACTTGCTTGCTGTCTTGTTGGCCGACTTTTAACACTTTTTACTGTCTAATGACTGACCTATTGTCTCGGTGTCAGGGGACTATATGTTGTTTAATTATTTGTTGTCTTGGTGGGAGATATTAAAATATTTACCGTCTAATGACCGCCCCATTGTCTGGGTGTCAGTGGCCTATATTTCAATTAATCGCTTTCTGTCTGGGTGAGAGACATTAAACTCTTTTTACTGTCAAATTGCCTCTACTCTGTCTGGGTGTCAGGGGCCTACATAAATGATAATGGCCTGTTCCATTGCAGGTTGACCTGAGGCCTGTGTTACTGTTACGGGACCACTCTCCTCTTTGCGGGTGCCATGGCCCCGAGTCTGTGAATGAGGCCTGTGGCTTTGCAGGCAGACATGAATCCTTTTTGGCTGTGAGGAGAACATCAACTCCCAAAGCATTCCCACCTGATGCCACCCCAACCTCCTATTCCACCTCCTCCTCCTCCAAGTTGCCAATTGATATTGGTTAATTTTTTTTATTCTATTTTAATTTAAGTCATTTCCATTTGACTTCAATGGGGATTTTGGTTCCGGTTCGGGGTGAAATTCGGGTCGAGTTCGAACCTGAACATTTTCGGGAAGTTCGGCTGAACTTCTCGAACCCGAACATCCAGGTGTTCGCTCAACTCTAGTTGTGAGCGGTCAGGCTCCTTACCCAGAGACCATTGAGGAGGACATCAGTGATGTGCAGACACTACTCGATGATGATGAAGCCGATCGCACTTGGGAGCCGGGTGCAAAAGGGGCCTCATCATCATCAGGAGAAGAGGGTGGCCGTTTGCCTGTGAGGCAGCGGCTGAGCCAGCAAGGTTGTAGCATGGCTGGGACTCAGCAGGGTGGCAGCAGTGGGAGGTTGGGAGCCAAACGTGCCAGGGGTAGACCACCTGCTTCGCAGCAGCCTAGCTGCCCGGGAAGTAGTAGTGCAGGGGTTCATCGACACAGCAGTGGTATCAGTCAGTCAGAGTGGACTGTTGGGGGGAAAATCACCTATTCAGCGGTGTGGCAGTTTTTTGTTAAGACACCAGAGTAGGTGAATGTGGCCATATCTAGAATCTGTGGGCAGAAGGTGAAGCTTGGCCAGAAGCTGAATGTGTTCCTGAGCAAGTTGCTGGTCCTGCAGTCCCTCCCTTTCCAAGTGGTGGACTCTGCACCTTTCAGAGAACTGATGGCTTGTGCCAAGCCGAGGTGAAGAGTCCCAAACTGTCATTCCATTGCAAAAAAGGCAGTACCAGCCCTGCACAAATATGTAAAACAGACAGTGGGCCAGTCCTTGAGCCTGTCGTTGTCTGCCAAAGTGCACGGCAGTGCAGACATGTGGAGCTATAAATACAATCAGGAACAATACATGTCCTTTACATCCCACTGGGAGAATGTGGTTCCTGTACAGCCACACCAGCAACTTGGCCAGGTCACGTTGCTTCCTCCTCAACGTTGTCACGCTGTTTGTCCCGCGACAATGTCCGCCTCTGCCTCCTCATCCTCCATCATTTCCTCAGACGCCACTGCAGGGACAAGTCACAGAGCACCTCCAGCATACAACATGTGCAGGGCACGGCAGTGTCACGCTGTTTTGGACCTAGATTGCCTTGGCGAATGGAGTTAAACAGGGGAGGAGCTGCTTTGAGTGATTTATCAAGAAATCGAATCCTGGCTTTCTCCGCGACAACTTGAAATCGGAACCATGGTGGCCGACAACGGGAATAACATGGTGTCGGCACTGCGTCAAGGAAGGCTGAGCCATGCGCCCTGCATGGCACACGTGTTCAATCTGGTTGTGAAGCGGTTTTGTGAAGTCTTCCACCCATCTGCAAGACATCCTAAAAATGGCCAGGAAACCTTTCATGCACTTCAGCCACTCATATACTGCAAAGCATGCCATCCTTGAGGTGCCGCGGCAGAACGGCATCCTCCAACATAGGCTGATATGCAACGTTTCCACCCGTTGGAATTCCACCCTTCATATGTAGGACCGACTATACGTATAGAGAAAGGCCATCAACTATTTCTTGATGATCCAAGCGGATAGGACTACTTCCCTGTGTAACTTCGATGTCAGCCAGTGGCAGCTCATGCTTGACACCTGTCGTTTGCACAGGCCCTTTTGTGGACGCCACGTTATTTGTCAGTCACCAGGAGAACGGGATGAACAATGTCATTCCACTGCTTAATGTCCTGGAACAGATGGTGGTAACAAAGGCTGGTCGGGGACAGGAGACGTGGCGCCTAGATCTCACGGCCACATGAACTCTGTGGGGGGCTTAACTGGAAGAGGAGGAGGACATTGAAGCACAGGCAATGTGTAGTGAAATGGGTGGTTTTTCTACTCAGCTGAAAGGAGTGGAGGAGCAGGAGCAGCTAGAGGAGCTACAGGGCGATGAGAAAGAAGAGACAGTGGACCCAGACACACCGTGGCAGTGTGCAGTGGAGATGTCACTTGCACAAATGGCCCGATGCATGCTCACTTACTTGCGTAGTGACAGCCGAATTGTCACCATTCGGCAGAGGGATAACTTCTGGCTCTCCACCTTGTTGGACCCTCACTACCGGTCCACAATGGGGACCTTTTTTACACCCACTGAGAGGGAGGACAAACTTAATTATTACAGAGACATCCTATGTAGTCATTTGGCCACTGCCTATCTGCGCAATTGTTCATCCCCTTGCAGATCTGACTTGGGGGGCCATCTGCGCTGACGTTCCACTGCCATGGCTGCTGGGGAGGGGTGGGGTGGCAGGAGCAGTACCAGCTCCACCAGTAGTAGTTTGAGTCTACTGTCGCTAATGTGCAGCTTTTTTCACCCGCATAGTGAAGAAACTACTCACCAGAAGCATCAGGTAGACCTGGAGCAGGACCTAAACCAGCAGGTGGTGGAATACTTGGACAGCACCCTGCCACCCCACATTGAAGATCCGCTGGACTACTGGGCAGCCAAACTGGATTTGTGGCCACAACTGGCCATGATTACCCTGGAAAAACTGTAGTGCCTGGCCAGTAGTGTGGCATCACAGCGGGTGTTTAGTGCGGCGGGGGCCATAGTTACCCCAAGGAAAACTCGCCGGTCCACCCAAAATGTGGAGAGACTGACCTTTGTCAAGATGAATCAGGCGTGGATCAGCCAGGATTTCCACCCACCAATTCCTGATGCATCTGATTCGATCATCCATGCGGCCTCACCCAAACCTTGAAAAAATGAGACCGGTTTCTTCTGGCTACCTGCCTCAGCTGCTACTCTGATGCTGACACCCGCCTGATGCCACACAGCTGATGCCAAGTGCTCTTTATTTCAACCACCTTTGTCAGTAGGTACTGGTATTGCCACCCACTGCCCCACTCTGTCAACAGGTCACTTTGTGGTCTCCTGATGCTGTTGCTGCCATCTCCACACTATGTCACATTCACACTCTGTGGTATCTTGATGCTGCTTCCGCCATCTCCACACTATGTCACCTTGTCACTCTGTGGTATCCTGCCGATGCTGCTGCTTCCATCTCCACACTATGTCACCTTGCCACTCTCTGGTATCCTGATGCTGCTGCCATATACACTATGTCACCTTGCCACTCTTTGGTATCCTGCTGCTGGTGCTGCTGTCATTTCCACACTATGTCACCTTGCCACTCTGTCTTATCCTGATGCTGCTGCCATATCCAGACTCTGTCATTGTGCCACTCGGTGGCCTGATGCTGTCAACTCCAGACTGTGTCATTGTGCCACTCGGTGGCCTTCTCCTGATGCTGCCAACTGCAGACTGTGTCATTGTGCCACTCGGTGGCCTCCTCATACTGCTGCAAACTCCAGACTGTGTCATTGTGCCACTCGGTTTCCTCCTCATACTGCTGAAACCTCCAGACCCTGTCATTGGGCCACTCTGTGGTCTCCTTATGCTGTTTCCACCTCACCACTATGTCATTGGTCCACTCTGTGTTCCCACCCTCCCCACTTCATGACTTGTCATTGGGCCACTCTGTGGTCTCCTCATGCAGCTGCCACCTCCAGACTCTGTCATTGTGCCACTCGGTAGCCTGATGCTGTCAACTCCAGACTGTGTCATTGTGCCACTCGGTGGCCTCCTCATACTGCTGCCAACTCCAGACTGTGTCATTGTGCCACTCGGTTTCCTCCTCATACTGCTGCCACCTCCAGACCCTGTCATTGGGCCACTCTGTGGTCTCCTTATGCTGTTTCTACCTCACCACTATGTCATTGGTCCACTCTGTGTTCCCACCCTCCCCACTTCATGACTCGTCCACTATTTTGGCTTTCGGCCTGGCTGACATCATGATTTATTTGACCTTTTTTATGATCTGTCAGAAGGAAGGAAAAATGAGACCCACAACGGATCCTGTCTGTGTAGCAGCTGTAAGTCCTGTATAGTCCCATCAGAATTGGCTTATGATTTGGTCGCCAAAAGCAGGAGTGGGTACAAAACACAGAAGACATGCAAATATTCAATTCATGTGTCATCTCTGTTTTAAATCCACTCCTGTTTTTTTTGGCATTAGCAATACTAATGGATTATTGAGCAAATGCTGACCGAGTGAAGGCGGATGCTCCGCAGACAGGATCTGTTTTTTGTGGGTTTTTGTTCTGACGGATCAGAGGAAGGGCAAATTAATCAGTGACCTCAACACAAACTTACTGCTGACACCCTCTCCACTTTGTCAGGGAGTCTCTACTTGTATAAACGTTTAATAGAACAGGTTCTGTAGACATCTATGTGGAATCAGCTGACAATGGTGTAAAAGGAGTGCACTTCTTCTTGGCACTACATCGTCCTGTAAGGCTGAGTTCATACTTGAGTTATTTGGTCAGTTTTGGCCCCGTGACTGCCCAAATAAGTGAAGTGGGCAGTGATTATAAGATCGACGCATGTCATCTGCATTTCATACGGACTCACAGTATTATTTCACTACCCAAGCAGACTCCTTTTGCGTGTTACTGCAAGGCACAGTATTCTACACCACTATAAAGGCTCTCTGCAGCCAGGAAATGTCCATTTTTAAGTGTAATTCACTGCGAATATATTCGGATCGAGCCAACTTTTTCTAAAAAAAATACGGCGAACTGGCGAATAGAATTTTTGAAAAATTCGCTCATCTCTACAGGTTGCCATTGCATATTCATTACTAGCTTACCACAAGAGATCTCTGTACCAGCTGTCCAAATGAGTTGACATTTTTTGCTGGATAACATTGTTAGTCTCCATCAGTTCCGCAAACAAGCCCAGGATTGTCACTGTTCATGTAAATCAAAAGAGGGAACATTTTTGTAAGTTTCAGGTAGATAACAAGTTGTGGCTATCCACTAGTGATGAGCGGCAGGGGCAATATTCAAATTTGCGATACTTCACAAATATTTGGTAGAATATTCGTCATATATTCGCAAATTCGAGATTATTTTCTTAATTGCGAAAAAACGTAATATGCACATAATGAGCGCGAAATACAGATGTTGGTCACTATAGCTATATTTTTCAAGCTGCTAGAAGTTTCCTGAGACTGGAGAAAATGGTTGGCTTGGCAGAATATTACAATAGCTTTATATGCAGATAGAGTGCTCCAATATATTTGTGATTGGGAAATCGGCACTAATGATGCGAATATTTTAGCGCAATACATGCAACTTCACATTTTAACAGGTCTGACTACATATTATTGATTGGTACACTAAGTATTGTTGTGAACTTGTGACATCACAGCACTATGTATGTATGTATGTATGTAGCATGTGTGTATAGACAGCAGAACCAGCTACACTATATTACTATCAAACCTACACTGACTATCTCCTACTAACTATCTATATTATATATATATAAGCTAACTAACTAAATACCTATCTAATGTCAAGACACAGGAAAGCAGAGAGCACAGTAATAACACTGCTGTCTCTCTAAGATCTGCAAAATAGGTTATTATATACTAAAGGGGTAGGCAACTTTCCTATTGGTTGCTAGGGTTGTTCCTAAGCTCAGACAAAGACACTGCAGCCGTCTCATTGGCCCACAAGCAAGAAGGGAGGTTACTGATAAAAAAAAAAAATCTAGAATATTTGAAATTACTAATATATATCACTATATTCTAAATATTCGCGAATTCTTGAAGTGCCAATTTTCATGATTAATATTCGTGATTCGAATATTTGCGCCTTACACTATTATCCACAGCTGAATTTTATTTTTTTCTCTCTTCCCAAGAGACTGGAACCAAGATACTGGACAGTATCAATAAACAAATCCAGTCATTTTAGAACTTCAGCTGCTGTCCTCATTATTATCCAGTTTTTCATATATCACTGTTAAAATCTATTCATCCCAATATGGGAAGAATATGAGGTGGAGAAAACTTAAGACTGTAGAAAGTACCATGAAGGCTTGCAATATCTAATTGCCCGGAAAGATTTCTGGTCTGAGAAAATAATCAAAGCATGGAAAAAGGTTCAGGCTTCTTTTAATGATCCAGTTGGCCTGCACCAAAAGTCACTTTTGAGGAGGTGACAATATCATCGGTGGGAAAACATGAGCCACCACAATGCTTTATTTCCCAGTGGCAACATATTCTCTCATTTGAAGCCATGGGCTTGGGTCTCACATTTACCTGCCTGTTGCGGACTTATAGCTGTACTATTTCTCTAATTGAGCCTGTGCATAGCTCTGTGACTGTTAGGGACTAACTTGGGAACCCCAACTTGGGTATCTGACTCACTAGTAAAGTCCACTGCTCCTTGAGTGCATTAAGGGTAAAGAAAATGAAAAACCTTAGATTCCATACTTCAGGTTAGCCTGCAGCAACCTAATCATGGTCCCCTGAATTGTTTTCTATCTATCTGTCAAGTCTACAAGACCTGCCACCCACAAACCACCTACGAGCTCACCTCAAAAGGCATCCAGGTACATTCTCTCCCTTAGAATTGAACTGTAGAAGCCTAACACACTACATAAGCAAATTCTTAATTTATTAAAGTGCCTTATGTTAATTAATTGCCCTGCAGAGATGAGTGAATATTTACCACTGACTCACCAAAATGCAAATCGTTTTGATGTGCAATCAATCTCAAATCTGGCAAGTTCTATTGACAGGTACTTGAGTAATAAGGAAAATGTAAACATACCATTCCACTTCTGATTAAATGTGAGCAGTTTCCACAGACTTCCGTAAATATACCTGTCTAAGTTCATAAGGGCTATCCAGTTTTGTGCACACGATCATCCAGGTGAGAGTGGCTGTGGTAGAATGACAGCTTCCTGCTCTAAAAGCTGGCACTGAAGAATCCTTTGATTCCAGTCACTTAATCTCTTATAATACTGATCTTGACACCAATACTGATTGCAGATTTCTCCGTTTGACAGGTTCTCACGTCCACTAATAACAAAAAAATATTTTAAATATTTCAGATACATTCTTTATTTATACTCAACTAAAAATGTTTCACAAATACTGTAGTTCGTATTTGTCACTGGTATTTGTCTTTTTTCACTATCAATCCGATCTTTCTAGTGAATATCGAGTGTTCACGTAAGTGATAGCAACTGCAAAAGAACTGGATTCCATTCTGAGTCAAATAGACTCCAAAATATACTGTAAGCTCGCTGTTATTATCTCAGCTGAAAACTTCAGGTTAGATGGTTCTTTTCTATGTAAATATCAAACATGTCAATACAATTTAATGTAACTGCATTTACTTAACTTTTAGCCTGCACCTTGCTGAAGAAGCATTGAACCGTGACATTCCCCTGTATAAAGTTGGATTTACAGTTGCCTGCTTTGAATTCATATGAGTTATCAAGTCCAGCTGTCTGCTGTACCCAGAAGATACGCAGGCAGCTCTGATAGACTCAAACTTCCTGCTTAACTTGATATTGTTGGAACTTGTACTTCCTTGCTGGCTCAATTAATTTCTCTCTTCCTTTGAAAAGGTTACAGCATATGCTGACTCCATGTGTTATATCAACACAGCTTCAATGGGTCAATTATGATAATATGGTGGAGAGGTGATAGATGATAATCAGCACAGTGGTATGTCCCATTTGTAGTTGATACTTCTCAGTGCAGCTTCTTTCAGTCTGAAGAGTGACACGATATTGCAGATATTGCATCCAAATCTTTATTAAAGAAAACAAATACACACTCCTGCATTTGCCATATATGTCAGCAGTTTACATTAAGGGGATACCTCTAATGAATTCTCCCCACATATGCCAATATATAGGCATAGAAAGGCAGACATCATTCCAGACTCCAGAATGTCTTCCATGGATCCAGCTGCATCCCTTTGGTGCAAAGAATGAAATTAAGGAATTCCATTGTGTCTTGAAATTAATATTTAAACCATTTGTGTTTACACAAGAGATACTTTGGGGGCAGGGGCGGACTGACCATTAGGGCACTAGGGCATGGACCGAGGGCCCCTGGCCAGTAGGGGGCCCGTCCCCAGGGCAGACGCGGCAGCAGGGGACATCAGGAGATGAGCCCTTCCATTGCGCTCATCTCCGTGCAGCGGCAGAGGAGGGAGAGGCGTGACCTCTCCCTGTTCCTTTGATAGGCTCAATTTAGAAGAGAAAAGAAAAATACGGATTAAGTAGTGGGGTTCAATGGACTATTCCAATTTCACACCCACCCAGAGGTGCCAACAGGGAGGGAACAAGGAATGGATGAATAAGTAAACGTATATTTGTATAGTATAGAGGGGCAGCTGTAGCGTTAGTAACCACTAGACGCTTCTGATATCAATGGTCACAGGGAAAGAAGAAAAAGAAAAAAAAAGAAAATGTAATAGAGACAGATATATGTAGTCCTGGCTAGAGTGTCCAGGTATCCCTGTAAGGATTTATTAACAAGCGCCAACCTCTTCTTATATTAAAATGTAGATTATAGATGTTCCTATACCATAGAAACATACAAATCTATAAACAAATAGATAATAGATGGTATTAAAAACAGTTGTGACTTAGAGTCTACTCACTTCACTGAGGGGCTGTCTAACAGGTTAAGCTCAAGACGCCTGAGACAGTACCCCCCCGGCCAGGATCGCATAAAGAATCTTAGAAGTTGAAGTCAGCACACAAGTAGGGCTTCTGTTCAAATTCTTTAATAAGGTGATACAGGTGAGCCTGTATCACCTTATTAAAGAATTTGAACAGAAGCCCTACTTGTGTGCTGACTTCAACTTCTAAGATTCTTTATGCGATCCTGGCCGGGGGGGTACTGTCTCAGGCGTCTTGAGCTTAACCTGTTAGACAGCCCCCCAGTGAAGTGAGTAGACTCTAAGTCACAACTGTTTTTAATACCATCTATTATCTATTTGTTTATATATTTGTATGTTTCTATGGTATAGGAACATCTATAATCTACATTTTAATATAAGAAGAGGTTGGCGCTTGTTAATAAATCCTTACAGGGATACCTGGACACTCTAGCCAGGACTACATATATCTGTCTCTATTACATTTTCTTTTTTTTTCTTTTTCTTCTTTCCCTGTGACCTTTGATAGGCTGCCAGCACTAGGCTGAAATCATCGCGCCGCCGGAGCGGTACAGCTATAGACACAGGCCGGAAGAGGCCTGCATCGCCGGAGGTAAGTATAAGTGTTCTTTTTTTTTTTTTCTTGGGGCTACTGGCACTTAAGGGGGACGGCTACTGGCACTTAAGGGGGACAGCTACTGGCACATAAGGAGGACAGCTACTGGCACATAAGGGGGGATGGCTACTGGCACATAAGGGGGGGCTACTGGCACAAAAGGGGGCTACTGGAACATAAGGGGGCTACTGGAACATAAGGGGGCTACTGACACATAAAGGGGACGGCTACTGGCACATAAGAGGGGCTACTGGCACATGATGGGGGACTAATAACACATGAGGGGGGCCTAATGGCACATAAGGGGGGCTACTGGCACATAAGGGGGGCTACTGGCACATATGGGGGCACTACTGGCACTTAAGGGGGCTGCTACTGGCACATAAGGTGGACAGCTACTGGCACATAAGAGGGGGACGGCTACTGGCACATAAGGGGACTACTGGCACATAAGGGGGGACTAATGGCACATAAGAGGGGCTACTGGCACATGAGGGGGGACTAATGGCACATGAAGGGGAACTAATGGCACATGAGGGGGGACTAATGGCACATGAGGGGGGCCTAATGGCGCATAAGTGGGGCTACTGGCACATAAGGGGGGACTACTGGCACTTAAGGGGGCTGCTACTGGCACATAAGGGGGACAGCTACTGGCACATAAGGGGGGACAGGCTACTGGCACATAAGGGGGCTACTGGCACATAAGGGGGACTAATGGCACATAAGGGGGCTACTGGCACATAAGGGAGATGGCTACTGGCACATAAGGGGAGACGGCTACTGGCACATAAGGGGGGGTGGCTACTGGCACATAAGGAGGGACGGCTACTGGCACATAAGGTGGGGCGGCTACTGGCACATAAGGGGGGGGGCGGCTACTAGCACATAAGGAGGGACGGCTACTGGCACATAAGGAGGGATGGCTACTGGCACATAAGGGGGGACGGCTACTGGCACATAAGGAGGGACGGAAACTGGCACATAAGGAGGGACGGAAACTGGCACATAAGGAGGGTTGGCTACTGGCACATAAGGGGGGACGGCTACTGGCACATAAGGGGGGACTACTGGCACATATGGGGAGGGGCTACTGGAACATAATAAGGGGGGGGCTACTGGCACATGGGGGGAAAGCACAAGAGAGGCACTTATTACTGGCACATGGGGGAGAGGCACAAGAGAGGCACTTATTACTGGCACATGTGGTGGCATGGAAAGGCACGTGTTACTGGCACATTATTATGGGGCACTATGGGGGCTTCTACTGAGGCCACAAAGAATGGGTATTTTATATGGGGGGGCTCTGTGTGGTACTAGTATTACCAGGGGTATTATCTGTTTCTGCAGTGTAGTATTGGGGAGCACAGCGGCACAGTATTGGGGGTAGTAGGATGATTTGTCCAGAAGATGGGAGGATGATGGAAAAGTAGTAAACTGAGATTTTTTTTTTGTTAAACTGCAGAGATGGAAAATGGCGACAACATGGCAGTCTGGTCTGAAGGTCTGAAAGGAGAAGACGAGGACAGAAAACATCTACATCAAAGAAGACGTCACTGGACGTAATAGGTAAGTGCCCTGTATTTTTGTAGTGATGGGATCAGAGGCATAAAGATGGCGGTGTGACCAGGTAGTGGAGGCGGGATATAGGTGTGGCTGGAGGAATAACATGGGCATGGCTGGAGGTAGGGCATGGATGGGGCCTGGAAGGGGGCCCTTGATTTATTTTGCCTGAGGGCCCTGAGGTTTCTCAGTCCGCCCCTGTTTAGGGATCATTTTTGATGAGAAGTATGCCACTTTTTGGTGTACTTTTGTCGCACATTTTGTTGCAAAGGGAATTTGCATCCAAATCTGCGACTTTTCCCTGATTCCGTCACTTTTCTGAGGTGGAGGGAAAAGGGACTGTTTCTGGTTTAGAAAATGACTTAAATCTATGTCATCATTGATAGTGTTGAGCGCGAATATTCGAATAGCGAATTTCAACTGCAAATATCTCAACTTTGAGAATTTGCGAATATTTAGAATATAGCGCTATATATTCGTAATTTCGAATATTCAGCATTTTTTTCATCTGAACACATGATTCCTCCCTGCTTCTTGCTTGTGGGCCAATGAGAAGGCAGCAATGTCAAGTTCACAACAATACTTAGTGCACCAATCAGTAATATGTAGTCAGACATGCTAAAACGTGAAGTTGCACGTAGTGCGAAAATCGCTATCGCGAAAATTCACTATCGCAAATATATTGGAGCACTCTTTCTGCATATAAAGCTATTGTGATGTTCTGCCGTGCGAACCATTTTCTCCAGTCTCAGGATAAACTCAAGAAACTTCTAGCAGCTTGAAAAATGTAGCCAAAGTGACCCACGCCTGTATTTCGCATTACGAGTTTGCATTATGCGCTTTTTACATTGCCATTTTTTTGAAATCAAGAGAATACTCTCAAATACAAATATTCACAAATATATGACGAATATTCTACCACTAAAAATGTCGCAAACATAAAATTTTCCGTTCGCAAACGGGAATTTCCGCAAATGTTCGCGAACGTGTGAACAGGGCGAACCGCCATAGACTTCAATAGATAGGGGAATTTTAAAACCCACAGGGACTCCTTCTGGCCACAATAGTGATGGAAAAGTTGTTTCAAGGGGACTAACACCTGGACTGTGGCATGCCGGATGGGGGATCCATGGCAAAACTCCCATGGAAAATTACAGAGTTGACGCAGAGTGTGGCAAGGTGAATTCGCAATGCGATTAATATAACCTGCATTAATCGCATTGCAAATTCAACTTAGAGCTTAGTTCCTAATGGTTGTATTGCTAGAATATAATGAATATAATGAATTAATTAATATAATTCTAGCAATACAACTATTAGGAACTCAGCTCTAAGTTGTAATCGCAATGCGAATAATACAGGTTATATTAATCGCATTGCGAATCCAACTTCTATAATGCACTATTCATAGATATAGCACTGTATTCGTTACTTCCTACTATCCCACCATTAGCAAACTCGCCAAAGTTGTAATCTCAATTTCTCAAAGCGATAATACTTACAATTATTAATCGCTTTGTGAATCCATTTTATGCCTCTATTTGATTGTATATGACAGTTGACTACCACCAACTCTCTACTGCCTCCGAGGCAAGATATCTGAACCCCCCAGGGGCCATTTGGGCGTTTTTGATAGAAATTTTTGTGTATTTTGCCACATTTGGTTGCATATTTACATTTGGTATAGGCAAATATGGTAGTCTAGATCATTACTCTGCCAAAATCTATATTCAGCTACATGGCTTAGAAAATATGCTTTCAAACAATGATCCCAGGTTTTGGTATAGATACATGATCTAGACTACCATAGACTTAACATAACATTTTAGAGAATAAAGGCTAACAATGAGTTTTTCTTTTGTACATTAATGTCAGCTTAACATTCTCCACTTTAGATTTATTTCATTGTATTTCTGTAAAATTGCCAAAATCTAGTCAGCATTTTATAAATGTACAGTCCTATAGAATTTTCTAGGCTTCCAAAGACCCAGCATTCCCTACAGAGTTACTTTATAATTGCTATGAAACCATCACCAGGAAACTTTCTGCAATCTAGTCTAATTTTAAAGCATCTCCATCTCTCCAATAATCCACCTGAAAGGCTTTCCAAAGATTTTTTTTTTTTAGTGCCTATCTCCTGAGTGCAGCACGTTCTGATTAATAAGACTGGGTGAGCAATTCTGGAATTTATTTCAAAAGCACCTTACAGTATGTGTACGAGCCACAGGAAGCAATACAAAGCTATGCACATTCAGCATTATTATAATTTTGCCTACAGAGATACATTTTTAAATTAGTAACATATTTAGTTTATTTTCTTTCATTTATTATTTACCCCACAAGCAAAGTTTAGCTGGAATATCTCCTAGCTGACAATAAGCCCTTTACCGTTAGTTTTTAGCCAGGATATTTAACCCTTTCAAGACTGGGTGATTTTCTTTTTCTTTTTTTTTTCTTTTTCGTTTTTTACTTCCAGCCCTCCTAAAGCCATACGATTTTTTTTTTTTCATGCACATAGCTGTATGAGGGCTCGTTCTGCAAGTTCTGCAAGATGCAATTTCTAATGGCTCTATTTACGGTTGCATACAATGTAGTGGAAAGCTAGAAAAAAGTTACAAATGAGTTGAAATTGGAAAAAACTGGAACAGTTTTTTGGGTTTTGTTTTTACATCGTTCCCTATACGGTAAAACTGACCAGTTACTTCCATTCTCCAGGTCAGTACAAATCTGGCGATACCACATATGTATCATCAGTTTTTATGCTAAAAAATAAATAAATAAAATCCTTGAAAAAAACATTTTTTTATTTAGGTCGCCATATTCTGACCCCTATAACTTTTTTGTAGTTACATGTATGGAGCTGTGCGGGGCTATTTTTTTTGCGGGCTGATCTGTACTTTTCAGTGATACCATTTTAGGGTGTATTCAACTTTTTGATATTTTTTTAATCTAATTTTGTGTGGGAAGAGAAGCAACCAAAAAGCGGCGAATCGGCCATTTAGCCTTTTTTCCATTTTGCTATTTTGGGATAACAATTTTTTTTGTAACTTTGATTTTTTATTAAGAATAATTATTACACTTACAAAATACATAGACTATCGTTTGAGGTATTTTGTAGTAATAAAGTAGAACAAAAAGAATAGGAAAGTCAAAGAAAATAAAACACAGTAGTTCATACTACCTAACCTCTTAAAGACACAGGACGTGTGACGGGTACGTCCTGTGTCTTGTCTTTTAAGATGGCGCCCGCTCCTGCCTGCTGCGTGCGCCATAGCTGTGGGTGGCTGCCTGCTTCTTGAAGCAGACACCAGCAGCTCATGTCCACGACCAGCAGCAATGCCCATCGCGGACATTTAACCCCTCAGATGCCGTGGTCAATCCTGAGTTTCACTTTCGGTTTGTGCTCCGGCTCCCCCGTGTGGCCATTGGAGGAGCCGAAGCGTGCCTGCAGCAGACTGGGTCTCTATGAATGAAACCCAGGCTGCTGTACAGTATTTCCTATGGAGCCTAACCTGTAATAGGCTCCATAGGAAATATGCGATTTTCTCATATATTCCAATGCTATTGCACTGGAATGTATGAGAATAGCAATCTGATGATTGATTGTTATTGTTCCCTATGGGAGTTATAGTAAAGTGTAAAAAAAAAAAAAAAAAAGATAAAAAAAATAAATAAAAAAACATAAAAGTTCAAATCATTTTGCCAAAATGAAAATAAAAAATTTAAAAAATTAAATAAAAAAATACACATCATGGGTGTCGCAATGCGTGAAAATGCCCATGCTATAAAAATATAAAAAAATATTCCCCATACGGTAAACAGAAAAACGGAAAAAAGCGTCCAAATGGTCGATTCGCCGTTTTTGGACGCTTCATTTCCTCAAAAAAAAAAGTGATCAAAAAGTCATACACACCCCAGTGGTATCAATAAAAAGATCAGATTATGATGCAAAAATAAGCCCCCAAACAGCTCCGTACACATAATTACAAAAAAGTTATAGTGGTCAAAATATAAGTAAATTATATATTTTTTTCCACTATCAAAACGCAAGAAAACCTATACATATAGGGTATCGCCGGATTTGTACTGACCTGTAGAAAAAAAACTAACTGGTCAGTTTTATCGCACATGGAATGTCGGAATTTAAAAACCCGCAAAACTGTTGTGGAATTGCTTTTTTTTGCAATTCCTCCCCATTTGAATTTTATTCCCGCTTCCCACGACATCATATGCAATATTAAATGGTGGCATTGGAAATTACAACTTGTCCCGCAAAAAACAAGCCCTCATATGGCTCTGTGAACCAAAAAATAAAAAAGTTATGGCTCTGGAAATGCAGGGAGCGCAAAACCAAAACGCAAAAAAAAAACAAAAAAAAACTCCTAGATAGATTTCCTAGATAGTTCAATATGATTTGAGTATCTAGAAATCTTAAGAATTACAGCATATGCTTCCAGCCATTCATTTTCTGAAAAGTCGTTTAGAGAGCAGTTTCCCATTTTGTTTTATATTTTGCAAGTGGGTCAGGGCCTAAATTTATAAGGATTCTATAGTAGTAAGATATTCCCTTCCTTGTGATTGAAAGAGAGGTAAGCCAACTGCTCATTGAAGATTTTGGTGTTCCAGCAGGCCAGATTATCTTAGCTAAAGCATGCCTGACTTGTGAATATGTAAAAGTATCTGAGGGTAGTAATGAAAATGTGTTCTTTAAACTTTCAAAGCTGGTAGGTCAGTTGTCTGAGATTACCTATGATAATTTACATATGCCTTTGATCTCCAATTAGACAAATCAATGTTCAGTAAAATGGATTCAAGCAATTCTGCACCTGCATCCAGAAAGTTCATGGAAAACAGTTTACGTTTAATAACAGCGGTCCACCAGAAATCCATGATTGCTCCTATAGTCGTATGAGAGCTAATAAGTGGTGTATGAGATAGTGTGACAGCCTCTAATTTTGCAGATATACCTAGTCTACCTAAACTGTATGTCAACCCAGTGTTTAGAGGTATCTGAAAGCCAAAGAGGTTTTAATTGGTCTAATATGAATAGCTCGATAATAGTAGCTTATAGAAGGACATCCCATGGCCCCGTCTTAACATCCTTATAAAGTATGTCCGCTCTAACCCTTGGGGTTTTGTTGTTCCAAATAAATCTCATTAATAAAGATCGGATCTTTGTTAGAAAGGCGTTAGATAAGCGAATTGGGATATTTCTAAACATATATAGTATTTTAGGAATTATTAACATTTTGACAGCTGCAATCTTTCCAAACCAAGAGACTCCACCAGTTCTAAAGCTAGACAGTTCCTTCTTGATTTCACCAAGAAGGGGTAAGTAGTTGGTCTCAAATAACTTAGAGACAGGCTATGTGAGTTGTATGCGTCAATATAAAAGAGCAGAAGTTTCCCATCCAAAAGAGTATCCAGATTTTAATTGTGATACTATCTTAGATGGGAAACCCATATTCAGGATAGATGATTTGGATTGATTAACTTTTTAATATTAAACCTTACTAAAGTTAGTGAGTACTTTAATAATATCTGTGAGAGACTCTACAGGGTTTTATTTATATGAGAATAATGTCGACCGCAAACAAACCTATATTGTGCTAAGTTTGGCCAACCTGTATACCATGTAGGGAAGGATCAGATCTTATTGTTTCAGCTAGGAGTTCAATCATAAGGGTAAAGATCATGGGGGATAAGGGGCAACCCTGTCTTGTACCGTTTGAATTGTGAAGCTTTGGGATAAAAAAAAACCTGATAAAAAAAACAGATGTGGATGGGCTGAAATAGAGTGCCATCATGGCAGAAAGAAAGGGGCCGTTAATTACAAATTTACAAAGCACTTCTTTCAAATAACCCCAATGGACTCTGTCGAACACCTTCTCCGCATCCAAAGATAGAAGCACAGAAGGTGTTCCAGTCTGTTCCACATGGCGAATTAGGTCTACAAATCTTCTGGTGCCATCATTTGTTTGTCTATGTTTTAAAAAGCCCATCTGATCTTTTTTTTATTAATCTTGGAAGGATGTTATGTAGTCTATTAGCCAATATTTTGGAGTAGATTTCCAGATCTCCACTTAGGAGGGATATTGGATGGAAATTTTTCGCTTTATCTGGTGTTTTCGCTGGGTTTGTGGAGGGTGACAATTAAGGCATGAAGCATTTCCCGCGATATATTGCCCATATCCATTACATTGTTAAACACTAATAGTAAATAAGCAATAAGGAGGTGGTTCATTTTTTTGTAGAACTCGTTTGAGAGTTCGTCTGGACTAGGAGATTTATTTATTTTAAGTTTCTGAATAACTTATCCAATTTCTAATGCTGAGATAGGGGCATTAAGGTACATTTTTTTCTTTTATTGAGAGAGATGGTAAACCTAAAGCACTCAGGAAAGCTTGTATAGTTTTTTCATCTGGTTGTGGGGTCTGGGAATTATATTTAAAGTTATATAGATCTGAATTATACTCCGCAAAGGCATTGATTATGCCCTGAGGATTAAGTAGTGTGTTCCCTTTTTTGTCGTAAAGTTATGGGATTTTAGTTTTTGCCATTTTGTTTTTAAATTTGCTGGCTAACAATGTCCTGCCCATAAAAGAACACCCTGTTCCTCCTATACAAATATTCATAGTGATCATGGTACAGTCTGTATAGCTGAGTTCATAAGTCTTTGAGTTTACTTATCTGCTGAGGAGACATCTGAGTCTTCATTTTAGATTCAAGCACTTAAATGCTTTTTAAAAGCTCCCCTATTGTTTTCCCTTTTTGTTTTTTCTTCATAGCTTCCAATTATATACATTTGCCTCTTATCACTGCTTTGTAGACGTACCAGTTAGTAAGAATAGATGTTTCCTTATGGTGATTAAAAGTAAAGAACTCAGATGTCTCCTTTTACATTGTCATACATGTTTTCCTATCAGATAATAAGGAGTTGTTAATTCTCCATGGAGATTGGGAAAAGGAGTTGAATTGCTCTTACTGTATATTGATATAGATATTGGTGCATGATTCGACTAGGTAATGCTTCCTATAGTAGATTTGATACGCTCTGCAACAGTCTCTTGTCAAATATTGCCATATCTATTCTAGAATATACCATATGAGGGTGAGAAAAAGAAGAGCAATCTCATTCTGACGCATGTAAGATTCTCCATGTGTCAGAGATCTTCTTCTCCATTGAAAATATTATATATTAGGTTTAGATAGAAATGTATCTAATGTAGGAATTGATACCTTGTTGAAGTCTCCTATGAGAATCAAAGCTCCCTTTCCCTATCTCCTGTGAATACACGAGAGACCCCTGAAAAACCTGCTCTGCTTTTTATTTGGTGCGTACAGTGATACATGCAATATGGTAGATTATTGATTATGCAGTTTAAAATAATGTAGCGCCCATTCTTGTCAGAGTTAACATTGACAATAGAGAATGCTACTGAATCTCTTATAGCTATTAGTACTCCTCTTTTTTGTTACATGAATTACCGTAGGTGTAGTAAATATGTGCGGGAAATTTTTATTTTTGACCCTATGGGAGTCCTTCTGGTGCAAATGAGTTTCTTGTGCAAAAAGCACATCGCACTTAAGTAATTTGGCCACAATAAGGACCTTTTAATTGGGCTATACAGGCCTTTAACATTCAGTGATGCTATCGATACTACCATGTTTGATGATAACAGAGGTTGGCATTAGTATATCTCCTATGCTAAGTAGTAAATTTACATATCTCCCATATAATCTGTTGAAAAAAGAAAAGTATGCTGGACCAGTAATAAATAACAAAAACAATGTGTAAATAGGTCTTAAACCATTGACCTGTTTAGAACTTAGAAAACATGTGGTTTTCTCAAGCCACCTTGACTCATGTGGTTGATCTGGTGGTGACATTGGGGGGTTAGATAGCATCTCTGAGTGTTGCCACCCAGGGATCCCACCTAGCCTACCTTAATCAGGTAGTGAGAAAAAAGATTAAACATTATGTGGTACACAGAGAGCAAAAGCTGTGTTAGAAAGCTTAGCTGGCAGATCTTATTTACACAGATATGTGCAAATATCTTTAAGGGCGTTTCATTCAAGTGGATCTTGGATTTCCAATTTCTACCATCTTGAGCTTTAACTCTTCAATCAGGTGAACGTTTCGGTGACTTAGAAGATACAATGACTATCCACTCTTGCGTAAGGGTTGGTACTTTCTTGTTTGGCAGTGGTGATTTTTCCATTGTTGAGGGAATTTGGAACCGATTAGCCACCAATTTGGAAGCTGCTTGAGGAGTGTGTAAAGTGTAAGATGATCCATTTCTGTAGGTTATCATTTTGACTGGGTACCCGCATTTGCATTGGATACTTTTTTATCTCAGAATTTTTGTTACTGCAGAGAATTCTCGCCTTCTGTTGAGAGTGGCAACTGGTCTACAAACAGAGAGATGTCTGCATATTTTTCTGGTAAATCTATGTACCCCATCTATGATCAAGTTTCTATGTTCAGAGTCCGGTAGCAAGATGACCAAAAAGTAAATCAAGAAATCTAATATTGTTTCGGCAGGATCTGTCCTGAAGATCCGCCACCTAAAGATTAACTACCCCCATGTCATCATACAACTCATTTTGCGCATCCAGTAGTGAGTTGTGAGGATTAGAAAATTTGTCAATTTTCTCCTCTAAATGGGCCATTCTATCCCCTATGTCTTTTATTTCTTTATAGATATTTTGTACTGTTGTTTGAAAGTCACCTTGAATAGAGCTACATATCTCTTGTATTATGACCCTCATGCTAGTTTCAGTAATGGCAGTGCCTGTATTTGTTAGCTGCTTTCGGTCGTTGAGCCTGTCGGTGGCTGTGTTAGGGGAGGAGACTGACCTGGTTGAGGGAGAGCCCAATGGTGTGCAGGATTTAGGTGAGCCTTGTGGCATCTGGTGATGAGGATTCGCTGCACTTGTGAGCGATGAGGCATGTGGCAATCTTTCTTTATTAGCTGCGCCATCCTCTCTCTGTGCCATCTTGGGAATTGCTCGCCAGCTGAAAGAAGGGCGTCCTCTTTGTAGGCTCTGCCTTTTTCTGCCTCCCTTTCACCATCTCTGCAGGCCTAGGGTTTTTAGCAAGCTATGAAGGAGCCAAATAGCTAAGTCAGACATCTTCTTTCTCTGCTTTGAGCCGCTTTAAGATAAGGCTAGTTGAGGGGAAGATTCTCACATAGCCGTCCTGCTCGGCATCCGGCCATGCCCCCAATATTTTTATATTTTAATAGTATGGGTGTTTTTTTTTTATGTGTCAATACAAATGATGTGTATTTTTAAAAAATCATTTTGGGGAAAGGAGGGTCTTTTATAGGCAGGAACTCCATAGATATTACTATGCAGCAGCCTCCTGTCACAGAGGAGGACAGTGGCTGCTGCAAACATGCTCCGGCTCTCCAGATATCTCCGCCGGAGCATATCTGGAAGTGCGTTCTTCCGGGTTTTAATGCACTCAGATGCCGTGGTCAGGATTAACCACAACATC
Organism: Bufotes viridis; assembly: GCA_033119425.1. NCBI lineage: Eukaryota > Metazoa > Chordata > Amphibia > Anura > Bufonidae > Bufotes > Bufotes viridis. Next base: position 63,369,414 of record CM065597.1, read on the forward strand.
TGAAGCGTTAAATGTCTGCGACCGTATGAAACAGCAGGCACCCGGCTGCCGTCTTCATGCTAGTGGTAAATTTAAGTCAATATGTTTTACCCAATATTTATTTAAAAAATCCCAAATTTTCAGAAAAATTTGAAAAATCCACTATTTTCTAAATTTGAATTTCTGTGCTTTTAAGATGGATAGTGATACCTCATAAAATAGTCATTACTTAATATTTCCTATGTCTTCTTCATGAAGTCATTTTGTTGGACTTAAATAGAAGAAATCACCCATAAATGACTTCATTTTAGAACCTACTACCCTCAAATGATTCAAAACTGAGTTTACAAACTTTGTTAACCCTTTAGGTGTTTCATAAGAGTTAAAGGAAAATGGAGGGGAAATTTCAAAATTTCACTTTTTTTTGGCAGATTTTCTACATGGCAGTGCGCAGAAGGGAAAGAGCGCCATATGGATTTTGGACAGCAGATTTCACTGGGATAATTTTAAGTTGCCATGTCTCATTTGAAGACCCCCTGGTGCACTCCTGGAGTGGAAACCCCAAAAAAGTTGCTTATTTTGGAAACTACAGGATAAGATGACAGTTTTATTAGTACTATTTTGGGGTACTTAGGATTTTTTATCTCTCAATACTACGCTTTTTGCCAGGCAGGGTAACCATAAAATCGCTGGTTTTTTAGATCATGTGTTGTTTTTATAGAGCAGGTTTATATGAACTTGACGATACCAAATGTGTATTTTATTTTTTTTGTTTCAGTTTTACATAATAAAGCATTTTGAAAAACAAAATCGTTTTTGTGTTTTCATTTGCTGAATTATTTTTCTGCTGATGATCTTGTGTAGGGCTTGTTTTTTGCAGGAAGAGCTGATATTTTTATTGGTATAATTTTGTGGTAAATATGATTTTTTGATCATTCAATATTACACTTTTTTGGAGCAAGGCGACCAACAGTCTTTATTTATTTATTTTTAACAGCATTTACTTGAGTGGGTAGATCATGTAATAATTTTATAGAGCAGGTCATTACGTACACAGCAATAACTACCGTATTTTCCGGCATATAAGATGACTTTTTAACACCTGAGAATCTTCTCAAAAGTCAGGGCTCATCTTATATGCCGGGTCGTCCTTCTCCCCTGTGGCAGCTGGGCTCTCCCTCTTCTGGTAACTCACATGTCTGTGTGGCGCATTGCTTATGGCATAAGCAATGTGGCGCACAGACATGTGAGTTACCGGAAGAAGGAGAGCCCGGCAGCCACAGCGCATACAGTAAGAGACCCTCTGGCCCTGTCTGGTACTTTTTGACAGGGACCAGCCGGCGGATTTGCAGAGAGAGGTTGGTGGGAGCACAGGAGCAGGCAGATGAGGGGCGGAGCAGGCAGATGAGGGGCGGAGCAGGCAGATGAGGGGCGGAGCAGGCTTTCCTGCCACACATGCCTGCTCTACCTCTAAGTTTTCATACTGCCTGCTCCTGTGTAAGGAGGGCTGGGGAGCGGATGAGAGGCTGGGGGCTGATGAGTGACTAGGTGGCTGATGAGAGGCTGGGAAGCTGATGAGAGACTAGGGGGCTGATGAGAGACTAGGGGGCTGATGAGAGGCTGGGGAGCTGATGAGAGGCTGGGGAGCTGATGAGAGGCTGGGGAGCTGATGAGAGGCTGGGGAGCTGATGAGAGGCAGGGGGCTGATGAGAGGCTGGGTTAGTCTTATATGGTGAGTATAGCCCAAACCCTATATTTTAACTGGAAAAGTTGGGGGTTGTCTTATATACCGGAAAATATGGTAATGTATCTATTTTTTTCATTTATTTAATTTTTTTACAAAAAAAACAATAACATTTTTTTTTTTGTCTCCATTTTCTGAAAGCAATATTTATTTTATTTTCTGCCAATTGTCTTGTATGGGGGCTTGTTTTTTTGCAAGAAAAGCTGACTACCTTTTTTGGGTATGTAAAAATTTTTGGTCATTCAATATTACACTTTTTTGGGGCAAGGTGACCAAAAAATGACCATTTTGGCATAGTTTTTATTTATTTTTTTAACAGCATTCTTCTGACAGGGTAGATCATGTGACATGCATCCTTCAAGAGGAGATCAAATCCTGGCTATCTCTTGGCCATTTGAAGATTGGAACCATGGTCACATGCTTCTTGTCCTGCAAAGGCAGAATAGCGTTCCCCAACATCACCTGATATGTGACGTTTCCCCCTTTGGAACTCCACCCTCCACATGTTGGACCTGCTATATGAGCAGAGGAAGGCCGTGAATGATTTTTTGATGATGCAGGCAGACAGGTGTATTCCCCTGTGTAACTTTGACATTAGCTAGTAGTAGATCATCAGCCCTTTGAGGAGGCCATTTTATTTGTCAGTTGCCAGGACTACGGGATGAATGATGTCATTCCACTCCTTCATGTCCAGAAGCAGATGCTAATAAATCTAGCTGGCCAGGGGAAAGGAGACGTGGCGCCTGCGTCTCATGGCCACCTGAACCCTGTGGGGGATGAACTTGCAGAGGAGGAGGAGGAGGAAGAGAAGGAGGAAGAAGAGGGGGACATTCACACAAGCAATGTATACAGAAATGGGTGATTTATCTTCAGGAGGAGCATGAGGGGCTGGAAGGCAGTGAGGAAGACCAGGCAGATGACCCCAACACACCGTGGCAGTATGCTGTGGAGATGGAAGCAGGGAGTCCCCCCTAGTTTAAAATCACAGAAACAGATACAAAACATACTACAAAATATGATAAATGAAAATTCAGATGTGCATGGCTACTGGTGTTGAGCGAGCATGCTCGGCCAAACACCAGTTTGGCTCAAGCATTGCGATGCTGGGCCGAACATCGCGTGTGCTAGAGTCAGTGTATTTGACTCTAATTTAGCCTCTATGTCTATGCAGAAGATTGCTGTACAGTGGTGGAATCCCCCAGTGTGAGACCACCCACCTTTGGTCCCTTCACTGTGATTATGTTCTCCTTGTGTCCCTCTTTGGCCCCTAGTGCCCTCTTTAGCTCCATAAAAAAAATGATCAGACACATCCCCTATTCCCCAGCAGCAGCAGCAGTATGGCGAGCTCACACTTACACACTATGCACTCCTGTGCAGGATGATTCCTGGGATTTCACTGATCCTCTGACACAGCCAGCAGCGTGATTTGCAGCCTGCAGGGCAGTGCCAGAGCTCAGCGAAACAGTGAAGTAGGGAGCGGATGATTCCCTGCTTCACTATGTAAAGGAACTGCCTGCCAGGAGCACCCCCCAGCCTCTGTGCCACGGTTGCCCCCCTCGCTACACCTTTGCTTCAAGTCACCTTTAACTCAAAAAAATCTCTCGTATTTGCTACTTTCTCAACTAAACTAAATGAGTCTTCTAAATGCTAGTGCAATCTCATGTCATCTCCCACATGAACTACCGCAGCATCCTCCTCTGTGGCCTCCCAACTAATGCCTTTTCACTCCTTCAATCAATCCTCAACTCTAATGCCCAATTAATGCACCTCTCTTTCTCCTCTGCCTCTCCCTTTTTTCAAACAAAAAGGGTATGGCAGCACAATATTTCACATACAAACATTAAAACTGAGAAATAAAGATCATTCTAACTTAAAGTGGTATTATACCTACTATAAATGAAAAAATAGAAGCTCTTTGCTCTTTCAAATGTGTGTCAGGCCCATCTACCAGGCGTCAAGGTGGCTTCTGCAGATGGGTCCCTAACTCTAACAGTACTGCCTCACCTGGGCTTGACTAAAGCTACTTTCACACTTGCATTGTTGGATTCCGGCAGGCAGTTCCGTCGCCGGAACTGCCTGCCAGATCCAGAAATCCATATGCAAACGGATTGCAAATGGATTTTGGCAAGTGTTCTGTAATTTTGAACTGAGAAAATGCCATAATAGTGACTGAACTGAAGACATCCTGATGAATACTGAACAGAATGCTTTAGGATAAAACTGAAGCGCTTTTTTACGGTATTGAGCCCCTGTGACGGAACTCAATACCAGAAAACTTAAATGCAAGTGTGAAAATACCTTAAGTCTACAATATTCAGGGCAGTGTAGGAACCAGCTACATATATACTCTGCTCAGAAGCCACAGGCAGATTGGTGGGAAGTTCTCAATCTAAAAGAGGCAGCTACCCTCAATATATACTACAAGAAAATTTAGACTAACACATTCACAATCGCAGATTCACATCCATAAAGCTAACTTGCAGAAAGGAAACAAAAAAAAAAATATGGCAGCACAATATTTCACATACAAACAATAAAACTGAGAAATAAATATCATTCTAACTTAAAGTGGTATTATAACTACTATAAATGAAAAAAATAGAATCTCTTTGCGCACATTTTGATCAAACGTGTGTCAGGCCCATCTACCAGGCATCAAGGTGGCTTCTGCAGATGTGTCCCTAACACTAACTGCCTCTCCCCTTTTCCATTCCTTTCAATGGCTTCACATTGCCCTGCGAACTCAGTTTAAAATACTAACAACTAAGGGTGCACAACCTTTCCCTTCCTTACATCTCTGACCCACTTCCCGGATACATACCCACATGTAGACCTCTTTCTTTATTCTCCTCATGTCTTTTCATCACACATTTATCTAAAAGATGTCTAACGTGCATCCCCCATACTTTTGAACTCATTACCTCAGGTCATCAGGCTTTTCCTGAACATCCAAATCTTCAAAACAACCTGAAAACTACCTCTCCAGGAAGGCCTACCACCTACAATAAGCATGTGTCTTTTCCCTCTCCCTTGTACATTGTAAGGCCTCTTTCACACAGGCGTCGCGTGTGAGGGCTGGACAAAATGCGAGTGCATTGCGGGAAAATGCACGATTTTTCCGCGCAAATGCACATCGTTTTAATGCGTTTTACATGCGCGTGAGAAAAATTGGCATGTTTGGTACCCAGACCCGAACCCGGACTTCTTCACAGAAGTTCGGGTTTGGGATCGGTGTTGTGTAGATTATTATTTTCCCTTATAACATGGTTATAAGGGAAAATAATAGCATTCTTAAGACAGAATGCTTAGTAAAATGTCAATTGAGGGGTTAAAGATAATAAACAAATCTAACGCACCTCATCCACTTGATCACTTAGCCGATCTCCTCTTCTTTCTACTTTCTTCAGGACCTGGTTAAAGGACCTTTTACCATGGCAATGGACCATGTGATTTTTTTTCCGAAAGCCCAAAGTACGTGCTTTCTCACCCCATGCAACTAAATCATGCAGCGTTCCACACAAAAATGTGCACTAGGTTGCGGTCTATCGCAATCCCACTCGATAAGAGAAGGGCCCCCCACAAACCATTCCTTATCGCTCCAGGCCAAAAGGCACCTGCAAGGGACTGGGACAAGTGGCAACCCTCAGCCGAAGCAAAGGGTACGCCCATCTATGCTCCCGGCAACAAGGTCATCAGCCAGGAGCTTCGAAAAGGGTCTGGACTCCTCCCAGATGGAGAGCCCACAGGGCTTGGCAGGGTGCTGAGGAACCAATATGGCCACACACCCCCCCCAGACCTCAGGAAGGGCTACCCATCAGGGCGCCACAGCCCTGAAAATCCTAGTAAAAGACACAAACGTGTAAAAGTGCACACAGTGAAATGAAAAATAAATAAAGTGAATGTGGGCCATTACGGCCTGGACATTCGACCGGAATTATAAAAATTCCTTATATTGTCAAGGATGAAGCCGAACAAATAGAGGTGTGTGCTCTAAAAATGTGAGAAAGAAAGTGCTGTTCAAAAGTGCTATCACTCAAGTGGGATCCCACTCCCAAGTGAGTTCTGGCACCCCAGGATCACCAGTCCTGGGGCACTATGCATTTTGGGCTTTCAACACAACTCAACCTTATGGCCTCGATCCGCCCATCCCTTTGTCACCTAGCAAGGGTACTTTTAAACCCAAGCCGTACACACTAGAGATGACCGTGTGGTTCTCTGCCCTCCCCCTTATCCATAGTGCGGCATGCAAGTATGCCCCTGCAGACATAGCCCAGGAGCGAGCTACACCAGAACTGATAAGAACAGATACTACACTTGATCTTAGCCAAAAGGCCGAGAAGCGATGTGATGGACCATGTGATGAGCGCAGTGATGTCACCAAAGGGCCTTTTCCTCAAAAAAGAAACAAGACATGCCAGGCTGTGCATTCAAGTGGATTAAGGTGAGATTATTAATATATTTTTTTTTAACCCCTCCATCACTATTTTACTAAGCATTCTGTATTAATAATGCTAATATTTTCCGATATAACCATGTTACAGGTGAAACTCGAAAAATTAGAATATCGTACAAAGTTCATTTATTTCAGAAACGCAACTTAAAAGGTGAAACTAATATATGAGATAGACTCATTACATGCAAAACGAGATATTTCAAGCCTTTATTTTTTATAATTTGGATGATTATGGCTTACAGCTTATGAAACCCCCAAAGTCACAATTTTGAGGTACCCTTTGCTCAGGGGTTATGGATTAATTAGCTAACTAGAGTGTGACACTTTTAGCCTAGAATATTAAACCGTTTCACAAAATTCTAGTTTTAAGCTGCATTAATGCAATTCCTTTTGATTTGCATTACTGAAATAAATGGACTTTTGCACGATATTCACATTTTTGAAGTTTCACCTGTAGAAGGTAAAATAATAAAGATCGAGTCACTATCCCAATCGTCTCCTAGCAACCATGCGTGAAAATCACACGGCATCCGCACTTGCTTGTGGATGCTTGCGATTTTCACGCAGCCCCATTCACTTCTATGGGACCTGTGTTGCGTGAAAATGCACAATATAGAGCTTGCTGCGATTTTCACGCAACGCACAAGTCACTGCTCATGTACACAGCCCCATTGAAGTGAATGGGTCCGGATTCAGTGCAGGTTCAATGCGTTCACCTCACGCATTGCACTCACTTGGAAAACTCGCCCGTGTGAAAGGGGCCTAAGTTCTTGCAGCTAGGGTCCTCTCCCCCTCTGTACCAGTCTGTTAGTAAGTCCCTGCCTATTATACTTGTGTTTTTTTTTATGTATGTATGCTCCCTCTTAGATGATGACATTCTCAAATAAATAATAATAATAATACTTTCAGGCAGTAGTCAGATCTATATTGTGTGGAATATATATGCAATATTAGGGAAAATAACCCTCACTAGCGATGATCGAGCACCCCGATGCTCGGGTGCTCTGCCCAAGCACATTGCGATGCTCGGGTGCTCAACCGAGCACCCGAGCCCTATAGAAGTCAATGGGAGGACCCGAGCATTAAACCAGGAACCCCCTGCTCTAAAGAGGGGAGAGTGCCTGGTTCAGAGGAAAAGGTCAGAACTCAGAAATTGATAGAAACACCACCAAAATGGGTCGGGGACAGCATGGGGAGGATGTCTGAATGCATCTTGGACTACAATGTCGCTGCTGGGAACGATGTTGCCCGAGTTGTACGTCACTTTTACAGACTGACCATAAAACTCACAAAACCGAAGATAAAAGCGATTTTAGATGAAAAATTGTTAGAAAACATTCTTTCCTGTATATTTACTTATATAAGTAGCAAGTTCAGACAAAAATTTTCATGATTTTCGGAACTGGGGCCATGACTAAGAGGGATGGCTGGTGGCTTCGATTGTGTTGACCGGACTATCATCTGATGATAATGAACTTGTTAGAGGAACGGAGTGGACATTAAGCTGACCAGTGACCGTGTATATAAAATTGTAGATGAGGGTCTTCTGCCGCTTAGTTAACTCTGGATAACTTCTAAGCTGATCGCACATCCCCGTGATGCTGACGATCTATCGATGTCTGCTCTTTCAACTTTCATTGTTCTTTTATGCGCCTACCAAGGTGATAGCAAGTTCAGGTAAAAATTTTCATGATTTTAGGAACTGGGGCCATGACTAAGAGGGACGGCCAGTGGCTTTGATTGTGTTGACTGGACTATCATCTGATAATAATGAACTTGTAAGAGGAATGGACGTTGAGCTGACCATGTTAAAAATTGTAGGTGAGGGTCTGCTGCCGCTTTGTTAACTCTAGATAACGTTTAAGCTGATCGCACGTCCTCATGATTTTGACGATCTATCGATGTCTGCTCTTTCAACTTTCAATGCTCTTTTATGCGCCTACCATGGTGACCACGAGTAATAGGGAATCGGGGTTCGCTTCCGGAGAGGGAGCCTGAGGGATGGCCACGGCTACCACTTCCAAGAAAGGCAGGCGGGGGCCCTCCAATTTCCCAGTACCGCCTCAGTGAGGTAGTGACGATAAATAACAATACAGGACTCTTAAGAGAGCCTCTCATAGGAACGAGTACAAAAAAATTACAGGGAATGTCATGAGAATTTAGGATGAGGAAACGTTATACAGGAGGAGAGGTAAAGTATGATTAATGGCCTGCTGTTGACCCACTAAAACATTAGGGGTGAAGGTCTTCAGCTGAGCTAACCATCTAAAACATTATGGGTGAGGGCCTACGGGTGAGCTGACCATCCAAAAAATTATATGCGAGGGCCTGTGGATGAGCTGACCATTGAAAACCTTATTTATGCGATGGCCTGCTGGTCAGCTGACCATTGAAAACATTATTTATGCGAGGGCCTGCGGGTGAGCTGACCATCCGAAAAATTATATGAGAAGGCATATAAGCGATGGCATTATATGCGACAATTAAGCATGTAGATATGATGGACGAGGGCGATGAGAAAAGGAAGATTTAAACATATACCCTTTTTTGTGGTGGAAGGGGTGCATGGGAATACAGAGTATTCAGTACATTCTAAACAACACATTTAAAGTGCCTTGATGTTCAGTCGTGGCTTTCATCTGGTGGAGTGGAGAAGTCAGGGGCAATCCAGGCCTTATTCATTTTTATCTGAGTCAACCTGTCAGCATTTTCAGTTGACAGTCGGATACGCTTATCTGTTATAATGCCACCAGCAGCACTAAATACTAGCTCAGACAAAACGCTGGCGTCAGGACAGGCCAGCACCTCCAAGGCGTAGATCGCCAGTTCGTGCCACATGTCCAGCTTGGACACCCAGTAGTTGTAAGGCACTGAGGGATCACGGTGACACGGTCTAGAAATAAGTGGAGATTTGCATCTCACTGCTCATAGCAAGCAGAGTTTGTGGAATACAGAAAATGACTGTCTGTCACTGTTATTTGAATTAAATATAGGCCGCACAGTCTAGATGTAAGTGTAGATTTGCTTCTCACTGCTCACAGCAAGCAGAGTTTGTGGAATACAGAAAATGTCACTAACGGTCGCCCTGTCAAAAAAAAATAAAAAATTCCCCCAAAACAATTTTGGCTGCCTGCCACCTCTAACATTAGTGCTCACTCAACACTAACCCTCACCCCACTGCTACTCAGACTAGCATACTTTTCAGTTGCTAATCTTTAGATTACCAGTTTACCTCATATTTCATTTTGATATGGGGTGTACAGTGCAGCACATAGCCAAAATTGTTGGATTAACACTTTTAATGTGTATTGCTCCAATGGAATGAAACTATTACAAAAAAATCAATTAAAGGAAACATATCTTATTTTTTGTAATAATAAAATATGAAACAATACTGAAACATTAAGTGTTTTCATTTGTAAGCATATCTTAATTCTATTTAGTGGCTGCAATAGCTACTGCACAGCTTTGCTTTACAACAGGAATATGGCTGGCTAGCAAATATCAGAAAATGACTGATTGACCTATGTGGGAGAATGCTTTGTCAATTGTTCCAAGATCACTGTGCTAAGTCGAAGAATGGAACATTGATGGCAATGCAGGCCCCATCATGTATTGTCCTATGTTTTCTACCACAGCTTTTTGATTACAAGATGACTGCTGCCCTGGACCAAATGTGCCCGGCATTAGCTGAAAAGAGATTTCTACAAAAGAGGAAGCATCCCTTGATTTAATATGGACTTAGATATTAGATTAATCTAAGCTGATCCTGACTATTTCAGTAGGACTGGTTGACCATCAAATTTGTCTGGGGCTCAACTCTCCCATGTTGACAGATGTCAAGTGAGAATGATTGGCCAGTTGGATTTTAACATGGCTGATCCCTTTGTACTCAAGAAGAAAAGCCGCCACCAGATGTGACTGGAAGTGGATTATTCCCCTCTCCCCATTTAGAACACAATCTTGCTGACTGGCCATGCATATGTATCGTGAGATTGGGAGAGATAGCTGTTAGACAAAAGAGCATTCAGCCAACAACTATCTTAAATGTATGCCAGTTTTTATGAATGATTTTTTAATTGAAGACATTTTACAGCATGTGAATTGCACAGAATAGTCTGTTAGGAGACTAGTACAGTATATAGGTGAAACTCGAAAAATTTGAATATCGTGCAAAATTCTATTTATTTCAGTAATGCAAATCAAAAGGAATTGCATTAATGCAGCTTAAAATTTGAATTTTGTGAAAAGGTTCAATATTCTAGGCTCAAAGAGTCACACTCTAGTTAGCTAATTAATCCATACCCCCTAAGTAAAGGGTACCTCCAAATTGTTACTTTGGGGGTTTCATAAACAGTAAGCCATAATCATCCAAATTATAACAAATAAAGGCTTGAAATATCTAGTTTTGCATGTAATGAGTCTATCTCATATATTATAAACCAAAATCTGGCATTGGGATGACGCCCAAATAACCGGAATCCCTAACGTATATATAAACCAATTCACCACACCGGTAATCAAATACGAATAATCACTTTATTATTACCATTATAAAACAATTCATATTAAAAAATGACATATAATCTTAATCAACATGATTGGTGGTACAGATAACAATTAGGAAACCTTCACACAGGGGTGTATATGCAAGAATGTAGCAATGAAAAAGTCAAAATTGTAGCTGTCACCACATACGCATACGTAACTACAAGGCACCCAGTGGTATGGGGCCAAAAAAGCACTAATAACACATAGGATGGGTAATAATATACAAGTCCACAACGGAGAGGTATCAAAGAAGTGCTAATGGTAGTGCAATGAAGTAACACATATGTACATGTACCTGAATGCGCACAGAGTGTCAGCGTCACCCCCGCGTCCCAACGCGCATTTCGCCTGCCCGGCTTTCTCAAGGGGAAGGTAAGTCCCCAATGACCAATAAACCCCTCCTTTTATAGGTCACGTCCATGAGTTAATGAACTCACCTGCCACTAAATGTGTGCACATTACAAGCCAGAATGAGCGGCCCGGAATTGCCTAATGCGCATGCGCCATCTCCCCGGAAGTTGTCATATGCGTTCCAAGCTGGAGCACATACTTCCTCCACACCCTCGCGTCCAATATCCAGTGTCCGGAATGAATTGATATCCGGCACTCGATATCGGAAGTGTCCAATGCGTTCCACATTGGAGCGCAAGATGACGTTAGTCCTCCACGTTGGAACGCATGATGACGTTAATCCCTAGGTTCGTGACCACAAGCACTGGATCCACCTATGTGCATCTCCTAGCCATAACGGAGAATGCAATGCAGGGCAGATGATTAATCCATATATACAAATACTGTCAGGACATATAAATATATAAAAAAAATATAGTATTAGGAAATATCTAGTGAAGAAAGGGATATGGTCAAACAAAATAAATAAAGAGTGACAGTGCAAATGTGCAAGTGCTCAGTGCCCAAATTAAAGTGCCAGTGCAAAAATAAGAAAATAAAATTAAAGTGCACATCAATTCATATTGAAATTCATTAACAATATCAAATATTGAACATCAGTGATAAGCAAATGCATATATAATGAATCAACCAATTGATTAGAAAACTACAATGTGTAGTGTTTGAAGTTCTCATGACAAAATAAAAGAGTCAAAACATAATAATGAAAAAATATTTATTATGGAAAGTGTTGTAAAAAACCATAGCTTTGATGCCAGTGTAAGTTCACAATCTTAAAAAATTAGGCATAGTCCCAAATCTTGACAGTCCATCCTCAATTGTCCTGCATTAACCTTGGATCCCTGTGTTCTTGGCCCTGGAAAAATTTCACAAAGTGGGAGGGAGTAAGGGAGGGGGGAGGGGGCTGAAAAGGAAGCAGAAGAGTCCATTAATACCAATCATCACAAAATGTTAAAAATGGATTAAAAGAAAAAGAAAAAGAAGGGATTCACGTCCCCTATTATCTCAATCAGCACAGCCCTGAGCAGAGACCGACAAGTGGAATGCCAGGATGAATCAGATGTAAATTACAGAAAAGGAGCATTGCTAAGACCTTCATTTAGTCCCCATGGGGTAACTGTGTTTATTAAGAAGATCCACCTCGACTCCCGTTGAGCTAGGAGGCGTTTCCAATTCCCACCTCTTTGATCAAACAGAACGCTGTCTATGCCTCTCACCTGTAAAAGGCGACCGTTGCAGTTATGATATACCTTAAAGTGCCTTGGAATCGTTTTTAATGTTGACATGTCCATTGTCTCTTTAGCAGCAATAATTCCCAGGACGTGCTCCCTAATTCTCCTCCTTAAGTCGCGAGAGGTAAGTCCCATGTAGAGAAGACCACAGGGGCAGCTAGCCAAATAAATGACGCCAGCTGTTTGGCATGTTATCGAGTGTGTTATAGTGAAACTCTTCTTCCTTCCAGAGTCTAGAAAAGTATCAGTTCGTAGCACATTTGGACAGGCCACACAATCTCCTCAGGGTCTACAACCCCACCCTGGGCCCCTAGATCCAAAGGCTCTCTCAATTCCTTCTCCCGCATGATGACTTTTGGTGAGTACATCTTTTAAGTTCTTATTCCGTCTAAATGTGATCTGTGGAGTATGTGATAGATGTTTCTGGAGTATCGGATCCATGTATAATACATTACAATATTTCTCCAATACCCGCCTCACATCACGGTGACCACTGGAGAAAGTGGTGATGAAACGGGTCCCATCCTTTCTATTCCTTGAATGTGATTGTGTAGTATTATAGATCAATTGTTCCTGTCTCATACCTTCCGCTCTTCTGAAGCCCTGTCTAATGCAGCTTTCCTGATATCCACGATTCCGGAAGCGTTCCATGAGGTCCTTTGATTGTTCCTGAAAATCCACGTCTCTTGAACAGATTCTGCGTGCACGCAGAAACTGTCCAATTAATATACTGGAAATTAGTTTTTTCGGGTGCGCAGAACCTGCCCACAACAAGCTGTTGACTGATGTCGCCTTACGATATATAGGTTAGTCTGGATAAGACCTTGTGTATCCACATCCAATTGTAAGTCTAAAAAGTCCATCTTCACTCTGCCCGCTTTATATGTTAATTTGATGTTCAGTTGATTGTCAATCAGGAGTCAGGACCTCCATGAACTTATCAAGTTCCGTTACCGTGTCCTGCTAAATGAATTAAACATTGTCAATAAATCGATGCCATGATTGTACCCGTTCACAGACCATAACTGGATCAGTCAAAAAGATGTGTCTCTCCCACAACCCCAGGAAAAGGCCAGCATATGAGGGCGCACAAGCTGCCCCCATAGCTGTTCCCTGGAGCTGCAGGTAGATTGTTCCTTTAAGATTAAAAAAATTGTGATGTAAAACAAAATCCAAAAGGTCCACAATCAGGTCACAAAACCTACCATTCCATTTAGATGTTGAGATAAAGAAACGAACCGCCGCCAGCCCATCCTGATGTCTGATGGAGGTATATAAGGATTCCACATCGCAGGTCACCAATAACATGTCCTCCTCCAAATGTATGCAATCCAATTTTCTTAAAACATCCCCGGTGTCTTTCAAATATGAAGGGAGATTGATTACCAGTGAGTTTAAAACATGATCAATTAATTTAAATATTGGAACACACATACCTTCCATCCCTGAAACTATGGGGCGGCCCGGTGGGACTTTTTCATTTTTATGGACTTTGGGCAATAGATAGAAGTTAGGTATTTTAGGATTCTTCTCAATTAGGTAATCCATTTCTTTTGATGTTATAATTTCCATTTGGGCGGCTCTCTCCAAAATCTGCTGCAGAGAAGATTGAAAGGCAGTGAGTGGATTAAACGTTAGTCGCCGATAACATTTCTTGTTCCTCAACTGTCTGAATGCTTCTCTCTCATACATGGGGGTTGGCCACAAGACTACATTCCCCCCTTTGTCTGATGGCTTTATGATCACCCCCTTAAAGGGCTTCTGTCACCCCCCTTAACCCATTTTTCACTAGCTGACATTAGCTATTTGCTAATGTCAGCTGAGTCGAAATATATATTTATTACCTTGTCCGAAGTTGTAAATTACGTTAAAAAGCCACTTTTATATTATGCAAATGATCTTTGCTACCAGCAAGTTGGGCGTTTACTTGCTGGTAGCCGCCGCATCTAGATGAGTTATGCACGCCCCCTTCCTCGTTTGATAGACAGGGCCAGCGCTTTCTCCTCCTCGCACTGGCCCTGTCTGAAGATGAATCCAGCGCCTGCGCCGTGCATGCTCAGTAGTCGGCGCAGGCGCTCTGAGGACGGAGCGGCAAAGCTCGCGTCCTTCACTCAGAGCGCCTGCGCCGACTACTGAGCGGTACGGCGCAGGCGCGGGATTTCATCTTCAGACAGGGCCAGTGCGAGGAGGAGAAAGCGCTGGCCCTGTCTATCAAACGAGGAAGGGGGCGTGCATAACTCATCTAGATGCGGCGGCTACCAGCAAGTAAACGCCCAACTTGCTGGTAGCGAAGATCATTTGCATAATATAAAAGTGGCTTTTTAACGTAATTTACAACTTCGGACAAGGTAATAAATATATATTTCGACTCAGCTGACATTAGCAAATAGCTAATGTCAGCTAGTGAAAAATGGGTTAAGGGGGGTGACAGAAGCCCTTTAAGTCCTGACAATTCTTTGAATGCCACTCGCTGTTAACGAGTGAGATTGTCATGATCAATTTTAGGGGGGGGATCTTCCTCAATTCCTTTGTGACCAATTTCACAAAGGCATAAATGTTGGCATAAAATGACAGAGGGGGAAATTTCTTGGACTTAGGAATTAGATGTGATGGTAAATTACTGGAAAACTTTTCTTGTTCACCCAGGAGTTGCTGTAAAGTCCTCACAGCCTCTCTCTCTTCTGGGGAATACAACATGGAGGTTTCTTGTTTGTGATGGAACTTGTTGAACATCAAACGGCGGGCAAATAGATGAACATCCTTCACAGCTGTGAAAAGATCAAATTTAGACTCTGGCACAAAAGTCAATCCTAAGCCCAACACCTCCTTCTGGACCGGTGTAAGTTCATGTGTTGATAAATTGATAAATAGGATTGTCCATGAAAAAGTCCTACCGGGCCGCCCCATAGTTTCAGGGATGGAAGGTATATGTGTTCCAATATGCAAATTAATCGATCATGTCTTAAACTCACTGGTAATCAATCTCCCTTCATATTTGAAAGACACCGGGGATGTTTTAAAAAAATTGGATGGCATACATTTGGAGGAGGACATGTTATTAGTGACTTGCGATGTGGAATCCTTATATACCTCCATCAGACATCAGGATGGGCTGGCGGCGGTTTGTTTCTTTATCTCAACATCTAAATGGAATGGTAGGTTTGGTGACCTGATTGTGGACCTTTTGGATTTTGTTTTACATCACAATTTTTTTACTTTTAAAGAAACAATCTACCTGCAGCTCCAGGGGACAGCTATGGGGGCAGCTTGTGCGCCCTCATATGCTGGCCTTTTCTTGGGGCTGTGGGAGAGACACATCTTTTTGACTGATCCAGTTATGCTTTGTGAACGGGAACAATCATGGCATCGATTAATTGACAATGTTTTATTCATCTGGCAGGGCACGGTAACGGAACTTGATAAGTTCATGAAGGTCCTGAATGACAATCAACTGAACATCAAATTAACATATAAAGCGGGCAGAGTGAAGATGGACTTTTTAGACTTACAATTGGATGTGGATACACAAGGTCTTATCCAGACTAACCTATATTGTAAGGCGACATCAGTCAACAGCTTGTTGTGGGCAGGTTCTGCGCACCCGAAAAAACTAATTTCCAGTATACCAATTGGACAGTTTCTGCGTGCACGCAGAATCTGTTCAAGAGATGTAGATTTTCAGGAACAATCAAAGGACCTCATGGAACACTTCCGGAATCGTGGATATCAGGAAAGCTGCATTAGACAAGGCTTCAGAAGAGCGGAAGGTATGAGACGGAAACAATTGATCTATAATACTACACAATCACATTCAAGGAATAGAAAGGATGGGACCCGTTTCATCACCACTTTCTCCAGTGGTCACCGTGATGTGAGGCGGGTATTGGAGAAATATTGTAATGTATTATACATGGATCCGATACTCCAGAAACATCTATCACATACTCCACAGATCACATTTAGACGGAATAAGAACTTAAAAGGTGTACTCACCAAAAGTCACCATGCGGGAGAAGGAATTGAGAGAGCCTTTGGATCTAGGGGCCCAGGGTGGGGTTGTAGACCCTGCTGAGATTGTGTGGCCTGTCCAAATGTACTACGAACTGATACTTTTCTAGACTCTGGAAGGAAGAAGAGTTTCACTATAACACACTCGATAACATGCCAAACAGCTGGCGTCATTTATTTGGCTAGCTGCCCCTGTGGTCTTCTCTACGTGGGACTTACCTCTGGCGAGTTACAGAGGAGAATTAGGGAGCACGTCCTGGGAATTATTGCTGCTAAAGAGACAATGGACATGTCAACATTAAAAACGATTCCAAGGCACTTTAAGGAACATCATAACTGCGACGGTCGCCTTTTACAGGTGAGAGGCATAGACCGTGTTCTGTTTGATCAAAGAGGTGGGAATTGGAAACGCCTCCTAGCTCAACGGGAGTCGAGGTGGATCTTCTTAATAAACACAGTTACCCCATGGGGACTAAATGAAGGTCTTAGCAATGCTCCTTTTCTGTAATTTACATCTGATTCATCCTGGCATTCCACTTGTCGGTCTCTGCTCAGGGCTGTGCTGATTGAGATAATAGGGGACGTGAATCCCTTCTTTTTCTTTTTCTTTTAATCCATTTTTAACATTTTGTGATGATTGGTATTAATGGACTCTTCTGCTTCCTTTTCAGCCCCCTCCCCCCTCCCTTACTCCCTCCCACTTCGTGAAATTTTTCCAGGGTCAAGAACACAGGGATCCAAGGTTAATGCAGGACAATTGAGGATGGACTGTCAAGATTTGGGACTATGCCTAATTTTTTAAGATTGTGAACTTAGACTGGCATCATAGCTATGGTTTTTTTACAACACTTTCCATAATAAATATTTTTTCATTATTATGTTATGAGGTTTTATTATGTCATGAGAACTTCAAACACTACACATTGTGGTTTTCTAATCAATTGGTTGATTCATTATATATGCATTTGCTTATCACTGATGTTCAATATTTGATATTGTTAATGAATTTCAATATGAATTGATGTGCACTTTAATTTTATTTTCTTATTTTTGCACTGGCACTTTAATTTGGGCACTGAGCACTTGCACATTTGCACTGTCACTCTTTATTTATTTTGTTTGACCATATCCCTTTCTTCACTAGATATTTCCTAATACTATATATTTTTTATATATTTATATGTCCTGACAGTATTTGTATATATGGATTAATCATCTGCCCTGCATTGCATTCTCCGTTATGGCTAGGAGATGCACATAGGTGGATCCAGTGCTTGTGGTCACGAACCTAGGGATTAACGTCATCATGCGTTCCAACGTGGAGGACTAACGTCATCTTGCGCTCCAAAGTGGAACGCATTGGACACTTCCGATATCGGGTGCACTGGATATTGGACGCGAGGGTGTGGAGGAAGTATGCGCTCCAGCTTGGAACGCATATGACAACTTCCGGGGAGATAGCGCATGCGCATTAGGCAATTCCGGGCCGCTCATTCTGGCCTGTAATGTGCACACATTTAGTGGCAGGTGAGTTCATTAACTCATGGACGTGACCTATAAAGGAGGGGTTTATTGGTCATTGGGGACTTACCTTCCCCTTGAGAAAGCTGGGCAAGTGAAACGCGCGTCGGGACGCGGGGGTGACGCTTACACTCTGTGTGCATTCAGGTACATGTACATATGTGTTACTTCATTGCACTACCATTAGCACTTCTTTGATACCTCTCCGTTGTGGATTTGTATATTATTACCCATCCTATGTGTTATTAGTGCTTTTTTGGCCCCATACCACTGGGTGCCTTGT
Organism: Bufotes viridis; assembly: GCA_033119425.1. NCBI lineage: Eukaryota > Metazoa > Chordata > Amphibia > Anura > Bufonidae > Bufotes > Bufotes viridis. The sequence continues at coordinate 63,387,596 of CM065597.1, forward strand.
AGTTACGTATGCGCATGTGGTGACAGCTACAATTTTGACTTTTTCATTGCTACATTCATGCATATACACCCCTGTGTGAAGGTTTCTTAATTGTTATCTGTACCACCAATCATGTTGATTAAGATTATATGTCATTTTTTAATATGAATTGTTTTATAATGGTAATAATAAAGTGATTATATCTCATATATTAGTTTCACCTTTTAAGTTGTGTTACTGAAATAAATGAACTTTGTACAATAATCAAATTTTTCGAGTTTCACATGTATGCACAACAAACTTTCCTCATAGAAAAAGGAAGATCATTGCAAGATCCACTCCCCAGACAACCAGAAATCAGATGGAGTACCTGTTACAATGTGTACCAATGTAATAGGAGTGAAGCCTTATTTGGGTGTCACCAATGTGACAGGCTTGCCTGCAAGGGCTAACCCTCTTTTTTTACAAAATGTTAGTTCGTAAAACACTGGGTCTTTTTAAGCTCCTGGTATTAGAATTTACTACTAGAGATGAGCGAACACCTGAATGTTCGGGTTCGAGAAGTTCGGGATCCGAACTCGACCCGAACTTTATCCCGAACCCGAACCCCATTAAAGTAAATGGGGACCCGAACTTTTAGGCACTAAAAAGGTTGTAAAATAGTCCAGGAACGGGCTAGAGGGCTGCCAAAGGCAGCAAAATGTACCTAAATCCCCTGCAAACAAATCTGGATAGGGAAATGAATTAAAATAAAATAAAATAAATAAAATTTAACCAATATCAATTGGAGACAGGTCCCACTGCAAGGAAACATGCATCATATCAATCAACACTGGAGAAGGCCACTTTCAGTTATTTCGGCCCCAGCACCCAGACCGAGGAGAGAGGTCCCACAGCAAGGAATCATGCGTCATATCAACCACCACCGGAGAAGGCCACTCTCAGTTATTTCAGCCCAGCACCCAGACAGAGGAGAGAGGTCCCACAGCAAGGAATCATGCGTCATATCACCCACCACTGGAGAAGGCCACTTTCAGTGATTTCGGCCCTAGCACCCAGATAGAGGAGAGAGGTCCCACAGCAAGGAATCATGCGTCATAGCAACCGCCACCGGAGAAGGCCACTCTCAGTTATTTCAGCCCAGCACCCAGACAGAGGATACAGGTCCCACAGCAAGGAATCATGTGTCATATCAACCACCACCGGAGAAGGCCACTCTCAGTTATTTCGGCCCAGCACCCAGACAGAGGAGAGAGGTCCCACAGCAAGGAATCATGCTTCATATCACCCACCACTGGAGAAGGCCACTTTCAGTGATTTCGGCCCCAGCACCCAGACAGAGGAGAGAGGTCCCACAGCAAGGAATCATGCGTCATATCAACCACCACCGGAGAAAGCCACTCTCAGTTATTTCAGCCCAGCACCCAGACAGAGGATAAAGTTCCCACAGCAAGGAATCATGCGTCATATCAACCACCACTAGAGATGGCCATTTTCAGTTATTTAGGCCCCAGCACCCAGTCAGAGGAGAGAGGTCCCACAGCAAGGAATCATGCGTCATATAAACCACCACCGGAGAAGGCCAATCTCAGTTATTTAAGCCCAGCACCCAGACCGAGGATACAGGTCCCACAGCAAAGAATCATGCGTCATATCAACCACCACTGGAGAAGGCAATTTTCAGTTATTTAGGCCCAGCACCCAGTCAGAGGAGAGAGGTCCCACAGCAAGGAATCATGCGTCATATCAACCACCACCGGAGAAGGCCACTCTCAGTTATTTCAGCCCAGCACCCAGACAGAGGATACAAGTCCCACAGCAAGGAATCATGTGTCATATCAACCACCACCGGAGAAGGCCACTCTCAGTTATTTCGGCCCAGCACCCAGACAGAGGAGAGAGGTCCCACAGCAAGGAATCATGCGTCATATCACCCACCACTGGAGAAGGCCACTTTCAGTGATTTCGGCCCCAGCACCCAGACAGAGGAGAGAGGTCCCACAGCAAGGAATCATGCGTCATATCACCCACCACCGGAGAAAGCCACTCTCAGTTATTTCAGCCCAGCACCCAGACAGAGGATAAAGGTCCCACAGCAAGGAATCATGCGTCATATCAACCACCACTAGAGATGGCCATTTTCAGTTATTTAGGCCCCAGCACCCAGTCAGAGGAGAGAGGTCCCACAGCAAGGAATCATGCGTCATATAAACCACCACCGGAGAAGGCCACTCTCAGTTATTTCGGCCCAGCACCCAGACAAAGGAGAGAGGTCCCACAGCAAGGAATCATGCGTCATATCACACACCACTGGAGAAGGCCATTTTCAGTTATTTAGGCCCCAGCACCCAGTCAGAGGAGAGAGGTCCCACAGCAAGGAATCATGCGTCATATCACCCACCACTGGAGAAGGCCAATTTCAGTTATTTAGGCCCCAGCACCCAGTCAGAGGAGAGAGGTCCCAAAGCAAGGAATCATGCGTCATATCAACCACCACCGGAGAAGACCACTCTCAGTTATTTCGGCCCCACCACCCAGACAAAGGAGAGGTTCATTCAACTTTGGGTTGCACCGCAAGATCGTGGTAAAGTTAAAAAAATGAGGAATCAATAAAGAAGTGCCCCGGAGTACAAGAATACATGGTTGAGGGGGAGGCAGTTAAAAATGTTTATTCTGCACAAGGGAGGGACAGGTCCTGTGGGATCCATGCCTGGTTATTTTTATAAACGTCAGCTTGTCCACGTTGGCTGTGGACAGGCGGCTGCGTTTGTCAGTAATGACGCCCCCTGCCGTGCTGAATACACGTTCAGACAAAACGCTGGCCGCCGGGCAGGCCAGCACCTCCAAGGCATAAAATGCTAACTTTGGCCACGTGGACAATTTGGAGACCCAGAAGTTGAATGGGGCCGAACCATCAGTCAGTACGTGGAGGGGTGTGAAGACATACTGTTCAACCATGTTAGTGAAATGCTGCCTCCTGCTAAAACGTTCCGTATCAGGTGGTGGTGCAGTTAGCTGTGGCGTGGGGACAAAACTTTTCCACATTTCTGCCATGCCTACCCTGCCCTCAGAGGAGCTGGCCGTGACACAGCTGCGTTTGCGACCTCTTGCTCCTCCTCTGCCTTCGCCTTGGGCTTCCACCTGTTCCCCTGTGACATTTGAGAATGCTCTCAGGAGCGCCTGTACCAGCGTGCACTTGTAGTCGTGCATCTTCCTATCACGCTCCAGTGCAGGAAGTAAGGTGGGCACATTGACAGTATTGACAGGGTGGCAACCCAGTAGTCCGCACACGTTAAAATGTGGGCAACTCTGCTGTCGTTGCGCAGGCACTGCAGCATGTAGTCGCTCATGTGTGCCAGGCTCCCCAGAGGTAATGACAAGCTGTCCTCTGTGGGAGGCGCATCGTCATCGTCCTCCGTATCCCCCCAGCCACGCACCAGTGATGGGCCTGAGCTGTGTCGGGTGCCACCCCGCTGTGAACCTGCTTCATCCTCATCCTCCTCCACCTCCTCCTCATCCTCCTCGTCCTCCAGTAGTGGGCCCTTTGCTGGCCAAAATTGTACCTGGCCTCTGCTGTTGCAAAAAACCTCCCTCTGAGCCACTTCTAACAGACTGGCCTGAAAGTGCTAAAAATGACCCCTCATCCTCCTCCTCCTCCTCCTCCTCCTCTTCCATCATCGCCCTAAGCGTTTTCTCAAGGAGACATAGAAGTGGTATTGTAACGCTGATAACGGTGTCATCGCCACTGGCCATGTTGGTGGAGTACTCGAAACAGGGCACACAGGTCTCGCATGGAGACCTAATCATTCGTGGTGAAGTGGTGCTGTTCCGCAGTGCGACTGACGCGTGCGTGCTGCAGCTGAAACTCCACTATGGCCTGCTGCTGCTCCCACAGTCTCTCCAGCATGTGCAAGGTGGAGTTCCACCTGCTGGGCATGTCGCATATAAGGCGGTGAGCGGGAAGGCCGAAGTTCCGCTGTAGCGCAGACAGGCGAGCAGCGGCAGGATGTGAACGCCGGAAGCGCGCACAGACGGCCCTCACTTTATGCAGCAGCTCTGACATGTTGGGGTAGTTGTGAATAAACTTCTGCACCACCAAATTCAGCACATGCGTCTGGCAAGGGATGTGCGTCAAACAGGCTAGTCCCAGAGCTGCGACGAGATTTCGCCCATTATCGCACACCACCAGGCCGGGCTTGAGGCCCACCGGCAGAAACCACTGGTCAGTCTGTTGATCAATACCCCACCACAACCCCTGCGCGGTGTGGGGCCTGTCCCCCAAACATATGAGTTTCAGAATAGCCTGCTGACGTTTACCCCGGGCTGTGCTGAAGTTGGTGGTGAAGGTGTGTGGCTGACTGGATGAGCTGGTGGAAGCAGAGGAGGAGGAAGCCAAGTGGGAGGAGGAGGCTACAGGAGGCAAAGAATGATGCCCTGTGATCCTTGGCGGCGGAAGGACGTGCCCCAAGGAACTCTCCTCCTGCAGCCCAGCCGCCACTACATTTACCCAGTGTGCAGTTAGGGAGATATAGCGTCCCTGGCCGTGCTTACTGGTCCACGTATCTGTGGTTAGGTGGACCTTGCCACTGATGGCATTGTGCAGTGCACACTTGATTTTATCGGATACTTGGTTGTGCAGGGAAGGCATGGCTGTCTTGGAGAAGTAGTGGCGGCTGGGAACAACATACTGTGGGACAGCCATGGACATCAGCTGTTTGAAGCTGTCTGTGTCCACCAGCCTGAATGACAGCATTTCAAAGGCCAGTAGTTTAGAAATGCTGGCATTCAGGCCCAGGGCTCGAGGGTGGCTAGGTGGGAATTTACGCTTTCTCTCCAAGGTTTGTGAGATGGAGAGCTGAATGCTGCCGTGTGACATGGTGGAGATGCTTGGTGATGGAGGTGGTGGTGTCGGTGGCACATCCTCTGTTTGGTGGGCGGCAGGTGCCAACGTTCCTCCCGAGGTGGAGGAAGAGGCCGAGGTAGCAGCAGAAGAGGGAGCAGGGGGAGCCAGAGTGAGTTCCTTGCTTTTAAGGTGTTTACTCCACTGCAGTTCATGCTTTGCATGTAGATGCCTGGTCATGCAGGTTGTGCTAAGGTTCAGAACGTTAATGCCTCGCTTCAGGCTCTGATGGCACAGTGTGCAAACCACTCGGGTCTTGTCGTCTGCACATTGTTTAAAGAAGTGCCATGCCAGGGAACTCCTTGAAGCTGCCTTTGGGGTGCTCGGTCCCTGGTGGCGGTGGCCAGTAGCAGGCGAACTCTCTTGGCGGCGGCTGGTCTGCTTTTACCCCCTGCTCCCTCTTTTGCTACGCTGTTGGCTCGGTCTCACCACTGCCTCTTCCTCTGAACTATGAAAGTCAGTGGCACGACCTTCATTGCATGTGGGGTCTAGGACCTCATCGTCCCCTGCATCGTCTTCCACACAGTCTTCCTCCCTGACCTCCTGTTCGGTCTGCACACTGCAGAAAGACGCAGCAGTTGGCACCTGTGTTTCGTCATCATCAGAGACGTGCGGACTCCGATGAGGTGGTATTCCCATGTCCTCATCATCAGGAAACATCAGTGGTTCTGCATCAGTGCTTTCTATGTCTTCCACCACTGGGGAAGGGCTAGGTGGATTTCCTTGGGAAACCCTGCCAGCAGAGTCTTCAAACAGCATAAGAGACTGCTGCATAACTTGAGGCTCTGACAGTTTCCCTGATATGCATGGGGGTGCTGTGACAGACTGTTGGGCTTGGTTTTCAGGCGCCACCTGTGCGCTTTCTGCAGAAGACTGGGTGGGAGATAATGTTGTGAACATGCTGGATCCACTGTCGGCCACCCAATTGACTAGCGCCTGTACCTGCTCAGGCCTTACCATCCTTAGAACGGCATTGGGCCCCACCAAATATCGCTGTAAATTTTGGCGGGTACTGGAACCTGAGGTAGTTGGTTCACTAGGACGTGTGGCTGTGGCAGAATGGCCACGTCCTCTCCCAGCACCAGAGGGTACACTAACACCACCACTACCGCGTCCCTTACTAGATGTTTTTCTCATTGTTACCGTTCACCAAGCACCACAATAAGGAAAAAAATATTTGGCCCAATGTATTGATTTCAAATTTAGGCCTTTTTTTTACAGGCACCTAACACTATCTGCCTATTTGTTTATGTAGCGTATTACACTAATCCAGGCACAGCAGTAACCACTGATTTAGGGGAATATCTCTTTTAGGTCTAGTATTTAGGCCCTGGATGAAAGGTATCCTTTTATGGACAGATTTACACTTGGCCTGCAACTGCTGGGACACCAGAATCAGGGTATTGCTATTTTGGCAATTGAATGTCACTAGAGATGAGCGAACACCTGGATGTTCGGGTTCGAGAGGTTCGGCCGAACTTCCGGAAAATGTCCGGGTTCGTGATCCGAACTCAACCCGAACTTCCTCCCGAACCCGAACCCCATAGAAGTCAATGGGGACCCGAACTTTTGGGCACTAAAAAGCCTGTAAAAGACTCCCGGAAAGGGCTAGAGGGCTGCAAAAGGCAGCAAAATGTAGGTAAATCCCCTGCAAACAAATGTAGATAGGGAAATGATGAGTTAACATAAAATAAATAAAAATTAACCTGTAAAAGACACCCAGAGGGATAATATACCTCAATAAACGCATTGCGATTACAACTTTGAGATAACGATCACCATGGGAACGCCTCCTCCAGTAGAATGTACTGTCGGATCTGAGAATTAAGTTGAAATCGCAATGCGATTCTTATATATTTGCTTAATCGCATTGCGATTTCAACTTAGCATTGCTAAATAATTCCATCTATATCATTAACTTACTGAGTCAGTAAGTTAACGAATATGGATGGAATTATTTAGCAATGCTAAGTTGAAACGGCAATGCGATTAAGCAGATATATAATAATCGCATTGCGATTTCAACTTAATTCTCACATCCGACAGTACATTCTACTGGAGGAGGCGTTCCCATGGTGATCGGTAGCTCAAAGTTGTAATCGCAATGCTATTAAGCAAATACATAAGAATCGCATTGCGATTCCAACTTTTAGTACTCAACTTTTAAAATCGTACACCACTTTAAGTTCCAAAGTTGCAATCGCGTTCGAATAGAACTTAAAGCTGTCTCTTAGTCAGTTTTAGTATTGGTGTGCTGTAATAGAAGTTACATTCGTACGCGAATATAACTTAGAGCAATACAGTCAACTTTACACTGTTAGTTTTATTATCGCGATAATACAACTATTCAAGAATCGTGTACGTGCGTCTGTACGTGTGTGCGTTACCTCGGACACTATTCTATTTTGCCAGCCACAGCTGAAACCACTGATTTATGGTATTGCTATTTTGGCAATTGAATTTAACCCCAGAAAATAATCTATCCTTTGCCAGACAGCAGACAGTATTATACTTGTCTAGCCAAAGATGGAACACCAGATTTAGGGGATTGGTATTTGGGCAATTGTATTTAACCCCTTAATAAAATATAGAAATTTCTTTCCTGAGTTTCTAGGGGTGACAATTAGCACAGCCAAGCCCCTGATGTAGGATATAGCAAAAAAATAAAAAATAGTATTGATGGATTGATGGACTTGGTGGCAGCTTCTTCTGGCGCACCACAAGTCACAAAATGGCCACGATCAACCCAAAAAATAAGTGACAGAAAAACGCTCTGTGCAGCCTAAAAACCAGCGAGCAAGTAACTAGCAGAAGTTCAATGATTCTCAGCTGTAAATTGATCCGTTCATTAGGTGCTGTTGCTGACTTTAACCTGCCTAATCTCGCCCTGATAGAAGCTGCGTCCTCTACCTACACTAATCAGAGCAGTGTGACGTGCGGCGCTACGTGACTCCAGCTTAAATAGAGGCTCGGTCACATGCTGCACTTGGCCAATCACAGCCATGCCATTAGTAGGCATGGCTGTGATGGGCTGTTAGGGCAAGAAGTAAAATGCTAACTGATTGGCTGCTGTGCAGCCCTTCAGAAAGCGTGAAGAAATCGACGAACACCGGACCCGAACCCGAACTTTTTTGAAAATGTCCGGGTTCGGGTCCGTGTCACGGACACCCCAAAATTCGGTACGAACCCGAACTATTCTCGAACTGTTCGCTCAACACTAAATGTCACCCCAGAACAAAATATGTGTTTTGGCAGACACTATGAAATCTGGCCTGAAACTGCTGGGACACCAGAATCAGGGTATTTCTATTTTGGCAATTGAATGTCACCCCAGAACAAAATATATGTTTTGACGGACACTATGAAATCTGGCCTGAAACTGCTGGGACACCAGAATCAGGGTATTGCTATTTTGCCAGATTGAATTTCACCCCAGAACAAAATATATGTTTTGGCGGACACTATTCTATTTTGCCAGCCACAGCTAAAACCACAGATTTATGGTATTTGTATGGTATATGCTATTTTGGCAATGGAATTTCACCACAGAAAAACATCTATCCTTTGCCAGACAGCAGACAGTATTATAGTTGTCTAGCCAAAGCTGGAACACCAGATTTAGGGGATTGGTATTTGGGCAATTGTATTTAACCCCTTAATAAAATATAGAAATTGCTATCCTGAGTTTCTAGGGGTGACAATTAGCACAGCCAAGCCCCTGATGTAGGATATAGCATAAAAAAACTAGTATTGATGTATTGATGGACTTGGTGGCAGCTTCTTCTGGTGCACCACAAGTCACAAAATGGCCGCCGATCAACCCAGAAAATAAGTGACAGAAAACCCTCTGTGCAGCCTAAAAACCAGCGAGCAAGTAACTAGCAGAAGTTCAATGATTCTCAGCTGTAGATCGATCCGTTCATTAGGTGCTGTTGCTGACTTTAACCTGCCTAATCTCGCCCTGACAGAAGCTGCGTCCTCTCCCTACACTAGTAAGAGCAGTGTGACGTGCGCCGCTACGTGACTCCGGCTTAAATAGAGGCTGGGTCACATGCTGCACTTGGCCAATCACAGCCATGCCATTAGTAGGCATGGCTGTGATGGGCTCTTAGGGCAAGAAGTAAAACGCTAGCTGATTGGCTGCTGTGCAGCCCTTCAGAAAGTGTGAAGAAATCGACGAACTACGGACCCGAACCCGAACTTTTTTGAAAATGCTCGAACTGTTCGCTCAACACTATTTACTACCTAAAGGACAACTGAAGACAGATTTAGTCCTCATTCACCCATTCATGCCCATGATGATATTCTTCACAAGATGGTCGGTCAATGGTTCATCCCTAAAGATGTTTGTGAAGGATTCACGTTTGGTCTGTGTTTCTGTTTTTTTGCCCTCTGTGTGCTCTTCATATTTCACTGCTAGGCTGATGTTTCAGACCATCTCATAACAATGGTTCAGAATTTGTTTCCAGACTATCTCCTAACAACGGGCTGTACAAAGCACAGACTAAACATTGATGGCATCTGCGTTATGTCCATGGTTTTCACAGACCCATAGACTATAATGTGCTTCTGTGGTGTGCCCAAGGTCTGTGGAAAACCACTGATATGTGAGTACACACAATAAAGTCAATGAGTACATGTGGTGTCTGTGTAGACCACGGACAGCACATGTCTGTGATTTACTGATGTGTGAAAACGATCTTATTGCAATGTATACAATTCATTATTTTTTATGTGCAGATTTGTAGAGCAGCATATTTCACTTAAAAATGTAAAATATACTGTATGGGAAACTTGGAATCTTTAGGCACTTGCAGCGTATATGAAGCACATTGGTTACCTATTATATAACCAATATTTCAGTTATAAGTGGGAGTGATAACCATGCTTACCATGTAATATCCATAGATGTATTATCCATGAATAAAGGAGACACCCCTTAACTTGTAATGATGCAGTTCATTTCATACATTACATACTGTCCACATTGAATAAACCTAGTAGTCCCATTCTGTCTCATACAGTTAGGCAGATTTAAAGGGGTTAATGCTTTACTTCTGCTGCCAACTGCATAGGAAAATGAATGCCGTAGCTCTTGAACTATGGCAGCTTTTTACGCTCAATGCAGCGTGGCACATCTGAATGTCTTGCTGTGAGTTAAGTATTGTTTTTGAATCTCCAGTTAATCTCTTTGGAGCATAATTCCCCGCTGTCTGCCTATTGTGAACCCAAGTGTGGAAAGAGAGATTGCTGCAGTGGCTGTGATGTATGCAGCTTATACAAACAGAAAATTATGGAGTTAACAGAAGCACATCCTTTTATAAAAGAATATATTTGTTTTGTATCTCATGTTAATGAATAGCCAGCCTGCAGTCTGTCTTCCAAACCGCTGCTTTACTGCACCCGCTCCAGGAAGGAATTGCCAGGCTGGCTGCTTCTCCTTCTTCTGATGGATGTTTCTAATATTTTCACAGGCCAAATATTTCAAAGTTATCTTTGCTGTTCAATCTGTCACTTTTATGCTGAAAAATCTCACATAGTCTACTTTTTCTTCCAAATTAGGAGGAAATTGGAGACAAATGATTGTTTTTGCTTCTTTACTATTTTGAACGTTAGTGGCACAATGGACTATATTATCCAACTAAAACATATATCATCCTTTTTTGTATTGAACTTTTCAATCAGTAGTGGCTGCAAATTTAAATGTAATGAAACTAATAGTAAACTATGAGTATCATATACTTTATTTCCACTGCTGCAAATTCAAGGCGTTTGCTATTTTTATTTTTTTTGGCAAGCATCCTTCCTGGCCAGACCTGCAAAAGGGAAGCATACTTACTTGTTTCCAACTGCTGGTTCCCAGCTCTTTCGCTCCTCATCCTTGATTGCCTTGCTTGGCTGCCCCACAATCAACATCCATTTTGACACTGGTGGTAGCAACGAAGTCACCCCATGCATCATGTGACCAATTGACCTAATGCTAGGGAAAGAGGCTACCAAGGACAGGAAGTAAAGGAGACCCATTGGTGTGGAGAAGGTTAATCTGTAGCAGTGTTGCATAAAAGTATTAAAGTGGTGACATGTCAAGATTCTCAAAGGCAGATTCCATATTTAAATATTGCATGTCTGTCACATCGTGCAAAATAACAATAATTAGAATAGCTTTTAAAAACTGCTTGCTGTTGTCTATTTGATATGGATGTACTTTTAATACCCTTCTCAGAACGTCCACCTAACGTGATCAGTGCTGGTGCACACACATGCTCAGTAGATAGTCCCACTGTCTGAATCAGATTGTGCATAAGGGGTAGTGTTATAGCGAATCATAGCATCCAAAGTGGAATTCGATCCGAAGTCTAGGAAAAATCGATTCTACACAAATCAGAATTTTCTTGTGCTTTGTAGTAACGAATACATTTTTCAAAAAAATAAATAAATAAAAATATTATATATATATATATATATATATATATATATATATATATATATATATCCTCACCTCATCCACTTGATCACAGAGAGGCCACCCGCTCCTGTCTTAATTGTAGAAAACCTGTCAAAAGTATCTGCGGTGAGCATGAAGACGTCACCATGTGATGATGCTGGCCGTGCGCGGTGACGTCAGCGATTATGTAACTGCATGCAGCCTGCGTCATCACATGGTGACCTCATCACACTCAAGGCAAGTACTTTGGTGGATTTTCTTTAATAAAGATGGGAGCAGACGGCCTCTATGCGATCATGTGGATAAGGTGAGTATTAATTTTTTATATTTTTTACCCCGGATTAACCACTGAACACCTGGATGTGAGTCTCAAATTCCACGATCAGCTTTGAACATGGCATCTGAGTGGTTAACTGATGGGGGAGGCGTTCTCTGTCAGTGTGCCCGCTCCATACAATGAAAAGTGATCTGTGGCAAAGAAATTCGTAAAAAATCAAATTACTTGGAGTTCAGCGAAACGGCCAAACCAAATTTTTCAAAACTTCACTGATCTCTAATGAGGAATACACTCATTTTTGTTATTTTGTAGAGCAGTCCCTTTACTAGCTGCACTATTATGCACTCTGCTTTTTCTATTATAAGCAGGAAAAAACACATTTTATACTGTATTTTCTGTCCTGCACATGGAATCACTCCCCCCATCAATGCACTATCAAGAGGATCCCACTGTGGGACTGAGCCAGTGAACCTGTTGAACTGCAGATGTTCGCCATATCAGGTGAACATTTTAAGAATCCATAACATGAATGTAACGGCAATATCACGACACAAACATGCCTTCAAAGTCTATTCCAATTTAAAAATTGTTTTGTGTGATATTTTAAATGTACTGTAATATTTAATCATATGGTGACACCTGTAATAAACAGAAATGTTATAACCTTTAGACAGAAAAATAAATTATAACTCTGGTTTTTTATAAATTCTTTATTTTCAATTTTCGTATAACAAAGCCAGGAGCATGACATGCACGTATATAATCAAGAAGTAAGGTGAAAATGTCATACAGTGAAGCACGTACAACAGCTGCTACATAATAGCATTATCAATATTGTGATCAATCGAGGAGTCTCTCTTCTAAGGAAGCACTGTTGGGAGGATAAGTTCCAATCCAGGGCTCTTCCTGGCAATATGAACATGAGAGCATTCTTAAGAGATAGGACTGAGAGGAGAAGAAAAAGTAAGGCAAAGAAGAAAAATAGAAAAGAGGAAGGAGGGGAAGGATGGGGGGAGGGGGAGACAAGATACAGTTGACAGCTAACTTCGTCTATTTGCTAATGTAGCAATCAATCAGGAGTCGCCTTCGCTAGGGACCTCCAAGGGTTCCACAATTTCAGGAATTTTTCATGTGACCTATTGATCCACTCAGTCATCTCTAGTGATGAGCGGCAGGGGTAATATTCGAATTATTCAAAATTCGAAATTTTTATGCGAATTTTTATATGCGAATTTTCGCAATCAAGAAAATAATGACATGTTCTTGATTGCGAAAATTTGCATATACAAAATTTGCATAAACTGGTATTTAAAACACAAATGAATATTCGTGATTGCGAATATATTTCGCGATATTCTAAATATTCGAGAATTCTGCCGATATTCGCAATTTAAATTCGCAATTCGAAAATTCGTGATCAACACTAGTAATCTCCTCAAACCGACAAATTTGATTTACCTTTGCTTTTCATTCCTGTATGGAGGGAGGATTGACATCCAGCCAGTGCAGGGGGATAATAAGTTTGACTGCTGCCAATAGGTGCGAGATTAGATTCCGCTTGAACGGAGAGTATTGAGGGGTGGGTAGGGCTAGCACCACCGTTTCAAGTGTAAGTTTGAAATCTGAGGTGGTAAGCTTCTGTGGCAGTGTTTCCACTTTTCCCCAATAGGATTTAATCTTAGGGCAGTCCCACCAAATGTGCGACAGGGAGCCCACCCCCTCCCCACATCTCCAGCACTCCCTTGTGGCGGATAAGCCTCTTTTAAAGAGAAAGTCTGGAGTTTTGTACCACCGTGAGATTAGCTTGAAATGATTCTCCTGTAACCGAATACAGATAGTGAAGCCATGAGAGCATCTCAGCACATTTTTGACCTCCTTTTCAGTCAGAACCCTATTTAATTCCTTTTCCCATTCTCTGAGATATAACGGTTTGAGTTGTTCACCTTGACCTCCCACCAATGGATAAAGCTTGGCCACTTTTCTAGTAACATGGAGCGGCGAAGAGACCAACTTCTCAAAATCAGTTAAAGCCCTTTGAAGGGAGCACTGCTCTTTCAAGTCCCCGCACACAGCTCGTATATGGGGTTTCATGAGGAAAAACCCTGGGGAATCAACCATAGAGCGTGGAAGATTTTGAAGGATGAAGGACTCCATGTCATGAATAACCTCGCCAATCCTGAACCGCTCTAAGAAAGTCCACAATTGTGGCTTCTCCACGTCAGTACAGTTGAGGAGCTCCGGGATGAGGCTCACCAGCATCGGGGGGGGGGATGGTGTAGGGGCTAAAACTGTGCCCATGTCCATCCATATCTCTCCAAGACCCCGAAGCATAGGATCAATAGTCTCATCACTCTGAATGTGTTTGTCTGGGAGCCAGAGATATTTAAAAAAGTGCTGGCCTGCGCTATGCTTGCAGATGGGTCCACTAACTCCAATCATCTATTGAGTTGTACCGCCCTGTAGTATCTGGCTACATCAGGTACACCCAATCCTCCCTTCTCCCTGCTCCTGACAAGAACTTTCGTGTGAGATCCGGGTTTTTTTCCCGTTCCACAGGAATTTATAGAACATGGTTCGTACGCTCGAGAGAAAGGATTTAGGGAGCCTGATCAGTACTAGCTGTAGCATGTAAAGAATTTTGGGCATAACATAGGCTTTCAATACATTTTTCCGACCCATCCAGGAGAGGTATGGTAAGCTATATTTTTGAAGCAGGCGTTGTATCTCACCTAGGAGGGGGGCGTAGTTGTGCAAGTACAAGTCATTAGTGTTGTTAGGGATTTGGATTCCTAAGTAATTAATTGGGCCCTTAGTCCAGTGGAAGGGCAAGCGAGAGCATAGAGCGGTGACTTTAGAATCAGGCAGGGTGATATTTAATAGTTCTGATTTTGAGTGATTCACTTTGAAATCTTAAAGTGAGCTATATTCATCTATTTTTTACATGATTGGGTCTAGACCTCTCTCATGGTCCCTCACCACGAACAAGAGGTCATCTATGAATGCAGTGCATTTTAGTTCCCTCTGGCCATATTTAACTCCTGGGATATCTGGGAATTGTCTGACTAGCTGTAAAAACATCTCTACTACCAAGACAAATAAAGAGGGGGACAAGGGGCACCCCTGCCTGGTCCCATTGGTGATGGTAAAGGTCGGCGAGAGAGTGCCGTTAACCTTCAATCTGGCATGGGGTTCGCGGTAAAGTATAAAGATCGCCTGGGTAAAGGCATCTGGAAATGCAAAGCGCTGTAGGGTCAACTGCATAAACTGCCAGTTGACCCTATGAAACGCCTTTTCGGCATCGATGCTGAGTAATGCTAATTGAGAATTCTTTTTGCGTGCCATATGTATGGCGTGGAACACTCTTCGGGAATTATCCTTCCCCTCCCGACCCTGGACAAACCCCGATTGCTCGGTTCCGATCAGAGCTAGTAAGAGTTTTCCTAATCTGCAAGCTAGGATTTTAGTCCAAAGCTTTAAGTCCTGGTTCAGGAGGGAAATTGGTTGGTAACTCCCAGAGCTTTGGGTATCTTTCCCTTCTTTATGAATAAGAGTAACATGAGATTCCAGGGTCTGTTTAGGTAGAGAGTCACCTTGTAATAAGGCATTACAAACATCTGTAAATTTAGGAGCAAGGATGTCCTGGAATTTTTTATAGTACAGGAATGATAGACCATCAGGTCCTGGGCTCTTGCCTGGTGGGAAGCTTTTAAGAATGCTTACTACTTCTTCGACAGTAATCAGCCTAGTGAGGAGCAAGGATTCTTCAGGGGTAATGGTTGGGAGGTGGAGAGAACCCAGAAAGTCCCTAATGCGGTGTTCCCTCATGAGTTTACTGTCTGGCGTTTCTGCTTGATTTAAATTATATAGTGCTGAGTAAAATACTTTAAAGGCCTTAGCTATTTCAGATGTTTCTTGTACCAAACTATCGTTTAATTGTTGAATACCTGAGATAAAGGTTACATTTTTAGTTTTCTTAAGCAGGGAGGTCATCAGCTTCCCACCCTTGTCACCGTGAGCGTACACTTTATGCTGAAAATTCAAAATTTGTTTGGTCACTCTCTGGTGTAGAAGGTCGCGAAGTTGCAACCTAAGGTCTGTCAACGTTTTTTGATGGTCATCGCGTAACAAAGCTTTGTGTAGTTTTTCTATTGTCGCTATGTCCGTTAGTAGTGTGTCAACATCTTTTTGTTGTTCCTTTTGACCTTGGTGTCCAAGGAGATAAAGCAACCCCTGACAAACGCCTTATGGGCTTCCCATACAATGGGTTGTGAGCTTTGTGCGGAGGAGTTGAACTCGAAGTACTCTGTTAATTAGGTCCTAACCTGATCCAAGTGGAGTTGGTTATGTAGCAGGGATTCGTTCAATATCCAGGTCCACTCTTTCTTTGGTAGAGAGGCCAGAGCGAAGGTCGCCATGCACGGGGCATGGTCCCAAACTGTAATGGATTCAATCTCGGCTGATCTAAAAGATAGAAGTAGAAGCGCTGAGGTCAAAACATGATCTAATCGTTGATACGATCCATGTGGTGGTGAATAAAAGGAATAATCCTTGTCAATGGGGTGTAGACTATGCCACACATATACCAGACGCAGCTCATGGAGCTTCTTGTGGAGTCTACTGAGGAGTCTTTGGGATATGTGAGACTTAACTGAAGATGAGTCCAAGACTGGGTTCAAGACAAGGTTAAGGTCAGCCCCTAAAATTTCGTGTCCCTCAGCAAAAATTCTAAGGGTATTTAGAGCCTGTAAGAGCCACTGTACAGGTGACTTATTTGGGACGTAAAAATTGGCTAGGGTAAACTTACTATCTGCAATTAGATCCTTGACGAGCAATAGTCTTCCAACTGCGTCTGAATGCTGCTGTATGAACGTAAATGGGACTGAGTGATGGATCGCTATGGCTACCCCTTTGGATGCTGAGGCAGATTGAACATTATGGTACCAGTTAGTGTTGAGTGCGAATATTCGAATAGCGACTTTTTTTAGCAAATATCGTCACTTCGCTAATATTTCGAATATAGCGCTATAAATTCGCTGTTTCGAATATTCGGGTTTTTTTAGTTAAATTTTTTTCTTTCCCACTTCCCAAAAGTAGTTTTTACCTGTCCTGAGGATTCCTGGCTTCCTGGCTGCTCCAGTCAGTGCCCGTTGCCGCTTCTGTCTACATCCGTGCTCATGGAGCGTCCCCATCACCATGGGAATGTCTCCACACTAAAATGTAGTTTGAGAATTTGAGAATTTCGTTGAAATGGCAATGCGATTACTCCAAGTTATATTAATCGCATTGCGATTTCAACTTAGCACTGCTATATTCCATATTCTTTAACTTCGTTAATTCTAGCAAGCTGACCCATTATAAACCCAGCTCTAAGTTGAAATCGCAATGCGATTAATATAACTTGAAGTAATCGCCTTGCGATTTCTACTTAGCACTGCTGCTATATTCCATATTCGTTAATTCTAGCCTAATATGTAAAATAGCAGTGCCAAGTTGAAATTGCAATGCGATTAATATAACTTGAATTAATCGCATTGCGATTTCAACAGACATGGTTTACTATGGTCGCTAAAACGAAGATGGAAAATACTTCGTTATCTTCGTTTTGAGGAATATGACGAATACATTCGTGATAGTCGCTAATTCTACCAAGCCAACCATAGTAAACCAGGTCTAAGTAGAAATCGCAATGCGATTAATTCAAGTTATATTTCAACGCAATTCTCTAATCCGACAGTACATTTTAGTATGGAGACGTTCCCATGTATGGTTGGCTTGGTAGAATTAGTGAATATGACGAATGTATTCGTCATATTCCTCAAAACGAAGATAACGAAGTATTCTCCATCTTCGTTTTAGCTACCTATTCGTCAACTTCGCCAATTCTAGCAATCAAATAGGAAGGTTGACTATAGAGACAGCGGTGTTTAATTCGCTATGCGGTTATATTATTATTATTATTTTTTTAATAAATAGAATAATTATAATTATCAAGAATTAAAATTATTCTATTTTTAAAAAAAGCTTAGTAATATAATCGCATAGTGATTTAAACAGATGTCTATAGTCAACCTTCCTATTTGATTGCAAGAATTAGCGAAGTTGAGGAATAGGTAGCTAAAACGAAGATGAAGAATACTTCGTTATTTTCGTTTTGAGGAATATGACAAATACATTCGTCATCTTCGCTATATTTCTAGATATCAAAGCAATAGGAAAGTAGCCTTAAGTTAAAATCGCAATACGCGATTATATAAATCGCATATTAATCGCGATAACTCTGGCAAAGGTGTGTTTCCTGAAGGAATACTATCTGGGAGCGCAGCTTCTTGAGAGCTAGCATGACCCAACCTAGTTTCTGAGGGGAGTTGAGACCTTTCACATTGAATGTAGAGACTACTATGTCAGTCATCTCAAAAGGAAAATATTATTAATGTAGAGAACGGAGTAGACGGTTGTGTGACCCTCAATAGAGTAAGCTCAATAATTTGATTGGAGTGTCTATGGGAGGTGGGGAAAGGAAAAGGGAAAAAGGAAAAAGGATAGATAGAGAAGGTCTAATAGGACTATATCCAGACTTGCAGGTATATATATATTGGATAAATTAGCAGGGCCAAGTCCTCATAATAACATCACCTGTCAGAGCTTTCTTATATAGAAGGCTCCATTAAAGTGCTGAGTATATAGAACATAAACTGGAGAGTAGAGATGAGCGAACATTTAAAAAAAGTCCGTTGTTCGGCGTTCGGGTGGTGGTAAGTCGCGCATCCCGTTATGGATTCCACTATAGCGGCATATGGAATCCATAAGGGGCGGCTGCCACCAACCCGAACTTTTGCACAGCTGAAGGACCTGGGGTGACGTCACTGTCATGTGATCAGTGCAGGGGGCGTGGCTCAGCACGGGATTTGATCCCGTGCTGAGCCACGCCCCCTGCACTGATCACATGACATTGACGTCACCCCAGGTCCTTCAGCTGTGCAAAAGTTCGGGTTGGTGGCAGCCGCCCCTTATGGATTCCATATGCCGCTATAGTGGAATCCATAACGGGATGCGCGACTTACCACCACCCGAACGCCGAACAACGGACTTTTTTTAAATGTTCGCTCATCTCTACTGGAGAGGCCTGCATATCACATATATAGACATCTCTGGAATGATGCTTCCAACATGAAGCATGTACAAAAATAGAAGCCATGATCTAACATATTATTTCGCATATGTGTTATTACAATATGCTAATATGCATTACAATGGACTGAACCATTTAATTAAACATTATCATAGCTCAGCCTAATAATTATGGTTATGTTAATGAATAGCAGCTATGATATTCACCAGGATGTTCTTACATAGGGAATGTTAGATGAGAAAGATTTCTCATGCTATGAAAAGCATTATAATTGTATTGGAAAATTTGTATAATGTATTTTTCTAGCAATGTGATCAAATTGTGGCATTTAGAAGTATAGTGAGATAAAAAAAAGTGTTAAGAAACTTCCTATGTTAAGTCTTATGTGAGGAATTTCCAGTAAAAATACCACATATATAATCTCACAGAATTCTGAAAATTTAACTGTATGGTATAGGTCATATTCTTACCCAACTTCTGACTAATTTTATATCTTTTCAAACTAGTGTGTCAAATTCATAGATTTATTTCAATTTATAGGTCATTAAAGTGAATGAAAATAACACAATTGTTAAAAAAAAAAAAAAATAGAGAAAAGTAAGCTGCGCACAGTGATAAAGTACCTAAGTAAAGCGTGGAGAACCCCATGAAGTGCCACACATTTTTTTAAATTTCTTTTAAGAATCGCATCAGTTCATTGACTTTAATGTATACATTACAAAATGTCCTATTTTATACGATGCACTATCTTATAATCTAAATCTACACTTTAAACAAAATATAGGATAGGATAGATAAATACATCAGATACTGTACCTAGCCTTAATAAATTGCTAGGTAAATGTAAATAGGTAATGTATATGTGATTTACTATGACACTGCTTTGATTAATGAACCTAATAAAGGATTGCATATTTTTGAATATTCATTTGGACCACTGCTTAGCAAACATTAGCAACTGATTATTTTATTGGCTAACATACATTTTTATTGGAATGGAGGACCTGTCAAAACAAAATGCAGTGTAATCTACAGGCAGCATGTTATAGTGCAGGAGAAGTTTAGCAGATTAAGATATACAGTTGTTTTGTCGGAAAAGATTCATTATTTAGCTTACTTATATAGCACTAACATATTCCACAGCACTTTACAAAGTCACACTGTCCCCAATGGGGCTCACAATCTAAAGTTCCTATCAGTATGTCTTTGAAGTGTGGGAGGAAATCGGAGTACCTGCAGGAAACCCACACAAACAAGGGGGAACATACAAACTCCATGCAGATGTTGTCCGTGGTCAGATTTGAAGCCAGGACCCCAGTGCTGCATGGCACCAGTGCTAACCATCGAGTCACTGCGCTGCCATTTATACATTTGTATCCATGTTTTTCCTAAGGGTCCATTCACACGTCTGTGGTGTGTTGCGGATCCGCAACACACCCTGCCGGCACCCCCCATAGAAATGCCTATTCCTGTCCACAGCTGCGGACAATAGGACATTCTTTGTCTTTTACGGAGCCGCAGACCAGAAGTTCGGGGCCGAAGCCTGGAAGTTCGGGGCTGCGCTGCGCAAATGCTGAAGCAGAGAGCACATAGTGTGCTCTCTGCTTCACGTCCAACCCCATAGAGAATGAATGGGTCCGCACCCGTTACACAATTCTGCCGAACGGATGCGGACCCTTTTGCAGACGTGTGAATGGGGCCTAACTTAAAGAGGACCTGTCACAATATGCAGTGCAATCTATAGGCAGAAAGTTATGGAGCAGGAGAAGCCGAGCAGATTAAAAGAGTTTTTGAAGATATTTTTACTGATAACCTATACTCTGGATAGGTCATCAGTAGAGATGAGCGAATCGAAGTTGACGAAGTGGAATTCGATCCGTATCAGAATTTCCTTGCGCTTCGTGGAAACAAATTGCATTTTTTCTTAAAATAGCTGCTGCTGTTAGGACATGGAGCAAGGAACTCTGGGAATGAGGGATCACACACAATGCCATGCATGCAGCCAATCATCAGCCAGCCAGCTCTGTGATGTCACAGCCCGATAACTATCCTCAGCCATCTTGGATTCAGCCATTTTCCAGTGTACTTAGTGCAGGGAGACACGTCAGCAGGCGATAGGGACAGTGGTAGAAAAGACGTTAAAACTTTTACTTTTATAGAAGTTAAGGGAGAGGATAGGTAGGAATCACTCCACAGTATTAAAGCAGAACAGGGTTCAGTAGGGGAGTTTACAGCCTGTGTAATAGGAACAATCCAATTACACCTTGCTGCACTGACTGAGGACCCAAATTGACATTATACAACTCTGTAATTCCAGCTAACCGTTCTTGTTATTGGGGTGCAAGTGCTGTTTAAAACAGCCATCAACAGGGTTTATTACAAGGAAATATTTATATGTCTTATTTGCCATTGTGCGGTGCAGTTATATGTTCTAAAGCATTTTGTGCCTTGTATTAGTGGGAAGAAAAAGGGCTTATTAGCCCTTGTGTGGTAAAGTGAAAAAAATTACAGCACTTTTTGGTATGTATTAGTGGCACAAAAAAGTATTTGCCGTAGTAGTTATACACATCACAATGCAACAAGGGCACAAGGAGTAAAGACATGGTACTATGCTATTGTTAGTTATAAAATGATTAAAACATAACTGACTATGGAATATTAGTCACAAACATAAAGTGTGTTAGTGATCACATGGATGTACCTACTTTTAGAGGGAGACACTTTGTCTGTAAAAAAAAGTTTATAGAAAAAAAAGAGTAAATGTAAATGTCAGGTATACCTCACAATATAAACTCAAAATCACGATTGAGACCAGAGGGATATATGGTTCGCGGTTCATGAATCCAATATGACTCCCGCTTTTTTAGGAGTCCTATCCGATTACCACCTCTACGTAGAGGAGGGATATTGTCAATGATCTGAAATTTTAATTGATTAATCTGGTGTTTAGCCTGAATAAAATGATGTGGAATGGGAAGTTTAGATTTGCCACAGCGAATGTCTGATTTGTGCTTGCTAATGCGGTCTCGCACACATTGGGAAGTCTCACCAACGTATGCGAGACCGCACGGACACTTGATAAGATACACCACGTGTGTAGTGAAGCATGTATAGTATCCCTTAATAGAATAAACCCTACTAGACAGAGGATGGGTAAATGTATTCCCTTTCATGACATTTGTACATTGGGCACAGTTGAGACAAGAGAACATGCCATATTTAGTCGAAGATAAGGTGATTTGTATAAGACTTTTAGTTTGTGGGCCTATATCAGCCTTCACGAGTGCATCTCAAGTTTTTGGATCTCTTGTAGCACAGTCTAGGTGGCTGTGCAAATTCTTTGATTTCAGGGTGGAATCTATGTAAAAGAAAACAATGTTTCTTAATGATATGTTGAAGTCTCGCCGTGAACGGATGATATGTCATTATAAAAGGAATACACTTATCAATAGATCTGGTAATTGGAGGGGGTCCCTGTATGGCTCTCTGTTGCTCTTGTCTAAGTAATTGATCAGGATAGCCGCGGGCACTGAACTTGTGAGACATCTCTTGTAGACGTTGTTGTTTTAAATGGGGATCACTCACTATACGGGTAACCCTAGAAAATTGTGATCTGGATAATGAGTGTTTTGTACTTTTAGGATGATTACTAGAGTATAGGAGTAAAGTATTTTTGTCCGTTGGTTTAGTTAACAGGTTGGTAGATAGGACACCTTCCACGTCCTTTTGGACAGTAGTATCCAAAAAGTCAATAGAAGCTTCATCAAAATGGATGGTAAATTTAATGTCGGGATCAGCCCCATTCAGGTCCTGAAAAAATGAATTGAGTGAGTCACGTGGGCCAGACCATATGCAAAAAATATCAATATAGCGATACCACATAAGCATCGACTGTAAAAATAATGGATGTTGGTACACATGATCCTCCTCACATCTGGCCATAAATAGATTTGCGTATGGGGGCGCCAGATTGGCCCCCATCGCGGTTTTCTTTTTTTGAGTATAGAACGCACCACCGAACATAAAATAGTTGTTGCGTAAAACAAATTGTAATAGATCCAAACAAAAGTTCTTCTGAACCTCACTCAAAGAGGTAGTATTTAAATAGGAGGATGTGGCCTGTATGCCTTTGGAGTGAGTGATGGAGGTATAAAGACTCGCAACGTCTAGTGTTACCAATAATGAATGTGGAAAAATTTGATGTAACTCATATAACGGAAAGAAATTGTTTAGTGTCCCTCAAATATTATTTTGTAGTCTGAACTAAGGGGGTAAGGACCTTTTCAAGATATACAGAAAGTGGAGTGAATATTGAATCTGATGCAGAGACAATAGGACGACCGGGCGGTCTACTAAGATTTTTGTGAATCTTGGGCAAAATGTATAGAACTGGTGTAACCGAATGTACATTGTGAAGATATTGATATGTAGTAGAATCAATGACCCCAATCGCTAGATAATGGTCAAGAACTGACAGAATATTTTTCTGTACCTTAAATAGTGGGTTGCAGGGAGACAATTCATAGGTATCACAATCACTGAGTTGTCTACGGATTTCTTCCACATAATCAGCTGTATTCATAACAACAATGGCACCCCCCTTATCAGCAGGCTTTATCGTAATTGTTTTATCACTTTTCAGGGTGTTCAGTGCCATGGTTTCTATGTTAGAGAGATTATGTGTGGAAGGAAAACAGCTCTTCTTAAACTGGTTGATCGTATCTTGTAATTCCTTGTCCACCAGGCCAAAAAAAGCCTCAACACCATGTTTAGTTTTTGGAGGTTGGAAGTTACTCTTTGTTAGTGTTGAGCGAACATTTGGAGCATCGTTCGGGTTCGTACCGAATTTTGGGGTGTCCGGGACCCGGACATTTTCAAAAAAGTTTGGGTTCGGGTTCGTTGTTCGTCGATTACTTCCCACTTTCTGAAGGGCTGCACAACAGCCAATCAGCTAGCGTTTTACTTCTTGCCCTAAGAGCCCATCACAGCCATGCCTACTAATGGCATGGCTGTGATTGCCCAAGTGCAGCATGTGACCCAGCCTCTAAGCTGGAGTCACGTAGCGCCGCTCGTCACACTGCTCTGATTAGTGTAGGGAGAGGACTCAGCTTCTCTGAGGGAGAGATTAGGCAGGGAAAAGTCAGCAACAGCACCTAATGAACGGATCGATCTACAGCTGTGAATGATTGAACTTCTGCTAGTTACTTCCTCACTGGTTTTTAGGCTGCACAGAGCGTATTTCTGTCACTTATTTTCTGGGTTGATCGGCGGCCATTTTGTGACTTGTGGTGCACCAGAACAAGCTGCTACCAAGTCCATCAATCCTAGTTTTTTTTTTTGCTATATCCTACATCAGGGGCTTGGCTGTGCAAATTGTCACCCCTAGAAACTCAGGATAGCAATTTCTATATTTTATTAAAGGGTTAAATACAATTGCCCAAATACCAATCCCCTAAATCTAGTGTTCCAGCTTTAGCTAGACAAGTATAATACTGCTTGCTGTCTGGCAAAGGATAGATTATTTTCTGTGGTCAAATTAATTTGCCAAAATAGCAATACCCTGAATCTGGTGTCCCAGCTGTTGCAGGCCAGGTTTCATAGTGTCCGCCAAAACATATATTTTGTTCTGGGGTGTAATTCACTTGCCAAAATAGCAATACCCTGAATCTGGTGTCCCAGCTGTTGCAGGCCAGGTTTCATAGTATACGCCAAAACATATATTTTGTTCTGGGGTGTAATTCACTTGCCAAAATAGCAATACCCTGAATCTGGTGTCCCAGCTGTTGCAGGCCAAGTGTAAATCTGTCCATAAAAGAATACCTTTCATCCAGGGCCTAAATACTAGCCCTAAAAGAGATATTCCCCTAAATCAGTGGTTACTGCTGTGCCTGGATTAGTGTAAAACGCTACATACAAAACCAAAAAAAAACTGGCAAATAGCAATAATTTAACAAATACCATCTTTATTCAATAAATAATCCATTACACATATTTATATTAAAATTACAAAGCATGATTGATGTGACTGAAAAAAACGCTACACCTAGTCCAGCCCACAGGATTAACACCAAAATACAGTTTACATAAAAAACTTAATGAAGTAATATGAAAGTATTATGTTAATATCCCAAAGTCAGTGGTCCCCCTTGGTCAAAGGAGAGAGAAGGAAGGGTATAAGGGAGAAAAAAATAAGAGATCATTACTCCCACACACCCTTAATCGCTACTCCTAAACACGTTATTGTGGCTGGCATATCCATTCCCCAACTAGGGACTAAATGCACATTGAAATACCTATAGGAGAATGGGTCACCCTTACCCACGGACCTGGACCTGAGAGATGAGAATACCACCTCATCGGAGTCCGCACGTCTCTGATGATGACGAAACACAGGTGCCAACTGCTGCGTCTTTTTGCAGTGTGCAGACCGAACAGGAGGTCAGGGAGGAAGACTGTGTGGAAGACGATGCAGGGGACGATGAGGTCCTAGACCCCACATTGAATGAAGGTCGTGCCACTGACTTTCATAGTTCAGAGGAAGAGGCAGTGGTGAGACCGAGCCAACAGCGTAGCAAAAGAGGGAGCAGGGGGCAAAAGCAGACCAGCCACCGCCACCAGGGACCGAGCACCCCAAAGGCAGCTTCAAGGAGTTCCCTGGCATGGCACTTCTTTAAACAATTTGCTGACGACAAGACCCGAGTGGTTTGCACGCTGTGCCATCAGATCCTGAAGCGAGGCATTAACGTTCTGAACCTTAGCACAACCTGCATGACCAGGCATCTACATGCAAAGCATGAACTGCAGTGGAGTAAACACCTTAAAAGCAATGAACTCACTCTGGCTCCCCCTGCTCCCTCTTCTGCTGCTGCCTCGGCCTCTTCCTCCGCCTCGGGAGGAACGTTGGCACCTGCCGCCCACCTAACAGAGGATGTGCCACCGACACCACCACCTGCGTCACCAAGCATCTCCACCATGTCACACGGCAGCATTCAGCTCTCCATCTCACAAACCTTGGAGAGAAAGCGTAAATTCCCACCTAGCCACCCCCGAACCCTGGGCCTGAATGCCAGGATTTCTAAACTACTGGCCTTTGAAATTCTGTCATTCAGGCTTGTGGACACAGACAGCTTCAAACAGCTGATGTCCATGGCTGTCCCACAGTATGTTGTTCACAGCCGCCACTACTTCTCCAAGACAGCCGTGCCTTCCCTGCACAACCAAGTATCCGATAAAATCAAGTGTGCACTGCACAACGCCATCTGTGGCAAGGTCCACCTAACCACAGATACGTAAACCAGTAAGCACGGCCAGGGACGCTATATCTCCCTAACTGCACACTGGGTAAATGTAGTGGCGGCTGGGCTGCAGGCGGAGAGTTCCTTGGGGCACGTCCTTCTGCCGCCAAGGATCACAGGGCATCATTCTTTGCCTCATGTAGCCTCCTCCTCCCACTTGTCTTCCTCCTCCTCTGCTTCCACCAGCTCATCCAGTCAGCCACACACCTTCACCACCAACTTCAGCACAGCCCGGGGTAAACGTCAGCAGGCCATTCTAAAACTCATATGTTTGGGGGACAGGCCCCACACAGCGCAGGGGTTGTGGTGGGGTATTGATCAACAGACCGACGAGTGGTTTCTGCCGGTGGGCCTCAAGCCCGGCCTGGTGGTGTGCGATAATGGGCGAAATCTCGTCGCAGCTATGGGACTAGCCTGTTTGACGCACATCCCTTGCCTGACGCATGTGCTGAATTTGGTGGTGCAGAAGTTCATTCACAACTACCCCAACATGTCAGAGCTGCTGCATGAAGTGAGGGCCGTCTGTGTGCGCTTCCGGCGTTCACATCCTGCCGCTGCTCGCCTGTCTGCGCTACAGCGGAACTTCGGCCTTCCCGCTCACCGCCTCATATGCGACGTGCCCACCAGGTGGAACTCAACCTTGCACATGCTGGAGAGACTGTGCGAGCAGCAGCAGGCCATAGTGGAGTTTCAGCTGCAGCACGCACGCGTCAGTTGCACTGCGGAACAGCACCACTTCACCACCAATGATTGGGCCTCCATGCGAGACCTGTGTGCCCTGTTGCGCTGTTTCGAGTACTCCACCAACATGGCCAGTGGCGATGACACCGTTATCAGCGTTACAATACCACTTCTATGTCCCCTTGAGAAAATGCTTAGGGCGATGATGGAAGAGGTGGTCGCCCAGGAGGAGGAGGAGGAGGAGGAGGAGGATGAGGGGTCATTTTTAGCACTTTCAGGCCAGTCTGTTAGAAGTGGCTCAGAGGGAGGCTTTTTGCAACAGCAGAGGCCAGGTACAAATGTGGCCAGCCAGGGCCCACTACTGGAGGACGAGGAGGATGAGGAGGAGGTAGAGGAGGATGAGGATGAAGCAGGTTCACAGCGGGGTGGCACCCGACACAGTTCAGGCCCATCACTGGTGCGTGGCTGGAGGCATACGGAGGACGATGACGATACGTCTCCCACAGAGGACAGCTTGTCCTTACCTCTGGGGAGCCTGGCACACATGAGCGACTACATGCTGCAGTGCCTGCGCAACGACAGCAGAGTTTCCCACATTTTAACGTGTGCGGACTACTGGGTTGCCACCCTGCTGGATCCGCAGTACAAAGAATGTGCTCACCTTACTTCCTGCACTGGAGCATGATAGGAAGATGCGCGAGTACAAGCGCACGCTGGTAGAGGCGCTCCTGAGAGCATTCCCAAATGTCACAGGGGAACAGGTGGAAGCCCGAGGCGAAGGCAGAGGAGGAGCAAGAGGTCGCCAACGCAGCTGTGTCACGGCCAGCTCCTCTGAGGGCAGGGTTAGCATGGCAGAAATGTGGAAAAGTTTTGTCTCCATGCCACAGCTAACTGCACCACCACCTGATACGGAACGTGTTAGCAGGAGGCAGCATTTCACTAACATGGTTGAACAGTATGTCTGCACACCCCTCCACGTACTGACTGATGGTTCGGCCCCATTCAACTTCTGGGTCTCCAAATTGTCCACGTGGCCAGACTTAGCATTTTATGCCTTGGAGGTGCTTGCCTGCTCGGCGGCCAGCGTTTTGTCTGAACGTGTATTCAGCACGGCAGGGGGCGTCATTACTGACAAACGCAGCCGCCTTTCCACAGCCAACGTGGACAAGCTGACGTTCATAAAAATGAACCAGGCATGGATCCCACAGGACCTGTCCCTCCCTTGTGCAGAATAGACATTTATAACTGCCTCCCCGTCAACCGTGCATTCTTGTACTCCGGGGCACTTCTTTATTGAATCCTCATTTTTTTAACTTTACCATGATCTTGCGGTGCAACCCAAAGTTGAATGAACCTCTCCTCTGTCTGAGTGGTGGGGCCTAAATAACTGAAAATGGCCTTCTCCAGTGGTGGGTGATATGACGCATGATTCCTTGCTGTGGGACCTCTCTCCTCTATCTGGGTGCTGGGGCCAAAATAACTGAAAGTGGCCTTCTCCAGTGGTGGGTGATATGACGCATGATTCCTTGCTGTGGAACCTGTATCCTCGGCCTGGGTGCTGGGTCGAAATAACTGAGAGTGGCCTTCTCCGGTGGTGGGCGATATGACGCATGATTCCTTGCTGTGGGACCTCTCTCCTCTATCTGGGTGCTGGGGCCGAAATAACTGAAAGTGGCCTTCTCCAGTGGTGGGTGATATGACGCATGATTCCTTGCTGTGAGACCTCTCTCCTCTGTCTGGGTGCTGGGCTGAAATAACTGAGAGTGGCCTTCTCCGGTGGTGGTTGATATGACGCATGATTCCTTGCTGTGGGACCTCTCTCCTCTGTCTGGGTGCTGGGCTGAAATAACTGAGAGTGGCCTTCTCCGGTGGTGGTTGATATGACACATGATTCCTTGCTGTGGGACCTCTCTCCTCTATCTGGGTGCTGGGGCCGAAATAACTGAAAGTGGCCTACTCCAGTGGTGGGTGATATGACGCAAGATTCCTTGAAGTAGAACCTGTTTCCTCGGTCTGGGTGCTGGGCCGAAATAACTGAAAGTGGCCTTCTCCAGTGGTGGTTAATATGACGCATGATTCCTTGCTGTGGGACCTCTCTCCTCTATCTGGGTGCGGGGCCGAAATAACAGAGTGGCCTTCTCCGGTGGTGGTTGATATGACGCATGATTCCTTGCTGTGGGACCTCTCTCCTCTGACTGGGTGCTGGGCCTAAATAACTGAAAGTGGCCTCCTCCAGTTGTGGGTGATATGACGCATGATTCCTTGCTGTGGGATCTTTCTCCTCGGTCTGGGTGC
Source organism: Bufotes viridis (assembly GCA_033119425.1). Lineage (NCBI taxonomy): Eukaryota > Metazoa > Chordata > Amphibia > Anura > Bufonidae > Bufotes > Bufotes viridis. The sequence continues at coordinate 63,416,597 of CM065597.1, forward strand.
TGGCCGAAATAAATGAGAGTGGCCTTCTCTGGTGGTGGTTCATATGACGCATGATTCCTTGCTGTGGGACCTCTCTTCTCTGTCTGGGTACTGGGCTGAAATTACTGAGAGTGGCCTTCTCCGGTGGTGGGTGATATGACACATGGTTCCTTGCTGTGGGACCTCTCTCCTCTGTCTGGGTGCTGGGCCTAAATAACTGAAAGTGGCCTCCTCCAGTGGTGGGTGATATGACGCATGATTCCTTGCTGTGGGACCTCTCTCCTCGGTCTGGGTGCTGGCCGAAATAACTGAGAGTGGCCTTCTCCGGTGGTGGGTGATATCACGCATGATTCCTTGCTGTGGGACCTCTCTCCTCGGTCTGGGTGCTCGGCTGAAATAACTGAGAGTGGCCTTCTCCGGTGGTGGGTGATATCACGCATGATTCCTTGCTGTGGGACCTCTCTCCTCGGTCTGGGTGCTGGCCGAAATAACTGAAAGTGGCCTTCTCCAGTGGTGGGTGATATGACGCATGATTACTTGCTGTGGGACCTGTATCCTCGGTCTGGGTGCTGGGCCGAAATAACTGAAAGTGGCCTTCTCCAGTGGTGAGTGATATAACGCATGATTCCTTGCTGTGGGACCTCTCTCCTCGGTCTGGGTGCTGGCCGAAATAACTGAGAGTGGCCTTCTCTGGTGGTGGTTGATATGACGCATGATTCCTTGCTGTGGGACCTCTCTCCTCTGTCTGGGTGCTGGGCTGAAATAACTGAGAGTGGCCTTCTCCGGTGGTGGGTGATATGACGCATGGTTTCTTGCTGTGGGACCTCTCTCCTCTGTCTGGGTGCTGGGGCCTAAATAACTTAAAGTGGCCTTCTCCGGTGGTGGTTGATATGACGCATGATTCCTTGCTGTGGGACCTCTCTCCTCTATCTGTGTGCTGGGCCGAAATAACAGAGTGGCCTTCTCCGGTGGTGGTTGATATGACGCATGATTCCTTGCTGTGGGACCTCTCTCCTCTGACTGGGTGCTGGGCCTAAATAACTGAAAGTGGCCTCCTCCAGTTTTGGGTGATATGACGCATGATTCCTTGCTGTGGGATCTTTCTCCTCGGTCTGGGTGCTGGCCGAAATAAATGAGAGTGGCCTTCTCCGGTGGTGGTTCATATGACGCATGATTCCTTGCTGTGGGACCTCTCTTCTCTGTCTGGGTACTGGGCTGAAATTACTGAGAGTGGCCTTCTCCGGTGGTGGGTGATATGACACATGGTTCCTTGCTGTGGGACCTCTCTCCTCTGTCTGGGTGCTGGGCCTAAATAACTGAAAGTGGCCTCCTCCAGTGGTGGGTGATATGACGCATGATTCCTTGCTGTGGGACCTCTCCTCGGTCTGGGTGCTGGCCGAAATAACTGAGAGTGGCCTTCTCCGGTGGTGGGTGATATCACGCATGATTCCTTGCTGTGGGACCTCTCTCCTCGGTCTGGGTGCTCAGCTGAAATAACTGAGAGTGGCCTTCTCCGGTGGTGGGTGATATCACGCATGATTCCTTGCTGTGGGACCTCTCTCCTCGGTCTGGGTGCTGGCCGAAATAACTGAAAGTGGCCTTCTCCAGTGGTGGGTGATATGACGCATGATTCCTTGCTGTGGGACCTGTATCCTCGGTCTGGGTGCTGGGCCGAAATAACTGAAAGTGGCCTTCTCCAGTGGTGAGTGATATAACGCATGATTCCTTGCTGTGGGACCTCTCTCCTCGGTCTGGGTGCTGGCCGAAATAACTGAGAGTGGCCTTCTCTGGTGGTGGTTGATATGACGCATGATTCCTTGCTGTGGGACCTCTCTCCTCTGTCTGAGTGCTGGGCTGAAATAACTGAGAGTGGCCTTCTCCGGTGGTGGGTGATATGACGCATGGTTTCTTGCTGTGGGACCTCTCTCCTCTGTCTGGGTGCTGGGGCCTAAATAACTGAAAGTGGCCTTCTCCAGTGTTGAGTGATATGACGCATGATTCCTTGCAGTGGGATCTGTCTCCAATTGATATTGGTTAAATTTTATTTATTTTATTTTATTTTAATTCCTTTTACCTATCAACATTTGTTTGCAGCGGATTTACCTACATTTTGTTGCCTTTGGCAGCCCTCTAGCCCGTTCCTGGACTATTTTACAGCCTTTTTAGTGCCTAAAAGTTCGGGTCCCCATTGACTTCAATGGGGTTCGGGTTCGGGATATAGTTCGGCCGAACTTCTCGAACCCGAACATCCAGGTGTTCGCTCATCTCTAGTTACTACGAAGCGCGACGAAATTCAAACTTCTGGTGAATTGAATTTTTCCATACATTCGGATCGAATGCAATTTGTTTAACTTTTATTTGGCAACACTAGTTATGATAGAAAATGTCAACATTTTTCTTTTATTCTCTATTGTTGTTTGCTATCTAATATCATTATAAAGTTTTCGTTAATTTTTCCATGTGTTCAATTACTTATGGAGATTGCATAGGTTATAAAACATCTTTATTAAAAGACTGATTAACCCTTTCCGACATGTAACGTACAATTATGTCACATATCTAGTCTTTAAAGATGGCAGGCACCCGTGGCTAATGTCCGTGACCTGCGGTAATGCTGATTGTGGACATCTAACCTCTCAGATGCCGTAGTCAAACCTGACCAGGGCATATGAGCGTCCTAAATACCGAAAGAATGTGCAGGCTCTGGCTCCTCGTGTGGTGATCTAAGGAGCTACACAGCCCCTGTCATAGTGAATTACCAGAGGCTTCTGTTCAGTATTTCCTATGTAACACTTGCCTGTAGCAGGGCTGCATAGAAAAGTAGTAAAATCATCATAGACTCCAATGCTAGAACATTGGAGTCAATGATAGCAGCAAACTAATGATTGCTTGTTATAGTTCCCTATGCAAACTATAAAAAGTGCGAAAAAATATAAAGTTTTTGTAACTAAAAACAAATTTAAAAAATATAAAAATTTTAAATCACCCCCCTTTTCCCAAAATGAGAATAAAAAAAAGAAATACACATCATGGGTATTGCCACATGCAAAAGCACCCATATTATCAAAATATTAAAGTATTAATCCCAAACGGAAAAAGGCAAAACAAAAAAAAGGGTCAAAATGGACGATTTGCCATTTCTTGGTCGCTTCTCCTTCCACAAAAAAAAATTAAAAGTGATTTTATTGAAAATTACAGATTGCCCTGCAAAAAATGAGCCCTCGTACAGCTCCACACACATAATAACTACAAAAAAGATATAAGGGTCAGAAAATAACAGTTGTTTTTTTTTTCAGCATCAAAAATGCAAGGAAAACTATATTTGTGGTCGGGGCTACATGACACATAACCGTCTACCTGCCTAACTGACTAAACTAAGCAGCTTAAGTTGTGCCATAACCGCTGCGTAGGAGGAATGCCTAAAAGGGGCCAAAAACCCACAACAAATGATACACAATAGAACGTAGCAACCAGACTAACATGACCAACCTCTTGAACAGCAATTACTGGCAGCAGCAATTGCTGAGAGACACGAACCGGGCACCCCAAATGGAATGTCGGAAAGAAAATGATTATATTGTGGGCTAAAAAAATGGAAACAAAAACAGTGCCAACTGAAGCACCAGAAACACCAAATAGTCAAAACCGCCGTGTCCTGAGCGATGTGTCCGGTTTGACGCTGTGATACCGCCAAATAAGGAAAATGTGACTTTCCCAACACTCTGAAGCTATAGCATCCTTTGAAGAAACGTCAAGTAGCAAGTTGTAAGCTAATAAATCTTTATTTTTTTTTTTTATCCTACTATGATGATCCTGGATGTGGTAGTATGCTGACATTGACACGAGGCATGCAGGCGTCAGAACCCAACGAAATGGTTGAAACCGCTGAGGCCTTAGTGATGGGTCAGGTCTGATGTTGTGACACCACAAACTGATGAAAATGTGACTTACCCAACATTCTGAACCTATAACAACCTAAAAATAAAACGTCAAGTAGCAAAGCCCGTAACCTAATGGGAAATCCACCCCTAATGGGACTTTTTCTTTTTATTTTCCCTTCCTTTAACTCCCCCCCCCCTTTTTTTTTTTTTTTTCTCTGTCCTACTACCTTAGCAAAAGATGTAATTGAGCATAACAACTGAGAATGGCGAGCTGTGACGTGACCTGAAAAGCAAAAATGACATGCAAAGACGATCCTGACGGTGGTAGTATGCTGACACTAACATGAGGCATGCAGTAATATAAACCACCTGCAACACACCACACGGCTATAGATGAGTACGCACAAACATTGCCACCATCAGCACTTACGCCCTGAGTGTATATGCCGTAAAAACAATCTAAACTCAGTTCTTGGCAAAAGCCACCCTCATATCTATTTTGAGCATAAATAAAGCAACAAAATGAGGCAAAATAACAAAAAAAAACGGTCCTCATGGGACTCAGCTATTACCTTTGTAGCAAGTAGCTCCCCCAGTGTCCAGCTAACATTCTGAACTGAAGATGGATCCACAGCACCTTGCACAGGTGCTTTTAAGTACACAAACTCAGGTCCATAACCTTAAAGTGACACACACACATGTTATATTTCCAATACAAATGAAACAAGACAAATGAAAGAAACCTCAACACAGAGGAGCTTACTTAATCTTAATATGTCTACTTAATAGACATATCGCAAAATAGCATTTATACTAAAGAAACAATAACACTCTGTTAACAGCAACTCTGCTTCATCTGGATTAATCAGCTGCCTGCATCTCACCCTATATAACGCAAGTAAGGGGATAATGCTGGATGTCAGTGTGAACAAGGCCTTAGTCTGTCTGCAGAAAATAATAGCGGATAGCGAGAGAGGTTTGCTGGCAAGCAAGGAAGTGAAAGTAGACAAGAAAGACATACAGATATACACAGACAAACCGATGATATAAGCAAGGTGGCCCGTGCAAAACATAGAAACCTGCTAGAAAATGAGACGGAGTCACGGTGACTCCTGCTGCCTAAACGTGCTGCCGCGTGGGCGCCAAACGTGCGCTGCCAGGCAGAATCGCTCCGGTGCAGTGCTGATCCTCCTCACCAAAGGAGCCGACACACCACCGGCCGAACTAACCGTGCTGCTGCGTGGGGGCCAAACGTAGGCTGCCAGGCAGATCGCTTTGGTGCAATGCGGCTCCTCCTCACCAAAGGAGCAAACACATCTCCGGCTGGACTGTAACGAGATGATGCTGCATGAGCTTGCAACAAACCTTAACCCGACCGGAACCACCTCAACTGGGATCCTGAATGCCGACTGGGAATGGAAGATGCTGATTCAGCCCATGTGCTGTAACAGGTGGCTCAGACTGCACACAACTACGCAGCACCGTCGACACACCCAAGGGAGGCGCCTGCCTGGTATAAATGTGCTACTAACACCCCTCCCACAAATACAGGCCAATGAATCGACCTTCTAACATATTTGGTATTGCCTGATTCGTACTGACCTGTAGAATAAACATCAGAAGATAAAAGATACAAAAAAAAGAAATTACTAGTATAATACATTTTTCTATTAATGATGAGCGAGCATGCTTGTCCGAACATCTGTTCGGCTCGAGCATCGCTATGCTCGGCACATGGCGGTACTCGAACGAGTACCGCATGTGCTCTGGCACAATGCTCGAGTCTCCGCCCCGCACGTTTTGCGGATTTTAAGCAGCCAATAAAGGAGCAGGAAAGTACTGCCCTCACTGTAATGCCAGCAGCCATGTTGGCTGCTGGGAGCACAGTGTTTGGCTGGCCGGCACGCGTCATCGGGTGCTATATAGCACCCGATGACGCATGTTCGGCTCAGACGTAGAAAGGGAGAGAAGAGCATAGGAAGGGAAAGACAGTGTAGGGAGCGTTTTTCACAGTTTTTATTCAGAGGAAGCTTTTCTAAGACCCAAAAGTCCTTTTAAGGACTATTGTGTGTGTGTGTTTTAGAGCAGCAATCTATTTACCTCCTGCAGTCTCAGGGACAGTTCTTCGGAAGGGACAGATGCAGGGAGAGACATTTGCTGTTTTTACTGCCAAAATCTTTTCAACGACCCCAAAGTCCTTTATTTTATACCAATTAGTGATATATACTGTACATCATCCGCAGACTGTGTCTTTAATAATCTGGGCCATATCTAGTGTCCATAATCTGTGGTGTTCTGTAACCAATACTGTAGAACATCTGCAAACAGTGTCTGTATTACAAATTCCAATAATCTGGGCCTAACATAATGTCCATATTCTGTGGGTTTCTGTGGCATATAATGTCCTGCATCCGAAAACTGTGTCTTTAGCGGACAGTAAAACAATCTGCGCCACATCTAAAGACAAAACCCTTAATATTAAGAAGGCGAGCACTAAGTGACGGGGAAGTGGGCATGATGCTGATGGTGCATGCAGAGGCCATGGCCCTGGGCACAATGAAACTGTGCCTGCTGCCAGTGCAACAAAAAAAAAAAACATCCACCGTACCCAGCTTAATGTCCAACTTAGCTGGGCGCCGCAGGATAACACTGTCCAAGTCTGACCAGTGCGAACAGTTGGTCGGTTGGATTGCTGAAGATAATACTTCTAGTCGGTTAAGCACCACCCTCTCATCCAGTCTCTGTAGCCAAGAGTCTGGTCAACCGAATCCTCACTCTGATCATCCTTTCTCCCACCATGGAAAGGCTTGCCAAACCAGACATCCTACTCTTGGATAATCCGAGGATTTCTTTCTAGCTCCACTATTAGATTTAGCCCTCGCGCCCAGCACGCTTGAAGAGGTACCTGAGATATTGTGCCCTGATTCCCAACCTACTGTGCATTCACAGTCTCAAGAAGATGACCGTGGGGAAAGGCAATCATTTGTTTACAAGGTGGATGATGATGAGACACAGTTGTCAATCACTGAGGTTGTGGTTAGGTCAAGTCAGGAGGATGAGCAGAGTGAGGAAGTGGAGGTGGAAGGGGAGGTGGTGGATAGGGATGAGCGAACCCGAACTGTATAGTTTGGGTTCTTACCGAATTTTGGGGTGTTCGTGACACGGACCCGAACCCGAACATTTACGTAAAAGTTCCGGTTCGGGTTCGTTGTTCCGCGATTTCTATGGCGCATTTTGAAAGCCTGCAAAGCAGCCAATCAATAAGCGTCATACTACTTGCCCCAAGAGGCCATCACAGCCATGCCTACTATTGGCATGGCTGTGATTGGCCAAGTGCAGCATATGACCCAGCCTCTATTTAAGCTGGAGTCACGTCGCGCCACACATCACTCTGCTCTGATTAGTGTAGGCATAGGATGCAGCTGCTGTTAGGGCGAGATTAGGCAGGGATTAACTCAGCAAAAACACTTAATGAAGTGATAGATCTACAGCTTTGAATCATTCAACTTCTGCTAGTTTATTGCTCACTGTTTTCAGGATGCCCAGAGCGTTTTTCTGTCACTTTTTTTTGGGGTGATCGGCGGCCATTTTGTGTTTTGTGGTGCGCCAGCACAAGCTGCCACCAAGTCCATTAATACATCAATAGTAGTTTTTTTTTATTTTTTGCTATATCCTACATCAGGGACTTGCCTGTGCTTATTGTTACCCCTAGAAACTCAGGATAGAATTTTCTATATTTTATTGAGAGGTGAAATTCACTTCAAAGCAATCCCCTAAATCTGGTGTTCCATCTGTGGCTAGCCAAGTGTAATACTGTCTGGCAAAGAATATATATTTTTTTCTGGGGTGAAATTTAATTTCCAAAATAGCAATACCCTAAATCAGTGGTTTCTACTGTGGCTGGACAAGTTTCATAGTGTCCGTAAAAGTATAGCTTTTGTTCTGGGTTGAAATTTAATTACTAAAATAGCAATACCGTAAATCTGGTGTTCCAGCTGTGACTGGACAAATTTCATAGTGTCCGTCAAAGAATATATTATTTTCTGGGGTGAAATTCAGTTGCAAAAAAATTAAATACCGTAAATTTAGTGTTCCAGCTGTGATTGGACAAGTTTTATAGTGTCCGTCAAAGGATATATTATTTTCTGGGGTAAAATTCTGTTGCAAAAATAGAAATACAGTAAATCTGGTGTTCCAGCTGTGACTGGACAAGTTTCATAGTGTCTGTCAAAGGATATATTATTTTCTGGGGTGAAATTCAGTTGCAAAAATAGAAATACCGTAAATCTGGTGTTCCAGCTGTGACTGGACAAGTTTCATAGTGTCCGTCAAAGGATATATTATTTTCTGGGGTGAAATTCAGTTGCAAAAATAGAAATACCGTAAATCTGGTGTTCCAGCTGTGACTGGACCAGTTTCATAGTGTTCGTCAAAGGATATATTATTTTCTGGGGTGAAATTCAGTTGCAAAAATAGAAATACCGTAAATCTGGTGTTCCAGCTGTGACTGGACAAGTTTCATAGTGTCCGTCAAAGGATATATTATTTTCTGGGGTGAAATTCAGTTGCAAAAATAGAAATACAGTAAATCTGGTGTTCTAGCTGTGGCTGGACAAGTAGTTTAATAGTATCCGTTAAAGGATATATTTTGTTCTGGGGTGAAATTCAATTGCCAAAATAGCAATACCCCAAATCTGGTGTTCCAGCTGTTGCAGGCCAAGTGTAAATCTGTCCGTAAAAGGGTATATTACACTCAGCGTGCATCTCCAAGTGTATTTCTTTCCGTTAAAGGGTATATTTCGGTAAGTTTTAAAATTAAGCATAATCATCTACATTTGCACACACTGTTTTGCATCTGTAAGTGTATTTCTTTCCGTTAAAGGGTAATGTAACAATGGCAGTTGGCAGCCGCCAGCGTGCAGTGCGTCCGACTACGTACCTCAGTCGAGCTGCACGCGAGGCTCCTTCTCTTCGCTGCAGGCTCCGGACCCGCTTTCCTGCGGTGTCGCAGGCTACGACAGCTTCTGTTATATCTTGTAGGAGCCGCAGGCGTCCTGGTACCTTAAGGGTTAATGCACGCCCCTGATTCCGCCCTCTCTCCAATCCTGGCCAGGCACCACCTTTATAAGGGTGCTTCCCCCTTCCTGCAATGCCTGAGCAATTTTGTACTTCCTACAGCTAAGGCTTCTGCTGTTCCTGCATTCGATATCCTGCTTATGACCTCTGCCTGTATCCTGACCTCGTCTCTGCTTGATCCTCTTGTACCTCGCTGCTCTCAAGTTAAAGAACCGGACTGTCGACCACGCCTCTGTCTGCTGTGCAGATCGTTACACCAGCTCCACCTGGACTAACTCAGCTCTGCTGTTCTCACAGCTCTGCTATACCGCTTGTTCATCTCAGCATCATTCCTGCGGCTGTCTGCTATATTGCCTGTTCCCCGGTGCTAGCATCGGGGCTTTCTGGCCTGCCCGGCCAGCTGCCACTTAATCGGGACCACTCTTGCGGTAGCGACCTGGTGTCTCCCCAGCAGCTGAGTCCAGCTTCCGCATCCTGGAGCGGGATAAAGGGTGAAAACCAGGGGGACACTTAGACTCCGCTCCCAAGTTTGGCCCAAAGTCAAACCGGTAAGTGGCACAGCGGGTCCACACCCGTTGATCCGTTACAGGTATATTACACAAAGTGTTAAAATACAAGTGCTGAAAGCATAATCCCATATATTTTTTCACACGCTACTGTGCATCTCCAACTGTAAATCTGTCCGTAAAAGCATACCTTTCATCCAGGGCCTAAATACTAGACCTACAATTGATATTCCCCTAAATCTGTGGTTACTGCTTTGCCTGGATTAGTGTAATACGGTACATAAATAGATAGCCAGATAGTGTTAGGTGTCTGTAAAAAAAAAATTTTTTCTTGTTGTGGTGAACGGTAACAATGAGAAAAACATCTAGTAAGAGCCCATCACTAGTGCGTGGCTGGGGGGAAACGGAGGACGATGACGATACGCCTCCCACAGAGAACAGCTTGTCCTTACCTCTGGGCAGCCTGGCACACATGAGCGGCTACATGCTGCAGTGCCTGCGCAATGAAAGCAGAGTTGCCCACATGTTCACGTGTGCGGACTACTGGGTTGCCACCCTGCTGGATCCCCGGTACAAAGACAATGTGCCCACCTTAATTCCGGCACTGGAGTGTGATAGGAAGATGCGCGAGTACAAGCGCACATTGGTAGACACGCTATTGTGTCACGGCCAGCTCCTCTGAGGGCAGGGTTAGCATGGCAGAGATGTGGAAAGGTTTTGTCACCACGCCACAGCTAACTGCACCACCACCTGATACCGAAGGTATTAGCAGGAGGCAGAATTTCACTAACATGGTAGAACAGTACGTGTGCACACCTCTCCACGTACTGACTGATGGTTCGGCCCCGTTCAACTTCTGGGTCTCCAAATTGTCCACGTGACCAGAGCTAGCATTTTATGCCTTGGAAGTGCTGGCCTGCCCGGTGGCTAGCGTTTTGTCTGAACGTGTATTCAGCACGGCAGGTGGCGTCATTACTGACAAACGCAGCCGCCTGTCCACAGTCAACGTGGACAAGCTGACGTTTATAAAAATGAACCAGGCATGGATCCCCTGTCCATTCCTTGTGCAGAATTGACATTTATAACTGCCTCCCCTTAACCATATATTATTGTACTCCAGGGCACCATTTACCATTATTTTGCGGGTTAACCCAAAGTTGAATGAACATCTCCTCCGTCTGGGTGCCAGGGGCCTAAATATCTGAAAGTGGCCTTCTCCATTGGTGGGTGACATGAAGCCTGATTCTCTGCTTTGGGACCTCTCTCCTCTGTCTGGGTGCTGGGGCATAAATAACTAAAAGTGGCCTTCTCTGTTGGTGGGTGACATGATGCCTCTTTTGCTGCTATGGGACCTCTCTCCTCTGTCTGGGTGTCAGGGGCCTAACTTTCACGTACTTGCCTCCTGTCTTGTGGCAGACATTTAACTCTTTTTACTGTCTAACGACCGCCCCATTGTCTGGGTGTCAGGGGCCTGTATTTTGTTTACCGTATTTTTCGCCATATAAGACGCACTTTTTTTCCCCCAAAAGTGGGGGGGAAATGGCAGTGCGTCTTATATGGCGAATACTACCATTTTCCTATAGTTAAAGCTGATACATCGCACAGCATGCGATGTATCAGCATGGAAGGAGGAGGGGGCGGAGCCTGGCAACACGCGGCCCGCCGCTCACAGCATGACTGCTTGTATAACATTTAAAATCTTTAATTATGTCCCCTTATTTCCTAAAAGCCCAGGACAATAGCGCTCTGCTAACCTGCTATAACGATCCTCTAGCAGGCAGAGCGGTGCGGCGGCAGGCTGGTGTGTAACGTCCTCACTGACGTCATCTGCCTGCTCCTTTCACTTTATGAATGAAGCAGGAGGAGCAGGCAGATGACGTCAGTGAGGACGTTACACACCAGCCTGCCGCCGCACCGCTCTGCCTGCTAGAGGATCGTATAGCAGGTTAGCAGAGCGCTACTGTCCTAGGCTTTTAGGAAATAAGGGACATAATTAAAGATTTTAAATGTTATACAAGCAGTCACGCTGTGAGCGGCGAGCCGCCCGCCATGTGTTGCCAGGCTCCGCCCCTAAGCAGCCATGGGCCAGATGTTTTAGAAAGGGGGCACCTGTGGATGACACTGTAATTGGGTGATCTGTGGATGACACATATAGCATAAGATGCTATATATGTGTCATCCACAGATCCAATCCATTACAGTGTCATTCATAAATGCCCCCATCACAGTGCTATCCACAGATCCCCCATCACAGTGCTATCCACAGATCCCCCATCACAGTGCCATCCACATCTCCCCACATAACAGTGCCATCCACAGATCCCCCCCATAATACTGTCATGCACAGACCACCATTACTTCAAAAGCACACCTTTTGGTTAAAAATATTTTTTTTCTTATTTTTCTCCTCAAAAACCCAGGTGCGTCTTATAGGCCGGTGCGTCTTATAGGGCGAAAAATACGGTAATCATTTGTTGTCTTGATGGGAGATATTAAACTCTTTTTACTGTCTAATGACCGCCCCATTGTCTGGGTGTCAGGGGTCTAAATTTCACATGCTTGCTGTCTTGGTGGCAGATATTTAACACTTTTTACTGTCTAATGACCGCCCCATTGTCTGGGTGTCAGGGGCCTATATGTCATTTAATCATTTGTTGTCTTGGTGGGAGATATTAAACTCTTTTTACTGTCCAATGACCGCCCCATTGTCTGGGTGTCAGGGGCCTAAATTTCATTTAATTGCTTGCTGTCTTGGTGGCAGACATTTAACTCTTTTGCTATCTAATGACTGCCCCATTGTGTGGGTGTCAGGGGCCTAAATTTCATATACTTGCTTGTTGTCTTGGTGGCAGACATTTAACTCTTTTTACTGTCTAATGATCACCCCATTGTCTGAGTGTCAGGGGCCTAAATTTCGTTTAATTGCTTGCTGTCTTGGTGGCAGATATTTAACTCTTTTTGCTGTCTAATGACCGCCCCATTGTGTGGGTGTCAGGGGCCTAAATTTCATGCACTTACTTGCTGTCTTGGTGGCAGACATTTAACTCTTTTTACTGTCTAATGACCGCCCCATTGTCTGGGTGTCAGGGGCCTATATTTTGTTTTCTTGCTTGCTGTCTTGGTGGGAGACAATTAAATCTTTTTACTGTCAAATGACTGCCCCATTGTGTGGGTGTCAGGGGCCTATATGTTGTTTAGTAATTTGTTGTCTTGGTGGGAGATATTAAACTCTTTTTACTGTCTAATGACCGCCCCATTGTCTGGGTGTCAGGGGCCTAAATTTCGTTTAATTGCTTGCTGTCTTGGTGGCAGACATTTAACTCTTTTTACTGTCAAATGACCTCTCCTCTGTCTGGGTGTCAGGAGCCTACATAAATGATAATGGCCTGTTCCATTGCAGGTTGACCTGAGGCCTGTGTTGTTGTTACGGGACCGCTCTCCTCTTTGCGGGTGCCATGGCCCTGGGTCTGTGAATGAGGCCTGTGGCACTGCAGGCAGACATGAATCCTTTTTGGTTGTGATGAGAACTTCAACTCCCATAGCATTCCCACCTGATGCCACCCCAACCTCCTATTCCACCTCCTCCTTCTGCAAGTTGGCAATTGATATTGGTTAATTTGTATTTATTTTATTTTATTTTAAGTCATTTCCCTATCCACATTTGTTTGCAGGGGATTTACCTACATTTTGCTTCCTTTTGCAGCCCTCTAGCCCTTTCCTGGGCTATTTTACAGCCTTTTTAGTGCCCAAAAGTTTGGGTCCCCATTGACTTCAATGGGGGTCGGGGTGACGTTCGGGTGGAGTTCGGATCGTGATCCCGAACATTTTCGGTAGGTTTGGCCGAACTTCTCGAACCCGAACATCCAGATGTTCGCTCAACTCTACTGGTGGACGATGAGGTCACTGACCCAACATGGGAAGGTGAAAAGCCGAGCAAGGACATCAGTACAGATGGGCAGGGATCCTCAGCACCGCTACAGTCTGGAAACGGCAGTGGGGTTGAAAAAGGGAGAATTCGGCCACACCAAACAGGCCCGCAACCTTTACACCGAGCAGCCCGATGTGTAAATCTAACTTGCCAAGCGGTAGATGTTCCGCATTATGGCGCTTTTTTGAGGAAAGTGCAGACGACAAAAGAGTGGTAGTTTGCAACCTGTGCCATACTAAAATGAGCCGGGCGTGAACACTAGCAACCTCACCTCCACCAGCATGATTCACCACATAGCATCCAAGCACCCTAATAAGTGGGCCAAACGCCTGGGTTAACAATCTGGGTCTGTGGTCACACCACTGCCCCCTCTTCCCCTGTGTTACGCACTGCTGGCTTATTCCCTGTAGAAGGCGCAGTCCCGGATGCCCCTTGCCCTGCACCCTCGCATGAACCGTCAGCAACAACATCTACTTCTGTGTCCCAGTGCAGCGTCAAAATGTCGATAACACAGGCATTTGAACACAAGCGCAAATACCCACCCACAGGCCATAGCACTAAATGCGCAACTTTTAAAATTACTGGCCCTTGAAATGTTGCCATTTAGGCTTGTGGACACTGAGGCCTTCCAGAGCCTGATGTCGGCGGCTGTTGACACAGCTAGTTAGTGGCGATAACGCTATTATCAGTGTAACCATCCCACTGCTGTGATTACTCAAACGATCGCTGCTGACAATTAAGGAGGACGCTCTGAATGTGGCAGACGAAGAAATGGGGGAGGACATTACACAGGGTGATAGACAGAACACCAACAGTTTGTCTTCTCAGCACGAATTTGACCATGAAGAGGAGGAGGAGCTGGAGACAGTTGCCTCTGCTACAGAGGGTAGTACCCGTGGAACTTTAATTTCATCTGCTCAGTGTGGATGGGCAGAAGAGGAGAAGGAGGAGATGTAGAGTCATTCTGATGTCGACATCGACGTCTTGCCTGTTGGTACTCTGGAGGTTGAGGTGGTGGTGACCGTGGTGGTGTAGGTGGAAGCGGGGGTGGATTTGAAGGAGATAGTCAACACTGTTTTTATTTTAATTTTATTTTTTTATTGGGGTAGCCCCCAAAATATTGGAACATACAGTATAAAAAAATAAACAAAAAATAAGTGCACTTGAGTACAAGAATGGATGGTTGAGGCCGATGTAAATGTCTATTCTGCACAAGGTACAGACAAGTCTTGTGGGATCCATGCCTGGTTCCTTTTAATAAACGTGAACTTATCCACGTTGGCTGCGCTTCTCTGTGATAACATCCCCTGCCGTGCTAAATACACGTTCAGACAATACACTGGCTGCAGGGCAGGCCAGCACCTCCAATGCATAAAGGGCAAGCTCAGACTATGTGCCGGGTTTAGAGACCCAGAAGTTGAAAGGGGCAGACCCAGCCGTCGGTATGTGTAGGCGTGTGCACACATACTGCTCCACCATTTTGGTGAAATATTGCCTCTTCTAAGACGTTCCATATCAGATGGTGGTGCTGGTTGCAGTGGCGTGCTGAGAAAGCTTTTCCACATTTTGGCCATGCTAACCCTGCCTTCTGAGGTGCTGGCGGTGCCCCAGCTTCGTTGGCGATCTCTTCCTTTTTCTCTGCCTTGACCTTGTGCTTCCACTGAGCCCCCACTGTCAGGTGGGAATGCCATCAGCAGGGCATCTACTAGTGTGCGTTTGTAGTCACGCATCTTTCGATCACTGACAGACGTTTTTACTAAATTTAGTTCCTTGTCAGCAATGGGGAGCAGGGGTTTTTCACCGGCAAAACTGGGGTTATGTCACCCACTAATGGAACAGATGATTATTAGAAATTTAGGCCCCTGGCACCGAGGCAGAGCAGGGGTTTATTCATGTCAAAACTGGGTTCATGTCACCCACCAATGGAACAGACGATTTTTAGAAATTTAGGCCCCTGGCACTCAGGCAGAGAAGGTTTTTTTCACTGCAAAACTGGGTTCATGTCACCCACCAATGGAAAAGACTATTTTTAGAAATTTAGGCCCCTGGCACCCAGGCAGAGCAGCGGTTTAATCATGGCAAAACTGGGTTCATTTCACCCACCAATGGAACAGACGATTTTTTGAAATTTAGGCCCCTGGCACCCAGGCAGAGAAGAGTTTTTTCACGGCAAAACTGGGTTCATGTCACCCACCAATGGAACAGATGATTTTTAGAAATTTAGGCCCCTGGCACCCAGGCAGAGGAGGGGTTTACTCGCGGAAAAACTGGGTTATGTCACCCACCAATCGAACAGACAATTTTTAGAAATTTAGGCCCCTGGCACCCAGGCAGAGCAGGGGTTTAATCATGGCAAAACTGGGTTCATGTCGCCCACCAATGGAACAGACGATTTTTAGAAATTTTGGCCCCTGGCACCCAGGAAGAGCAGGGGTTTATTCACGGCAAAACTGGGTTCATGTCACCCACCAATGGAACATATCATTATTAGAAATTTAGGCCCCTGGCACCCGGGCAGAGCAGAGGTTTATTCACTGCAAAACGGGGTTCATGTCACCCACCAATGGAACAGACAATTATTAGAGATTTAGGCCCCTGGTATCCAGGCAGAGCAGGGGTTTATACCCGGCAAAAATTGTAACATGTCACCCAACAATTGAAATGAAGATTTTTTGAAATTTCTGTCCTTGTCACCTATGCAGAGCAGGGGTTATTACCCGGCAAAAATGGTAACATCTCACCCAACAATTGAAAAGAAGAATTTTAGAAATTTCGGTCACTGTCACCTATGCAGGGCAGGTGTTTGTATCTGACAAATATGACAACATGTCACCCAACAATTGAAAAGAAGAATTTTCGAAATTTCGGTCACTGTCAACTATGCAGAGCAGGTGTTTGTACCTGGCAAATATGGTAACATGTCACCCAACAATTGAAAAGAAGAATTTTAGAATTTTAGGCCACTGTCACCTATACAGTGCAGGGTTACTTGACAGCAAAAAATATGAATATGTCAACTACTGAACTCCCAGACGAATTAGCTATATTATTGTACCCGGCACATATGCAGCGTAGGCCGCAAAGGTAATTTCTGGCCTAAAAAAATATGATTTTCTCACCACCAATGAAAAACATGGATTTAAGGAGTATATTTTGGGGTGTAGGACCTCATCGTTCTCAACATCATCTTCCACCCAGTCTTCACCCCTGCCCTCTTTGTCGGTCTGCACACCACAGAAAGCCGCAGCAGTTTTCACCTGTGTATCATCATCATCAGAGACGTGCTGCGGTGGTCTTACCATGTCCTCATTCTGAAACATAAGTGGTTAGGTATCCGTGCACTCAATCTCTTACACTTCTGGGACAGGCCTATGTATATGCCTCTGGGAAACCCTGCCAGCAGAGTCATCAAAAAGCATAAAAGACTGCTGCATGACTTGGGGCTCAAACTACTTGGCTGATTTGCAAGGGGGTGAGGTGCAATATAGATGACCATGGGCTGCAGGTGCCAACTCTGAGCTTTCAGCAGTTGACCAGGTGAGAGACAATGTGAAGATACTGGAGGTACTGTCAGCCAATTAATCTTCTAGCGATTGTACTTGTTCTGGCCTCACCATTCGTAGAGTGGCATTCGGGCCTACCAACGCTGAAGGTTCTGTCGCCTACTCGCACCTAAGGAAGGTGTTTCACTTGGGCGGGTAGCTGGCACAGAACGACCACGTCCTCTCCCTGCAACAGGAGCTCCACCAACACCAGCAGCATCACGACCAGGGCCACGTCCCTTATTTGATGTTCTCCTCATTATTTACGTTCACCCACCAAACTAACAGATGGTTTATTTCAGGTGACAATTTAACTGGCAATAGTCAACAATTAAGTTCACTAACAGTAAGGCAGTGCCGGTGTCATAAATAGACTAAATTTCTTTAGAGAAAAAAAGGGGTTATGCAGCTGCGAACACAAATAATGTACAACAATGCCATAGAAAACATTATGGTGCTAATGCTACCTTAATTTTGCAAATGAGATGCTTGGCATCACATTATTTTGTACAAAATTATTTGAGCCCGTATGCCAAACGTCACAGCGATCTCGATTAGACGGGTTCCTAACACTAAATCCTACCTGTTATGCGACATAATGGCCACATAAAATCCGGGAGTGCAGGTTCCACATGCATGCTGAGTCCACTCTGCTTTTTACCATTTTTGGTGCCTTAACAGCCTCCATTTAATCCAGGGATGCAGGTACCAGCATGCATGCTGAGCCCTCTCTATGCTCTTCCTGGTGCCAAAATTGCTATTAATAGATACAAATGAGAGCAGGCTACAGCTTTAGGCCTCTTTCACACGGGCATCACGTTTGACGCCCAGATAAGAGGCGGGTGCGTTGCGGGGAAAATACGTGATTTTTCTGCGCGAGTACCAATCGTTTTAATGCGTTTTGCACGCGCGGGCGAAAAACAGGCATGTTTGGTACTCAGACCCGAAGCCGGACTTTATCACTGAAGTCCGGTTTCGGGTTGAGTATTCTTTATATTTTATTATTTTCCCTTATAACATAGTTATAAAGGAAAACAATAGCATTTTCAATAGTAAAAAGGGCAATAGAGGGTTAAAAATAATAAAAAATTAACTCACCTCCTCCATTTGATTGCGTAGCTGCCGATCTCCTTTTCTGTTTTCAGCTAGTCAAACACAACAATAGCTGAACTCAGGGAGACCAGCTACAAAAAACACCGCGGAGCCTCACTTAAGAGTCTCAACACAGTTATCCGAAGTGCAAAGTTCCCTGGGAAACAGGAATATGCAAAACAAATGTGGAGCCCCAGTTATGGGTCTACAACACAATGAAAGCCAGATATCCCTCAAAGGAAGGAAAACCAAGCAAAGGGGTGTCTCCAGTACAGAGATCACCAAATCCACCATATTAAGTGGCCCCTATGTCAAGATCCCACTTTTTTACAAGCTTTAAGGATGTGACAGGGAAAACCTAAGCTGGGTATCCATCCACAGACAGCTGTTTCAGGGTGTTGCCCCTCATCAGTGTGGAGTAGGATTCTGGCTAACCGGGAGCAATGCCTCGGAGACTACTCAAACACAACAATAGCTGAACTCAGGGAGACCAGCTACAAAAAACACCGCGGAGCCTCACTTAAGAGTCTCAACACAGTTATCCGAAGTGCAAAGTTCCCTGGGAAACAGGAATATGCAAAACAAATGTGGAAAACATTCTGGTGCTAATGCTACCTTAATTTTGCAAATGAGATGCTTGGCATCACATTATTTTGTACAAAATTATTTGAGCCCGTATGCCAAACGTCACAGCGATCTCGATTAGACGGGTTCCTAACACTAAATCCTACCTGTTATGCGACATAATGGCCACATAAAATCCGGGAGTGCAGGTTCCACATGCATGCTGAGTCCACTCTGCTTTTTACCATTTTTGGTGCCTTAACAGCCTCCATTTAATCCAGGGATGCAGGTACCAGCATGCATGCTGAGCCCTCTCTATGCTCTTCCTGGTGCCAAAATTGCTATTAATAGATACAAATGAGAGCAGGCTACAGCTTTAGGCCTCTTTCACACGGGCATCACGTTTGGCGCCCAGATAAGAGGCGGGTGCGTTGCGGGAAAATACGTGATTTTTCTGCGCGAGTACCAATCGTTTTAATGCGTTTTGCACGCGGGCGAAAAACAGGCATGTTTGGTACTCAGACCCAAGCCGGACTTTATCACTGAAGTCCGGTTTCGGGTTGAGTATTCTTTATATTTTATTATTTTCCTTATAACATAGTTATAAAGGAAAACAATAGCATTTTCAATAGTAAAAAGGGCAATAGAGGGTTAAAAATAATAAAAATTTAACTCACCTCCTCCATTTGATTGCGTAGCTGCCGATCTCCTTTTCTGTTTTCAGCTAGTCAAACACAACAATAGCTGAACTCAGGGAGACCAGCTACAAAAACACCGCGGAGCCTCACTTAAGAGTCTCAACACAGTTATCCGAGTGCAAAGTTCCCTGGGAAACAGGAATATGCAAAACAAATGTGGAGCCCCAGTTATGGGTCTACAACACAATGAAAGCCAGATATCCCTCAAAGGAAGGAAAACCAAGCAAGGGGTGTCTCCAGTACAGAGATCACCAAATCCACCATATTAAGTGGCCCCTATGTCAAGATCCCACTTTTTACAAGCTTTAAGGATGTGACAGGAAAACCTAAGCTGGGTATCCATCCACAGACAGCTGTTTCAGGGTGTTGCCCCTCATCAGTGTGGAGTAGGATTCTGGCTAACCGGGAGCAATGCCTCGGAGACTACTCAAACACAACAATAGCTGAACTCAGGGAGACCAGCTACAAAAACACCAGCGGAGCCTCACTTAAGAGTCTCAACACAGTTATCCGAAGTGCAAAGTTCCCTGGGAAACAGGAATATGCAAAACAAATGTGGAAAACATTCTGGTGCTAATGCTACCTTAATTTTGCAAATGAGATGCTTGGCATCACATTATTTTGTACAAAATTATTTGAGCCCGTATGCCAAACGTCACAGCGATCTCGATTAGACGGGTTCCTAACACTAAATCCTACCTGTTATGCGACATAATGGCCACATAAAATCCGGGAGTGCAGGTTCCACATGCATGCTGAGTCCACTCTGCTTTTTACCATTTTTGGTGCCTTAACAGCCTCCATTTAATCCAGGGATGCAGGTACCAGCATGCATGCTGAGCCCTCTCTATGCTCTTCCTGGTGCCAAAATTGCTATTAATAGATACAAATGAGAGCAGGCTACAGCTTTAGGCCTCTTTCACACGGGCATCACGTTTGACGCCCAGATAAGAGGCGGGTGCGTTACGGGGAAAAGACGTGATTTTTCTGCGCGAGTACAAATCGTTTTAATGCGTTTTGCACGCGCGGGCGAAAAACAGGCATGTTTGGTACTCAGACCCGAAGCCGGACTTTATCACTGAAGTCCGGTTTCGGGTTGAGTATTCTTTATATTTTATTATTTTCCCTTATAACATAGTTATAAAGGAAAATAATAGCATTTTCAATAGTAAAAAGGGCAATAGAGGGTTAAAAATAATAAAAAAATTAACTCACCTCCTCCATTTGATTGCGTAGCTGCCGGTCTCCTTTTCTGTTTTCAGCTAGGGTGGGGGGTGGTGGTGAAGGACCTTCAGTGACGTCACTGGGTCACATGGTCTAATCACCAGCTTCCATGATGGAAGCAGGTGATTGGACCATGTGACCCAGTGAAGTCACTGAAGCTCCTTCACACGCCCCCCAGCTGAAGACAGAACAAGAGAACGGCAGCTACACGATCAAATGGAGGGGGTGAGTTAATTTTTTTTATTATTTTGAACCCTCTATTTCCCTTTTTACTTTGCATTCTCAATTGAGAATGCTATTATTTTCCTTTATAACTATGTTATAAAGGGACATAATAAAGATCGGGTCCCCATCCCGATCATCTCCTAGCAACCCTGCGGGAAAATCGCAACCCATCCACGCTTGCTTGCGGATGCTTATGATTTTCCCGCAGCCCCATTCACTTCAATGGGGCTTGCGTTGCGTGAAAACTGCAGAATATAGAACATGCTGCGATTTTCACGCAACGCAAAAGTGATGCGGAAAAATCACCGCTCATGTACACAGCCCCATTGAAATGAATGGGTCCGGATTCAGTGCGGGTGCAATGCGTTCACCTCACGCATTGCACCTGCGTCGAAATCCCACCCGTGTGAAAGGGGCCTTATACTTACTCTAAGGCCCCTTTCACACGGGCGAGTTTTCCGCGCGGGTGCAATGCGTGAGGAGGATGCATTGCACCCGCACTGAATCCGGACCCATTCATTTCTATGGGGCTGTACACATGAGCGGTGATTTTCACACATCACTTCTGCGTTGCGTGAAAATCGCAGCATGCTCTATATTGTGCGTTTTTCATGCAACGCAGGCCCTATAGAAGTCAATGGGGCTGCGGGAAAATCGCAAGCATCCGCAAGCAAGTGCGGATGCAGTGCGATTTTCCCGCATGGTTGCTTAGCAACGGGACCAGATCTTTATTATTTTCCCTTATAACATGGTTATAAGGGGAAATAATAGCATTCTTAATAAAGAATGCACAGTAAAATGAAGAGGAAGGGGTTAAAAATAATAAAAGTTAACTTACCTTAGCCACTTGATCGCGAGGGTTGCGATCTGTCCACTCTTTCCAGCATCAGCTAAGAACTAATGGACCTGTGATGACGTCACATCACATAGTCCAATCACATGGTCCATCTTACCATGGAAATGGACCATGTGATTGGACCATGTGATGTGACGTCATCACAGGTCCTTTAGTTCTTAGCTGATGCTGGAAAGAGAGGACAGATCGCAACTATGCGATCAAGTGGCCAAGGTAAGCTAACTTTTATTTTTTTTAACCCCTTCCTCTTCATTTTACTATGCATTCTTTATTAAGAATGCTATTATTTCCCCTTATAACCATGTTATAAGGGAAAATAATAAATTCTCCAGAATACCCGAAACCGAACTTCAGTGATGAAGTCCGGCTTCGGGTCCTGGTACCAAACATGGCGATTTTTCTCACACGCGTGGAAAACGCATTACAAACGTTTGCACCCGCGTGGAAAAATTGCGCATATTCCTGCAACGCACCCGCCTCTTATCCGGGAGTCAAACATGACGCCCGTGTGAAAGAGGCCTAATTAAAATCAGCCTATAGAGCAGACAGGCTAGTCAGGGGTGCAAGACTGAATGGATTCAGCCACACCTAACATAGTAACATAGTATATAAGACCGAAAAAAACATTTGTCCATCCAGTTCGGCCTGTTTCCTACAAGTTGATCTAGAGGAAGGCAAAAAACCCCTGTGAGGCAGAAGCCAATTTTTCCCACTTAAGGGGAAAAAAATTCCTTCCCGACTCCAATCGGGCAATCAGAATAACTCCCTGGATCAACGACCTCTCTCTAGTAGCTATAGCCTGTAATATTATTACACTCCAGAAATAAATCCAGCCCACTCTTGAATTCCTTTATTGTACTCATCATCACCACCTCCTCAGGCAGAAAGTTCAATAGTCTCACTGCTCTTATCGTGGAGAATCCTTGTCTATGTTTGTGTACAAACCTTCTTTCCTCCTATACAAACTGAAAAGAAAATGGGGTTCAGTCAGCACATCCCAATGCGCAGGTGCAAACTGCCGTGGCTTGAAACATACAGAAAAAAAAGGGGGTAATGCAGCAGCACTGCTAGATTATGCACTCTACTTTGTTTGCAGAGTGCTGCTGCATAACCCCCTTTTTTTTCTGTATGTTTCAAGCCATGGCACCGTGCACCTGCGCATTGGGATGTGCTGACTGACCCCCTTTTTCTTCTAAATTTCTTTAGGTCACACAACAGTGTAACGTAGCAAGTAGAGTTGAGCGAACACCTGGATGTTCGGGTTCGAGAAGTTCGGCTGAACTTCACTAAAATGTTCGAGTTTGGGATCCGAACTCGACCCGAATTTCACCCTGAACCCAAACCCCATGGGGTGGTGTCAGGTGGGAATGCTATGGGAGTTCTCATCACAGCCAAAATGGATTTGTGTCTGCCTGCAGTGCCACAGGCCTCATTCACAGACTCGGGGCCATGGCACCTGCAAAGAGGAGAGCGGTCCCGTTACAGAAACACAGGCCTCAGGTGAAACTGCAACGGAAAACGCCAATATCATTTATGCAGGCCCCTGACACCCAGACAGAGGAGAGGTCATTTGACAGTAAAAAGAGTTAAATGTCTGCCGCCAAGACAGCAAGCAAGTACGTGAAATTTAGGCCCCTGACACCCACACAATGGGCCGGTCATTTGACAGTAAAAAGAGTTAAATGTCTGCCACCAAGACAGCAAGCAAGTATGTTAAATTTAGGCCCCTGACACCCACACAATGAGGCAGTCAATTGACAGTAAAAAGAGTTAAATGTCTGCCACCAAAACAGCAAGCAATTAAACGAAATTTAGGCCCCTGACACCCACACGATGGGGCGGTCATTTGACAATAAAAACAGTTTAATGTCTGCCACCAAGACAGCAAGCAATTAAACAAAATTTAGGCCCCTCACACCCAGACAATAGGGCGGTCAATAGAAAGTAAAAAGAGTTAAATGTCTGCCACCAAGACAGCAAGCAATTAAATGAAATTTAGGCCCCTGATACCCACACAATGGGGCAGTCATTTGACAGTAAAAAGAGTTTAATATCACTCACTAAGACAGCAAGCAAGTATGTGAAAGTTATTCCCCTAACAACCAGACAGAGGAGAAAGGTCCCATAGCGTAAAAAGAGGCATCATGTCACCCACCAATGGAGAAGGCCACTTTTAGTTATTTAGGCCCCAACATCGAGACAGAGGAGAAAGGTCCCATAGCAGAGAATCAGGCTTCATGTCACCCACCAATGGAGAAGGCCATTTTCAGTTATTTAGGCCCTGGCACCCAGACAGAGGAGAGAGGTCCCATAGCAGAAAAAAAGGCAAAGAAGGCCACTTTTAGTTATTTAGGCCCCAGAGCCCAGACAGAGGAGAGAGGTCCCATAGCAGAGAATCAGGCTTCATGTCACCTACCAATGGAGAAGGCTATTTTCAGTTATTTAGGCCCTGGCATCCAGACAGAGGTCCCATAGCAGCAAAAAAGGCAAAGAAGGCCACTTTTAGTTATTTAGGCCCCAGAGCCCAGACAGAGGAGAGAGGTCCCATAGCAGAGAATCAGGCTTCATGTCACCTACCAATGGAGAAGGCCACTTTCAGATATTTAGGCCCCTTGCACACAGACGGAGGAGAGGTTCATTCAACTTTGGGTTGCCCAGCAAAATAATGGTAAAATTAAAAAAAGAGGATTCAATAAAGAAGTGCCCCGGAGTACAAGAATATATGGTTAAGGGGAGGTAGTTATGAATGTGTATTCTGCACAAGGGATGGACAGGTTCTGTGGGATCCATGCCTGGTTCGTTTTTATGAACGTCAGCCTGTCCGCGGCGGCTGCGTTTGTCAGTAATGACGCCAACTGCCGTGCTGAATACACGTACCCACCTAACTAATAGATGGATTAAAAGTTTTGGAGTGTCAATGGGCTCAGGGCTGGGTACAAAAATGTAGCATAGCACCTTTCTATAATCGCTGTAGTTTGAAGATTGCAATACACCAAGAACACCAGAATTCTTGCCTAATCTGTCCCTCACAGCAGCAGCAGCAGCCTTTCCCTACATAAGTTAGAGCAGAGTGACGTGCGGCGCTACGGCGTGACTCCAGTTTATATAGAGGCTGGGTCACATGCCTCACTTGGCCAATCACAGCCATGCCATTAGTAGGCATGGCTGTGATGGCTTCTAAGGGCAGACTAGTTGAACGCTTGTTGATTGGCTGCCCTGCAGCCTTACAACAAGTGCATAAAACGGGCGAACAACGAACTTGAACCCGAACATTCAGAAAAATGTTTAGGTCCGGGTACTAAAAATCGTAAAGTTCGGGTTCGCTCAACTCTAGTTATACGCATTTTAGATAACATGGATTACTGGGTGTTCACCCTTCTTGACCCCCACTACAAAGAGTACTTCTCATCTCTCATTCCTGTGGTGGAGAGGGCGAGTAAAACGGTGCAATACCAAAAGGTACTTGTTGAGAGATTGCTCCAAAAGTTTCCATCTGACAACACTGGCGGCAGAGTCTGAATTTCCTTAGGCAAACGAGGAAGGGAGACAAGGGGAATACACAGCAGTTCCAACAAAGGCAGGGCAACACTTTCATGACGCCCCGCCAGCAACCTCACCCTAAAGCGCGGCCTAGTGCTACAAGAAGGGAAATGTTTCTGAAGATGGGGAAGGAATATATAGCAGACCTTTTCCTCGTCCTAAATGATCCCTCAGTGCCTTACAACTACTGGCATGAACTTGCGCTCTGTAAAAAAACAGATGGTGATACAAGCTGCACCCACTTCCACAGAAAATATAATAGTTTGTCATATTGTCACAGTGGGAAGTGGGGGAAACCCACCACCGTACAATGTCAGGAGAAGAGGGGAGCAAGTAGGTTTCGGAGCTAGAATAAGGGAGCAAGACACCTCCTAAAGCTTCCCTAAATCCCATCCCTGACCTCCTAACTACATGAGCGGACCCAGATGGGAGGAGCGCTCATGCACATAAACCTGGGCCTTACTGACCCTATCAGTCCCTGAAATAGGAGACAGGAATAAGAGACAACCTGTTCATCCCAGAACCAGCCTAGCTGCAAGGGAAAAGATGAGGCTAAATACAATAACTGGAATGACAGGTAAGCACACAGAACAAACACACTTTCCTGCTGAAGCAACACCAACTGGACCCTGGGCAAGCGTACTAGTGCCCACACACCATACCGGACACAGTACAAGCCACCACACCCAGCTATCTAGCACAACAGTTACTGTCTGGAAACCCCCAAGCAAACAGGATGCCTCGCAGCCCCAGGCAGAAAAGTATTCAGACATGGCTTGTGATTCACCCCTCTGGGAAATCATGACCCTAAGTTCACATTTGCGCATTTTACAGCGCGTTCGAACGCGCTGTAAAACGCTCAACACATGCAAACCAATGCTTCCCTATGGGACTGGTTCACATTTTCGCGTTTTACAGCGTGTTCGAACGCGCTGTAAAACGCTCAACACATGCAAACCAATGCTTCCCTATGGGACTGGTTCACATTTTCGCGTTTTACAGCGCGTTCGAACGCGCTGTAAAACGCCCTACGCATAAACAAGTACTTGAGCTTTTTTTGGGGCGTTTGTCGCGCGTATTGTGATTGACACCACAGTAGTCAATCACAAGAACGCGCGTACGACGCGCGTTTCCTATTTGCAAAAACGCGCTGTAATACGCACGTAAAACGCGCGTTTCAAGAACGCTCAGGTCTGAACCCAGGGTAAGGGACCACTTCCGCAGGCAGACAAGGGAATGTCTAGCATACATGCTGGATAACAAACTACAAACCAGACATGTAACAACAAACTATACAGAGCAGCAACTATGACAAATCACCAAACAAACCCACACCATACAAACAACAGATAAGGTGGGGAAAGGACAAGGAGAAGACAAAGGGATGACATCACAGATGACATCGATAACAAACTAGGATGGCTCTGAGTTTGCATCCAGGAAAGGAGCAAGCTCCTACTCACACACAGGCAGACATAACAATGGTCTCAGTCTCACAGTAACAGTATATAAAGAGACCTGAGACCACACCCAGCTCCACAGCAGCCAGAGAATTAAACCCTTGGGCAGCAAACAGGAAGACAACAACTTAAAGGGAAAGTGCACATGCATAGCGAACACCACGTTGCCACAAGCAACTGCTTGCATGACAACAATATCACGGCGCACACCAATGAGGCCGTGACAGTTCTACGCCTTGAAGGTGCTGGCCTGCCCTGCCGCCAGAATTTTCTCTGAGTGTGTATTTAGTGCTGCTGGGGGCATTATAATCAGGGCCGGCTCCAGGTTCATGTGGGCCCTTGGGCGATAAAGCCTCAGTGGGCCCTCTTGAGGCAGTTTTCACAATACACGTCATTAACAACCAAAAGTAGAGATGAGCGAACACCTGGATGTTCGGGTTTGAGAAGTTCGGCCGAACTTCCCGAAAATGTTCGGGTTCGGGATCCAAACTCGACCCGAACTTTATCGTGAACCTGAACCCCATTGAAGTCAATGGGGACCGAACTTTTAGACACTAAAAAGGCTGTAAAATAGTCCAGGAAAGGTCTAAAGGGCTGCAAAAGGCAGCAAAATGTAGGTAAATGCCTTGCAAACAAACGTTGATAGGGAAATAAATTAAAATAAAATAAAATAAATAAAAATTAACCAATATCAATTGGAGAGAGGTCCCATAGCAGAGAATCATGCGTCATATCACCCACCACTGGAGAAGGCCACTTTCAGTTATTTCGGCCTCAGCACACAGACAGAGGAGAGAGGTCCGACAGCAAGGAAAATGGCGTAATATGACCCACCACTGGAGAAGGCCACTTTCACTTATTTAGGCCCAGCACCCAGAAAGAGGAGAGAGGTCCCACAGCAAGGAATAAGGCGTTATATAACCCACCACTGGAGAAGGCCACTTTCAGTTATTTCGGCTCCAGCACCCAGACAGAGGAGAAAGGTCCCACAGCAAGGAATAAGGCGTCATATCACCCACCACTGGAGAAGGCCACTTTCAGTTATTTCGGCCCCAGCACCCAGACAGAGGAGAGAGGTCCCACAGCAAGGAATCATGCGTCATATCACCCACCACTGGAGAAGGCCACTTTCAGTTATTTCGGCCCCAGCACCCAGACAGAGGAGAGAGGTCCCACAACAAGGAATAAGGCGTCATATCACCCACCACTGGAGAAGGCCACTTTCAGTTATTTAGGCCCCAGCACCCAGACAGAGGAGAGAGGTCCCACAGCAAGGAATCATGCGTCTTATCATCCACCACTGGAGAAGGCCACTTTCAGTTATTTCGGCCCCAGCACCCAGACAGAGGAGAGAGGTCCCACAACAAGGAATCATGCGTCATATCACCCACCACTGGAGAAGGCCACTTTCCGTTATTTAGGCCCTGGCTCCCAGATTGAGGAGAGGTTCATTCAACTTTGGGTTGCACCGCAAGATCATGGTAAAGTTAAAAAAATGAGGATTTAATAAAGAAGTGCCCCGGAGTACAAGAATACATGGTTGAGGGGGAGGCAGTTATAAATGTCTATTCTGCACAAGGGAGGGACAGGTCCAGTGGGATCCATGCCTGGTTCATTTTTATGAACGTCAGCTTGTCCACGTTGGCTGTGGACAGGCGGCTGCGATTGTCAGTAATGACGCCCCCTGCCGTGCTGAATACACGTTCAGACAAAACGCTGGCCGCCAGGCAGGCCAGCACCTCCAAGGCATACAAGGCTAACTCTGGCCACGTGGACAATTTGGAGATCCAGAAGTTGAATGGGGCCGAACCATCAGTCAGTACATGGAGGGGTGTGCAGACGTACTGTTTAACCATGTTAGTGAAATGCTGCCTCCTGCTAACACTTTCCGTATCAGGTGGTGGTGCAGTTAGCTGTGGCGTGGAGACAAAACATTTCCACATTTCTGTCATGCTAACCCTGCCCTCAGAGGAGCTGGCTGTGACACAGCTGCGTTGGCGACCTCTTGCTCCTCCTCTGCCTTCGCCTTGGGCTTCCACCTGTTCCCCTGTGACATTTGGGAATGCTCTCAGGAGCGCCTCTACCAGAGTGCGCTTGTACTCGCGCATCTTCCTATCACGCTCCATTGCAGGAAGTAAGGTGGGCACATTGTCTTTGTACCGGGGAACCAGCAGGGTGGCAACCCAGTAGTCCGCACACGTTAAAATGTGGGCAACTCTGCTGTCATTGCGCAGGCACTGCAGCATGTAGTCGCTCATGTGTGCAAGGTTCCCTAGAGGTAAGGACAAGCTGTCCTCTGTGGGAGGCGTATCGTCATCGTCCTCCGTATCCCCCCAGCCACGCACCAGTGATGGGCCTGAGCTGTGTCTGGTGCCACCCCGCTGTGAACCTGCTTCATCCTTATCCTCCTCCACCTCCTCCTCATCCTCCTCGTCCTCCAGTTGTGGTCCCTGGCTGGCCACATTTGTACCTGGCCTCTGCTGTTGCAAAAAACCTCCCTCTGAGCCACTTCTAACAGACTGGCCTGAAAGTGCTAAAAATGACCCCTCCTCCTCCTCCTGGGCCTCCTACTCTTCCATCATCGCCCTAAGCGTTTTCTCAAGGAGACATAGAAGTGGTATTGCAACGCTGATAACGGTGTCATCGCCACTGGCCATGTTGGTGGAGTACTCGAAACAGAGCAAAAGGGCACACAGGTCTCGCATGGAGGCCCAATCGTTGGTGGTGAAGTGGTGCTGTTCCGCAGTGCGACTGACGCGTGCGTGCTGCAGCTGAAACTCCACTATGGCCTGCTGCTGCTCGCACAGTCTCTCCAGCATGTGCAAGGTGGAGTTCCACCTGGTGGGCACGTCGCTTATGAGGCGGTGAGCGGGAAGGCTGAAGTTCCGCTGTAGCGCAGAAAGGCGAGCAGCAGCAGGATGTGAACGCTGGAATCGCGCACAGACGGCCCGCACTTTATGCAGCAGCTCTGACAAGTGGGGGTAGTTGCGAATGAACTTCTGCACCACCAAATTCAGCACATGCGCCAGGCAAGGGATGTGCGTTAAACCGGCTAGTCCCAGAGCTGCGACGAGATTTCGCCCATTATCGCACACCACCAGGCCGAGCTTGAGGCCCCCCGGCAGAAACCACTCGTCGGTCTGTTGTTCAATACCCCGCCACAACCCCTGCGCGGTGTGGAGCCTGTCCCCCAAACATATGAGTTTCAGAATGGCCTGCTGACGTTTACCCCAGGCTGTGGTGAAGGTGTGTGGCTGACTGGATGAGCAGGTGGAAGAAGAGGAGGAGGAAGCCAAGTAGGAGGAGGAGGCAACAGGAGGCAAAGAATGGTGCCTTGCGATCCTTGGCGGCGGAAGGATGTGTGCCAAAGAACTCTCCGCCTGGGGCCCAGCCGCCACTACATTTACCCAGTGTGCAGTTAGGGAGATATAGCATCCCTGGCCGTGCTTACTGGTCCACGTATCTGTGGTTAGGTGGACCTTGCCACAGGTGGCGTTGCACAGTGCACACTTGATTTTATCGGATACTTGGTTGTGCAGGGAAGGCACGGCCCAGCCGCCACTACATTTACCCAGTGTGCAGTTAGGGAGATATAGCGTCCCTGGCCGTGCTTACTGGTCCACGTATCTGTGGTTAGGTGAGCATCACTAGCAGAGAGGGCATTACTACTATTAGGGGCACAATGGGCATGTCTACTATGAAGGGGGCACAGAGGGAATTATTACTGTGAAGGGGCACAATAGGCATTATTACTGTGAAAGGGTGCAATGAGCATTACTACTATTAAGGAGAATTATTACTGTAAAGGAGGCACAATGGGGATTATTAATATGATGGAGGCAAAATGGGGATTATTACTATAAAGGGGGCACAATGGGGATTATTACTGTGAAGAGGCACAGTGTGGATAATTACTGTGAAGGGGGCACAAAGAGGGCATTAAAACTGTGAAGAGGCACAGATAGGGCATTACTACTGTGATGGGGCACTTAGGGTATTCATACTCTGTGGGGAGGAACTAAGGAGGCATCACAATGTGTCAGGGGTACTAAAGAGCATCATAATGTGTGGGGGCACCATGGAATCACCCTGCTGTGAGGGTGCACTTAGGGGTATCATACTCTTTGCAGCACTAAAGGGATATCATACTGTCTGAGGGGCATCATTATTGATAGGGGGCACTGAAAGGACATTCTTACAGTTTAATCAGCAGAAAGAAAATTAGGTGGTGGGATTATTGTAAAAAAAATAAAAATAATAATAATAATTATGCAGAGCTACACGCCAATGGTGTTATCCCTGCTTATATATTTTTTTGTTTTGCAGCTCACACCTTAATCCTAGTGTTGGGCGTGAATATTCGAATCGCAATTTTTAATCGTGAATATCACAACTTCGAGAATTTGTGAATATTTTGAATATAGTTATTTTGAATATTCAACTTTTTTTTTCATCAATAACCTCCCTTTTTGATATAGTGTAGCTGTGCAGGGTGTTAGGTAGTATGATAGTTTCTGCTGTCCACACATACATGCTACATACATAGTGATGTATGTATGTATGTATGCTACATACATACATACATACATAGTGCTGTGATGTCACAAGTTCACAACAATACTATCACTTATATGTAGTGAGACCTGATAAACTGTAAATTTGCACATATTGCTCAAAAATATGCCCATCATTAATTGCTGATTTTTGCAATCACGAATATATCAGAGCACCCTATCTGCATATAAAGCTATTGTAATGTTCTGCCATGCAAACCATTTTCTCCAGTCTCAAAAAACTTGTAGCAGCTTAAAAATGTAGCTATAGTGACCCACGCCTGTATTGCAAGCGCATTACGCGCATATTACATTGCTGACTTTTGCAATCAAGAAAATAACCGCAAATTCGTGAATTCATGAATATATGACAAATATTTTACCAAACATTCGCGAAATATCGCAACATCGAATATTGCCCCTGCCGATCATCACTATTTAATCCTACAGCAGACTCAAGTATGTGGACCTTTACAAAAAGTACTTCAGTACCCCTGCCCTAGATCATGATAGAATAGAACTTCTTGACGATCTACATTTGGTTTAGTTTAACCATGGGAAGTCTAGTTTTTGCAGCCATGATATGGAAGTCTTAGGCTTCAAAAAGATGTATATGGCACCCATAGACTGTCATAGGTTCATTGTGCAATCCATGATCCCTGATTTCCACAGACTTTTTATGTCACTGATTCATACAGAATCTGTGACAAAAAAAAATAATAATTATATGGAGGTGTATGTATGTGTGTTTGTGATGTATGTAACTCTGTGTGTATAATATAAGTATATGTGTGCATTATAAGAGTACTATGCATGTGCTTGGAATAGTGATATGATACATGTGTGTGGTATAGTGGTACTATGCGGCATAGCAGTATGTATACTATTAGAGGGGTTACATTTTATTAAAGGGGTTAGTCTATCTCAGACATTGGAGACATATCACAAGGATTTGCCACCAGGGTCAGATAAGTGAAGGTCCCACTTCAGAGACCTGCTCCTAAATCCAGAATGAGGCCCCTGAAGAGAAGTGTGTGGGTGCCCTCCTGTCACTGCTATGGGAGTTTTGGAAATCTGAGCAAGCGTGTGAAGGAATGTGCTGTCTTGAACTTTGTGTAAGAACATTCTGTCATAACCAAATGTTCTGAGCAGCCGAGTATCTAACCGGAATTCCTTATCTTGTCCGCGTCAGCTAGTACGTGGAGCATGAAGGCCAGGATGTAACTGGGGAAAGTATGTTGTATGACGGTATGTGTCTCATTATGATTGGAGGCTATATTGTTTGGAAAAAGATGATTGAATAATGAAAGGGCGTATAATGTCCTATAAAGGCTTGAACCTTATTATCAATAAACAGAGTGACTTTGATCATCATATGTGTCGTGTCTGATATGATCATTCACTCTCTTGGAGCCAGAAAAGAGTTAATCCAAGCTGATGCATCTAGTCATCTTTTATTATCATCCTATCAATTTGGGGGCTCGAATCCAGGATCGAGAAGTCGTCCTCGGGTCTGGTGAGAAGTGACATCGATTTTTTGTTCCCTGCCCGATCCGAGGGCACCGGCCACGTCTCGATCTGCAATAGTAAGTACGGATAAACCCTATTTTAGACTAGAGAGCTACAGAAGCTGTGTCAGGGACACACGTAACACAACTCAGGGAGTTGTGCATAGATACAAAGAGGGGAGTGCACTCCAAAATACCGCTGTTCAGGGAACAGGGAAGTCAAAGCTTGGATTAACTCTTACATGTCAAATATGCATAGATGTTATAAGATCTTGTAGAAGTATAAGATTATCTGTTTGTATGAACTGCAGACTGGTTGGTAAGTGCACAGTCGCTCTTCATTGTTATTAATACTCTGTGAAATTGTGTTGAGTAAACTTGTATGCGTTGTGAGAATCGTTAGACGCCCCGGTACTCTGGCGAGGAGAAATCCGTTATAACCCAGAAATACCGAATGTAAGTGGCGATTCTAAACAGCGCTAGTCGTTAGGGATTCAGAGGAATATTCCTCATATTCAGCACAGCCAGTCCTGGGCAGATATTGTTCCAAATATTCTCTGATTACAACAGTGGGAGGGCGGGGATCCAAGACTGATTACCCCAAACCTGAACCAGGTGAAACATGTAAAATTTATGTGTCAAGAGTTAGTCCTACCAACTACTATTTAGTAAACCCATGGGTAGGCAACTTAGCAGGGTGGACCGAGACAATGGAGGCTGCTGATGGAATTATAGGTACACACAGAATGGGATTGGAAAAAGGTGAAAACCATCTCAGAAACCCAACCAAACTCAGAGACAGATAATTACACCTGTAACACACCCGATGGCATAACAGAGATATGGACACAGGTACAGGAACACATGAGTGAAGTGTTCAAACAGAAGTCCTCACTCCCTGTAGCAGTGGCATGTAAGCAAAAATCTGCCAAGACTGTCACTGAATTCTGGAAACGATTCATGGATTGCTGGAAGCTGGAGGCCGGGTTACCTGTGCACCAGAATGACAGCTTAATCATTTCCACATTCATTAACAACCTGTCTGATAAACTGATCCTCACTGTGAAGCAAAATGTTTCATCATGGACATCTGATAACAAGAAGGACTTTGAGAAACATCTTTATGAAAAGTAAGCAGCGGGATGTTTTGATGTGAGGAAACTCCAAGCCTCGGCTACGTACTTGTATGCGGGCACAAGAGGGAGGGGTAGAGGCAGACGCAGGGGGAGAGGTGGTTACTACAGGCAAGGAGACAAAGAAAAGATCGTAAACCCATATTCAAACACCAGCTGTTATAATTGTGGGCAGGAAGGACACTGGGCAAGGCAGTGCACGGCACCACGTAGAAACACATCAGTGCAGGTAGCACATAACCAACAACAGCCGACACAGGCATTACAGAACAGGAACCAACAGAACACACAGAACCAACCCAGATTCCCTATTGACTGGAACAATCAGCAAGCCTACTGACGGGGCCCGGAGGGAGTCACCCCAACTTTCACACAGGTCACATCACACTGGAAAGACACGCCTATCACCTTACTTAAAGTAGCAGGAAGAAAAACAGGGTTTATGGTAGACAGCGGTGCCACCTCTAGTGTGTTAAACAAAGATTTGTACAAGGTACCTTTGAGAGAGTCGGACCCCTCTACAGGATTTGAGGGCAATCAACAATCTCATTGTACCCATTGCACCCGTAGTTCCAGACATCACCGCCCTCTTATCCTCCATCCCCGCAGAAGCTGCCTGGTTTAGTGTTATTGATTTGAAGAATGCCTTCTTCTCAATCCCAGTTAATAAGAGTACCATACTACTTTTTGTTTTTTTTTCTTTGAGGGACGGCAGCTAACCTGGGGCCGGATGCCACAGGGATATGCTGATTCACCAGTTGTGTACAGCA
This sequence comes from Bufotes viridis, assembly GCA_033119425.1. Classification (NCBI taxonomy): domain Eukaryota; kingdom Metazoa; phylum Chordata; class Amphibia; order Anura; family Bufonidae; genus Bufotes; species Bufotes viridis. The sequence continues at coordinate 63,451,132 of CM065597.1, forward strand.
TTGTCCTCCAAGCCACTTTGAAACCATGGCACCCCCCCTAGGTTCGGTGCTGATACAATATGTGGACGATTTGTTACTGTGCAGTATGTCAGAGGAGGCCAATGTTACTGATGGTGTATCTTTGTTAAAATGGTTATCAGAATGTGGACACAAGGTGTCACACAAGAAAATGCAATGGTGTAAAAAGCAAGTTGAGTACTTGGACTTTGTCCTCACAGAAGGGGAAAGGCGGATCAGTCCGGAGCGAGTCCAGTCTGTAGCGGGACTGGTCACCCCACACACCAAGAAGGAAATGTTGTCCTTCCTTGGTATGATAAATTATTGCAGACAATGGATCCCTGACTGTTCCTACTATGATAATATCCTGAGGCAAGCCACTCTGGAAGACAAACCAGAGCTCATAAGATGGTCTGAGGAAATTTTAAATGCTTTTGATATGTTAAAATGTTCTCTGATGTGTAGCCCAGGATTGGGCCTCCCTGACTATAAGCTGCCGTTTCACATGTTTGCGCGCCAAAATTGTAAAACCATGGCGGGGGTGCTAACACAAGAACACGGAGGCAAGTTGCGTCCTTGTGCTTTTTTCTCAAAGATAATGCCGGTATCCGTACAAGGTATGCCAGCATGTCTGCGTACTCTTGCGGCTTGTGCTATGATGGTGGAGCTCGCGACCCCCCTCACACTGGGGTACCCCACTATCCTACACACAACTCATGATGTAGTGGGGTTACTACAAGGCATACACACCCAACACATGTCAGCCCAGCGGCTGTCAGGATATGAGATACTCTTGTTAAGTGACCCTTCCTTACAGATCAAATATGCCCCACATTCGGCAGGGCCAGCACCGATATTGAATGCACTCATAGAGCTAAAAGGAGAAGAAGACACCCTGCCCGACGCACATGACTGCCTCAAAGTGTTAGAGTATGAGACTTCCCCCAGAATGGATTTGTCAGCGACGCCTGTGACAGGGGCACCTGAAGTATTTGTTGACGGATCATGCTCACGCCCACTCGATACTGTCTTCTGCGCAGCCTATGCCATAGTCATGTTACCCGACATAGTGTTAGAAGCAAGACCAATACATGTCCAATCAGCCCAGGCTGCCGAACTAATTGCACTCACCAGAGCATGTACCCTACATACAGACAAATCAGTCACAATCTACACAGACAGTACATATGCACATAGGGTAGTGTGGGATCATGGAGTAATATGGCAAAGGCGGGGGTTCACTGCTGCAGATGGGAAGAAGATCTCTCATTCACTCCTCATTGATAATCTTTTAGCTGCCCTTAAACTACCCTCTAGTCTGGCCATAGTACATTGCAAGGCACACACACAGGGCAAGGATAGAGTGTCCCAGGGCAATGCTTAAGCTGACAAGATAGCGAAACAAGTTGCGAAAGAAAACCCCACTAGGATTCACAAAGATTCATGGGAAATGGCATGCCTCAAACCACCCTCTTTGGACACGGTCCAAATGATCACTGACCTACAACGATATGCATCACAGGAAGAAGAGAAAGATTGGGTGTACCCTGTGTTGCAGAAAAATCCACAAACTGGATTGATCTGCAAAGAGGGGAAACCCTGTATACCGCAACATAGTGCTGCCCTCTTTATTGCTAATTTTCATGGTGTAGGACACAACAGCATACAAACTACAGGTTTACTCCTTGGTCAAAACTTTTACATCACCAACATGAATAAACTGGTAGCTGATTATGTAGGGATATGTCTTACATGTTTGAGAAACAATCCAAGCAACCCTCTTAAAATCCCACATCAGTGCCTGGACTACCCTACTACACCTTTCACCCATCTGCAGGTAGACTACACACATATCCCCAAAACAAAGGGTAAACAAGAATATGCATTGGTAATAGTAGACATGTTCTCAAGATGGCCAGAAGTATTCCCCAACAACAGCAAAAATATTCACCCAACAAATTATCCCTAGGTGGGGTTGCCCCTTGGTAATTGAGTCTGACCAAGGCCCAGCCTTCACATCTAAACTAAACAAGGAGATAGCCAGGTTACTACAGGTGGACTGGAAATACCATATCCCGTACCACCCACAAAGTTCAGGGGTCGTCGAGCGAATGAACAGGACAATAAAGGACAAGCTTAGGAAAGCCACAGCTGGAACTTTTGTGAATTGGAAGCAAATCCTACCCATAATCCTTGCTGAAATAAGAATAACCCCCAATAAGAGACTAGGACTATCACCTTTTGAAATACTCATGGGAAGACCGTTCCCTACCCCATGGGAAAGACACCCCTTAGTAACACAGAAGGGAGACATTGACCAGATTAGGGAGGAATACATTACTAATCTTATCCGAATCCTTAGAAAAACTGAGGAAAAAGTTGCTTGTAAATCTCCCTCTCTTCCACAGGAACCCACGCACCCTTTCAGGTCTGGGGATATTGTGCTGGTGAAGATACTGAAAAAGGGGAAAAGACCGGGTGAATTTGCCTACAGCGCCCCCACCACCGTCGTGGCAGTAACCAGGACAGCAGTGCTGACAGAGCAATTGCGCACGTGGATCCACGCTACGCAAATGAAATTGGTAGAGAGGAACAAGGCAACCGAGAAGGAACGACAAGAAGGGGTTCTAACGGAGGCAGACAGCCTTGACCCCCAACGAGATGACACAGTCGAGAATTCCTTAAAATGGCTGAGACCTGCAGTTCTGACAATTGCAGCCTTATGCCTCCTAATAACTGTTCTGCAATCATGGGACAGACAGACGTACCTAACAACAGGATGCAGAGGGGAGGACAATCTGTGGAAGACAAAGGAGAATCTGTGGCTGTACCTGGCCACGACCCTGAACCTAACTGATTTCTGTCTTCGAACCACCTTGTCTGCATCCAATATTCTAGAAACCTGCCTGGTAGCAGTGGCCACTCCAGTGTCTATATGGACAGGGCTCCTGCGTTCCCAGTGGAATGACACTGATTTAGAAGAACATGATGTTAGATATGGGCATGTGAATCCTTATTATGTCTGCTATAATTGCTCTACACATAGATATCTACAAGGTAATATGATCAGAATAATTACAGGTCTAGTCACAGCTGCAGAAGTATGCTAGAATTTCACTTGTGATGTAAAATTACTACCTCCTTGCATACAAGCAAAGCAACAAAATAAGACCAAACCAGATATTTGCCAACGGGGCGTAAGTAGTTGCAAAAAGATGATATCAGGAAGAAATATGCAATGTAATATCACAAAGATAGTGCTATCCTTAGACAAACATGTCCCCCTTCCAACAGGATGGGTGTTAGCATGCGGAAACTTTAGTTACACGTACATACCAGCAAACATTACAGATGGACCCTGCACGATAGCTAGGTTAACATTAGCAATGATACCATTACTTCCTGCAACACAAACACGTTATACACGAGAATCTTCTGTGCAGATACCGGAAGATTGTAATTATAATGTGAACCTTCTCTCAGAAACAGTGTACTTAAGCCTGGCAATATCAATGGTAGGAGTACCAGGGTTAGCTGCATATAACCACAAGACAATCTCAAGGCTCGCTTGCTTTATGGTAAAAGAAATAAATGTCACTAGCGCAATCTTGCAGGACATATTGCTAGATATACAGTCATATAAGAAGGCAATTCTGCAGAATAGGGCAACCATTGATTATCTGCTATTACAACATGGTATAGGGTGCTCTGCTTTTTCAGGTATGTGCTGCTTTAATTTGTCAGATCATTCCCAAGGGATAAAGGATAAGATGGGCCAATTAGAAGATATTATAAAACACATAAAACAAGACGCTAATCAAGGATGGTGGGAATGGCTTTTTAGCTGGATACCTGACTTTGGTCAAATCCGATATGTATTAGGAGTGGTATTTGCTATCATTGCTATAATGATATGCTTATGTTGCTGTGTACAATGCGTACCCTCGCTTCTTTCCACATGTCAAAGTTTCACTGAAAAGAGGGTGCGGTCAATGTCTTATTACACTCCAGTGCTCGCAGGTGAGATAAACAATACCCCACCAAGACCTGAAGAATATACCCCAGAGGCTTATATGGAATACTTAAGAACTTATAGGCAAAAGAGGGGCAAGGAGAACCATATGATATGAATATAAGGTTCTAAGAGGGGATTGAAGGAATGTGCTGTCTTGAACTTTGTGTAAGAACATTCTGTCATAACCAAATGTTCTGGGCAGCCGAGTATCTAATCGGAATTCCTTATCTTGTCCTCGTCAGCTAGTACGTGGAGCATGAAGGCCAGGATGTAACTGGGGAAAGTATGTTGTATGACGGTATGTGTCTCATTAGGATTGGAGGCTATATTGTTTGGAAAAAGATGATTGAATAATGAAAGGGCGTATAATGTTCTATAAAGGCTTAATCCAAGCTGATGCATCTAGTCATCTTTTATTATCATCCTATCAGCGTGCATAGCTATTTTCAAAAGCCCATAGTGGTGAATGAAGAATGGACCAGACATGCATGGCCACTTCTCCATTCACCAATTTGGGGTGCTGGAAATAGCTTAGCCTGTGCTCGGATTTCAACTGAACTCCCACGGCATTGAATGGAGAGCACACCATGCATGAATGGCCACCTCTATGGAACTTTTGGAAATAGCTGGCTGGCTCGATTTTTGGAACTCCTATGGTGGTTAATGGAGGGTGACCATGCTTGTGCGATGCTCTAACCTTCTCTTCGAGGCTTGGTCTGGCCAAAATCTGAACTGAGACTGACACTTATCTGACACTGAAGGCCTATCCTAATAGCATGCCATCAATGTCTGAGATGAGACAACTCTTTTATGTTCTTGTTGTGTGTGTTTGTGTGTGTACATACTTTGTGTGTGTTGGAGGGGCCACCACACAGAAGTCTTGCTACAGCTCTGTTAATAGGAAACAGATACTAAAGAAATCATATATATGTATATATGTACCATATTGCGATACATAGTTCACTGTATATTTAGGAGAAGTAACATTGGAAAAATATAACATAGTATGAGCCACAGAATATTAACTTCTTTCCTCTATACTAAATGCTTATGTCTAGATACTACAGAAAATATAGTTCAAATCAATTTAGTCAATTACAAGAAGTTTAACTGAATCTCTACTTCCTCTAGAGAAAACCATCCATGAGCTTTTTAAGAGGATGATAATTGTTGTACCAAGCCAATTTTGTTGTATCTTTTATATGACTCATAAAACAGAGAGCTTTTAAAGTGTTATTTTAATTCCATGTTTTAACTTCAAATGGCACCAGACAGACACAATTCATGCTACTTTGCGGGATCATAGGTCCTGTCAACTATCAGCGGATGATATAAAAAGCTATTTGAACTGAGTTCCTCTGCATACTGATTAGAAGAAAATTAAAAAGCAATGTGCAGTAATGTAGTATTGTCAACATGTCACTCAATCTGACAGGCCTTTGACTTCCAATGAATTCTGATTAGCCTCAAAGCCATCACTTCTTTCAGAATATTCGTAATAGTTACATGCCAACACTGTGAAGAAATCTGAGATATCACAATAATGTTTCTAAATTAGTCTTGTCCTGTGATTGTGGAGGCGAGTTATGATTTACCATTCCATGCAAATGGCAAATATAATCAATTTATTTGATTTTCATTGCATTTGTCTAGTATCTGTACATATGTGCTTTATTTTTTTTATTTTTAGAAGAGCAAAAAAAATAAAAAATATTAGTTTTTTGTAGCTTTTATATATATCTGCACTGTCTGGACCAAGTGGCTTTCACTAACCACATATCACTTTGCTTGGAAATACAGTGCTGCACATTTACTAATCCTGTAGATGATATACTAACCCCTAAGGAGGGTAGAGGGGGAATAATGTGACTAAAACATAACTTTTAATGCTCAAATATAAAAAATATATATGCGCCAGGTAGTAAAGCTACTCAATGAAGGTAAGACACAGCTATAGGGCCCTTGGCCCAAATCCAGGCCCAAAGGGCTCAAGTAATCAACAGAATCAACGAGACAATACGTGTCAAAGGGACGTAGTCACACAGATGTGACCCGTGCAATAAAATGGAACATGCTCACCGGATCCTCGCTGTGTCGGAGAGGAGGAGGCGGATGGATGAGGTAGCCACTGTGGATGGATGAGGTGGAAGTCTCCGTTGATTGCTGTGAGCACTGTACATGAAGAAAAAAAGGGGGCTCTGGGTAGGAGGAGCTGTCACGGAAACCCTAAGATAACCCTATGCAGGGAAAGGGGCCTGACGTGCACCCTACCTACCTATACAGAGCTACCCGCCCCGAAAGGGGCGACCCCGTCCGGTTGCCTGTCCCTACCACGGCCGGGGTCCCTAGTAAAGCCCTAAGAGGAAAAAGAGCTCCCAAATGCAAACAAATTCTCCCGACGTGCCACGTTTCAATCGTGCCTCAGAAATCATCAGGGGAGTAATAGACAGAGATGGTGCTAAGTACTGAGGGCCTATATGGATATACTGGGATCGATGTTCACGATGCAATAGACCAGTACATGAAAATAAAGGGCTCAGACAGGAAGTAGGATTATACAAATGCCAGTGGGCAACACAGTATAATCACAGCCTACCCTAATCCAGTGGGAAAGAGAAACAAGACAGGAAAGGGGAGGCCTCCAATGGTGAGTGCCCCCCTCGATGCACAGGCTTAATCCTGTAGATGGCATAAACTTAGACAGGCTGTCCAGACCTTCACCAGATTCATCAGTGAACTGATCACAGTGGCTCAGGCCAGATTACAGAATTGGAGCATAACTGGACACTTTTGTCTAACTCTGTAGCAACCATTGGTCAGCTTACTTTGAGACAGAACTTTATGCCACAATTACAGCACAATTCCAGGGCAAAATGCCACATCATAGGCCAAAATCATTTCATGTAAAGCCATGCCTCTTTTGTGATACAGCATAAAGGCTTTCTTTAACCCTAGATGTGCCAAATTGCAACAAATTGTGCAACTTTTTGGTGAAACGTACGCTGAAATCAAGGTTCACTCATATAAATTTATGTAGACCAGTATGTTTAAAGGGTTGTCCTCTTAAAGGGGTTGTCCGGGTTCAAATACTCAGGCAGTCCCCCTGACAAGAGCATCGGAGCAGTTCATGCTCCAATGCTCTCCTTTGAACTGCACTGAATCGCTCAGGGCAAAGGCATTTTGTGGAGTTCCAGTGACGAACGAGGCTCTCTTTCGGGCTGCCAGGCGGAGGCTTCCACCCAGCAGTGAGCCCAGAGACGTCACCGGCATCGATGGGTGGGCTTTAGCGCTGCCCTAGCCTGCAAAACGGCTAGGGCAGGGCTAAAGCCCGCTCATCACAGCCGGTAACCTCACCGAACACACTGCTGGGTGGAAGCCTCAGTCCGGCATTGTGTTATGGTAAATAAAAGAGCCCTTGCCCTGCGCAAGATCGTGCGCAGGGCAAGGGAGAGAATCGGAGTATGAACTGCTCAAATGCTCATGTCAGGGAGGGCTGCCTGGGTGAAATTATGGGTATGTCCGGGTTCAGCTCTGAACCCAGACAACCCCTTTAAATTAGATAAATATTGATGTGGCCTTTGTTGAGCACATGTGTTACATTGTAGCTGTTCAACTGTATGCACTCAATCCTCTCACAAGAAGATCTAGTTGTCTCACAAGCAGATATCCCCCATAACAAACATACTCCTAAATAAGACATGTGGGCAGTTTTTTTTTTTTTTATCGCTTAAAAAGGTTAATCTCTATAAGTGTATGATTGCTGATAGTCCCACGTTCCTGAGACCGTGTCCCTGTTTGAATGGTGCAGTGCAGTGAGCATGTGTAACCACTCCCACCGCTCCGTTCAAATGATAGACTACTATTGGCATGGCTGTAATTGGCCAAGTACAGCATGTGACCCAGCCGCTATTTTAGCTGGAGTCACGTAGCGCCGCCCATCACTCTGCTCTGAATAGTGTAGGGATAGGATGCAGCTGCTGTGAGGGCGAGATTAGGCAGGGAAGACTTAATGAAGTGATTGATCTACCGCTGTGAATCATTCAACTTCTGTTAGTTCATTGCTCACTGATTTTTAGGCTGCCCAGAGCGTTTTTCTGTCACTTTTTTCTGGGGTGATCGGCGGCCATTTTGTGGTCTTTTGGTGCACCAGCACATGTTTTGAGCTGCCACCAAGTTCAACATACATTTTTGGGTTCAATAGTAGGCTTTTTTTTTTGCAATATCCTACATCAGGGGTTGTGCTTATTGTCACACCTTGAAACACAGGATAGAAATTGTTATATTTTATTGAGGGGTGAAATTCAATTGCCAAAATACCAACCTCCTAATAGAGATGTCCTGAACTATTCGCCGGCGAACTGTTCCCGGCGAACATAGCTTGTTTGCGTTCATTGCGGCGGGCGAACATATGCGAAGTTCGGTCTGCCCCCTATACATCATCATTGAGCAAATTTTGACCCTGTACCTCACATAATCACAGATTAGACTGTCAACCGTCTCAGGTAGAATGCTGGTGGCCGAAAAGGAGGTATTTACATAGTTCACTGAACAACAACCATTGACTAATAAGATATAACTTTTATTCCTTTACTATTAAAATGCGTTTATAAACCTTGGTTATATTGTATCAAAAAACAATAAACATATAGACGGGATATGTTCCAATGGTTTCAGGTAGGTAAGGGACTGCGATGAGAGTGTTAGGGGAAATACTGTCCCTAGCCTCTCCCTATTCTGATACACCCTACCTAGAAACGGAATGGCCGCCCCGATAGGGGCGATCCCGTATCACGTGCCTCCTGAACTCCCTAGGAGACCCTTAAAAAAGTTGGCCTTGTCTATACTGGCCTAGACTGTTCAAATATACCAAAAACAAAAACAAAAATTACAATTAAAGTCCCCAGAGAAGTGCATAAAAGGATAAATAAGTGAATATAGAAAAGCTCACAATACATCTGAAGACTGTCCCAACGCGTTTCACCTTTGAACAATGTTAGGTTTATCAAGGGACAAAAAATCTTGGATCTATGTCCATCTGCAAACAGTCTAGAAATAGATATTCAGACTATCCACCATATATTTGAGGATATCAGTGAGAATATCACTAGATAACGGACGCAAAAAAACAGCTCTCTATTGTCAGTACGGATACCACTGATTCAAGCAACACATGACACAAATACCCGCTGCCTCAAAAACTGAGTGCTTTTTAGTTGTTCTGAGTACATATATATAGGACAAGCAGGGGCGGATTAAGTGCATGATAGGCCCGGGGCTGTCTACCCAACTTGGGCCCCCCCCCCACTCCATTTTAGGTTTCAGGTTTTTTTTCTGTATAAAGAGGCTGCGGTGCTTTGTAAGCGTCACAGTCTCTTCCTCGGCCATATGACATCACATTCATCGTTCACATGGCCTATCTGCAGCTCTGTCCTATCTGAGTGATTGGGGCTGAGCTGCAATACCAAGCACAGTGCTATCACATGGACAGCGCCGTGCTTTGTAAGGAGCAAAGAGGCTGCGGCGCTCACTGGAACATCGCGGTCTCCTCTAACAGCTGATTGGCGGGGGTGCCAGGAGTCAGACCCCCACCATCTCATAACTCTCTGAGTACAGATGTCATAGATGTTTCCTGCAGTCCTATGTAACACCCACATAACACAGTGAATTATTGTGTTATGTGGGGTGTTACTAGACTGCAGAGAACTATGTACATTATCTGCACACAGAAAGTTATCACTGTTATCTGGGCTGTTACATAGGACTGCAGGTGAAAAATTTAAATTTGAGGTGCCAAATTTAAAATACATATGATTATGATAAAGACTTGGAGGAGAAGATGAGACGCAGGTCACAGCAGTGAGGATACAGCACCACATACCTCTTACATCCAGGGACTTCTCCTGTCATGTAGCTCTTCTCTTTCCTCTTCTCCTCCGTTTGACCCAGACCGCCATGACTAATTCCTCCCGCCGCATCTCGTCCCTACAGAGTTTGTTACACAGACACGTTAGATTTCTCATAATTGGGGTCATTTATCAAACTGGTGTAAATTAGAACTGGCTTAGTTGCCCATAGCAACCAATCAGATTCCACCTTTCATTTTCCAGAGGAGCTGTCAAAAATGAAAGGTGGAACCTATTTCTATGGACAACTAAGCCAGTTCTACTACAACAGTTTGATAAATGACCCAAAATCCCTATAGTGTCTACAGCAGTTATAATGTCCCATAGAGTGCCCCCAGTAATACTAACATCCTATATTGTGCTCCAGGTAACAATACCTGTATAGTGTCCCCCAATACCCCACACTACCCCCATATAGTATTTTCCCTTCACACTGCCCCCATACAGTAATTTCCCCACACTGTCCCCATATAGTAATTTCCCCACACTGTCCCCATATAGTAATTTTCCCCACACTGCCATCTATTAATTAATTTGCCCCCACACTGTCATCCATTAATTAATTTGCCCCCACACTGCCATCTATTAATTAATTTGCCCCCACACTGTCATCTATTAATTAATTTGCCCCCACACTGTCATCCATTAATTTGCCCCCACACTGTCATCCATTAATTTGCCCCCACACTGTCATCCATTAATTTGCCCCCACACTGTCATCCATTAATTTGCCCCCACACTGTCATCCATTAATTTGCCCCCACACTGTCATCCATTAATTTGCCCCCACACTGTCATCCATTAATTTGCCCCCACACGGTCATCCATTAATTTGCCCCACACGGTCATCCATTAATTTCCCCCACACTGCCATCCATTAATTAGTTTGCCCCCACAACTGCCATTCATTAATTTGCCCCCACACTGCCATCCATTAATTTTCCCCACAACTGCCATCTATTAATTTGCCCCCACAACTGCCATCCATTAATTAATTTTCCCCACACTGCCATCCATTAATTAGTTTGCCCCCACAACTGCCATTCATTAATTTTCCCCACAACTGCCATCCATTAATTTTCCCCCACAACTGCCATCCATTATTTTGCCCCCACAACTGCCATCCATTAATTAATTTTCCCCCACACTGCCATCCATTAATTAATTTGCCCCCACAACTGCCATCCATTAATTTTCCCCACAACTGCCATTCATTAATTTGCCCGCACAACTGCCATCCATTATTTTGCCCCCACAACTGCCATTCATTAATTTGCCCCCACAACTGCCATCCATTATTTTGCCCCCACAACTGCCATTCATTAATTTGCCCCCACAACTGCCATCCATTATTTTGCCCCCACAACTGCCATCCATTATTTTGCCCCCACAACTGTCATCCATTAACTAATGTGCCCCCATGGAAACATGCCCCACTGTCCCTTAATATCTCCCCCAAGTTAGCACACACACACAAAAAATAAAAAGCTAATACTTACCTGTATGCTGAATGGTGTGGCAGGCGCGCGTACATCAGAGCGTGCGTGCGCCACTATACAGGCGCACGATGATGTCATCACGCGCGCCGCGCGATGATGTCATCGCGCACGCCGGGCTTATACCACCACATAGGCCTCAGGCCTACTAGGCCTGAAGCCTATGGCGGTGTTAGGCGGCGGGGCAGGGAACTATACGCTCCCGTGCCCCGCCGCAGTATGTGGGCGCTCGGGTCGGCATTGGGCCCCCCAGTGATGCCGGGCCCGGGGCTGCCGACCCGAACGCCCCTATGTTAATCCGCCACTGAGGACAAGCTAGATAAAGCAGGGTGCCAGCAACTCTGAATAGATATCCAGGGATAAAAGAGTTGCCTACGAAACGGAGGTCAATGTTTCTACATATAGCATCAGATAGCCAAGAAACCAAGTACCTCTGTTGCCAACAGAGGCAGCACTAAATGTACAATAATTGCTCAGTATAACCTTAGAGCTACCTGTGTGTAGCATTCATTAGGCTGGGTGAAAATAGGAAAATAAATAACACTGTCACTGGCAAACCTCATGCACGAAGGATTATAGCTGAGTATATCGTTACATTCAATAAATGTGTGGCCCCTAATTCCTCAGTCAACAGTAATTAGGATATCTCTCAAGCAATACAATTCTCTGGATAGCAAGTATTGATATACATAGGTTATGTCCACCCTACAAGGGGAAAGATAACCTGCGTGTCCGTATGCAGGAGAAAGTCCAGGTCAGTGGCTGCGAACGTAGTTTATGTTGTAGGAGCAAGCCCAATATGATGAAGGTTCGGGTGACGATATGCGCTGGAAAAACATGGAGCTCCTGTTTGTGTGTCCCCATAGATGTTTATAAATGCATTTTAATAGTAATGAAATACAAGTTATATCTTATTAGTCAATGGTGGTTGTTCAGTGAACCCTGTACCTTACAGTCAGCAGACACATTCCAGCCAATCATCACCCTCCCTCCCACACCTTACCACCTCCTATAAAAAGGGCAGCCATTTTAGATTCAGTCTGAAGCTGCATGTTAGTGAGAGCAGGGAGACTGCAGCTGCTGCTGTGCTGATGATTCTGAATTCATAGGGAAACACTAGTCCAGTGTTCTTTGTCCACAGACTCATTTGCTGTAAGGACAGCGTCACAGCACCCCAAAAATCCCTTTTTAGGGCTGCTACATTAGTAGTGCTACTGTAGTGTGCCCATTGCCAGTGCCCACCACTCATACCGGGTGGCACAGTAGCTTGCCGATAAATAAGGCATTTCATTTTTACACTTTAGTCTAATTTCAGTTGCTTGCCTGCTGCCAGTGTGTGTCAGGCCGACTTCCACTGACTGTAGTGTGCCCATTGCCAGTGCCCACCACTCATACCGGGTGGCACAGTAGCTTGCCAATAAATAAGGCATTTCATTTTTACACTTTAGTCTAATTTCAGTTGCTTGCCTGCTGCCAGTGTGTGTCAGGCCGACTTCCACTGACTGTAGTGTGCCCACTGCCAGTGCCCACCACACATACCGGGTGCCACAGAAGCTTGCCGATAAATAAGGCATTTAATTTTTACCCTTTAATCTAAGGTTAGTTGCCTGCCAGTGTGTGTCAGGCCCACTTCCACTGACTGTAGTGTGCCCACTGCCAGTGCCAACCACTCATACCGGGTGGCACAGTACCTTGCAAGCATAGTACCACTAATAAAAAAAATGACAGGCAGAGGCAGGCCACCCCGCAGGGGCCGTCGTGGTGCTGTGATTTACTTTGGCCCTAGAATAATGCCCAGTTTTCAGAGGTCACATACCCTGAACTCAAAAAATTCTGAGGACATATTTGACTGGCTTACACAGGACACCCAATCTAATACAGCTTCCACTCGGAACCTTGACTCACCATCCTCCTCCAGCTCAGCTTCGGGCACCTCTCAAGATACCACTCGCCCGCCCGCCACCACCACCAACACCAGCACCACAGCCACTTCATTTGATCTGTCAGAAGATTTATTTATACATCAGTTGGAAGAAATGAGTGATGCGCAACCATTATTGCCAGAGGATGTAGATAACAGGGATATGTCTCAGTTAGGCAGCATTACACACATGGAGGTACGGTGTGATGATGATGATGTTGTACCCGCTGCTGAATTGTCAGATACAAGTGAAGCGGTTGATGATGACCTATTGCATTTTTTCCTAAAATGGCTGCTACACGTGTGAAGACAAGGAGCAAGGAACTCTGGAAAGGCGGGATCACCCATAATGCCATGCATGCAGCCATTCAGCAGCCAGCCAGCCCTGTGATGTCACAGCCCTATAAATAGTGGCAGCCATCTTAGATTCTGCAATTTACAAGTGTACTTAGTGCAGGGACAGACTTCAGCAGGCGCTAGGGACAGTGACAGGAAAGACTTGATTGTGGTGAAAAAATGATTTATAAGTGCAGGGAAAGGATAGGGAAGAATCGTTCCAGAGCATTTATGTAAACAGGGTTCAGTAGGGGAGGTTACAGACTGGGTAATAGGAACAATCCTATTACACCTTGATGCACTGACTGGGGATCCAAATTGCCATTACACTGCTCTGTCATTCCAGCAAAGCGTTCTTGTTATTGGGGTGCAAGTGCTGTTTGATACAGCCATTACCAGGGTTTATTACAAGGAAACATTTCTACAGTACATCTTATTTGCCCTTCTGCGGTGCAGTTATATGTTGTAAAGCCCTTTTTGCTGTGTCTTATTGGCAAAAGAAAAATACATTTGCCCTTGTGCAGTGCAGTTATATATTCTAAAGCCCAGTTTGCCATGTATTTGTGGCAAAATAAAAATACATTCGCCATTCAGCGTTACACTTACAGTACAGACCAAATGTTTGGACACACCTTCTCATTCAAAGAGTTTTCTTTATTTTCATGACTATGAAAATTGTAGATTCACACTGAAGGTGTCAAACCTATAAATTAACACATGTGGAATTATATAGATAACAAAAAAGTGTGAAACAACTGAAAATATGTCATATTCTAGGTTCTTCAAAGTAGCCACCTTTTGCTTTGATTACTGCTTTGCACACTCTTGGCATTCTCTTGATGAGCTTCAAGAGGTAGTCACCTGAAATGTTCTTCCAACAGTCTTGAAGGAGTTCCCAGAGATGCTTAGCACTTGTTGGCCCTTTTGCCTTCACTCTGCGGTCCAGCTCACCCCAAACCATCTCGATTGGGTTCAGGTCTGGTGACTGTGGAGGCCAGGTCATCTGGCGCAGCACCCCATCACTCTCCTTCATGGTCAAATAGCACTTACACCACCTGGAGGTATGTTTGGGGTCATTGTCCTGTTGAAAAATAAATGATGGTCCAACTAAACGCAACCCGGATAGAATAGCATGCCGCTGCAAGATGCTGTGGTAGCCATGCTGGTTCAGTATGCCTTCAATTTTGAATAAATCCCCAACAGTGTCACCAGCAAAGCACCCCCACACCATCACATCTCCTCCTCCATGCTTCACGGTGGGAACCAGGCATGTAGAGTCCATCTGATCACCTTTTCTGCGTCACACAAAGACACGGTGGTTGGAACCAAAGATCTCAAATTTGGACTCATCAGACCAAAGCACAGATTTCCACAGGTCTAATGTCCATTCCTTGTGTTCTTTCACCCAAACAAGTCTCTTCTGCTTGTTGCCTGTCCTTAGCAGTGGTTTCCTAGCAGATATTCTACCATGAAGGCCTGATTCACACAGTCTCCTCTTAACAGTTGTTCTAGAGATGTGTCTGCTGCTAGAACTCTGTGTGGCATTGACCTGGTCTCTAATCTGAGCTGCTGTTAACCTACGATTTCTGAGGCTGTTGACTCGGATGAACTTATCCTCCGCAGCAGAGGTGACTCGTGGTCTTCCTTTCCTGGGGCGGTCCGCATGTGAGCTAGTTTCTTTGTAGCGCTTGATGGTTTTTGTGACTGCACTTGGGGACACTTTCAAAGTTTTCCCAATTTTTCGGACTGACTGACCTTAATTTCTTAAAGTAATGATGGCCACTCGTTTTTCTTTACTTAGCTGCTTTTTTCTTGCCATAATACAAATTCTAACAGTCTATTCAGTAGGATTATCAGCTGTGTATTCACCTGACTTCTCCACAATGCAACTGATGGTCCCAACCCTATTTATAAGGCAAGAAATCCCACTTATTAAACCTGACAGGGCACACCTATGAAGTGAAAACCATTTCAGGTGACTACCTCTTGAAGCTCATCAAGAAAATGCCAAGAGTGTCCAAAGCAGTAATCAAAGCAAAAGGTGGCTACTTTGAAGAACCTAGAATATGACATATTTTCAGTTGTTTCACACTTTTTTGTTATCTATATAATTCCACATGTGTTAATTCATAGTGTTGATGCCTTCAGTGTGAATCTACAATTTTCATAGTCATGAAAATAAAGAAAACTCTTTGAATGAGAAGGTGTGTCCAAACTTTTGGTCTGTACTGTATATGTTGAGAAGCCTTTTGTGTAGTGGAAAAAAAATTAGGGCCTAATTGCCGTTAAGCTGTGCAGTTATAAATTCTAAAGCCCTGTTTGCTGTGTATTAGTGGCAAAATAAAAATATATTCGCTGTTCAGCATTGCACTTATATGTTGAAAAGGCTTTTGCAATGGAAAAGCATTAATAAAATAAGTCCTTTTTGCCTTTCAGCAATGTAGTTATATGTGATAAATCCATTATTGCCGTGTACTAGTGGCAAAAGATTAAGATATTCGCTGTTCAGTATTTCAATTTCGCTTTATAAGACGCACCTGATGATAAGACACACCTAGGTTTTTGAGGAGGAAAATAAGAAAAAAAATTTGAACCAAAAGGTGTGCTTTTGGTGGGTTTTGAACTAATGGTGGTCTTTGGATGACACATATGGGGGATCTGTGGATGGCACTTTTGGGGGGGATCTATGGATGGCACTTTTGGGGGATCTGTGGATGCACTTATGGGGGATCTTTGGATGACACTGTTATGGGGATATCTGTGGATGACACATATATAGCATCTTATGCTATATATGTGTCATCCACAGATCCCCCATAACAGTGTCATCCACAGATATCCTGATAAGTGTCATCCACATATATCCCCATAAGTGTCTTCTAGTAATGTATCAGTGGGGAGGGAGGAGGCGGGGACACTCACAGCTGTAAAGTATACAGTATTCATGTAAAGCTTAATCTGGGTAAAAGTAGCCCAAACCCTGCTATAATACTTACTAACTATGGTGGCATGCAGATTCACCGCTGTGTCGGCAGCTTGAGCTTAACATCTCTGCCTCCATATTACACTGGTTTTACCTGTGGTACAGTATTTGACACAAAGAGGCACATGCTGTGGACCCTAAATGTTGCACAAATAATGCTACTTTCACAAAAATTAAGCTTTACAGGAATACGGTATACTTTAGAGCTGTGAGCGGAGCCAGTGTATTAGAGTAGAATCACTGCACCGGCCCTGCAGTGAGTGTCCCCACCTCCTCCCTCCTCACTGATACTTTGCAGGCCGCGCTGTGCAGCATAGCAGCCAGCAAAGTATCAGTGTTCATTTTATAAGACGCACTGCCATTTTCCCTCCACTTTTGGAGGAAAAAAAGTGCACCTTATAAAGAGAAAAATATGGTATATGTTGAAAAGCCTTGTGTAGCGTAAAAGTGTAAAAAATTAAGGGCCTATTTGCCATTCAGAAGTGTAGTTATATGTGGTAAAGCCCTTTTTGGCGTGTATTAGTGGCAAAAAAAAAAAGATATTCGCCATTCAGCAGAGCAGTGAAATTTGGTAAAGCCCTTTTCGCGGTATGGACAGATTGTGAAACAGGCTTTTTTGGGGGAAAATTGATGGGTGTACACCTCCTTTTGCTGTATGGACTGATTTAAGTTGTAGTGGGTCCTGCAGTAAACATAATGAAGACGCTAATGACAACACACCAGCAGACTTTGCCTTTACCATCTATTCACAATTAAATCAAGCAGCTTCAGTAAGTTGAAAATCTTCATGTGTTTTTATCTGCTCCGTCTGCAATCGATCTCCACAGCAGACAAGACATGACAGGAGAGCCTCTGCTTTGGAGTCCAAGTCCAGTTTCTTTAGATCAGGAGTTCCATCAGAATTGAGCGTAACATCCTTGCTCCCTGTGCAAAGCCATAACAAAAGGACTCTGTGAGCATATACATCATAGGAAGCTGAAGCTGGTTGCCCCAATTTTAATTCAGGAGCAATAAACAGCGGGAAGCAAATATAGGTGGCTGATCTCAGCTGCTCTGAATCTCTTGTGAAGTCAATATCTCCAACTATGCCCCTCTCGCGATTTACAGCAAATACATTATTTTTAAAGATAATCAAATTTTTAAAAAATTCGATTAGCCGGTTGGCCGAATTTTTCAGGAACAATTTAATTTGATCCGAATATATTTGCGGTGAATTACATTACAAATGGCTATTTCCTGGCTGCTGTGAACCTTTATAGTGGTGTAGAACACTGTGCCTTGCAGTAACACTCATAGAGAGTCTGCTTTTGTAGTGAAATAATACTGTGAGTCTGTATGACATGAAAATGACAGGCGTCGCTCTAAAAATCACTGCATACTTCACTTATTTGGGCGATCATGGGGCTAAAACTGACCAAGTAATTCAAGTATCAACTCAGCCTTATAGGTAGATGTTAGCATCAAGAATAAGTGCACTCCTTTTACACCCTCGTCAGCTGATTCCATATAGATGTCTACAGAAACTGTTCTATTAAATATACAAGTAGAACCCCCCGACAGAGTGGAGAAGTTGTCAGCAGTAGGTTTGTGTTGACGTCACTAATTAATTTTCCCCATTCTCCAATCAGTCAGTCAATTACCCAGAAAAAATGGATCCTGTCTGGGGAGCATACACCTTCACAGGGTCAGCATTTGCTCAATAATCCATCAGTATTGCTAAAGGCAAATAAAACTGAGTGGATATAAAACAGAGATGTCAAGTGAATGGAATAATTGCATGTCTTCTGTGTTTTCTACCCACTCCTGCTTTTGGCTGCCAAATCCTAAGTCAATTCTGATGGGACCATACAGGCCTTAAAGCTGCTACACAGACAGGATCCGTTGTGTGTCTAATTTTTTCTTCCTTCTGACAGATCAGAAGTATCAAATAAATGATGATCTCAGCCAAGCAGAAAGCCAAAATAGTGGCCCAGTCATGAAGTGGGGAGGGTGGGAACAGCATGAGAAGTCCACAGAATGGCCCTATTACATAGTGGTGAGGTGGAATCAGCATGAGGAGACCACAGAGTGGCCTAATGACAGGGTATGGAGTTGGTAGCAGTATGAGGAGGCCACCGATTGGAACAATGACAGAGTATGTAGGTGTTGGCAGCAGCAGAATTAGGAGAAGGCCACCGAGTGGCACAATGACCAAGTCTGCAGGTGGCGGCAGAATAAGAAGACCACAGAGTGGCACAATGACAGGGTCTGGAGGTGGCGGCAGCATCAGTAGGCCACAGAGTGGCAAGGTGACATACTGTGGAGGTGGGTGGCAATACCAGTACCTACTGAAGATGGTGGGTGAAAGAAGGAGCACTTGGCATCAGATGTGTGGCATCAGCCAGGTAACAGCATCAGAATAGTAGATGAGGCAGGTAGCCAGAAGAAACCAGTCTCTTTTGTCAAATTGGTGGTGTGGCACCATGGTTGATCTAATCTGATTCATTAGGCATTGGTGTGTGGAAATCCTGGCTGATCCACTCCTGATTCATCTTGATGCAGTGTCCCACTTTGTGATATATGTGGGCACTTTAAACTCTTGCCAAATGTCATATCAAATGTATTGTGGTATCATGCTGTAATTGCCTTTAACAGGCTGGCAGTGTCATTTACCACCACTTATATATATATAGTTGGGGGGGGGGGGGAAGTTAGTGTGTCCGAAGATAATGAAGAGATGAGAAAGTTAATGGAGTAGGTGAAAATTTGTATTTCCACCTAAATAATTTACAAAAGATTTTCCTGCATATAATTGCAGCGCTTAACGCATAATACAAGATTTTTTTTTCGAACAAGATAATTAAAAATATATTTATAAGTGCAGCGCTTAATGCTGAATACAAGTTTTTTCTCCACCAAAATAATTTTAAAGAGATTTTACCGCATATAACTGCAGCACTGAACGCAGAATATCTTTTTCTACTGATATACGCCACTAAAAGCTTTTCAACAGAGGGTTATAGGCTGTCAGTTTAAAAAAAACAACGATGCCTGAGGCAGAGTGATCTGCTGGTAGAGCGAGACGTGGTCCTCGTGCGGTTTCTGTGCTGCAGAAATGTCCCCATAGTGTCTAGTAAGCAATACCGCAGAAAGATGCTGGCTGGTGTGAATTAGTTCTCATTTTTGTGCAGGGTTAGTGCATAGTGTATTCACCTGTATTGGTGCGCCGCTCTTATGGACGCCGTCCCGTAAGCGCTCAGTGTGTGAAACATAAATACATAATTTCACCACAATGTAATTCAGTCCATACCGCAAAAATGTCTTTCCCACATATAGCTGCAGCACGGAACGCTGAATATATCTTGATTTTTCTACAGAAATACACCACTGAAGACTTTACCACATATAACTGCAAAAGTGAACACTGAATATATTTTTATTTTTCTACTGATATACATCAATAAAAGTTTTTCAAGAGATTAATGCAGCGGCGAATGTATATTTATTTTTCTACTGATATACGTCAATAAAGGTTTTACTACATATAAGTGCACCTGTGAATGGCGAATGTATATTTCTTTTTCTACTGTAATACGCCAGTAAAGGCTTTACCAGATATATCTGCAACAGTGAACTGAGGAGATATGTTTCTTGTAGTACTGAAATACGCCCCTATACGCTTTCACCAGAAATAACTGCAACAGTGAAGTGCATATATATATTTTTCTTTTTTTACTGTAATACGCCCCCATAAGCTTTCAACAGAAATAACTGCAACAGTGCAGTAAGAATGTATTTTTGTTTTTTACTGTAATATGTCCCTATACGTTTTCACCAGAAATAACTGCAATTGTACAGTGCGTTTATATATTTTTCTTTTTTTACTTTAATACGCCCCTTATACACTTTCAACAGAAATAACTACAACAGTGCAGTGCATATCCACCATTACAGAAGAAAAACTCTCCACTCTACTCTCCAATTCCCATCTCACCACCTGTGCACTTGAACCAATCCCTTCCCACCTCATCCCTAACCTCACCTCAGTGTTTATCCCAGCCCTACTGTAACTCATCTCTTCAACCTATCACTAACCTCTGGTCTCTTCCCCTCTGCTTTTAAACATGCTACCATTACACCCATCCTCAAAAAGCCTTCACTTGACCCATCTTCTTTGTCCAGTTATCGCCCTATATGCCTTCTTCCATATGCCTCAAAGCTACTTGAGCAACATGTCCATTCTGAACTGTCCTCTCATCTCCCCTCCTGCAAACTCTCTCATCTCTTGGCATCACTGACCTGGCCCTCTCTTGGATCACATCATACCTCACAGACCGGACATTTAGCGTCTCCCACTCTCACACCACCTCCTCGCCTCATTCCCTCTCTGTTGGTGTCCCGCAAGGCTCCGTCCTAGGACCCCTGCTCTTCTCTATCTACACCTTCGGCCTGGGACAGCTTATAGAGTCCCATGGCTTTAAGTATCACTTTTATGCTGATGACACACAAATCTACCTCTCTGGTCCAGACATCACCACCTTACTATCCAGAATCCCACAATGCATATCTCGCATATCCTCCTTCTTCTCCTCTTGCTTTCTAAAACTTAACATGGATAAAACAGAATTAATCATCTTTCCCCCACCTTGCTCAGCCCCCCCAACAGACCTATCTATCACAATCAATGACTGCACACTCTCCCCGGTCAACCAAGTCCGCTGCCTTGGAGTGACCTTGGATTCTGCCCTCTCCTTCCGACCACACATCCAAGCCCTTTCCCCAAATAATCTTTCCCTGCACTTGTAAATCATTTTCCTATCAATTTCCCTAGTGCCTTCTGATGTCTCTCCCTGCACTAAGATGCTGTGAAATAATTCCTCCTTATCCTTTCCCTGCACTTATAAATCGTTATTTTTTTTGTGTTTTTTTTCCACAATTGTTTCTGCACTTACTGTCCCTAGCGCCTTCACACATCTGTCCCTGAACTCTGAACACTGGAAAATGTCTGACTGTAAGATGGCCCCCATATTTATAGGCCTGTGACATCACAGGGCTGGCTAGCTGCTGATTGGCTGCATGCAGGCATGTCAATCTGGGTGATCCCGCTTTCCCAGAGTTCCTTGCCCCATGTCCTCACACGTTTAGCCCCCAGTTTAGGAAAATTGGGATTCATTACCACGAAGCGCGAGGAAATTCGCATTAGTTGTGAATCAAATTTTTCCTGAAATTCTGAATGAATTCCACTTGGTCAGCTTTGATTCACTCATCTCTAATTATTTTCATGTAGAGATCTAAGAATTATGAAGGAGGCATGTTGTGTATGCAAGCCATGTGCGACCCTTCTCATCACTCTCACGCTGTTCTGCACCTGGTTTGCCTGGGTTAATGGAGTAACAGTAAGTGGGAGGAACCACTCCGTGTCCTTCAGCAAGAAATCGAATCCTGACTTTCTCTGCGACAACCCTAAATCTGAACCATGGTGATCTACGAGTAGAACATGGTGTCAGCGCTGCATCAAGGATGGCTGAGCCATGCGCCCTGAATGGCACACATGTTCAATCTGGTTGTCAAGCGTTTCCTGAAGTCTTCCACCCATCTGCAAGACATCCTAAAAATGGCCAGGAAAGTTTGCATGCATTTCAGCCACTCGTACACCGCAAAGCACACCCTCCTTGAGCTGCAGCAGCAGAATGGCATCCCCCAACATAGGCTGATAGGCAACATTTCCACCCGTTGGAATTCCACCGTCCATATGTGGGCCCGACTATACGAACAGAGAAAGGCCATAAACAATTTTTTGATGAACCAAGCAGACAGTACTCCCCTGTGTAACTTCGATGTCAGCCAGTGGCAGCTCATGCGTGACACCTGCCATTTGCACAGGCCATTTGAGGAGGTCACGTTATTTGGCAGTCGCTAGGACTACGGGATTAACAATGTCATTCCACTGCTTTAGGTCCTGGAACAGATGCGGGTAAATCTAGCTGGTCAGGGGACCGGAGACGTGGGGCTTAGATCTCATGGCCACATGACCCCTGTGGAGGCTGAACTAGAGGAGGAGGACATTGTAGCACAAGCAATGTGTATCAAAATGGGTGGTTTTTCTACATAGGTGACAGGAGTGGAGGGGCAGGAGCAGCCAGAGGAGCTACAGGGCGATGAGAAAGACAAGGCAGAGGACCCAGACACACCATGACAGTATGCAGTGGAGATTAGTGATGAGCGGGAGGTGCCATATTCAATTTTGCGATATTTCACGAATATTCGATTGAACATTCGTCGAAATCCAATATTCGTCATTATTCTATATATTGTGAATGTTACTCAAATTTATATTCACGTATTGCGATTTAAACTTTGAACAGTGTATACAGGCAAATTTCCTATTGGGTTAGCTTAGTAGAATCAATGAAGATATTGAATATAGCACTATATTCTCAATCTTCGTTATATTCTAGCAAGCCAACCATTAGGAACTCAGCTCTAAGCTGAATTCGCAATGCAAACATATACTCGCATTGCGAATTCAACTTAGAACTGAGTTACTAATGGTTGGCTTGCTAGAATATAACGAAGATTGAGAATATAGTGCAATATTCGTTATCTTCGCCAAGTCTAGCAATCCAACCATTAGGGACCCAGCTCAAAGTTGAATTCTCAATGCGAACATATACTCGCATTGCGAATTCAACTTAGAGATTAGTTCCTAATGGTTGTATTGCTAGAATATAATGAAGATTGAGAATATAGTACTATATTCTCAATATTAGTTAATTCTACACAGATGCAAGTTGAATGTGCAATTGAGTAATACAGGTTATATTAATCGCATTGCGAATACAACTTAGTAATTTTTGTGAGATTGTGATTCTCACATCTGCATTTGAGCATGGAGGCGTTCCCATTGGGATGGGGACGCTCCATGCACACGGGAAGTTGGTAGAAGCGGCAACGGGCATTGACTGGAGCGGGCAGGGAGCCACGAATCCTCCAGACAGGTAAGAAAAGCTTTGGGAAGTGGGAAGACAACCAGAGAGCAACAACGATTAACAACTTAAATAAAAATAAACAAAGAATATTCGAAATAGCGAATATTTAGCGCTATATTCAAAATATTCCTGAAATTTGCAAAGTGCCAATATTCGATAAAAAAATTCGCTATTTGAATATTTGCGCTCAACACTAGTGGAGATGAAGGCAGAGTCTCTCCGATTCACTTGCACAAATGGCCCGATGCATGCTCACTTACATAAGTAGTGACAGCCGAATTGTCACCATTCAGCAGAGGGATGACTTCTGGCTCTCAAACTTGTTGGACCCTCGCCACTGGTCCAAAATGGTGGCCTTTTTTACACCCGGCGAGAGAGAGAACAAACTGAACTACTATAGAGACAACCTATGTAGTCAGTTGGCCATTGCACATCTGCGCCATCGTCCATCCTCTCGCAGGTCTGACTGGGAGGGCCCTCTGCGCTCATGTTCCTCTGCTATGGCTGCTGTGGCAGGGTGGGGGGTAGGAGCAGTTCAGGCTCTATCAGCAGCAACTTGAGTCTAGAGTCGCTGATGAGCAGCTTTCTTCACCCGCCTAGTGAAGAAACTACTCAACAACAGCTATAGCTATAGCATAGAGCAGAACCTTAACCAGCAGGTGGTGGCATACTAGGAGTGCACCCTGCCAGCCGTCACTGAAGATCCACTAGACTACTGGGCAGCGAAACTGGATTTGTGGCCGCAACTGGCCGAGTTTGCCCTGGAAAAGCTGTCCTGCCTGGCCAGTAGTGTGGCATCAGAGCGGGTGGTTAGTGTTACCCAAAAAAGAACTCGCCTTTCCACCTCAAATGTGGAGGGACTGACCTTTGTCAAGATGAATCAGGCATGGATCAACCAGCATTTCCACCCACCAATGCCTAATTCATCAGACTAGATCATCCATGGTGCCCCACCAACACTTTGACAAAAGAGACCAGTTACTTCTAACTACCGGCCTCAGCTACTATTCTGATACTGCCACCCGCCTGATGCCACATATCTAATGCCAAGTGCTCCTTCTTTCACCCACCATCATTAGCTGGTACTGGTATTGCCACCCATCTCCACACAATGTCACTGAGCCACTCTGTGTTCTCCTCGTGCTGCTGCCACCTCCACACTTTGTCAGCTTTCCACTCTGTGGTCTCCTCATGCTCCTGCCAACTCACAACTCTGTCTCTGGGCCACTCTGTGGTCTCCTCATGCTGCTGCCACCTCCACACTATGTCACCTTGCCACTCTGTGGTCTCCTGATGCTGCTGCCACCTCCACACTGCCATTGTGCCACTCTGTGGCCTCCTCTTGCTGCTGCCACCACCTCCAGACTCTGTCATTGGGCCACTGTGTGGTCTCTTCATGCTGCTTTCACTTCACCACTATGTCATATGGCTACTCTGTGGACTTCTCATGCTGTTCCCACCCTCCCCACTTCATGACTGGGCCACTATTTTGCCTTTCGGCCTGGCTGACTGGATACACTCCTCTTTTTTTTTTTTTACCTTAGCAATACTGATGGATTACTGACCAAATAATGGCAGATGCTCAACAGACAGGATCCGTTTTTTGGGGGTTATTGTTCTGACGGTTCAGAGGAAGGGCAAAATAATCAGTGACGTCAACACAAACTTACTGCTGAAACCTTCTCCACTCTGTCAGGGGGCTCGACTTGTATAAGCTTTTAATAGAACAGGCTCTGTAGACATCTATGTGGAATCAGCTGACGAAGGGTTTAAAAGGAGTGCGCTTCTTCTTGACGCATGTAACATGGACCTGTAAGGCTGAGTTACTATTTGAGTTATTTGGTCAGTTTTGGCCCTGTGACTGCCCAATTAAGTGAAGTGTGCGATGATTCTAAGAGCGACGCCTGTCATCTGCATTTCATACGAACTCACAGTATTATTTCACTACCAAAGCAGAGTCCCTATGCATGTTACTGCAAGGCACAGTGTTCTACACCACTTTAAAGGCTCTCTGCTGCCAGGAAATAGCCATTTTTTTATGAAATTCGCTGCAAATAAATTCGGATCGAACCTATTTCTCCCAAAATAGTTCAGCGAACCAGCTAATCGAATTTTGGAAAAAATTGCTCCTCTCTAATGATTACATATAACACAGGATGTCACTTATGCACTGTCCTAGCACATGATGTGGGTATGACTACAAGAGCGTTTTTTTCCTTTCTCTGGGCGGTCGCCTTCCCGTCATCTTCAGTGCTGGGAGTCATACATCTTCTTGCTACAAGCAAATTTTCATCATGGGCATCCATGTCAAAAATCCACTTGCGAAAATTGCTGTGTGAACAGGCCCTTGCAAGTCTGCTTCCTTGAAGGTAGGAGAATAATAAATCAGTCTTTGCTAACCAGCAGAATGTGAACCCTGCCTTATTATTTGAAAAATATTTTATATTTTCAGTTCTTGGTTCAGTTTTTTTTTTTTACATGATGGTAAGTAATGAAAGACATGAAATATCATGAATAATAACGTGTGGATTTTACTGTATTTTTACTGACTACAGCCTATTCTTTGAAGACTTTACCAACCAGTCCTAGGCTCATATTTTCTGCTGATCAAGAGATAAACATATGGTTCCTGCATTCACTTTGCTCCAAACTACCATAAAATATATTTGTCAGTGAAAAATTAACCCTGATACATGTATATCACATAAAGTCATGTACCTTTTTTCATAACATAAGGTATTTGCTGTTCTCCAGTATTCATTAATCATACATTATTTGAATATAACTATTTTCTTCCAGTCTCCAAGGCAACAAGTTATTCAGATTCACTTGTTTTATGTATTCTTTTACTACAAATAAACTGTGCCATTTTTATCTGTAAGACTAGGTGTTATTTAATTAGTCCAAATTTGTTCCAGAAACACATTTACATACTGTACTATTATACAATAGTCTTCATTTGTATTCATTTTTAGTAAAAGAAATATAGAATACCCTGTTATGATGTTGTAAATATTATATAGAGATTCTTCTTGCTTTTTTAGGACCCATTCTAGATCACAATACCACCATTTCGTTGTAACAGAAAGCTATTCTGTGGCACATGAAGGATATCAGGACTTCTCTTGGTATATAAGTTCACCAAACACTAAGGGCTCAAGCCCATGAATGTAAGGACGGAGGCATTGTGGATGCATGGACCCAAAAGCCCATGGAAGTGCTTTGTATTGTTTCTGTGGGCTTCTGATTCGTGCCTCCACTCCGCAACAAATAGGACACATGTCCTATCTTTGGCCGTATCTTGAGGATTGCAGACCCATTCGAGTCAATGTGTACGCATTTGCAGCAAGGACCACATTACGGGCACAGAGCCCATATTTTCACGTGGTGTTATGTTCTTCACATCCACATAATTGTTATGTAGGATGGTTATTGTAGGATGTAGGTTGGTAATTGTTGTAATGTAGGATGGTTATTGTGGTACTTGTAGTCCGTTGATGGCATCTTCCATTGTATGCATTTTTTTTGCTGTTGATTGCCATAAGCAACAACTACAAGTGCAGGATATACTGCTCCATATATATGCACAACCACATGTGGGTTTGAGCATATCCTGCCTGTTTAACACCACATTTTCTAATGGTTTGTATAGTCTTATGTATGGAGGTGTATAAACTCCTATTTAAATGTGCCTGTTTTTCATCTACAGGCTACATTCAGGTGCACCTGTTTAGGCCCTGGGCCAAATCAGCCAGTCTCAGGTGGGGCTTACAGGCACTTCCCACCTCCCATTGCAGGCATGGCTACATGCTAGAGGTTACTGGTAAGCTGTCTGTGAGTCAGGCCTTATGCTCCCATAATCCGCCCACTGGCCCCTGGCATTGCCCAAATGGTACAGGTAGGTGAGTGATAGGGCCTCGGGCTACTTGAGAGACCTTGGCGCGGTGCCCAAGCTTAAGACATGTCCTCCTAGTAGGATATGTCGAACTAACCTCTCAATTTTACATCAGTGTGAGGGTTTAGCATTATCGCAGAGTGCACCTTTCTTTGCTTTCGTTTAGCCTTACAAGTTGATTTTGGTCTCACCTATCCATAGGATTTTGTTCCAGAACTGTAAAGGCTTTTTTATATGTCATTTGGCAAACTCTAATCTGGCCTTACACTTTGTGGTGAACCCCCTGTATTCACTCTGGTGAAGTCTTCTCTTAATTGTTGACTTTGACACACATACACCTACCTTCTGGAGAGTGTTCTTATTCTGGCCAACTGTTGTGAAGGGTGTTTTCTTCACCAGTGAAAAAATTTTTTGGTCATCCACTACAGTTGTTTTACGTGGTCCTCCGGGTTTTTGGTGTTGCTGAGCTCACCGGTGTGTTCGTTTTTTTTAAAGAATGTTCCAAACAGTTGTTTTGGCCACGCCTAATGTGTTTGCTATCTCTCTGATGAGTTTGTTTTGTTTTTTCAGCCTAATGATGGCTTGCTTCAATGATAATGACAGCTCTTTAGATCTCATCTTGAGAGTTGACAGCAACAGATTCCAAATGCAAATAGCACACTTGAAATGAACACTGGACCTTTTATCTGCCCATTGTAATTGGGATAATGAGGGAATAACACACCTGGCCATGGAACAGCTGAGAAGCCAATTGTCCCATTACGTTTGGTCCCTCCACAAGTTGGAGGCACATATGCAAACTGTTGTAATTCCTAAACCGTTCCTTCACCTGATTTGGATGTAAATACCCTCAAATTAAAGCTGACAGTCTGCAGTTAAAGCACTGTTTTATTTTAAATCCACTGTGGTGGTGTATAGAGCCAAAAATGTTAGAATTGTGTTGATGTTCCAATATTTATGGACCTAACTGTATGTAAATGACAAAACAGTACAGAAAAGTTATTGAATATTCAAAGTTATTGAAATGTTAGGACAATTTGAAAACTTAATTTTTTTATGCAGCCCTCCTAAGCAGTGAGAAAAGAGTTAGCTGGCATCCCCAATTTTTTTTTTTTACAATTTTTCTAACCCTAATGATAATCATCTAGGTGTGCAGGTCCCCCAAGCCATCCAACAAAAGTCAGGCAACTTTGAGGCTCACTGGCTCTCAAGTCTGTGTGGATTTAGAGCTGGTCTGGCCTGGCTTTTTGGCTTAAAGCTGTGACATCTGGCCTGTCCGGATGCAGTCAAACGGCTGTCTAAGCTTACAGCAAAGTTGTGGAATAGTCTCCAGAAGAGCGAGATGGCGATTTACATGCAAAATGTCCAATTTGCCAACCAGGGCGAATTGAGGATCCGGAATTCTGTTTCCATTGAAGTATCGGAAGAATAAAGAGAAAAAGTCAAACTGCTGTATCTCGTGGACGAAGTTCTTATCAAAACCCTACAAGTAAGAAAGGAAAACATCTTGACGTTAAATGACAAAAAAAAAATACCAATATCCTTACATTTGATAATATTTCTGACTGTCATAATTTGTATGAACAATTAAAAATTCATCATGCTGACCCAATTCAAAATGGACTTAAATTCATTCTACTTTATTCAACGGGGGAAATACCGTTAGTAATACACATGTATAACCCCTTTTGTTGCCTTGCGAGACATCAAATTTTCCATATTAATTTATTGTCTGACCATAAAGTCCTGTCGCAAGCTCATGAATGAGGAAGATTTGTGGACAGGGAAATATCAGTTTCATGTGACCTTTAGAGAGGAAACAGGAGTCGACCCCCATCTAATTTTGTCATTGGAAGAGATAGGGGATATCTGTATTATCCAGGGGTGCCCCAATATTGCCAAAAGTGCAAAAGCTTCAGACATATACAAACATAATGCAAAGTGGAGGTGATATTCTGTGGAAAATCTCACGAAACAGGTCATAAGAGTATGGACTGTCCAAATGTAATTGTCTGTAATTGCCTGTAGAGGTGAAGGTCAAATAGATCCTATACGGAAGTGGCTGCAGGTCCCGCAAAGAAGCCTGAGGGACCAAATAAACTGGATGGAAGGGAGACTACAGTGGATTCTGCTTCGGCAGTGTCTGTTGTGGGTGAACCCAGTTGAGAAACCTGTTACCGTATCTGAAGCTGGTACATCCAGAAGACGGAAAGAGGTGGACCCTGGGAGGATTCCTCCGAGAACAGCTGCCTCTGCAAAAGTGGTAGAGGGATCTATCACCGGAGCAGGGGTAAAAGAGAAGTCAGCAGGAGATGAAGCCATGGATATGTGAAGCGAAAGATACAAAAAGGAAAGTGGTAAACCAGGAAGATGAGCCCATCAGTGTGAAATGACAGTCTCGTCAAAGTGCGGATGAGAGCGACAGTGGGCAAAGACCAAGCATCTCTGTGTCAAACCCAGCCAATAATGAGCAGTTTAAGAGTCCTGCTACTCAGAAAGGAATTGGGTCATCAAATGGATCTTCTGATGAAATGACCTGAATCAGAATGTCACCTCTAAAGATAAAATATGCAAAGAGCTCTTGGAGAGAGCTGCTTTTTTCAGTTTTCTTGTCAAAATCAAATAATAAACAATGTCGCTAATATTAAAGGTCTCCTCTCTTAATGTCAGAAGCATTAAGGGAGCAACTAGAAGAGCAGCGCTGTTTTCATATTTAGAAACATTTGATAGTGACATTATTTTCTTATAAGAATGTGGAATAGAATATTCTCTGAGTTATGCAGAATTAAGAAGAGATTGGACGCAAGGACCCTCACTGTGATACGACGAAAACAGCAATAAAGCCTCTGGGGTTGGGATATTATTTAAAGGGAACTATTGCCAAATTATGTCATACATGCAACAAATTCCGGAAAGGGCCTTGTTGGCTAACATAAAATATAACAACTAGTTTAAAAAAGTTCGGGTTCGGTGTTCGTCGATTACTTCCCGCTTTCTGAAGGGCTGCACAGCAGCCAATCAGCTAGCATTTTACTTCTTGCGCTAAGAGCCCATCACAGCCATGCCTACAAATGGCATGGCTGTGATTGGCCAAGTGCAGCATGTGACCCATCCTCTATTTAAGCTGGAGTCACGTAGCGCCACACGTCACACTGCTCTGACTAGTGTAGGGAGAGGATGCAGCTGCTGTGTTAGGGCGAGATTTGGAAGGGATTAAATTAGCCAAAACACTTAATGAAGTGATCGATCAACAGATGAGAATCATTGAACTTCTGCTAGTTACTTGCTCACTGGTTTTTAGGCTGCACAGAACGTTTTTCCGTCACTTATTTTCTGGGTTGTTCGGCGGCCATTTTGTGACTTGTGGTGCATCAGAAGAAGCTGCCACCAAGTCCATCAATCCATCAATACTAGTTTTTTTTTTGCTATATCCTACATCCGGGGCTTGGCTGTGCTAATTGTCACCCCTAGAAACTCAGGATAGCAATTTCTATATTTTATTAAGTGGTTAAATACAATTGCCCAAATACCAATCCCCTAAATCTGGTGTTCCAGCTTTGGCTAGACAAGTATAATACTGTCTGCTGTCTGGCAAAGGATAGATTATTTTCTGGGGTGAAATTAACCTGCCAATATAGCAATTCCTTGAATCTGGTGTCCAAGCAGTTGCAGGCCATATTTTATAGTATCCGCTTACACATATATTTTGTTCTGGGGTGAAATTAACCTGCCAATATAGCAATACCCTGAATCTGGTGTCCAAGCAGTTGGAGGCCAGATTTCATAGTATCCGCTTACACATATATTTTGTTCTGGGGGGAAATTAACCTGCCAATATAGCAATACCCTGAATCTGGTGTCCAAGCGGTTGCAGGCCAGATTTCCTAGTATCCGCTTACACATATATTTTGTTCTGGGGTGAAATTAACCTGCCAATATAGCAATACCCTGAATCTGGTGTCCCAGCAGTTGCAGGCCAGATTTCATAGTGTCTGCCAAAACACATATTTTGTTCTGGGGTGAAATAAATTTTGCAAAATAGCAATACCCTGAATCTGGTGTCCTAGCAGTTGCAGGCCAGATTTCATAGTGTCTGCTAAAACATATATTTTGTTCTGGGGTGAAATTAATCTGGCAAAATAGCAATACCCTGAATCTGTTGTCCCAGAAGTTGCAGGCCAATTGTAAATCTGTCCATAAAAGGATGCCTTTCATCCAGGGCCTAAATACTAGCCCTAAAAGAGATATTCCCCTAAATCAGTGGTTACTGCTGTGCCTGGATTAGTGTAATACGCTACATAAACAAATAGGCAGATAGTGTTAGGTGCCTGTAAAAAAAAGGCCTAAATTTGAAATCAATACATTGGGCCAAATATTTTTTTCCTTATTGTGGTGCTTGGTGAATGGTAACAATGAGGAAAACATCTAGTAAGGGACGCGGACGCGGTCGCTGGTGGTGTTAGTGTACCCTCTGGTGCTGGGAGAGGACGTGGCCATTCTGCCACAGCCACACGTCCTAGTGAACCAACTACCTCAGGTTCCAGTACCCGCCAGAATTTACAGCGATATTTGGTGGGGCCCAATGCCGTTCTAAGGATGGTAAGGCCTGAGCAGGTACAGGCGCTAGTCAATTGGGTTGCCGACAGTGGATCCAGCATGTTCACAACATTATCTCCCACCCAGTCTTCTGCAGAAAGCGCACAGGTGGCACCTGAAAACCAAGCCCATCAGTCTGTCACATCACCCCCATGCATATCAGGGAAACTGTCAGAGCCTCAAGTTATGCTGCAGTCTCTTATGCTGTTTGAAGACTCTGCTGGCAGGGTTTCCCAAGGAAATCCACCTAGCCCTTCCCCAGTGGTGGAAGACATAGAATGCACTGATGCACAACCACTGATGTTTCCTGATGATGAGGACATGGGAATACCACCTCATCAGAGTCCACACGTCTCTGATGATGACAAAACACAGGTGCCAACTGCTGCGTCTTTCTGCAGTGTGCAGACCGAACAGGAGGTCAGGGAGGAAGATTGTGTGGAAGATGATGCAGGGGACGATGAGGTCCTAGACCCCACATGGAATGAAGGTCGTGCCACTGACTTTCATAGTTCAGAGGAAGAGGCAGTGGTGAGACCGAGCCAACACCGTAGCAAAAGAGGGAGCAGGGGGCAAAAGCAGAACAGCCGCCGCCAAGAGAGTTAGCCTGATACTGGCCACCGCCACCAGGCACCGAGCACCCCAAAGGCAGCTTCAAGGAGTTCCCTGGCATGGCACTTCTTTAAACAATGTGCTGACGACAAGACCCGAGTGGTCTGCACGCTGTGCCATCAGATCCTGAAGCGAGGCATTAACGTTCTGAACCTTAGCACAACCTGCATGACCAGGCATCTACATGCAAAGCATGAACTGCAGTGGAGTAAACACCTTAAAAGCAATGAACTCACTCTGGCTCCCCCTGCTCCCTCTTCTGTTGCTGCCTCGGCCTCTTCCTCCGCCTCGGGAGGAACGTTGGCACCTGCCGCCCACCTAACAGAGGATGTGCCACCGACACCACCACCTGCGTCACCAAGCATCTCCACCATGTCACACGTCAGCGTTCAGCTCTCCATCTCACAAACCTTGGAGAGAAAGCGTAAATTCCCACCTAGCCACCCTCGAGCCCTGGGTCTGAATGCCAGCATTTCTAAACTACTGGCCTTTGAAATGCTGTCATTCAGGCTGGTGGACACAGACAGCTTCAAACAGCTGATGACCATGGCTGTTCCACAGTATGTTGTCCCCAGCCGCAACTACTTCTCCAAGACAGCCTTGCCTTCCCTGCACAACCAAGTATTCGATAAAATCAAGTGTGCACTGCGCAACGCCATCTGTGGCAAGGTCCACCTAACCACAGATACGTGGACCAGTAAGCACAGCCAGGGACGCTATATCTCCCTAACTGCACACTGGGTAAATATAGTGGCGGCTGGGCCCCAGGCGGAAAGTTCCTTGGCGCACGTCCTTCCGCCGCCAAGGATCACAGGGCATCATTCTTTGCCTCCTGTAGCCTCCTCCTCCTACTCGGCTTCCTCCTCCTCTGCTTCCACCAGCTCATCCAGTCAGCCACACACCTTCACCACCAACTTCAGCACAGCCTGGGGTAAACATCAGCAGGCCATTCTGAAACTCATATGTTTGGGGGACAGGCCCCACATCGCGCAGGAGATGTGGCGGGGTATTGAACAACAGACTGACCAGTGGTTGCTGCCGGTGGGCCTCAAGCCCGGCCTGGTGGCGTGCGATAATGGGCGAAATCTCGTCGCAGCTCTGGGACTAGCCGGATTGACGCACATCCCTTGCCTGGTGCATGTGCTGAATTTGGTGGTGCAGTAGTTCATTCACAACTACCCCAACATATCAGAGCTGCTGCATAAAGTGAGGGCCGTCTGTGCGCGCTTCCGGCGTTCACATCCTGCCGCTGCTCGCCTGTCTGCGCTACAGCGTAACTTCGGCCTTCCCGCTCACTGCCTCATATGCGACGTGCCCACCAGGTGGAACTCCACCTTGCACATGCTGGAGAGACTGTGCGAGCAGCAGCAGGCCATAGTGGAGTTTCAGCTGCAGCACGCACGTGTCAGTCGCACTGCGGAACAGCTCCACTTCACCACCAATGATTGGGCCTCCATGCAAGACCTGTGTGCCCTGTTGCGCTGTTTCAAGTACTCCACCAACATCGCCAGTGGTGATGACACCGTTATCAGGGTTACAATAACACTTCTATGTCTCCTTGAGAAAACGCTTAGGGCGATGATGGAAGAGGAGGTCGCCAAGGAGGAGGAGGATGAGGGGTCATTTTTAGCACTTTCAGGCCAGTCTGTTAGAAGTGGCTCAGAGGGAGGTTTTTTGCAACAGCAGAGGCCAGGTACAAATGTGGCCAGCCAGGGCCCACTACTGGAGGATGAGGAGGATGAGGATGAAGCAGGTTCACAGCGGGGTGGCACCCGACACAGCTCAGGCCCATCACTGGTACGTGGCTGGGGGATATGGAGGACGATGACGATACGCCTCCCACAGAGGACAGCTTGTCCTTACCTCTGGGGAGCCTGGCACACATGAGCGACTACATGCTGCAGTGCCTGCACAACGACAGCAGAGCCTTCTCCGTTGGTGGTTGATATGAGGCATGATTCCTTGCTGTGGGACCTCTCTCCTCTGTCTGGGTGCTGGTCCAAAATAAATGAGAGTGGCCTTCTCCGGTGGTGGTTGATATGACTCATGATTCCTTGCTGTGGGACCTCTCTCCTCTGTCTGCGTGCTGGTCCAAAATAAATTAGAGTGGCCTTCTCCGTTGGTGGTTGATATGAGGCATGATTCCTTGCTGTGGGACCTTTCTCCTCTGTCTGGGTGCTGGTCCCAAATAAATGAGAGTGGCCTTCTCCGGTGGTGGTTGATATGAGGCATGATTCCTTGCTGTGGGACCTCTCTCCTCTGTCTGGGTGCTGGGCCGAAATAAATGAGAGTGGCCTTCTCCGGTGGTGGTTGATATGAAGCATGATTCCTTGCTGTGGGACCTCTCTCCTCTGTCTGGGTGCTGGGCCGAAATAAATGAGAGTGGCCTTCTCCGGTGGTGGTTGATATGAGGCATGATTCCTTGCTGTGGGACCTCTCTCCTCTGTCTGGGTGCTGGGCCGAAATAAATGAGAGTTGCCTTCTCCGGTGGTGGTTGATATGAGGCATGATTCCTTGCTGTGGGACCTCTCTCCTCTGTCTGGGTGCTGGGCCGAAATAAATAAGAGTGGCCTTCTCCATTGGTGGTTGATATGAGGCATGATTCCTTGCTGTGGGACCTCTCTCCTCTGTCTGGGTGCTGGGCCGAAATAAATGAGAGTGGCCTTCTCCGGTGGTGGTTGATATGACGCATGATTCCTTGCTGTGGGACCTGTATCCTCTGTCTGGGTGCTGGTCCGAAATAAATGAGAGTGGCCTTCTCCAGTGGTGGCTGATATGATGCATGATTCCTTGCTGTGGGACCTCTCTCCAATTGATATTGGTTAATTTTTATTTATTTAATTTTATTTTAATTCATTTCCCTATCCACATTTGTTTGCAGGGGAATTACCTACATTTTGCCGCCTTTGGCAGCCCTCTAGCCCTTTCCTGGACTATTTTACAGCCTTTTTAGTGCCTAAAAGTTCGGGTCCCCATTGACTTCAATGAGGTTCAGGTTCGGGATAAAGTTCGGGTCGAGTTCGAATCCCGAACATTTTCGGGAAGTTCGGCCGAACTTCTCGAACCCGAACATCCAGGTGTTCGCTCATCTCTAATAACAACAAAGAAATAAAGTTATTGAATGTTTACACCTCACCTCTGATCCACAAGAGAGCCGAACTGCTGGAGGATGTGCAACCCTTCTTAACAGGTCAGACACCTATGATTATAGGCGGAGACTTCAATTGTGCACTGAAAGAGAAAGATAGAACTGGTTAACAACCAAGACGATTTGATGTACAGCAGATAAATAATCAAATTATGGACTTGAATATAATAGCTGTGTGGTCAAATGTCAATGACAAAGACCCAGGATAGGCATCCAGGGGGTAAAGACCCAGGATATACAGGATATACATGGAGCAATTCATTTGTACAATCCAGGCTGGATTATTTCAAGCCAAAGAGTATGCATTTGGAGGAAAACATTTTTTCTGATCATAAGATGATTCAAGCACAAATAGAAATGTCTGGTGGAGAAAAAGGCAAAGGCACATGGAGATTAAATGTGGACTTGCTACAAAAAAATAAAGGATAATTTTGTCTACAAGAGTACGTGAAAACAAAAATCTAAGATTTCTTCTTTATAGCTGGAATAAAAAAGGCCAAGGAAAAGAAACAATGGTTTAAAGACTTAAACACAAAATTGCAGACTTACTTGAAGTTGGGAGAAGCCGGTGTGGATGTAGCTTATTTAATAAAAACAAAAACAAAAGAAAACATCAAAAAGGCAATTTATAATAAAGGAAAATAGATAATTTTTAACAGCAAAGTCAAACTTTTAGAAGAGGATGAAAAGTGTACGCACTTCTTCTTTAAAAAAGTCATGAAACAGAAAAGTATTATCTCAAAAATAGCTGACAAAACTGGAAAATAAGATATGCTTAAAGAGGCCCAAATGTTCTACCAAAGACTGTTTGACAAGAAAAAAATAATTAATAATTTCTTTTTTAATGGACGCTTTAAAGGCCCTGGAAGACAAATTCGGACAAAATGACCAAGAACACCTTAACACTAGTAATGAGCTGCTGCGGCAATATTCGAATTTGCGATATTTCCCGAATATTCATCATAAATTTGCGAATTCAAGAATTTGCAAATATTTTCTTGATTGCGAAAATCAGCAATGTAATATTCACATAATGCACGCACAATACAGGTGTGAGTCATTATTGCTAAATTTTTCAAGCTGATAGAAGTTTCCTGAGACTGGAGAAAATGGTTGGCACGCCAGGACATTACAATAGTGCTCCGATATATTCGCAAATGCGCAACTTCATATTTTAGAAGGTCCGACTACATATTAGTGATTGGTGCACAAAGTATTGCTGTGAACTTGCCTATAGCATGTATGTATGGATAGCAGAACCTCAGCTACACTATATCAAAATCTAACTTACACTGACTATGTCCCACTACCTATCTGTAATCTAATGTAATGTGACACAGTAGAGAGCAGAGCATAGCAATGATACTGCTGTCTCTCAGACCTAAAAAAAAAAAATGCAGAAAATGGCTGCTGGGGAGGTTCTTAAATAGTAAAGGGGTAGGCAACTTTCCAATTGGTTGCTAGGGATGTTGGTAAGCTCAGACAAAGACATTGCAGCCTTCTCATTGGCCCACAAGCAAATAGCAGGGAGGGATCATGGGTTCAGATGAAAAAAAATCTAGAAAATTCGAAAATACGAATATATAGCACTATATTCTAAATATTTGTGAATTCTTGAAGTGGCGATATTCACTATAAAAACTCACAATTTGAATATTCGCGCCCAACACTACTCAACATACAGCTATCAATAGAGGAGCTACAAGAAACAATTAAGAGTTTTGGCAAAGGCAAGGCACCAGGTTTGGATGGCCTACCTATTGAATTATATAGTATTTTCTGGAATATCATGAAAGAAGACCTATTGCAAATGTTTAAAGAACCTCTACTCTGTGATACCTTACCTGAATCATGGAGGAGAGGCATAGTCACTTTGCTGTATAAAAAAGGAGATAGAGAAAATCTAGAAAACTTTGCTAAATGTGGACTATAAAATCTTAGCTAAAATCATGGTTAACAGAATCAAGAAAGTTATCAGGAAAGTAATTCACAAAGACCAAACATGTGAAATTCCAGAAAGGAGTTTAAGTGAAAATCTCAACATTAAATGTATTAAAGACTGCATATGGTATCAGAGTGTAAAAAAACAAGGGCTGGTGATCTTATCACTGGATTTCCTTAAAGCATATGACCGTATATATCACGAGTTCTTGTGGAAAGTCTTAGAACATATGAACTTTCCAACAAATATGATCAAACAGATTCCAGCACTGTACAATGAGGCATACAGTCAAGTATCTATTAATGGGTTTCTGTCAGAAAAATGTACCTTAAATCAGGAGTGAAACAGGATTGCTCCCTGTCGCCAATACTGTTAATCTACGTACTGGATCCACTACTAGCGTCACTGAGAAGAGACAAAGTCACCAGAGAGGTACCAATCTCTATCTGTTAAAACTAATGCATATATGTATGACGTAACAATATTCTGTACTAATGCACCATCACTCAGAAGAGCCCTCAAAGTTACAGAGTTTTTTTTTTCAAGCTTCAGATTTCAAATTAAATAGACAAAAGTGTGACTGTTTTGTTATTGGAGGCTGGTCAGACATACACTTGCATGATTTTAAGATCCAGTCAGAAGAGATAAAAATACTCAGCGTCATCTTTGATATAGAAAATAAGGGGAAGAAAAGCTGGGATGCTGTGAAAAAGAAAATACTGTAAAAATTATATTTTTAGAGATTAAGAAAACTAACAATTGAAGGGAAAAATCTAATGAAAGCACTACCAATACCAATTATGCTGTACCTGTCACAAGTATTCCCACTAGATGAGAACTGTATAAAACAACTACAGGGAAACTGCTTCCAATTTATCTGGAGCTCAAAGAATGAAAAATTAAAAAGGAAAGTCAAGTACAAGCTAAAAAAAATCCGGAAGTAAAGAAATACCAAGCTTCAAACGGTTCCTGCATTTACAGTTTTTTTCTAAAGTAATGCATGCAGAAACTGTGAGGTCATTTTTTCTGAGATACACAGCTGATCAGCTGTTTCGGAAAAGGAAATGGATTCAGCTACCATTGAAAATCCCAGTGTTATTAGTGCCACCAAAACAATATGCAATAATAAAGAAAATAATACAACTATACTCTCTTGGAAAATATAAAAGCAATATCCGTAATAATCCAAAGAAAATAAGAGCTATTCTTGACAATGAACAGCAAGCTGAAACGGTGGCAAATTATCCTCCAAATAAATCCCTCAATTGCTGGAAAATGTGTAATATGTCTTATATAGTGTTTATCGAGCACCCAAGTGATCGGGCTGAACACATCGGGATGCTCAGGTGCTCTACAGAGCACCCGAGTATAATGGAAGTCAATGGGAAAACCTGAGCATTAAACCAGGCACCCCCTGCTCTGAAGAAGGGAGGGTGCCTGGTTCATAGGAAAAGGTCAGATATTGATGGAAACACCACCAAAATGGTTCGGGAACAGCATGGGGAGCATGTTTGGATGCATCTTGGACTTCCAGGTGCTGGGAACGATGTTGTCCGACTAGTATGCCACTTTTACAGACTGAAAATAATATGCACAAAACCAAAGATAAAATCAATTTTAGAGAAAAATTGTTCAGAAACATTATTTCCTGTATATTTACTTAGCCTATGCACTGTGAAAGGGCTGCCAAAAATTACAAGGAACAGGCACTCCAATACACCCTTTGTTACACATAAAGGAGGGCATCATACACACCCTTGAACAATTATGATTGATGGCCTGCTGGTGACCCTCAAAAACATTTGGAGCAAGAGCTTGCTGATCTGACCATCTAAAACATTAACCCTGGGTTCAGACCTGAGCGTTCTAAAAACGCGCGTTTTACGCGCGTATTTCAGAGCGTTTTTGCAAATAGGAAACGCGCGTAAAACGCGCGTTCTTGTGATTGACTACTGTGGTGTCAATCACAAAACGCGCGTCAAACGCCACAAAAGAAGCTCAAGTACTTGTTTATGCGCTGGGCGTTTTACAGCGCGTTCAAACGCGCTGTAAAACGCTCAAGTGTGAACCACTCCCATAGGGATGCATTGGTTTTAATCTGTTGAGCGTTTTACAGCGCGTTTGAACGCGCTGTAAAACGCTCAGGTGTGAACCCAGGGTAAGGGTGAGGGTCTGCTGGTGAGCTAACCCTGTAAAAGATTGTAGGTGAGAGCCTGCTGGTGAGTTGACCCTCTAAAAGGTTGTAGGTGAGCTGACCCTGTAAAACATTATATGCGAGGGCCTATAGGTGAGCTGACCCTGTAAAAAATTATATGCGGGGGGCCTGCAGGTGAGCTGACCCTGTAAAACATTATGTGCGAGGGCCTGCAGGTGAGCTGACCCTGTAAAACATTATGTGCGAGGGCCTGCAGGTGAGCTGACCCTGTAAAAAATGTGAGGGCCTTGGCTACTCAGATTGGACTTGGTGGAAGACAGGGTGGTGCTTAACTGACTGGAAGCATTATCTGCTGCAATCCAACCGACAACCTGGTCGAAATGGTCTAACTTCAAGAGTGGTGTCCTGCACCTCCTTGCAAACTTGGACATGAAGCTAGGACCCGTAGATGATTGATTTTCTTGTGCTCTGGCAGCAGGCACAGTTTCAGCGCTCCCAGGGCCACGGCCTCTGCGTGCACCATCAGCATCACGGCCACTTCCCTTACAGCGGCTAATAAAAAATGACAGGGAATGTCACAGATATTTGGGATAAGTAAACGTTATACAGGAGAGGTACCACCGGTAATGTCACTGTCCGCAGCGTCTATGTAAAAAGTACACTGTATGTCACAGATAAATATTTTATGAGGCAAGGGAGGCACAGACAAACATCAGGAGCCGGACGCCAAAATGCTGCAACAAATCCAAAGAGAGATCCAGCTTCCTAGGAATAAAAAATTATCTTTATTAAACAAGTGCCTTAAAACCGACAAAAAACACGCATTTCGGATCACTGCATGTGGATCCTTACTCATGTTTTCTGTCATGAGTAAGGATCCACATGCAGTGATCCGAAACATGTAGACCTGTATTTTTTTCAGTTTTTGCCGCAAATTGATACCGACTAAACTTTTTATCATGTCTCACACCTCGCTAAGAATCATTGATGATTGTAATGAGAGATTGAAAAAAATTGATACGATTTTTAACACAAACCATAAGGAATCGCAGCACACTTTGGACTTAAAAATCTATATATCCTCCCTTGAAAAATTTCTGATTAAGGAAATGCGGACCTGGTGGGATATCTGGATAAAAACATGATCCCCCGAGGTTTAAGGCTCCACAAGAAACCTACAACCATCTACTCGGAAACCTTTATCACCCAATGGCAAAATATATTTTCAGACTGCTCTGCCAAATTGATGGAACTTATTGTCAAGCACGAGGAAGATGCATTAGCTAATCTAAGAGAGGAAATTAAAATTGTGCAAGATTCCATATCTCCACATTCTGGTTCCAATCTCTTTAAAGATCTAGATGCAAAATTGCAAAATTACAAGAGAACTTCAAGAAAATGGAGGATAGTTTGATTGCTATCAAACAGGAGAAATTCAGCCATGATCTTCAAGACTACAAGGGTAACACAGCAGTTTACACCTGGTCGGAATTAAGAGCCAACACCCCGTGGTCTATAATGAAAAAAATGTACCGCAGCAGGAAATTTAAACCTGCAAGAGTAGCCTTCAGTTCGACAGAACCGGATTCTTCGGATTCTGCATCTGAATTTGCACTTGTGAGTTCTGCGGGCAAAAGCCCATCCACGCATAGCGGCAAAGCGAATGATAATCCAGGCTCAAATAAGCTGGCAAAAAATGCCGGGCAGGGTGCAAACACGCCAAAAAGCGGGCGCTATCCATCTCGACACAAGAAACTGTGAGTGACTTACAAGTGATCAATATTTTTTCCAAAATATTGACTCAACCTCAAATTGATGTCATGTCAAGAGGTTTATCTTTTTCACCTACCCACCACTTTAAACTTTGTCACACAATCATTGATGTGAGTAGACTGGCTTACAACCTCACTTTGAGAAAACCTTTTTCTAATGCTGATATGCCGCAGCGGCATATTACTAATGTGTCTCCATTCAGACCATGTCCTATCTCAGTGAATTTTGAACCAGCCTTGTTTTCTTTTCAGGAGCTTGCAAATATTTACTTTATGCAGCAATTTCGTCCATTAACAGAGCAACAGGACAGTAATGATTTTTAGCCTGTTCAATCACGCTCGCCTGCACTGGATCGTTTCCAGGAGCTGGTTGAGCGTTATCTGTGTTCCCTTAATAACGCTGGTAGAAACCAAAGTATGAATAAATCAATCAATAATATGTCACACAGGGAATGCACAGCGCTTATGGAATTAGAGAACATGGACGATATTATCATTAAACAGGCTAATAAAGGCGGTTCTATTGAGGTTATGGA
The DNA here is from genome assembly GCA_033119425.1 of Bufotes viridis. Taxonomy (NCBI): domain Eukaryota; kingdom Metazoa; phylum Chordata; class Amphibia; order Anura; family Bufonidae; genus Bufotes; species Bufotes viridis. Next base: position 63,493,407 of record CM065597.1, read on the forward strand.
TCGGTACATTTATGAGTCCCAAAATCTCTCCATGTTGGAAAATGTGGGCACTTATCTTGAACTAAACCATAACCCAACTCCGCAATACCAACAGGAAATGTTATCTCTTTTATCCTATGGCATAGAAAAGGTATTTTGGATCAGAAGCAGGTAGATTATATTTATGTTCCTCACCCTGTCATACCTATTTTCCACTCATTGCCTAAGGTTCATAAGTAGAGTTGAGCGAACACATGGATGTTCGGGTTCAAGAAGTTCGGCCGAACTTCCCGAAAATGTTCGGGATCCGAACTCGACCTGAACTTCATCCCGAACCCCATTGAAGTCAATGGGGACCCGAACTTTTGGGCACTAAAAAGACTGTAAAATAGTCCAGGAAAGGGCTAGAGCAGGCATGCTCAACCTGCGGCCCTCCAGCTGTTGCAAAACTACAACTCCCACGATGCCCTTCTGCAGGATAATAGCTGTAGGCTGTCAGGGAATGATGGGAGTTGTAGTTTTGCAACAGCTGGAGGGCCGCAGGTTGAGCATGCCTGGGCTAGAGGGCTGCAAAAGGCAGCAAAATATAGTTAAATGCCCTGCAAACAAATGTGGATGGGAAATGAATTAAAATAAAATAAAATAAATAAAAATTAACCAATATCAATTGGAGGGAGGTCCCATAGCAGAGAATCATGCGTCATATCACCCACCACTGGAGAAGGCCACTTTGAGTTATTTAGGCCCCAGCACCCAGACAGAGCAGAGAGGTCCCACAACAAGGAATAAGGCGTCATATCACCCACCACTGGTGAAGGTGACTTTCAGTTATTTAGGCGCCAGAAACCAGACAGAGGAGAGAGGTCCCACAGCAGAGAATCATGCGTCATATCACCCAGCACTGGAGAAGGCCACTTTCAGTTATATAGGCCCCAGTACCCAGACAGGGGAGAGAGGTCCCACAGCAAAGAATCATGCGTCATATCACCCACCACTGGAGACAGTGGCGTAGCTATAGGGGTCGCAGCGGTCGCAATTGCGACCGGGCCCCTAAGTCAGGGGGGTCAACGGGGCCCCCTCCAGGAGAGAGCTGCCTCCCGACAAGTTATTTGAGGTCTTGAGGACCTTTTTCACTCAGCCAATCAGTGGCTGCAGCTGTGTCACATGTCAGGCCAGCGATTTCCTGCTGAGCCAATGACTGGCCTGACACATGACATAAATGTGGCCACTGATTGGCTGAGTGTGAAAGGTCCTCAAGAGCTCAAACAACTTATCGGGAGGCCAGAGAGAAGATACCAGGAGTCAACCAGTGCCACACAGAGGAGAAGAGGAACTGCTACCGACTGGACCAGGACCAGGTGAGCAGAATGTTTTTACATAATATTAATAGAGGGAGAACTGTGACATGGAGGGGGGAGAACTGTGACATGGAGGGGGGAGAACTGTGACATGGAGGGGAAAAATGTGACATGGAGGGGAGAATGTGACATGGAGGGGAGAAATGTGACATGGAGGGAGAAATGTCACATTTCCCCAGCATGTGACATTCTCCCCGCCCTATGTCAGATTCCCCTCCATGTCACATTCTCCCCTCCATGTCACATTTCTCCCCTCCATGTCACATTTCGCCCCTCCATGTCACATGACCCCCCTCCATGTCACATTTCTCCGCCTCCCCCCTCCATGTCACTGGACACCATTCGGCTAAGTTCACATCAGTATTTGGCTGTTCCGTTCTCCTGTTCCGTTATAGGAGCAGGAGAAAGGAAAGTACGCATTCGGCACATAACTGAGCCGAACAGAGCCTAAGGATCTCATAAACTATAATGGCGTCTGTTAGGTGTCCGCTCTGAAGATGATTTTGGAGCGGAGTCAAAAATCCTGCATGCACAGCTTTTGTCTCTGCTCCAAATCATCTTTGGAGCGGATACCTAACGGACGCCATTATAGTCTATGGGATCCTTAGGCTCTGTTCGGCTCAATTATGTGCCGAATGCGTACTTTCCTTTCTCCTGCTCCTATAACAGAGCAGGGGAATGGAATGACCGAAGGGGGGGGGGGGCAAATTGAACTCATGCACCAGGGCCCATGAGCCTATAGCTACGCCCCTGACTGGAGAAGGCCACTTTCAGTTATTTAGGCCCCAGCACCCAGACAGAGGAGAGAGGTCACACAGCAAGAAATAAGGCGTCATATCACCCACCACTGGAGAAGGCCACTTTCAGTTATTTAGGCCACAGCACCCAGACAGAATAGAGAGGTCCCACAGCAGAGAATCATGCGTCATATCACCCATAGTGTTGAGCGCGAATATTCGAAAAGCGAATTTTTTTAGCGAATATCGGCACTTCGCTAATTCGCGAATATTTCGAATATAGCGCTATAAATTCGCTATTTCGAATATTCGTTTTTTTTTTTTTTTTTTTTTAGTTATATTTTTTTCTTTCCCACTTCCCAAAAGTAGTTCTTACCTGTCATGAGGATTCCTGGCTTCCTGGCTGCTCCAGTCAGTGCCCGTTGCCGCTTCTGCCGACTTCCGTGCTCATGGAGCGTCCCCTTCCATGGGAAAATCTCTATATACTAAAATGTACTGTCGGATTTGAGGAATTACGTTGAAATCGCAATGCGATTAATTCAAGTTATATTAATCGCATTGCGATTACAACTTAGCACTGCTATCTTACATAGGCTAGAATTAACGAATATGGAATATATAGCTATGCACTAGCAGTGCTAAGTTGAAATCGCAATCGCGAATACTTTAAGTTAAATTAATCGCATTGCGATTTCAACTTAGCACTGCTGCTATATTCCATATTCGTTAACTTCGTTAATTCTAGCAAGCTGACCCATTATAAACCCAGCTCTAAGTTGAAATCGCAATGCGATTAATATAACTTGAATTAATCGCATTGCGATTTCAACGTAATTCCTCAAATCCGACAGTACATTTTAGTATATGGAGACGTTCCCATGGTGATGGGGACGCTCCATGAGCACAGAAGTTATGGTTGGCTTGGTAGAATTAGCGAGGATGACGAATATGACGAATGTATTCGTCATATTCCTCAAAACGAAGATAACGAAGTATTCTACATCTTCGCTTTAGCTACCTATTCGTCAACTTCGCTAATTCTAGCAATCATCATCAAATAGGAAGGTTGACTTACAGACAGCTGTGTTAAATTAGCTATGCGATTTTTTTTTAATACAATAATTATATTACTTGATATGATAATATTATTATAAGTATTCTATTTATTAAAAAAAAAAAATCGCATAGCGAATTTAACACAGCTGTCTCTATAGTCAACCTTCCTATTTGATTGCTAGAATTAGCGAGGTTGACGAATAGGTTGCTAAAGCGAAGATGTAGAATACTTCGTTATCTTCGTTTTGAGGAATATGACGAATACATTCGTCATATTCGTCATCCTCGCTAATTCTAGATATGAAACCAATAGGAAAGTAGCCTTAAGTACAAATCGCAATATGCGATTATTTAAATCGCATGTTAATCGCGATAACTAGAAAAAATGACGAATATTCGATTTCGACGAATATGAAACGAATATTCATTCGAATATTCGCGAATTTCGTCGAAATCGAATATGGCACCTGCCGCTCATCACTAATCACCCACCACTAGAGAAGGCCACTTTCAGTTATTTAGGCCCCAGCACCCAGACAGAGGAGAGAGGTCCCACAACAAGGAATAAGGCGTCATATCACCCACCACTGGTGAAGGCCACTTTCAGTTATTTAGGCCCCAGCACCCAGACAGAGGAGAGAGGTCACACAGCAAGAAATAAGGCGTCATATCACCCACCACTGGAGAAGGCCACTTTCATTTATTTAGGCCCCAGCAACCAGACAGAGGAGAGAGGTCCCACAGCAAGGAATAAGGCGTCATATCACCCACCACTGGAGAAGGCCACTTTCAGTTATTTAGGCCCCAGCACCCAGACAGAGGAGAGAGGTCACACAGCAAGGAATAAGGCGTCATATCACCCACCACTGGAGAAGGCCTCTTTCAGTTATTTAGGCCCCAGCACCCAGACAGAGGAAAGAGGTCCCACAGCAGAGAATCATGTGTCATATCACCCACCACTGGAGAAGGCCACTTTCAGTTATTTAGGCCCCAGAACCCAGAGAGAGGAGAGAGGCCCACAGCAGAGAATCATGCGTCATATCGCCCACCACTGGAGAAGGCCACTATCAGTTATTTAGGCCCCAGCACCCAGACAGAGGAGAGAGGTCCCACAGCAGAGAATCATGTGTCATATCACCCACCACTGGAGAAGGCCACTTTCAGTTATTTAGGCCCCAGCACCCAGACAGAGGAGAGAGGTCCCACAACAAGGAATAAGGCGTCATATCACCCACCACTGGAGAAGGCCACTATCAGTTATTTAGGCCACAGCACCCAGACAGAGGAGAGAGGTCCCATAGCAGAAAATCAAGCGTCATATCACCCACCACTGGAGAAGGCCACTTTCAGTTATTTAGGCCCCAGCACCCAGACAGAGGAGAGAGGTCCCACAGCAAGGTATAAGGCGTCATATCACCCACCACTGGAGAAGGCCACTTTCAGTTATTTAGGCCCCAGCACCCAGACAGAGGAGAGAGGTCCCACAGCAAGGAATAAGGCGTCTTATCCCCCAACACTGGAGAAGGCCACTTTCAGTTATTTAGGCCACAGCACCCAGACAGAGGAGAGAGGTCCCACAGCAGAGAATCATGCATCATATCACCCACCACTGGAGAAGGCCACTTTCAGTTATTTAGGCCACAGCACCCAGACAGAGGAGAGAGGTCCCACAGCAGAGAATCATGCGTCATATCACCGACCACTGGAGAAGGCCACTTTCAGTTATTTAGGCCCCAGCACCCAGACAGAAGAGAGAGGTCCCACAGCAAGGAATATGGCGTCATATCACCCACCACTGGAGAAGGCCACTTTCAGTTTTTTAGGCCCCAGCACCCAGACAGAGGAGAGAGGTCCCACAGCAGAGAATCATGCGTCATATTACCCACCACTGGAGAAGGCCACTTTCAGTTATTTAGGCCCCAGCACCCAGACAAAGGAGAGAGGTCTCATAGCACAGAATCAAGCTTCATATCACCCATCACTGGAGAAGGCCACTTCCAGATATTTCGCCCACGGCACCCAGACAGAGGAGAGAGGTCGCATGGCAGAGGTTCAGGCTTCATGCCAACCACCATTGTAACAGGCCACTATCAGTTATTTAGGCCCCGGTGCCCAGATTGAGGAGAGGTTCATTCAACTTTGGGTTGGACCCAGAAGTTGAATGGGGCCGAACCATCAGTTAGTACGTGGAGGGGTGTGCAGACGTACTGTTGAACCATGTTAGTGAAATGCTTCCTTCTGCTAACACGTTCCACATCAGGTGTTGGTGCAGTTAGCTGTGGCGTGGAGACAAAACTTTTCCACTTTTCTGCCATGCTAACCCTGCCCTCAGAGGAGCTGGCCGTGACACAGCAGCGTTGGCGACCTCTTGCTCCTCCTCTGCCTTCGCCTTGTGCTTCCACCTGTTCCCCTGTGATATTTGGGAATGATCTCAGGAGCGCATCTACCAGCGCATTGTCTTTGTACCGGGGATCCAGCAAGGTGGCAACCCAGTAGTCCGCACACGTTAAAATGTGGGCAACTCTGCTGTGGTTGCGCAGGCACTGCAGCATGTAGTCGCTCATGTGTGCCAGGCTGCCCAGAGGTAAGGACAAGCTGTCCTCTGTGGGAGGCGTATAGTCATCGTTCTCCGTCTCCCCCCAGCCACGCACCAGTGTTGGGCCTGAGCTGTGTTGGGTGCCACCCTGCTGTGAACCAGCTTCATCCTCATCCTCCAGTAGTGGGCCCTGGCTGGCCACATTTGTACCTGGCCTCTGCCGTTGCAAAAAACCTCCCTCTGAGGAACTCCTAACAGACTGGCCTGAAAGTGCTAAAAATGACCCCTCATCCTCCTCCTCGTCCTGGGCCACCTCCTCTTCCATCATCGCCCTAAGTGTTTTCTCAAGGAGACATAGAAGTGGTATTGTAACGCTGATAACGGCATCATCGCCACTGGCCATGTTGGTGGAGTACTCGAAACAGCGCAACAGGGCACACAGGTCTCGCATGGAGGCCCAGTCATTGGTGGTGAAGTGGTGCTGTTCCGCAAAGCAACTCACCCGTGTGTGCTGTAGCTGAAACTCCACTACTCCACTATCGCCTGCTGCTGCTCACGCAGTCTGGCCAGCATGTGCAAGGTGGAGTTCCACCTGGTGGGCATGTTGCATATGAGGCGGTGAGTGGGTAGGCCGAAGTTACGCTGTGCGCCGGAAGCGCACAGATGGCCCGCACTTTATGCAGCGGCTCTGACATGTCGGGGTAGTTGTGAATGAATTTCTGCAACACCAAATTCAGCACATGCGCCAGGCAAGGGATGTGCGTCAAAACGGCTAGTCCCAGAGCTGCGACGAGATTTCGCACATTATCGCACACCACCAGGCCGGGCTTGAGGCCCACCTGCCGAAACAACTCGTCGGTCTGTTGTTCAATACCCCGCCAAAACTCCTGCCCGGTGTGGGGCCTGTCCCCCAAACATATGAGTTTCAGAATGGCCTGCTGACGTTTACCCCAGGCTGTGCTGAATTTGGTGGTGAAGGTATGTGGCTGACTGGATGAGCTGGTGGAAGCAGAGGAGGAGGAAGCTGAGTAGAAGGAGGAGGCTACAGGAGGCAAAGAATGATGCTCTGCGATACTTGGCGGCGGAAGGACGTGCGCCAAAGAACTCTCCTCCTGGGGCCCAGCCGCCACTACATTTACACAGTGTGCAGTTAGGGAGATATAGCGTCCCTGGCTGTGCTTACTGGTCCACGTATCTGTGGTTAGGTGGACCTTGCCACAGATGGCGTTGCGCAGTGCACACTTGATTTTAGCGGATACTTGGTTGTGCAGGGAAGGCAAGGCTGTCTTGGAGAAGTAGTGGCGGCTGGGAACAACATCCTGCGGGACAGCCATCGCCATCAGCTATTTGAAGCTGTCTGTGTCCACCAGCCTGAATGACAGCATTTCAAAGGCCAGTAGTTTATAAATGCTGGCATTCAGGCCCAGGGCTCGAGGGTGGCTAGGTGGGAATTTACGCTTTCTTTCCAAGGTTTGTGAGATGGAGAGCTGAACGCTGCCGTGTGACATGGTGGAGATGCTTGGTGACGCAGGTGGTGTTGTCGGTGGCACATCCTCTGTTTGGTGGGCGGCAGGTGCCAACATTTCTCCCGAGGCGGAGGAAGAGGCCGAGGCAGGAGCAGAAGAGGGAGCAGGGGGAGCCTGAGTGAGTTCCTTGCTTTTAAGGTGTTTACTCCACTGCAGTTCATGCTTTGCATGTAGATGCCTGATCATGCAGGTTGTGCTAAGATTCAGCACATTGTTTAAAGAAGTGCCATGCCAGGGAACTCCTTGAAGCTGCCTTGGGCAGTGGTGTAGCGTTGGTTACCTGCACCCGGTGCAGGCAAAGTATTGCACCCCCTCATCTGTGGACACACTCCTTTTTATAAAACCACACCCAAATTATACAAAGACCAACATTACCAATAACACTATATAAAGGCTAAATAATACTAATACCACATGGTCACATATGATCAGAATAATACCTCAATACTGATACTGAATAATAATGCAAGATTATACTAAAACCAGCATTACCAACACTAAACACTCTAGGCTACCTACAGCTTGACTTTTGTGCACATGTATTCAGACGGGTTCACACTAGTGTTGTGGATCCCATTATGGCTTTAACGGAATGGCCAGAAAATAATGGAATGCCCAGACGAAATGGAAAACAAAAGCCTTTAAAAGGCATTCTTTTTTGCTTTCAGTCCTAATAGAAGTCTATGGGAAAGCTAACTGATCCGTCTGGGTCACGTTAAGCAAGACAAAAAACAAAGTCCTCTTTCTTCACTGTTTTGCATAATAAAGACCAGACGTATCCGATTTGCTTTCCCACAGACTTCTATTAGGACTGAAAGCAAAACTGAATGCCCTTTTTAATTCTGTCATAATACAAGTCTATGGGCAGCAGAACGGATCCGTCCTTCAGTCTTATAAATTCCGTTATTTTCCGTGATAAACCCCATTATAATGGAAAGCCATAACAGAGTCCCTAACACTTGTGTGAACCCACCCTAACTTGTGGTTTTTGTTTCATATTTCATGCTCATTTTTAACAGATTACACCCTTCTATTGAAAAGGGTGAAATCCACATAAACAATTGCAAAGACAATTAACATGCTGCAGATATCAAAATCCACACAGCAGGTTCATTTCCACAAAGAGCCATGAACACTTACTATCACCTCATAGTGATTAAATATTACACCAGACTGATACTGGGAGTTTCTTTCCATCAATCTGATGAAGTGACTGCTCAATTCATTCTCCATAGGACTGCCGGACATAGCCATTTCTGACAGTCCCATAGTGAATGACTGGAGTGGCAGAGAGCAAGCCTGACCTGTCACTCAATCAGATTGAGGGAACAGGATTCTGGTTCTTGGGATCAATGGGCCCCCTTTAGTCAGAACCCCACTAATCAGTTATATAATCTCCCATTCGGCACAATCACATAAATTCATTCCCAATCCATATATACATGAATTGGGAATATATATAAATATATACAATATAGACATTTGTGTGTACATGTGTGTGTATGTATATATAATGTACATGTGTGACAGATAGACAAGCAGGAACTTACATGCTGGATAACCCTGGGGCCAGGAAGGTAGGTGTTAACCTGCAGTCTGGAAGAAGCTGATGGCAGGGGAAGTAGGAGATCTGCCTCTTCAGCGGCTGGGCTGTCCGCTGCTGTCAGAAGGTCAGAGGACACAGTGAGGTGATTAAAACTTGTGTGGCCTGCCTCCACCCCTATGAGCTCCAGTGCTAGAAGGTGCTGTGTGACTGGGTAACCACACAGGGACAGAGTCAGACACAACATACGATCAGCAGACAGAGCACTGTAAATGAAATTCCCGCTCTGCCTGCGTCTAGCCGTCTGCCTCAGAGGATCTGCTGCCACCACTTCCGGGTCCTGTATAGAGGGAGAGGGGCGGGCTTCAGGAGCCACTGCAGCTAGGAAATAGCAAGTACATGCTTGTAGCGAGGAGTAGGAGGCTGTCAGGTGACATAATCTCTCTCCTTTGCTCCCAGGTTGTAGTGTAGGGCAAACTAATAATGCTGCGTACTGCCATAGCGCAGCTGTTGTGGGTGGCGGGCGCAGTGACTGCTGGAAAAATTCACTGACTGCTGGGCGCCCCCTTGCAGATTGGCGCCCGGGGCAACAGCCCTCCTCCCCTACGCTACGCCTCTGGCCTTTGGGGTGCTCGGTCCCTGGTGGCGGTGGCCAGTAGCAGATGAATTCTCTTGGCGGCGGCTGTTCTGCTTTTGCTCCCTGCTCCCTCTTTTGCTACGCTGTTGGCTTGGTCTCACCACTGCCTCTTCCTCTGAACTATGAAAGTCAGTGGCACGACCTTCATTCCACGTGGGGTCTAGGACCTCATTGTCCCCTGCATCGTCTTCCACACAGTCTTCCTCCCTGACCTCCTGTTCGGTCTGCACACTGCAGAAAGACTCAGCAGTTGGCAACTGTGTTTCGTCATCATCAGAGACGGGCGGACTCTGATGAGGTGGTATTCCAACGTCTTCATCATCAGGAAACATCAGTGGTTGTGCATCAGTGCATTCTATGTCTTCCACCACTGGGGAAGGGCTAGGTGGATTCCCTTGGGAAACACTGCCAGCAGAGTCTTCAAACAGCATAAGAGACTACTGCATAACTTGAGGCTCTGACAGTTTCCCTGATATGCATGGGGGTGATGTGACAGACTGATGGGCTTGGTTTTCAGGTGCCACCTGTGCGCTTTCTGCAGAAGACTGGGTGGGAGATAATGTTGTGAACGTGCTGGATCCACTGTCGGCCACCCAATTGACTAGCGCCTGTACCTGCTCAGGCCTTACCATCCTTAGAACGGCATTCGGCCCCACCAAATATCGCTGTAAATTCTGGCGGGTAAAGTAACCTGAGGTAGTTGGTTCACTAGGACGTGTGGCTGTAGCAGAATGGCCACGTCCTCTCCCAGCACCAGAGGGTCCACTAACACCACCACGACCGCGTCCGCGTCGCTTACTAGATGTTTTCCTCATTGTTACCGTTCACCAAGCACCACAATAAGAAAAAAAATATTTGAACCAATGTATTTATTTCAAATTCAGGACTTTTTTTTTTTTACAGGCACCTAACACTATCTGCCTATTTATTTATGTACCGTACTACAGTAGTCCAGGCACAGCAGTAACCACTGATTTAGGGGAATATCAATTGTAGGGCTAGTATTTAGGCCCTGGATGAAAGGTATCCTTTTATAGACAGATTTACACTTGGAGATGCACAGTAGCGTGTGAAAAAATATGTAGGATTATGCCTTCAGCAATTGTATTTTAACACTTTGTGTAATATACCCTTTAACGGACAGAAATACAATGGGAGATGCCCGGTAGCATGTGAAGTTATTGAGGATGACCCTATCAGCACTTGTATATACACCTTGAGTGTAATATACCCTTTGTAAGAGGGCGCAAGGTGCCGTCATGGACGGACGATATGTGTCACCGAGGTTCCTGGCCTCGGTGAGGTGAGAGCCGGGTTTTTATGTGTCAGCAGCAGCTAGTGCTGCTTGACATTGTTAGTTAGTTTGGCTGCAAAGCCAATCCGGGCCGGCTCTTACTGGGAGTAGGCAAAGAGTTGGGTGGGTGCCTACTCCCCACGGTCCAGGCCAGACTTTATCCGGGCCTTTAAAAGGCAGCCTCCTCAGCAGCTGTGGGTGTGATTGTCCTGGAGCTGCAGATGGTGCTGTGGAGCTCTCTGGGCTGGCAGCAGGAGCCCAGCAAGGAGGAGTGCAGACGGCCTGGAAGCCTGAGGTGGATTATCTTGTGGCTGGGCCGACAGCCAGGTGCGAACCCGCACCTAAAACCTCCCAGGTGATTAGAACCTGTGTTTGGACATTTTGTTTTACCTCACGTTTTCTGATGTGTGTGATTTAACACCAAGTGACTGTTCGCTGTTAATTTTTGATGCAAGTGTGAATAAAACACTGTTTGCTGCACCTTCTGGACTCCCTTTTGCCTCTATACTGCACCCGCACCGCTGTCTACCAGAGCGACTCCCCACATTTGGTGTCGGATGCGGGCATGCGCAGTGAGGCTGGCGTGAACGCCGAAGTTTTTTTTTGCTAAGCACGAGTGCATGGAATATATTAAACCAGCAAAGTTGCAAGCAGGAATTTCTGGCAACATGGAGGCTGCTGTGAAGGCTCTCATAGAGGCTAACGTGCAGCAGCGGGAGACCAACCAGCTACTGTTACAGCACGTGATGGCTTTACAAGCTGCAGTAGCGTCCCACCACGTCCATGATGCCCGGAAAGCGGTCCGTGCGGCGATCCCAAAGATGACCCCCTCGGACGACGTTGAGCGGTCTTTGAGAAGGTGGCCGTGAGAGAGAAGCTGCCCCGTGACCAGTGGGCTGAGGTTGTCGCTCCGTTCCTGGCTTCCGGACCTCAGCAGGTGTTTTTCGACTTGGCGGACGACCAAGCGGCCGATTATGACACCGTGAAAGGAGAGATCCTGGCCAGACTGGGGGTGAACGTGCTGGTCCGCGCTCAAAGAGTCCACCAGTGGGACTTTAAAACGACTGAACCCGCTAGGCCGCAGTACTACGATCTGCTGCACAGGCTGCAAAAGTGGCTGCAGCCTGATGTTCTAAGTCCGGCTGCTATGCTGGACCATCTGCTGGCCGACATCTTTTGGAGGGCCCTGCCTTATCCCCTCCAGCACTGGGTCGGCCAGGCGTCTCCGGTATGTGCCCTGGAGATGGTCGACCTGGTGGAGCGTTACGAGGCCACCAGAAACCTGCAGGGGAGTCTTGCTGGGAAGGGGTCAGTCAAACCCCGGAGGCCTCCACCCCAGTTCCGACGTCCGGCGACAGAGAGGCCTGCACGGAATGTACCCCCTGCGGATCCGCCTCCCGTGGTATGCTGGAGGTGTCAGGAGCCAGGCCATGTCAGGGCCGACTGTCCGCATCGGGGTGAGCCGATGGTTGTGAACTACGGGGGTCGCCACTCCCTGTATGCACGGAAGCTGTGCGCAACTGGCACCCGTGAGGTGCAGGATAAAAACCACCTGTGTCAAGTAGAGGTGGGAGATTCCCTGGCGGTGGCCCTGCTGGACTCCGGGAGTCTAGTCTCCCTGGTAAGAGCTGCCCTAGTACGCCTGCGGAGTATACCGGCCGTAAAATTGGGATCCTGTGCATCCACGGAGACTTAAAAGACTACCCCACTGCACTAGTGACTTTGTCCACAGCGGCTGGTAAGTGGACCCACGAGGTGGCTGTTGCTACCAAACTCCCAAATGAACTGATACTTGGGAGGGACTTCCCAGGTTTCCCGGCGCTGTGGCCGGCAATTAAAGTGCCTGATGGACCCGAGACAGGGGTAACCCTAGTAGAGTGGCCTGATACCACTAGAAGGCCAGAACCCTGGGAGCCCGAGTCTGAAGGCCCAGCGGTAGGGGTGACCACTGCTCCAGCGGTAGAGGGGGAGACAACCCCACTGAGGGTAATGGTGGGAGACACGGAGGACTTGCCACCGGGGAAAATTTTGGGACCGCACAACACCGGGACCAAACCCTAACCAGGGCCTGGGAAAGTGTTGTAATGATTGATGGTAAACCCCAGAAACCTGGGACTGAATTAATGTTCCCACGATTTATTGTTCTTCAGGATATGTTGTATCGGGTGAACCAAATCCGAGGTGAGCCCGTTGAACAGTTGGTGGTGCCCACCGCATATCGCAAGCTTATTATGGAGCTTGCCCACCAACATGTTCTTGGGGGACACTTGGGGTGGCAGAAAACCCAGGACCGCATACTGCAGCGGTTTTATTGGCCTGGTGTGTTTAAGGAGGTAGAAGAATATTGTAAATCCTGTCCGACCTGTCAGGTAAATAGCCCCCAGCCGCATTACAGAAGTCCCCTGGTCCCTCTCCCAATAATTGAGGTCCCATTTGAGCGTATTGCCATGGATCTGGTCGGACCCGTACCGAAGTCTGCTAGGGGTCACCAACATATCCTGGTGATTCTGGACTATGCCACTCGGTATCCGGAGGCGGTGCCTCTGCGACATACCTCAGCTAAGCTCATCGCCAAAGAGTTAATGGAAATGTTTTCCCGTGTGGGCCTGCCAAAAGAGGTTCTGACAGACCAAGGGACCCCTTTTATGTCCAAAGTTATGAGGGAACTGTGTAAATTGTTGCGTATAAAGCAGTTACGGACGTCCGTTTACCATCCGCAAACAGACGGTCTTGTCGAGAGGTTTAACCAAACTTTAAAAAATATGTTAAAAAGGGTGGTGTCTAGAGATGGGAAGGACTGGGATCTGCTTCTGCCCTATCTCATGTTCGCAGTGCGAGAGGTGCCCCAGGCCTCTACTGGGTTCTCGCCCTTCGAACTGCTTTATGGCAGACACCCTCGGGGCCTGTTGGATATCGCCAAGGAAGCGTGGGAACAACAGCCTGTCCCCACAAAAGTGTCATTGAGTATGTCACCCAGATGCAGGAACGGATGGAAAGGGTGTTGCCGCTGGTCCGGGAGCATATGGAGGCAGCGCAACAAGCCCAGAGTAGGGTGTACAATCGTCAGGCTCGGGTGCGGGGCTTCAATCCGGGAGATCGGGTTTTGGTTCTGGTACCCACCCTGGACAGTAAGTTCCTAGCTAGGTGGCAGGGCCCCTATGAGGTGATCGAGAAGGTAGGGAAGTAAATTACAAAGTACACCAGCCAGGCGGCGCAAGCCGGAGCAGGTGTACCACGTGAATTTACTAAAGCCGTGGAAAGATAGGGACACGGCCGACGACCACAGCCCCGGCCAGGGCTTCTAGGTGAAAAGGGTCCAGCCCCACAGTTCGAGGCCTGTGAAGCAGTAACCACGGTAAAAATTGCAGACAGCCTGTCTTCCAAACAAGTTCAGGAAGTCAGGGAGTTCATCAGTCGGAACACGGATGTGTTCTCGGACCTCCTGGCCGCACGTCTCTCATCCAACATGACATCGTCACTGAGCCTCAGGCCAAGATCCGGTTAAAACCATACCGGGTACCCGAGGCTCGGCGACGGGCCATCGCGGAGGAAGTGCAGTTAATGTTAAAGCTCGATGTCATTGAGGAGTCAAAAAGTGAGTGGGCCAGTCCCATAGTCCTAATACCCAAGCCGGATGGGACGTTGCGGTTCTGCAACGATTTCCGCAAGTTAAATGAAGTGTCCAAGTTTGATGCATATCCCATGCCCCGGGTAGACGAGCTTGTTGAGAATTTAGGGCAAGCCCGTTATTTTTCTGTGCTAGACCTCACCAAAGGGTACTGGCAGGTACCCTTAACGGAGTCGGCCAAGGAAAAAACTGCTTTTGTTACCCCGCAGGGCCTGTATCATTACAAGGTGTTACCCTTTGGCCTGCATGGCGCCCCCGCCACCTTCCAAAGGTTAATGGACATTGTGCTGCGACCTCATCGTCGGTACGCCTCAGCCTACTTAGATAATGTAGTCATCCACAGCACCGACTGGGAAAGCCATTTACCCAAGGTGCAGGCCGTAGTGGATGCCCTGAGGAAAGCTGGACTAACCGCCAATCCAAAAAGTGTGCGATTGGGTTGGAAGAGACCAAATATCTGGGGTATGTAATTGGGCGGGGAGTCATCAAACCTCAGGTAACTAAGGTAGAGGCCATACGTAACTGGCCCCGACCGGTCACCACCAGGCAGGTAAAGTCCTTGCTGGGAATTGTAGGATACTACATGAGGTTTGTGCCCCACTTTGCCACAATAGCAGCGCCGTTGACAGACCTCTTAAAGGGACGAAAGTCTGGAAAGATGCACTGGAGTGAGAAGGCGGAGGAGGCTTTCTCTGCGTTGAAGTCGGCCCTGTGTGGGTCCCCGATTTTGGTGACACCCGACTTCAACAGGGAGTTCGTCGTACAGACCGATGCCTCGGAGGAAGGTCTCGGTGCTGTACTGTCTCAGGAGGTCAATGGTGAAGAACATCCCGTTGTCTTCCTGAGCCGTAAGCTCAGCCCCGCCGAGACTAGGTATAGTATAGTGGAGAGGGAGTGCCTGGCTATCAAGTGGGCACTCGAATCTCTCCGCTATTACTTGTTAGGAAGGAGGTTCCGTCTGGTGACCGACCATTCCCCTCTCAAGTGGATGAGCCAGGCCAAGGAGAGGAATGCTCGGGTCACCCGGTGGTTCCTATCCCTGCAGAACTTTAAGTTCTCTGTAGAGCACAGGGCAGGCCGCTTGCAGGGTAACGCAGATGCCCTGTCCCGCGTCCACTGCCTCACGTGTGTTAACCCCCTCAGTGTTGAACAAAGGGGGGGGGTGTAAGAGGGCGCAAGGTGCCGTCATGGACGGACGATACGTGTCACCGAGGTTCCTGGCCTCGGTGAGGTGAGAGCCGGGTTTTTATGTGTCAGCAGCAGCTAGTGCTGCTTGACATTGTTAGTTAGTTTGGCTGCAAAGCCAATCCGGGCCGGCGTAGGCAAAGAGTTGGGTGGGTGCCTACTCCCCATGGTCCAGGCCAGACTTTATCCAGGCCTTTAAAAGGCAGCCTCCTCAGCAGCTGTGGGTGTGATTGTGCTGGAGCTGCAGATGGTGCTGTGGAGCTCTGTGGGCTGGAAGCAGGAGCCCAGCAAGGAGGAGTGCAGACGGCCTGGAAGCCTGAGGTGGATTATCTTGCGGCTGGGCCGACAGCCAGGTGCGAACCCGCACCTAAAACCTCCCAGGTGATTAGAACCTGTGTTTGGACATTTTGTTTTACCTCACGTTTTCTGATGTGTGTGATTTAACACCAAGTGACTGTTCGCTGTTTATTTTTGATGCAAGTGTGAATAAAACACTGTTTGCTGCACCTTCTGGACTCCCTTTTGCCTCTATACTGCACCCGCACCGCTGTCTACCAGAGCGACTCCGCACACCTTTTACAGACTGATTAACACTTGGCCTGCAACAGCTGGACACCAGATTCAGGGTATTGCAATATTGACAAGTGAATTTCACCCCAGAACAAAATCTATCCTTTGCCGGACACTATTAAACTTGGCCAGCCACAGCTGAAACCACTGATTTATGGTATTGCTATTTTGGCAATTAAATTTCACCCCAGAACAAAATATACCCTTTTACAGACAGATTAAGACTTCGCCTGCAACAGCTGGAGCACCAGATTCAGGGTATTGCTATTTTGGCAATTGAATTTCATCAAAGAAAAAAAATATACCCTATTACGGACAGATTTAAACTAGGCCTGCAACAGCTGGAGCACCAGATTCAGGGTATTGCTATTTTGGCAATTAAATTTCACGCCAGAAAAAATATATACCCTGTTACGGACAGATTTAAACTAGGCCTGCAACAGCTGGAGCACCAGATTCAGGGTATTGCTATTTTGGCAATTAAATTTCACGCCAGAAAAAAATATACCCTGTTATGGACAGATTTAAACTAGGCCTGAAACAGCTGGAGCACCAGATTCAGGGTATTGCTATTTTGGCAATTGAATTTCACCCCAGAACAAAATATATCCTTTGCAGGACACTATTAAACTTGGCCAGCCACAGCTGAAACCACTGATATACGGTATTGCTATTTTGGCTATTGAGTTTCACCCTAGAACAAAATATATCCTTTGCTGTACACTATTATACTTTGCCAGCCACTGCTGGGACACCAGATTTAGGGGATTTATATTTTAGCAATTGAATTTCACCACAGAAAATTATCTATCCTTTGCCAGACAGCACAGTATTACACTTGGCTAGCCACAGCTGGGACACCAGATTCAGGGTATTGCTATTTTGCAAATTGAATTTCACCCTAGAACAAAATATATCCTTTGCCGGACACTATTAAACTTGGCCAGCCACAGCTGAAACCACTGATTTATGGTATTGCTATTTTGGCAATTGAATTTCACCCCAGAGCAAAATATATCCTTTGCAGGACACTATGAAACTTGGCCAGCCACAGCTGAAACCACTGATTTATGGTATTGCTATTTTGGCAATTGAATTTCACCCCAGAAAAAAATATATCCTTTGCCGTACACTATTAAACTTGGCCAGCCACAACTGAAACCACTGATTTATGGTATTGCTATTTTGGCAATTGAATTTCACCCCAGAACAAAATATATCCTTTGCAGGACACTATTTTACTTTGCCAGCCACTGCTGGGACACCAGATTTAGGGGATTGCTATTTTGGCAATTGAATTTCACCACAGAAAATTATCTATCCTTTGCCAGACAGCAGACAGTATTAAACTTGGCTAGCCACAGCTGGGACACCAGATTTATGGGATTGCTATTTTGGCAATTGAATTTAACCCCTTAATAAAATATAGAAATTTCTGGGGGTGACAACAGGCACAGCCAAGCCCCTGATGTAGGATATAGCAATAAAAAACCTAGTATTGATGGATTGATAGACTTGTTGGCAGCTTGTGCTGGTGCACCACAAGTCACAAAATGGCCGCCGATCACCCCAGAAAAAAGTGACAGAAAAACGCTCTGTGCAGCCTAAAAACCAATTAGCAATTAACTAGCAGAAGTTGAATGATTCACAGCTGTAGATCGATCACTTCATTAGGTGTTTTTGCTGACTTTTCCCTGCCTAATCTCGCCCTTTATAGAAGCTGCGTCCTCTCCCTACACTAATCAGAGCAGTGTGACGTGCGGCGCTACGTGACTCCAGCTTAAATAGAGGCTGGGTCACATGCTGCACTTGGCCAATCACAGCCATGCCTTTAGTAGGTATGGCTGTGACGGCTTCTTAGGGCAAGAAGTAAAACGCCGAAATCACCGATTAACGGACCCGAACCCGAACTTTTTTGAAAATGTTCGGGTCCGGGTCCCGAACACCCCAAAATTCGGTACGAACCCGAACTATGCTCGAACTGTTCGCTCAACACTATTCATAAGGAAGGCTTTCCTCCATCAATGCGCCCTATTGTGGCTGGGATTGGATCCTTTTCAGAGAGACTGTCTGAATGGCTTGATAGTATTTTGCAGCCCTTGGTCCAAACAATTCCGGGTTTTCTTTTGGACACCAGAACTGTTTTACAGTATTTTTATAACTATGTATGGCAGCCGGAATTTGTTTGGATCACAGCAGATGTCACCTCTATTTTTACTATTCCCCCATAGTCTGGCCATTGTTTCACTGAAGTGGTTTCTTGGTATATATTCAGACTTTATTCCAGCTTTTCAGGACTATATTTCGGAGGTTGTGTTTTTTCTGCTTAAACATAATGTTTTTATGTTCAATCAGCACTTTTTTCTACAACCTACAGTTGTATCAATGGGGGCAAAGTTCTTGCCCTCTATGGCAAATATTTAAATGGCATGGTGGGAAAACAATTATTTATTTACCTCAGACAATCCTTGGGGGGCCTCCGTGCAGTGGTATGGTCACTATATAGATGACTTGTTATTCATATGGTCTGATGAACAAGCGACCACTGTTTAGAGAATACCTGAACAATAATATGCTCAATCTCAAATTTACTCTTAATCCTTGCTACTTCGTGTCATCCTCTACACGTCCTACACCATATTCCGATTGAAGAATATACACGTGCTAGACGTAATTGCTCCGATAATGGGGCTTTTATTAATGAGATTAGTGCTGTTGCCGGCAGTCTGTCACTATGGCATTATTCTAGGCAGTCTTTGAGTCAGGCAAAGAAGTATGTTTTTTCAAAAACACTGTTTGATCTAATTTTTCCAAAAAATATACAAAATAAAGCTTTATACAGGGACCAGAAAAACCAACCCCTCTGATTTTTGTTAAAAATTACAGTGTTGAATATTGCAAAATCTGCAATATTATTTGAAAACATCTACCTGTACTTTGTGTAGATGGACAATGGAATGATATAGCACTTTCAGGGGTTAAAGGTATTGCCCAACATGCACCAACCATTGCTCAGAAAATCAGTCCCAGTCTATATATTGACAGCAAGCATAGTCAATCGACTTGGTTACGTCATAAAGTGAACTATAAATGTGAACATCGTGTCTGCATTTGCTGTAGATTTGTTCAGACTGGCAGGTCTGTCATTTCTATAAAGAATCAGCAGACTTTATAGATAAAACAATATATCAATTGTAATATGTCTTATGTGGTATACTGTATAACGTGTTTCCTTTGCCAACTCCAATATGTGGGTTGTGCCACCAATAGTTTAAAGGTTAGGGTCCGCATATTTCAGATATTCCACACGCAAAAGATAGGAATGTTTCAGCGGTCAGTTTACACTATGTTGTTTGTCATGAAGGAGATACCACAGGATTACAAGTGCAGGCATTGGAAAGGGTTAACCCACCTAAACTAGGAGGAGACCAAAGTAGGCTACTTTTAAATGGAGAATCCTTCTGGATTTTTCAAATGGATTCTAGAGTTCCAAAAGGTCTCAATCGCAAGCATGACTTAATTTTGCTTTACTGATTCTTACTTTGTTTTTTCTGTATTCTGGATATAATGTGTTTTGTTTTTATATTATGTTATTCAGATCTAATCTTCTTGGGGGGTGGGGGGGTGTCTGTTAATTGTTTTCACCTGACATGCAGGGTTACAGCTCTATTTAAGTCAGGTTAATACCTCTGTTTTCTGTCATGAGTAAGGATCCACATGCAGTGATCCAAAATGTGTAGACGTGAATTTTTAAGGCACTTGTTCAATAAAAAAACTGTATGTCACAGATAATTTTTTAAACTGCACACGTTACACTTTAGAAGTGGCACTGGTAATGTCACCGTCTATTGAAAAAGTACACTGTATGTCACTGATAAATTTTTTCAGGGCACACGTTACACTGCAGATGTGGCGAAGCAAATCTTACTGTCTGCAGCGGCCACTGTCTATTGAAAAAGTTCACTGGATGTCACAGATATTTTTGGGATGCGCACATTTTACACAGGAGATGTGGCACAGCTAATTTAATTATCCACAGCGGACACCGTCTACGGAAAAAGTACCCTGGATGTCACAGATATTTTTGGGGATGCGCACACTATATAGCACCCGATGACGCGTTCAGGCCAGCCAATCACTGTAATGCCAGTAACCAACATGGCTACGGCATTACAGTGAGGGCAGCACTTACCTGCACATTTATTGGCTGTATAGCAGCATAAAGTAGACATATGGGGAATGTGAAGTAATAACTATTTTCTGAGGCATCAATATCTGCCTTAGGGCTCATGTACAAGGCAGTTGTTCAGCCGTGCCCATATTGCGGCCTGCAAACAGTGGGTCCGCAATATGCAGGCGTCGGCTGTGTACACCCCGCACTTGAATGGGTCCCCAATCCAGAAGGTCGGTGCGGAACGGAGACACGAAACACCACAGAGTGCTTCCAAGGGGTTTCTTCCTCCACACCGCAACAAGATAGAATATGTCAACTTGAATGGGTTTGGATCCATTGCGGCAGCAAATTGCGGCCCCCAATGCACGTAATGGCAGAACAACGGCTGTGTAAATGAGCCCTTAAAAGCAGAGAAAATCAACTTTTGAAAATTGTGCATGTCTCCAAATTTTCTGTATATTTTGGATTTTTCTTTATAAATAGGGGTGATTTATATCATGAAGTACAATGTGTCACGAGAAAACAATCTCGGAATGGCTTGGATAAGAAAGAGTGTTCCAAAGTTCATACCACATAAAGTGACGCATGTCAGATTTCCAAACTTTGGCTTGGTCCTTAAGGTGAAAAATGGCTTGGTACTGAAGGGGTTAATAGATAAACAATTTTATTAGGCCTTGATTCTTAAATTTGGGTGAATAACCTGTCTTTAAGGTGGAGAGGCCAAAAAAGTCATTATTTCTCTAAAAAAGATGTACCAGCCCTGGATACGTATGTACAGCAGAAAGTCGGCCAGTCCTTGAGGCTGTTGGTATCTGGTACAGTTCATGCCAGAGCTGACATATTGAGCTATAACTATCGTCAAGGACAATATTTGTCCTTTACGGCCCACTGGTTAAATGTGGTTCTGGCCCAGGCACACTAGCAACTTGGCCAGGTGATGGCAATGCTGCCTCCGCTTTGAAATTGTGAATTTCTGCACCAATGTCCTCCTCAACCTCCTCATCCTCCACCTTATCCTCAACCTTCACTGCACTGTAGGCACAGTTCAGAATGGTCCTCCAGCATACCACCTATTTAAAGCATAGCGTTGTAATGCAGCTCTGCACCTGTGAACAGAGCCTGGGCGAACAGAGTAACACCAGTGAAGAACTGCTCTGCATCATCAATGAAGGAATCGAATCCTGGCTGTCTCCTTGTCAACTAGAGATAGGAACCATGGTCACTAATAACGGGAAGAACATTCTGTCTGTGCTGCTTCAAGAAGGGCTGACCCATGCGCCCTGTAAGGGACACGTCTTTAATCTAATTGTAACCCGGTTCCTGAAGTCTTCCACCCAACCATAAGATGTCTTGAAAATGGAAAGGAAACTATACATGCACTTTAGCCACTCCTACCCATGCAAAACGTGGCTTGCAAAAACAAAATGCAACGTTTGAGCAGAGGAAAGCTATGAACGATTTCTTGATTATGCAGGCGGACAGGACTACATATTGTGTAACTTTGACGTTAGCTAGTAGCAGCTCATGCATGACACCTGCTGTTTGCTCAGGCTCTTTAAGGAGGCCATTTTATTTGTCAATCGCCAGAACTACAGCATAAATTATGTAATTCCACTCCTTCACGTCCAGGAAAATATGCTGATAAATCTGATTAGCCAGGGGACAGGAGACATGGTGCCTACATCTCACGGCCACCTGAGCCCTGTGGAGGCTGAACTGGCACAGGAGAAGAATGAAGACGAGGAGGAGGACATAAACACTCAGGAATTGTATACAGAAATAGGTGGTTTATCTGCCCAATCAAGGAGAGGAGTAAGAGTAGAATGAGGAGCATGAGGGTCTTGAGGACAATGTGGAATACCAGGCAGATGACCCCGACAGACCGTGGCAATATGCAGTGGATACGGAGGCAAGGAGTCACTCTGATTCCTTTGCACAAGTAGCCAGATACATGTTGAGTTGCTTGCGTAGTGACAGCTGCATTGTCACTATTCGGCAGAGGGATGACCACTGACTCTCTACAATGTTAGACCCTTGCTACTCGGCCAAAATTGGAGCCTTTTTTTACACTTTCTGAGAGGGATAAAAAAACTCTCTATCGAGATGTCCTATGTAGTTGATTGGTTGCTGTTTACTTGCACCATAACCCTTCCTCATGAAGGTCTAACCCGGGAGACCCTCTGCGCTCATTCTCCAGTGTCATGACTGGTGATGTGGTGGGGGGAACGGGAGCAGCACCAGCTCCATATGCAGCAACTTCAATCTCGAGTCTCTGATGAGCACGTTTCTTCACCCACCAAATGGAGAAACCAGCCAGCAGCAGAAGGACATGGAGCAGAACCTGAAGCAGCAGGTGGTGGCATATTTGGACTGCACTCTGTCACCACAGATCCAAGATCCCCTGGACTACTGGGCAGCCAAACTTGAATTATGGTTGAGTTTGCACTTGGCAAGCTTTCCTGTCCAGCCAGTAGTGTGTCATCTGAGCGGGTGTTTTGTGTGGCAGGGTTCATAGTTACCCCAAAGAACAAAATGTTGAGAGATTAACCTTTACAAAGATGAATCAGGCATGGATGAGCCAGGATTCACCTATGCCCGATGCATCAGACTACATCATTCTGGCAATAATGATCTGACTACAGTGTGCTGCCACACCAGAACATTGTGAAAAATGGTCTGCTACTTCTGCCCACGTGTTGCTGCCACCCACCTCATGTCACATGCCTGCTGCCATCTTCTCTTACTACCACTATCCTGTGCTGTTACTGCCACTGCTGTTGCCCCCCTCCACACACACACACACACACACTCTGTGATTGAGCCACTATTATGACTCCTCATGCTGTTCACACCCTCACCACTCTGTGCTTGGGCCATTATTGCGACTGCAAATATTTCCATGATATTTCATCTGTTTCTGCTTCACAAATACTGATCAATTACTGACCAAATACTGATTATATGAAGGCGGATGCTCAAAATACAGGATTTGTTTTTTCTTGGGCTTTTGTTCTGACAGATCAGAAGAAGTGACATATGAACAGTGATGTCAACACAAACTAACTGCTGACACCCTCCCCACTCTGTCATTTGGCCGCTTCTTGATTCAGTGGTTAACAGAAAAAGGTTATCTATCAATCAATATGGACACAGCAGACGGTGTAAAATGAGACAGCTTTTTCCCACTATATTACAATTTTGGGCCACTGCGCAGTTAACCCCTTTACAAATCACTAGCCAAACCACACATGGAGTACTGTGTACAGTTCTAGACTCCTGTGAACAAGGCAGACATAGCAGAGCTGGAGAGGGTTCAGAGGAGGGCAAGTTAAGTAATAACTGGAATGGGGCAACTACAGTACCCTGAAAGATTATCAAAATTAGGTTTATTCACTTTAGAAAAAAGACGACTGAGGGGAGATCTAATTACAATGTGCAAATATATCAGGGGTCAGTACAGAGATCTATCCCATCATCTATTTATCCCCAGGACTGTAACTGTGATGAGGGGACATCCTCTGCGTCTAGAGGACTTTTAGAGGAAGGTTTTTACACAAACATATAAGAAGATTCTTTACGGTAAGAGCAGTGAGACTATGGAACTCTCTGCCTGAGGAGGTGGTAATGGTGAGTTCACTAAAAGAGTCCAAGAGGGGCCTGAATGTATTTCTGGAGTGTAATAATACTATAGGCTATAGCTATTAGAGATGGGTTGTTGAACCAGGGAGTTATTCTGATTGGAGTCAGGAAGGAATTATTTTCCCCTAAAGTGGGGAAAATTGGCTTCTACCTCACAGTTTTTTTTTTTTTTTGCCTTCCTCTGGATCAACTTGCAGGATAACAGGCCGAACTGGATGGACAGATGTCTTTTTTCGGCCTTATAAACGTTATTACTATGTTACTATGACACATGACGTACTATAACGTCATGGCAAGCGATGCGTTCCCTCAACTTGACATAATAATACGTCATGGTTAATTCCAGTCACCGCACTGCATCGCGCTGTGACCGGAATAAGATGGCTGCTCTGATCAGCAGGCAGCCATCTTAACTGAGGATGAGCAGGCATATTTCCGCTGCCCCCCCCCCCTGCAACCCCCGATTGCTGCGATTGGCCAGTTAGTGAAGGCTAGCCAATCGCAGTGCCGGCAATGATATGGCGCTGCAGGGGGCTTGGCTAGAGGTGGCAGGGGCTGATTACATTGGCCCATATCACCTCTGAGGTCAGGGAGGGGACATCAGACACTGGTGTCCCCTCCCACCGCTGCAATTGGCTAGAACAATGCTTCCGACAATGGCAGCACAAAACAGTTAAAAGTACAGTTGGTGCCTCTCTGCAGGCGGCCATTCTAGCTTGCAGAGAGGACCTGTTCCCCGCTGTGCTTCTCGTTGTTGGCTGGGACTTATGGTACTACGACAGTAAATCACTGCTCTTCACTCAGAAGAAGAAGAAGATCTAGAACAGCTGAAGTGATCTTTTTTTTTGGCTAATCTGTAACAGTTTCAGATCCTTGCCCCCCCTCCCCAGCGGACTTCAGTCTGTCCATTTTTTTTGTTTTGTTTTTTGCCTTTTTGTATATATTGTGGGGAGTCGCTCTGGTAGACAGCAGTGCGGGTGCAGTATAGAGGCAACAGGGAGTCCAGAAGGTGCAGAAAACAGTGTTTTATTCACACTTGCATCAAAATAACAGCAGAAAGTCAATTGGTGTTAAGTCACACCCATCAGCAAATGAAGGGGAAAACAAAAAGTCCAAACACAGGTTCCGTTCACCTGGCAGGTTTGATGTGCGGGTTCACACCTGGCTGTCAGCCCAGCCGCAGGACAATCCTCCTTCAGGGTTCCAGGACGGCTGCACGCCTCCTTGCTGGGCACGTCCTTCCAGCCCAGAAAGCTCCACAACACTAGCAGCAGCTTCCAAGACAATCACTCTCCCAGCTGCTAGTGCTGGCTGAGTTTTTAAACCCAGCCCAAAACCAGGACTGGGTCGTGGGGAGCAGCCACCCACCCTACACTTTAGCTGCTTCCGGTAAGAGCCGGCCTGGATCGGCTTTGCAGCCATGCTATCTAGCAAATGTGTCAGTAGCACTACCTGCTACTGACACCAACAAACGGCTTTTACCTCACCGAGGCTATGAACCTCGGTGACACGTACCTGCCATCTAGGACGGCATCCTGCACCTTACCACATACCCCCCCCCTTTGTTCAACCCTGAGGGGGTGGACACACGACAAACAGTGTACCCGGGAGAGCGCGTCTGCGTTTTTTAACAACCGGCCCGCTCTGTGTTCCACCGTGAATTTAAAATTCTGTAGGGACAGAAACCACCTGGTGACCCGGGCATTCCTCTCTTTGGCTTGGGACATCCACTTGAGTGGGGAGTGGTCGGTCACCAGGCGAAAGCTTCTGCCCAACAGGTAATAACGGAGGGCCTTGAGTGCCCACTTGATGGCCAGGCACTCTCTCTCGACTATGCTGTACCTAGTCTCGGCTGGGGTGAGCTTGCGGCTGAGGAAGACAACGGGATGCTCCTCCCGTTGACTTCCTGCGATAGTACCGCACCAAGGCCAACCTCAGAGGCGTCAGTCTGGACTATAAATTCTTTCCTGAAATCGGGTGTCACCAAAACCGGGGACCCACACAGGGCCGATTTCAAGGCGGAGAAAGCCTTTTCCGCCTGCTCATTCCAGCGGACCATCCCTGTCTTACGCCCCTTTAACAACTCTGTCAATGGCGAAGCGATAGTAGCAAAGTGGGGCACGAACCTCATGTAATACCCCACAATCCCCAGGAACGACTTTACCTGCCTGGTGGTGACCGGTCGGGGCCAATTCCGTATTGCCTCTACCTTATTTACCTGAGGTTTGATGACTCCCCGCCCAATGACATATCCCAGGTATTTGGTCTCTTCCAACCCAATCGCACACTTCTTTGGATTGGCGGTTAGACCGGCTTTCCTCAGGGCATCCACTACCGCATGCACTTTGGGTAAATGGCTTTCCCAGTCGGTGCTGTGGACGATCACATCATCTAAGTAGGCCGAGGCGTACCGACGATGTGGTCGCAGCACTATGTCCATTAGCCGACTCCGTTAAGGGTACCTGCCAGTACCCTTTAGTGAGGTCCAGCACAGAAAAATAACGGGCTTGTCCTAAATTCTCCACAAGCTCGTCTACCCGGGGCATGGGATACGCGTCAAACTTTGACACTTCATTTAACTTGCGAAAGTCGTTGCAGAACCGCAACGTCCCATCCGGCTTGGGTATTGGGACTATGGGACTGGCCCACTCACTTTTCGACTCCTCAATGACATCGAGCTTCAACATTAATTTCACTTCCTCCGCGATGGCTCGTCGCCGAGCCTCGGGTACCCGGTATGGTTTTAACCGGATCTAGGCCTGAGGCTCAGTGACGATATCATGTCGGATGAGAGACGTGCGGCCAGGGAGGTCCGAGAACACATCCGTGTTCCGACTGAGGAACTCCCTGACTTCCTGAACTTGTTTGGAAGACAGGCTGTCTGCAATTCTTACCGTGGTTACGGCTTCACAGGCCTCGAACGGTGGGGCTGGACCCTTTTCACCTAGAAGCCCTGGCCGGGGGCTGTGGTCGTCGGCCGTGTCCCTATCTTTCCACGGCTTTAGTAAATTCACGTGGTACACCTGCTCCGGCTTGCGCCGCGCTGGCTGGTGTACTTTGTAATTTACTTCCCCTACTTTCTCGATCACCTCATAGGGGCCCTGCCACCTAGCTAGGAACTTGCTGTCAGGGTGGGTACCAGAACCAACACCCGATCTCCGGCTTGAAGCCCCGTACCCGAGCCTGACGATTGTACACTCTACTCTGGGCTTGTTGCGCTGCCTCCATATGCTCCCGGACCAGCGGCAGCACCTTTTCCATCCGTTCCTGCATCTGGGTGACATACTCAATGACACTTTTGTGGGGACAGGCTGTTGTTCCCACGCTTCCTTGGCGATATCCAACAGGCCCGAGGGTGTCTGCCATAAAGCAGTT
This sequence comes from Bufotes viridis, assembly GCA_033119425.1. Classification (NCBI taxonomy): domain Eukaryota; kingdom Metazoa; phylum Chordata; class Amphibia; order Anura; family Bufonidae; genus Bufotes; species Bufotes viridis. Next base: position 63,520,644 of record CM065597.1, read on the forward strand.
CGAAGGCGAGAGCCCAGTAGAGGCCTGGGGTACCTCTCGCACTGCGAACATGAGATAGGGCAGAAGCAGGTCCCAGTCCTTCCCATCTCTAGACACCACCCTTTTTAACATATTTTTTAAAGTTTGGTTAAACCTCTCGACAAGACCGTCCGTTTGTGGATGGTAAGCGGACGTCCATAATTGCTTTATACGCAATAATTTACACAGTTCCCTCATAACTTTGGACATAAAGGGGTCCCTTGGTCTGTCAGAACCTCTTTTGGCAGGCCCACACGGGAAAACATTTCCATTAACTCTTTGGCAATGAGTTTAGCTGAGGTATGTCGCAGAGGCACCGCCTCCGGATACCGAGTGGCATAGTCGAGAACTACCAGAATGTGTTGGTGGCCCCTGGCAGACTTTGGTACAGGCCCAATTAGATCCATAGCGATTCGCTCAAGCGGGACCTCAATAATTGGAAGCGGTACCAGAGGACTACGGAAATGTGGCTGGGGGCTATTTATCTGACAGGTGGGACAGGACTTACAATAATTCTCTACCTCCTTGAACACACTGGGCCAATAAAACCGCTGCAGTATGCGGTCCTGGGTTTTCTGCCACCCCAGGTGTCCCCCAAGAACATGTTGGTGGGCAAGCTCCATGACAAGCCTGCGATACGCTGTGGGCACCACCAACTGTTCAACAGGCTCACCTCGGATTTGGTTCACCCGATACAACATATCCTGAAGGACAATGAATCGCGGAAACATTAATTCAGCCCCAGGTTTCTGGGGTTTACCATCAATTATTATGACACTTTCCCAGGCTCTGGTTAGGGTTTGGTCCCGGTGTTGTGCGGTCCCAAAATTTTCCCCGGAGACATTGAGGTCTGCCAACTCAGGTCCCGGTGGCAAGTCCTCCGTGTCTCCCACCATTACACTCAGTGGGGTTGTCTCCCCCTCTATCACAGAAGTGGTGGTCACCCCTACCGCAGGCCCTTTGGACTCGGGCTCCCAGGGCTCTGGCCTCCCACAGGAACCAGGCCACTCTGCTAGGGTTACCCCTGTCTCAGGGCTATTAGTCACTTTCACCTCAGGCCATAGTGACGGAAAACCAGGGAAGTCTCTCCCAATTATTAGTTCATACGGTAGCTTGGCGGAGATCGCCACTTCACAAGTCCATGTGCCGGCCGCTGTGACAGAGACATTACAGCCGTGGGATAGTCCTTTAAGTCTCCGTGTATGCACACCACCCCAACTTTCCGGCCCGTATACTGGGAGGGCTGTACCAGGGCAGCACTTACCAGGGTTACTAGGCTCCCTGAGTCCAGCAGCGCCACTGCAAGATTATCACCGACTTGCACCTGGCACAGATGACGATTGTCTATGGTCTCGGGGGTGCCGATCGCACACAGTCTCCGGGCATACATGGAAGCCCGGTACCCATAATTGGTCTCCATGGGTTCTCCCCACTGTGGACAGTCGGCCCTCACATGGCCAGGCTCGTGACACCGCCAGCAGACTATCGGGGCCGGGTCTACAGGGGTACATCCCGAGCAGGTTTCTCGGTACCAGTCGTCGGGACTGGATGGGAGACCTCCGGGGTTTGACCGGCCCCTCCCAACAACACCCCTTTCAAGGTTTTTGTGGCCTCATAGCGCTTGACCAGGTCGACCATGTCCAAGGCATTAGTGGGTGACACCTGGCCGATCCAGTGCTGCAGTGGGTACGGCAAGGCCCTCCAGAAGATGTCAGCCAGCAGACGGTCCAGCATAGCAGCCGGACTAAGAACCTCAGGCTGCAGCCACTTTTGCAACCTGTGCAGCAACTCATAATACTGCGGCCTGGCGGGTTCAGCCGTATTAAAGTTCCACTGGTGGACCCGCTGAGCCCGGACTAACACGTTCACCCCCAGTCTTGCCAGGATCTCACCTTTCACGGTCGGGTAGTCAGCTGCTTGGTCATCTGGGAGGTCAAAAATACTTGCTGGGGTCCAGACGCCAGGAACGGAGCGGCGACCTCTGCCCACTGTTCTCGGGTAATTTCTCCCTCACGGCCACCTTCTCGAACACCGCCAGATAGGTCTCCACATCATCCGAGGGGTCATCTTAGGGATCGCTGCACGGACAGATTTCCGGGCATCGTGGACGTGGCGGGACGCTCCTGCAGCTTGTAATGCCATCACGTGCTGCAGCAGTAGCTGGTTGGTCTCCCGCTGCTGCACGTTAGCCTCTATGAGGGCTTTCACAGCCGCCTCCATTTTGTCAGGGACCACAGGCTGCAACTTTGCCGGCCGAATATAGGACATCCAGTCGTGCCCAGCAAAAACAAACTTCGGCGTTCACGCCAGCCTCACTGCGCATGCCCGCATCCGACACCAAATGTGGGGAGTCGCTCTGGTAGACAGCAGTGCGGGTGCAGTATAGAGGCAACAGGGAGTCCAGAAGGTGCAGAAAACAGTGTTTTATTCACACTTGCATCAAAATAACAGCAGAAAGTCAATTGGTGTTAAGTCACACCCATCAGCAAATGAAGGGGAAAACAAAAAGTCCAAACACAGGTTCCGTTCACCTGGCAGGTTTGATGTGCGGGTTCGCACCTGGCTGTCAGCCCAGCCGCAGGACAATCCTCCTTCAGGGTTCCAGGACGGCTGCACGCCTCCTTGCTGGGCACGTCCTTCCAGCCCAGAAAGCTCCACAACACTAGCAGCAGCTTCCAAGACAATCACTCTCCCAGCTGCTAGTGCTGGCTGAGTTTTTAAACCCAGCCCAAAACCAGGACTGGGTCGTGGGGAGCAGCCACCCACCCTACACTTTAGCTGCTCCCGGTAAGAGCCGGCCCGGATCGGCTTTGCAGCCATGCTATCTAGCAAATGTGTCAGTAGCACTACCTGCTACTGACACCAACAAACGGCTTTTACCTCACCGAGGCTATGAACCTCGGTGACACGTACCTGCCATCTAGGACGGCACCCTGCACCTTACCACAATATATATATTTTTTGTCTTTTCCAACTCCTCACCACTTTTTCTGTGTGCGAGTTGTGACTGGCAAATGCTGATCAGTGCTTCCATGCTTGATCAAAACCTGTGTACCATTTTTTAGCAGAGGAGTAATCTTTTTTTTCTTTTTTTCACACATAAAACATCTGATTGTGTGCGTCCGGTGACCACTGAGTAAGTAAGTAATTACTGCTGTTGTTGTGCTATTTTTGTAACCCCTTTAGTTAGTGATATATACAGTCATGTGAAAAAATTAGGACACCCTTTGAAAGCATGTGGTTTTTTGTAACATTTTTAATAAATGGTTATTTCATCTCCGTTTCAACAATACAGAGAGATTAAAGTAATCCGACTAAACAAAGAAAACTGAAGAAAAGTCTTTTCAAGATCTTCTGTAAATGTCATTCTACAAAAATGCCTATTCTAACTGAGGAAAAAGATAGGACACCCTTGCCCCTAATAGCGAGTGTTACCTCCTTTGGCTGAAATAACTGCAGTGAGACGGTTCTTGTAGCCATCTACCAGTCTTCGACATCGGTCTGAGGAAATTTTACCCCACTCCTCAATGCAGAACTTTTTCAGCTGTGAGATGTTTGAGGGGTTTCTTGCACGTACAGCCCTTTTCAAGTCACCCCACAGCATCTCAATGGGATTCAAATCTGGACTTTGACTTGGCCATTCCAGGACTCTCCATTTCTTCTTTTTCAGCCAATCTTTGGTTGATTTACTAGTATGTTTTGGGTCATTGTCATGTTGCATGGTCCAGTTCCGCTTCAGCTTTAATTTTCTAACTGATGGTCTCACATGTTCTTCAAGCACCTTCTGATACACAGTAGAATTCATCGTGGATTCTATGATGGTGAGCTGACCAGGTCCTGCTGCAGCAAAGCAGCCCCAAACCATGACACTTCCACCTCCATGCTTCACAGTTGGTATGAGGTTCTTTTCTTGGAATGCTGTGTTTGGTTTACGCCAAACATGTCCTCTGCTGTTGTGTCCAAATAATTCAATTTTGGACTCATCTGTCCAAAGAACATTATTCCAGAAGTCCTGGTCTTTGTCAACTTTATCTCTGGCAAATGTCAGTCTGGCCTCGATGTTTCTCTTGGAAAGCAAAGGTTTCCTCCTTGCACACCTCCCATGCAAGTTAAACTTGTACAGTCTCTTTCTGATTGTAGAGGCATGTACTTCTACATCAACAGTAGCCAGAGCCTGCTGTAGTTCTCGAGATGACACTTTAGGGTTTTTGGAGACCTCTTTTAGCATCTTGCGGTCTGCTCTTGGGGTGAACTTGCTGGGGCGACCAGTCCTGGGCATGTTGGCAGTTGTTTTGAAAGCCCTCCACTTGTAGACTATCTTCCGGACAGTGGAATGGCTGATTTCAAAATCTTTGGAGATCTTTTTAAATCCCTTCCCAGACTCATAGGCTGCTACAATCTTTTTCTGAAGTCCTCTGACAGCTCTTTTGCTCTCACCATGGTGCTCACTCTCACTTCAACAGTCAGGAGCACACCAAACTAAATGTCTGAGGTTTAAATAGGGCAAGCCTCATTCAACATGCAGAGTAACGATCTACTAATTATGTGCACCTGGTGTGATATACCTGTGTGAGATCTGAGCCAATTTAAGAGGGAATACATGTGAGGGTGTCCTATCTTTTTCCTCAGTTAGAATAGGCATTTTTGTAGAATGACATTTACAGAAGATCTTGAAAAGACTTTTCTTCAGTTTTCTTTGTTTAGTTGGATTACTTTAATCTCTCTGTATTGTTGAAACGGAGATGAAATAACCATTTATTAAAAATGTTACAAAAAAACCACATGCTTTCAAAGGGTGTCCTAATTTTTTCACATGACTGTATATATATATATATATATATATATATATATATATATATATATATATATATAAAAAAGAAAAAAGGCAGGCAGCAAAGCAGTAAAAAGAGTAAAAATGGAGTGCCAGCGACTGTAGAGGCGATCCACTAACCATAAATATAACATAACTGAACTCCACGGCACTTCCAAAATCAAACGTGTGTTTATTCACCAAGTGACATTGACATTTCTGTCCGCTCAATGGAACCTTTAGGGGCGAGGACCTGCTGCCGAGCTGACTGTCGAAAAAAATATGGTTAAGGGCCTTCTGCTGAGCTGACCCTCTAAAACATTATGGTTGAGGGCCTGCTGCTGAGCTGACCATTAAAAACATTATTGGAGAGTGCCTGCTGCTTAGCTGACCATCAAAAAAATTGTGGCTGCGGGCCTGCTGCTGAGCTGACCATCTAAAACATTAGGGGTGAGGGTCTTCTGCTTTGCACCATCAGCATCATGGCCACTTCCCCGTCCCTTAATGCTTGCCTTCTTCATATTAAATGTTACATATGCTTAAAAGTATGTCACACTTACAGTAGCGTAGGATTTGGAAGTGTATGCGCAAAAAAAGGTATTTGGGGTGTGGAAACGTCACACAGCAACTAATAAAAAATTATAGGAAATGTCACAGGTATTTTGGATGAGGAAACATTATACAGGAGAGGTACCACCGGTAATGCCACTGTCCGCAGCATCTACAGAAAAAGTACACTGTATGTCACAAATAACATTTTTATGCGCACTCGTTACACTACAGATGTGGCACTGGTAATGTCGCTGTCAGAAGCGGACAACGTCAATTGAAAAAGTACACTGTATGTCACAAATAACATTTTTCAGCGCACACGTTACACTGCAGATGTGGCACTTGTAATGTCCCTGTCCGCAGTGGACACCATCTACGGAAAACAACATTGCTTACCGATAATCGTTTTTCTCGATACCCATGACGGCACCCCATGCGACTCAGGACCTCCCACCAGGACAGGAAACCTGAGAAGATAAAAATGGACACACCCCCACCAAACACCAGTGGAAGAAATAAGTTGTCCTCCGGAGAGGAGTGAAAAAGGATACAAGTTTATATATATATATATATATATATATATATAGGTGGGGAGTCGCTCTGGTAGACAGCGGTGCGGGTGCAGTACAGAGGCAAAGGAGTCCAGTAAGTGCAGCAAACAGTGTTTAATTCACACTTGCATAAAAACAGTCTCTTGGTGTTAATTCACACATAGAAAAAACTTAGGGCAAAACATAAAGTCCAAAACAGGATTCAATCACCTGCGAGGTTTAGGTGCGTGTTCGCACCTGGCTGTCAGCCCAGCCACCGGAAAATCCACCCTCGGGCTTCCAGGATAAACACCTCTTTGCTAAGCTCTTTCTTCCAGCCCTGAGAGCTCCACAGCGTTACTAGCAGCTCCTGGACAATCACTCCTCCACCTGCTGAGGTGGCTGCCTTTTTAAAGGCCCGGCAAAAGTCCGGCCTGGACCGTGGGAAATAGGCACCCGTCCAACTCTTTGCCTACTCCCAGTAAGAGCCGGCCCGGACTGGCTTTGCAGCCAAACTAAATACCAATGTGTCAAGCAGCACTAGCTGCTGCTGACACACAAAAACCCGGCTCTTACCTCACCGAGGCCAGGAACCTCGGTGACACGTACCTTCCGTCGACGACAGAACCTTGCGCCCTCTTACAATATATATATATATATTACTTCATATAGACATAACTAATGTCTTATATATATTATTTTGGGAGGGAAATATCGGGTGCCGTCATGGGTATCGAGAAAAACGATTACCGGTAAGCAATGTTGTTTTCCCCTCACCCATGACGGCACCCCATGCGAGATTAGACTATAAGTAGAATTTAGGGGGGGCCCACAGCCTGAAGAACCTTCTCCCCAAATGAGGCGTCAGAATGGAGCTGAAGCCTATAATGTTTAAGAAAGGTATGGGGAGAGCTCCAGGTAGCCGCTCTACAAATCTGAGCCAAAGACACATCAGCTCTTTCAGCCCAAGAGGTGGAAACTGCTCTAGTAGAATGAGCCCCGAAACCTGAAGGAGGGGAAAGATCTAAGCAGATGTAAGCTTTAATAATGGCCTTCTTCACCCATCTTGCGATGACTGCTGAGGAAGCTTTTTTCCCCCTATTTCTGCCTAAAAACTGAACAAGGATGTTCTCGTCTTTCCTCCAAGGAGCCGTAACATCTAGGTAGACTAACAAGCATCTTTTAACATCTAAGCAATGAAACCTTTCTTCCCTACTGTTGGAGGGATTAGTAAAAAAGGAAGGTAACACAAATTCCTGGCTCCGGTGAAAATCAGAGACAACCTTGGGAATGAAGGAAGGCAGGGGCCTGATTACCACTTGATTGTCTTGGATGACAGTATAAGGTGGATATGCAGATCTCAGATATCCTCCTAGCCGAGGTAATGGCCAAAAGGAAAGCTATTTTAATGGACAGAATATCAAACGGGATCTCCAACAAGGGTTCAAAAGGCTTATCAGTTAGGGCTGGTCCCAAGGAGGGGAAAGAGGTCTTACAGAAGGACGGATTCTGGCAGCAGCAGAAAGAAAACGTTTGACCCAGGGATGAATTGCTAACTGGTAGTCAAAAAAGTAACTCAAGGCTGCCACCTGAACTTTTAAGGTGGAGGCCTTGAGCCCCTTGTCTAGCCCTGCCTGTAAGAAGTCTAAAATTTTAGGAATTTCTGGAGGACTGAACAGATCAGGACTGGAACCTAGAAAGGAAGAGAAGATATTCCACACTCTATTATATTTCCTGGCTGTTGAAGTCTTTCTACTACCTAGAAGAGTGGAAACAACTTTGTCAGAAAGCCCCCTCCTCAACCAGATGCCCCTGTCAATCTCCATACTGCCAATTGAAGAACCTCTGGGTTGGGATGTAACACCGGTCCCTGGGAAAGGAGATCCTCCCTTGGAGGAATCATCCAAGGGGGGCCCCTGGCTAGGCTTAACAGGGAGGAATAGCAGACTCTCTTGGGCCATTTTGGGGCTACCAGGATTATGGAGGCTCCTTCCGTCTGTACTCTCTTCAGTACCTGTGGAATTAGGGAAATAGGCGGGAAGGCATATCCGAGCTCCTGGCTCCAGTCCTGAGCCAGACTGTCCACCGCTGTAGGATTCTCTGCATAGTTTAGGGAGAAGAATCTTTCTTTCGAGTGGCAAAGAGGTCTATAGTTGGGGTCCCAAACTTTGACACAATCTGGGAAAAAATATTTTCGTTTAGACTCCATTCTGCCTGACTGAGTTTGACTCGACTTAAAAAGTCGGCCAGAGTGTTCTCTTTGCCCCTCAGATGTATTGCAGACAGGGTCAGGTTCCTCTCTTCTGCTATCCTGAAAATTTCCTGGCAAAGGAGGATTAGGGATGGTACTCTTGTTCCGCCCTGATGGTTTATATAAGCCACTGTGGTTGAATTGTCCGAGTAAAAGACCAATTTTTTGTTCGAGACATCTGGAAACGCAACTGTTAGCACTCTTTCTACTGCCTTGAGCTCTTTGTAATTTGACGTACAGGCCCTGGTTCTTAAATCCCATCTTCCCTGCCAGTATCTCCCATCTGAGTAAGCCCCCCAACCCCATGGGCTGGCGTCTGTTGTTATCAGTATGGGCTCCGTGAAGGACCAAGGAATTCCTGCTGAAAGGTTCTTCTCAGATGTCCACCAAAGGAGAGAATACCTTGCCTTGGAGGAGAGATGGAATTTTTTCTCTAGCGTCTGTGGAAGACCATCCCAATTCTTTAAGATGTCCAACTGTAACGGTCTTGTGTGAATCTGAGCGAACGGTACCGCGGGAATTGTAGCTGTCAGGTGTCCCAGTACTGCCATCGCCTTTCTGAATGAACATCGGAAGGAACGGAAAAGGATCCAGACATGTTCGAATGTTGAAGAGGCTTTCTTCTGAGGGAGGAATGTCTTCTGAACCGTGGAATCTAGCTGCATTCCCAAAAAAGTGCAATTTTGAGAAGGGGTTAGACAAGATTTTTCCTGATTCATTTTCCATCCTAGTTTCTTCAAAAGGGAAGACACAACGACAAGGTCCATCTTTAACTTTTCCCTTGTGTGGGCTATAAACAAAAAGTCGTCCAGATAGGGCACTAACACTATCCCGGACAATCAGAGGAACGCCACCATTTCCGCCACAACCTTTGTAAAGATTCTTGGGGCTTGAGACACCCCAAAAGGGAGGGCCCTGTATTGCAGATACAGTAGCTGGCCCCTCACTTGAACTGCCGTCCTCAAATACTTTTGGGAGGAGGAGTGAATTGGGATGTGATAATATGCATCCTCTAAATCTATACTTGCCATCCAGCAATTTTTGAATAATAGGTCTATGGTGGTCTTTATTGTCTCCATCCGGAACTTCTTGTATTTTAGGGATTTGTTTAGACGCTTCAGGTTCAAAATCAGCCGAAAAGATCTATTGGGTTTCTTGACTAAAAAAAGGGAGGAGTAAAACCCCTTGCCCTCCCCTTTCCTTGGAACTTGGCAAACCACTCCCTTGTCCAATAATAGTTGAACTTCTGTTTCTAGGACTGTGGATCTTTGAGGATCTTTTGGGGTTGGAGTGCAGGTGAAAAAATCCTGGGGATAGGAGAGGAACTCCAACCTGAACCCCTCTGCTATCCCCCCCAAAAACCACTTGTTTTGGGTAATTTCTGACCAAGCCGGGAGAAAGGACGACAGTCTTGACCCAACCCGGAGCTTGGCGTCATTGTTGCTTGTCTTTTGGTCTGTTATCCTTGGATTTAAAAAGGAAACCGCTAGATCTTTTCTGAAATCTATCCCTTTCTTTTCTGTCGTATGGCTTGCCCCTCTGTCTTCTAAAGTCCCGGTGGGGTTTACGAAAAAAGGGATTTCTCTGAGGAACAGGAAATACTTTTTTCTTGTCAGAGGCCTTCGCTAGGATGTCATCTAGAGAAGACCCAAACAACCTATCGCCCTCACATGGAAGGGCACACAGTCTGGCCTTAGATCCTTGATCCCCCTTCCAGGATTTAAGCCAAATGGCTCTTCTTCGTCATGGCTGAGGATCTGGCGGCAAAGCGTATAACATCAGAAGATGCATCAGTTAAGAAATCTGCAGCTTTTGAGATGGTGGGAAGAGAAGCTAAGATTTCTTCTCTCGGCTTTTTCTCTTTCCCTAGGTACACACCTAAGCGTTTTACAGCGCGTTCAAACACGCTGTAAAACGCACAACATGTGAAAAGCCATGCTTCCCTATGGGCATGGTTCACATTTGGGCGTTTTACAGCATGTTTGAACGCGCTGGAAAACGCCTAACGCTGTCGCTTCTACTTGAGCTTCTTTAGGGCGTTTTTGCATGTGTTTCCATCCATAGGATTGTATTAGAACGCGCAAAGATGAAGAAATGCGCGTAATCTGTTCCAAAAACGCGCCTACGAACGCGCGTTTTTTACTAGTCAACCAGCTGAAAAAGCCAGAATCCTAGGCCCAAGCATGGAGGAAGCAGGCTGTGAAGCAACACTTTTCATATAGGTAGGCCTGCATTGTTAGTGGATCTAGCACCTGTCAATCACAAAAACGCGCAAAAAAACGCGCGTTCATTAATGACAAAAACGCGCATACAATCGCGCGTTTGTCGCGCGTAAAAACGCATGAAAAAACGCACGCCTGCAAAACACTTAGGTGTGTTCCCAGCCTTTAAGAGGAGTTTCTAGTTGGTCTATCCATAACCGCAAGGACCGGGATACCCAAGTGGCTGCAACAGCAGGTCTAAGGCAAGAGGCAGAAGTTTCCCAAGCCCGTTTTAAGTATATGTCTGCCTTTTTATCTAACGGGTCGGAAAGACAACCAATATCATCAAAGGGGAGGGCAGATTTTTTTGCTATCTTGGCGACCGGAGCATCTACCGTAGGGGCCTTATCCCAGCTAGAGGAGACCTGTTCCTCAAAGGGATATTTTCTTTTGACAGAGGAGGGTATGAAAAATTTCCTGTCAGGATTTTTCCATTCTCTTTTAATAATCGCTTTTAGATTTTTTTTTGATTTTTTTAGATTTTCATGCATAGTAAAAACCTTATGCTTTTTAGGGCCTAATGCCTGGAAGGCCTGGTCCGCAATCGATTTGGTTTGCTTAATGTCTTCTAACTGCATAGTAGCTCTGACCGCTTTTAGTAACGGTTGCGTATCCTTAGGGGGAAAGAAGGAACTTCCTGAATATTCGTCGTCTGAGGAGTCTGAGCCACTGGAAAATAACTGTCCGGATTCTCTGTCTTTGATATCGGACGGGTCCATTTCTATACTGTCAAACTCTGTAGATTTATCTGGGGACTTGGCACGGCTTTTACTAAATGTCTTATTAAGGGATGCTTTCACTTCAGACCTGATTAAAGATTTCATGGATCTAGTAAGGCTCTGGGATTCCTCCGCTACAAGTTTATCTATACAAGCTGAACACAACGGTTTCTGATATGATGCAGACAGGGCTGTTTTACATCCTGCACACTCCTTATGTTTTGTCTTGCTAGACGATTTTTTGGGTGGCTTTGAGGTCCAGAAATAATCACACAAAAATAACGCCTCATTAGTAAGAAAAAAAGGAACGTTCCCAGGGATAGGTCTTCCCACGGCATCTGGCCACAGACCACCCCCAGCGCTGGTGCTCCTTTAGGAAGGTATGTCCTGCAGCAAGTGTGCTGAGCTGCTTCTCAGGATCTCCCATCCGGAGGACAGAAAACCTGAACTGGTGTTTGGTGGGGGTGTGTCCATTTTTATCTTCTCAGGTTTCCTGTCCTGGTGGGAGGTCCTGAGTCGCATGGGGTGCCGACATGGGTGAGGGGAAAAAAGTACACTAGATGTCACAGATATTTTTGGGATGTGCACACTTTACACAGGAGATGAGGGTCAACTAATGTCACTGTCCGCAGCGGACACCGTCTACAGAAAAAGTACACTAGATGTCACAGATATTTTTTGGATGCGCACACTTTACACTGGAGATGTGGCACTGGTAATGTCACTGTCCACAGCAGACACCGTCTACGAAAAAAAGTACACTGGATGCCACAGATACTTTTTGGATGCGAACACTTTACACTGGATATGTGGCACTGGTAATGTCACTGTCAGAAGCGGACACCGCCTATTCAAAAAGTACACTGTATATCATAGATACATTTTTTAAGCGCACACGTTACGCTGGAGATGTGGCACTTGTAATGTCACTCTCAGAAGCGGATACAGTCTATTGAAAAAGTACACTGTATGTCACAGTGTACTATGTATGTCACAGATTAATTTTTTCAGTGCACGCATTACACTGCAGATGTGTCCTCAGTAGACACTATCTATGGAAAAAGTTCACTGGATGTCACAGATATTTTTGGGATGCGCACACTTTACACAGGAGATGTTGCGCAGCTAATTTAACTGTCCGCAGTGGACACCGTCTACGGAAAAAGTACACTGGATGTCATAGATATTTTTTGGGATGTGCACACTTTACACAGGAGATGTGGCGCAGATAATTTAACTGTCTGCAGCAGCCTATTAGACTCTATTTAGTGCAGGGTGCACTAAAAAACATATATTGATGCTGACACACACAAAAGTCCTTAAAAGGACTTTTGGGTCTGTAATGTTTTAGCAAGTTAGCGCAGGTCGAGCTACAAATATATATTGCTGCTGTCACATACAATAGTCCTTAAAAGGACTTTTGGGTCTCTGAAAAGTTTTTTCCCTTCCTATGCACAGCTCTCCCTGACTAAAACTGAGCAAAACAAGCGCCATCGGGTGCTATATAGCACCCGATGACGCGTTCTGGCCAGCCAATCACTGTAATGCCAGTAACTAACATGGCTATGGCATTACAATGAGGGCAGTATGTACCTGCACGTATATTGGCTGCTTAGCAGGCAAGAAATGTGCGGGGAGGAGACTTGAGCATTGCGCTCGAGCACATGCGGTATTCGGCTGAATACCGCCATGTGCCAAGCATAGCGATACTCAAGCCGAACTGGTTTTTGGACGAGCATGCTCGCTCAACAGTAGTCTTAATTACTTATGATCATGTGGACATGGACATGTATTTATACCTGCATTGAGCACTAGTTTATTGTCATTACTGCTTGAGGACGGTTCCATTGAGCTGTCACTGGAGAATAAACACACGTTTGATTTTGGAAGTGCCGTGGAGTTCAGTTATGATATATACATATATATATATATATATATATATATATATATATATATATATATATATATATATAATCATAGAAAGGAACGCAGCACTCTTTCAGACGTAAAAAGCGGTGATTTATTCAGCACATGTGTCAGCAACGTTTCAGCTCTCTCACAGAGCCATTATCAAGCCCTTTACGTCTGAAAGAGTGCTGCGTTCCTTTCTATGATTATATGCGGCTCTTGGACATGAGCGGACGCCTGCACCGTGTGTTAAAGTGGAGTGCTGCCTGATCTTATTGGAATATATATATATATATATATATATATATATATATATATATATATATATATATTTAGTTAGTACTAGTTTCGATTTTTGAACCCACGCACGTGCTGTCTGCGTGCATGGGTTCTGCACCTGCTTAGCGTCGGTCAGTACTGTCAATTACTTGCTAACAGCATCTGCTCTTATTTTTTTTTATCTTATTCTTTCATATCTTTTTCTCTTTTTTTACTTCTCTTTTTTCTTTGTCATGAATAGTATTTTAAATTCATTACAGGCCCCCCACGTGTTAAATCTCTACATACAGCCCCCTGACACTTTTCATTTTGCACAAACCAATAAAAATAAAAATGTCCCGTGCATCCCAGAGAATGTACTCTGTTGAAGAGGCATACACGTATTTTTCCTCTGAAGCCGAGTCTGCAAGTGAGGTAGAAGAGTATGACACATTCCTCTATTCCTCTGCTCCCTCATCATCATTCATCGTCATCCTGTGATGAGGGACCCTCAAGGAGATGCCCCAGGAGAGATGACGTAGCCCCCCCCCATGATCCCCTATGGACCATACCCCCTGAGGATTATGAGCCCCGAATTCCACAGTTTGTGGGAAACTCTGAAACTCAGAATGACTACACGGACTTCACAGAAATAGATTTTTTTCAAAATCTTTTTCTCTGACGATTGCATAAATTTGATGGTGACCCAAGCAAATTTTGATGTCCAGCAGTTTATTCTCCAGAACCCCACATCCTCATATGCAAGACCCCTTGGTTCGACCCCAGTAAATGCAGCCGAAATTATGACGTTTTGGGGGCTTGTGCTGCATATGGGCCTTGTAAAAAAAAACGAAATGAGAAATCATTGGAGTTCAGATGTCTTGTACCACATTATAATTTACAATATGGCCATGTCCCGCACAAGATTTGAATCCATTTTTAAATTCCTACATTATAATGATAACGCACACTGCCCCCCCTCAAATGACCCACAATTTGACCATTTATTTAAAATTAGACCCCTCCTCGAGCACCCGGATTGAACCCCCTGAATGCCCCCAGCTTAGTGTCGGAAGATATTGTGGAATTTCCTGCACCCACTGCTGGATAAAGGTTACCACCTCTATGTGGATAACTATAATACCAGCATCCCCCTATTAATGTCCCTAAAATCCAGAGGTACTGTGGCTTGTGGCACAGTACAAAATAATCAGAGAGGCCTCCCTTAATTCCTGGTAGGGCAAATGCTCCAAAAAGTCGACAGTAAGGCGGTCCGCCATGAGAACATCCTGATGGTTAAGTACAAGGACAAGAGGGATGTCCTTGTACTGATCACCATTCACAGTAACACCAGTTCTCCTGCCCAAGTGCGAGACCCTTGTTGTACCAGGACAACATTTCCCTGTTGAAGTCCCACAAACAGCGAGGAGGGGAAAGACCCTAAAAAGATTCTGGGTTTGTTACAAAAGAGGAATACGAAAGGACACCATTTATCAGTGCGACACCTGCCCTGAGAAACCTGGCCTCTGCATAAAGGATTGTTTCCAAACCTACCACTCATCCATGGATTATTAATTTCATCCTTTATGCTTCCTGTAATATTTCCACTTTATATCTGATTAAGTCCACCTCGCTTGCGTATCCACTTTCCAATAACCACTACATTTTCTTTTCTGTGTCATTTCCACCCCTTAAACTGTTTGTACAGGGGTGCACTTTCTGAAATGGGGTCACTTCTTGGGGTTTTCTGGGGAACTCCATGCCTGCTTATTCAGGCCTGCCTGCAAAATCAATATTTTTCATTTTTTATACAACACCCTGCTATGTACTAATACCACAGGAAGTGAGAACATATGGGGTATAGCTGTAGTCAGGAAATAATGAGTAACAAATTAGGGGGTGAATTTTCTCCACTTTCCCCCTTTTGAAAGTGAAAAAATATAGCCCAAAGACACTTTTAATAGATAAAAATGTAATTTTTCATTTTCACAGTCCAGTGTTTCCTAATTCTATGAAACACTTTTGGAGTCAAAGTGCACACTACATGCCTTGAAAGATTCCTCGAACGGTGTGGTTTCCAGAATGGGGTAACTTTTTTGGGGTTTCCACTCTAGGGGTAGATCCGGGTGTGTTCAATTGTGAGATGGCATCTGTCAATTATTCTGGTGAAATCTGCCTTCCAGAAGCCATTTGGTGCTCCTTTCCTTCTGTCCGCTGTGGCACGCCCATACAGAAGTATACAAGCACATATGGGGTTTTGCCATATTTCAAGGAAGAAATGAGTAACAAATTAGGGGGCGCATTCTCTCCAGTTACCCCTTGTGAAAGGCAAAAATTATAGCCTAAATTCACTTTTGCTAGAAAACAACATAATTTTTCATTTTCCCAGTCAAGTGTTTCCTAATTCTAAGAAACACCTTTGGGGTAAAGGGCTCAATACATGCCCTGGAAAGATTCATCAAGGGGTGTAGTTTCCAGAATGGGGTCACTTTTTGTGATTTTTTACTGTAGGGGTGCATCAGGGTGTCTTCAATTTCGACATTGCATCTGAAAATTATTCTTGTGAAACCTGCACTCCAAAATCCATATGTTGCTCCTTGCACTCTGTGCCCTGCTGTATGCCCGTACAGCAGGTCAACAAATGAGGCATTTCTATAAACTGCAGAATCAAAGTAATAGATATTGACCTTTGTTTGGCTGTTAACTCTTGTTGTGTTGCAGGAAAATATGTATGAAAATGGAAAATCTAACAAGAAAAGCAAAATTTAGATTTTTCATTTCCTTTTTCATTTCATTATTGTGAAACACCCAAAGGGTTAACAACGTTTTCAAAATCATTCAGAATTGGTTTGTTTTTTTAAAATTGGTTTTGGAAAATGATGCCAACAAAGTAGATATATGGGGAATGTTGATTGATAACTATTTTATTAGGTATTGCTCTCTGTCTTAAACGTAGAACATTTCAAATTTCAAAAATAGTGAACTTTTCTGGATTTTCAGTAAATGTTGATGTTGACCTTAGGGCTTGTTCACCCGACCGCATGTGTTTTGCGGTCAGTTTTTCACGGATCCTTTGTTCCGTTTTTTGTTTCTGTAGTGTTTCTGTTTCCGTTCGTTATTTCTGTAATTTTCCGTATTTTTTTGTGGAAAAATGGAAACAGAAAACTTGTAATCATTACTGTAATATACTGAAATGTTTGTAAACAGTAAACACATGGGCAAGGGCATGGATTCGCAAAATAAGGATGACATACAGATGTGTTACGCATGCATTCCGTATTTTTTGCAGACCCATTGACTTGAATGGGGCCATGGAACGTGATTTGCGGACAGTAATAGGACAAGACTCAAAATGTTGCGGAATGGAAATATGGAAATATGGAAACAGAGTGAACACATAGTACCTTCCGTTGTTTTGTTTTTTTGCAGACCATACGGTCCGCAAAAAGAATTTGAACAGAAACTGAAAAAATATGTCGTCGTGTGAATTACTTCACTATCAATTTTTTATTTATTTTTCAAACCAACAATGTTACAGCAGAGGTTAACGTTTTAATTTGAATGTCAGAAATGCAGCATATACCGCAAATGTGCTATCTAACACAAAACTGGTGTTTTTGCAACCAACTATATAAATGTGGAGTTCCACAGATTACTTAAAATGACTGAAATACAGGGTAGGCCTCAGATCTGCTATGTAGCACAAAACCAGTGTTAATTGCAACAGACTACAGAAATGCAGTATGTCACCCCAAAAATTATAAAACAGGTTTTTCAACGTTGTATGCAAACGTGCTCTGTGGCACAACAGTATGGGTTTATTAACCCAACTACAGAAATGCAGTTTTTCACCGTAAAATTTGAAAACAGTTTTTTCGGCGTTGTATGGAAACGTGCTCTGTGGCATAACAGAGTACTGGTTTATTAACCCAACTACAGAAATGCAATATGGTACCCCCAAATGTTATTAAACAGGTTTTTCAGCGTTGTATGCAAACGTGCTCTGTGGCACAACAGTACGGGTTTATTAACACAACTACAGAAATGCAGTTTACACCGCAAAATTTGAAAACAGTTTTTTTAGTGTTGTAGGCAAATGTCCTTGGAACTGCATGTGACCTGCATGTGTGCCAGTCCCTGGAAGTTTGGCACACATGCAGGTCACATGTAGTTCCAAGGTCACTGCAGTTGCTAAAATGGCCGCCAATGCCAACCTCAGTAACAGATGGATTAAAAATTATTTTGCAGTATCACTGGGCTCAGGGCTGGGTACAAATATGTAGCATAGCACCCTCAATAATTACTGTAGTTTGAAGAGTTAACACCACCAAGTTCAACAGATTTCTTCCCTAATCTCTCCCTGAGAGCACCAGCAGCAGCCTGTCCCTACACTAAGAGCAGCAGAGTGACGTGCGGCACTAAGTGACACCTGCTTAAATAGAGGCTGGGTCACATGCTGCACTTAGCCAATCATGATGGCTTCTTAGGGCAAAGAAGTTAAACGCTTGTCGATTGGCTACCCTGCAGCCTTTCAAAAAGCGGGAAGAAATCGCCAAGCAACGAACTCGAACCCAAACTTTTACGGAAATGTTCGAGAATGGGTTCGGGTGCGAAAAACCGTAATGTTCGGTACGAACCCGAACTTTACAGTTCGGATTCGCTCAATCCTATTTGTGACGTATTTTCAGTGGAAAATCTTTTTTTTTTTTCACTGTTCAGCGCAGCAGTTATATTTGTTAAAACCTTTAGTGTCATAGGTCCACTCTGTGGACTTCTCATGCTGTTCCCACCCTCCCCACTTCATGTCTGGTCCACTATTTTGGCTTTTGGTCTGGCTGATATCATCATTTATTTGACACTTCTGATCTGTCAGAAGGAAGGAAAAATGAGACGCAGCTGTAAGGCCTGTATGGTCCCATCAGAATTGGTTTATGATTTGGTAGCCAAAAGCAGGAGTGGGTAGAAAACACAGAAGACATGCAAATATTCCATTCATGTGTCATCTCTGTTTTTGATCCACTCCTGTTTCTTTTTTGGCATTAGCAATACTGATGGATTATTGAGCAAATGCTGATCGAGTGAAGGTGGATGCTCCACAGACAGGATCCATTTTTTCTGGGTAATTGTTCTGACGGATAGAATGGGGAAAATTAATCAGTGATGTCAACACAAACTTACTGCTGACACCCTCTCCACTCTGTCAGGGGGGCTCTACTTGTATAAGTGTTTAATAGAACAGATTCTGTAGACATCTATTTGGAATCAGCTGATGACAGTGTAAAAGTAGTGTGTTTCTTCTTGATGCTAACAGCTACTGTAAGGCTGAGTTGATATTTGAGTTATTTGGTCAGTTTTGGCCCCGTGACTTCCCAAATAAGTGAAGTATGCAGTGATACTAAGAGCGATCCCTGTTATCTGCATGTCATACTGACTCACAGTATTATTTCACTACCACAGCAGACTCCCTATGCGTGTTACTGCAAGGCACAGTGTTCTACACCCCTATAAAGGCTCTCTGCAGCCTGGAAATAGCCCTTTTTTAACGCGATTCACTGCAAATAAATTTGGATCGAAGCAAATTTGGTGAACCGACCGAATCAAATTTTAGAAAAATTCACTCATCTCTAGTGAACATCTTAAAAAAAATAAAAAAAAATTACCAGAATTGCTGCTTTTAGTCTTATGGAATAAAAAGCGACCAAAAATTATTTACCCCTAAATGATACCTATCAAAACCACAAGTCGTCCCACAAAAATCAAGCCCTCACAAAGAGCAGAAGAAAAAACTAAAATTCTTGGGCTCTGGCAATACAAAAACATTTTCAACTTAAAAAAGGTGGTTTTATTGTGCAAGTAGTAAAACATTAAAACTATATGTATTTAGTACATATTTAATTGTACTGACCTAGAGAATAGTTATCATGTTGTTTATGCCAAAAAATGAGCGCTGCAAAATTTATGACATAAAAACTCAGTAGCAGTATTGCTGTTTTTCTCACTTCCCTCTCAGAAAGAGTTAATAAAAGTAGATCAGAATTGTTTACCATAAAATGGCACTATTAAAATCTACAACTTGTCCTGCTAAAAAAAAGCCCATATACAGCTACATAGATGGAAAAATAAAAAAGTATTAGCGCTTGAAAGGCAACAATGAAAAAAATGGAAAAAAAATCCTTGTCATTAAGGCCGAAAACAGGCTGTCACTAAGGGGTTAAATACCCAGAGACCCCTAGTTATTGGCTGGGGAAAGATTTGAAAGCATGTGCCCTAAGGTCACAGAGGTTGGAGTACTAAGCAAAAGCATGGATGGAGCAGCATGTTGAGTAGCATTGTGTCTGTGCCAACAGAGGGGTGTCAGGAAATGGCGACCATGGTCATCTGGGCTAACAGGTGGCCATTAAATTCTATGCCATTATGAGTCTGAAAGCTTGGAGAATAGTTGCTTTCTCAGCAAAGTCTAGGTATTTAACTATCACTTTTCTGGGCCTCTGGTGCAGAGAAAGAGTCCATGATGACTTGAGTGACAGTTCTGGTCCTATTCTGTACACCCATTCAACTTTGCATTGGGTAAGAATTCCAACAGCCACTAGTAGCACATCTTCGACAATTTTCAAAATGTTTTGCTTACTGTATTTTCCTGCAAAACTATCCGAAGATCAGAGCGCATGGTTGAATTTTCATCTTCCAGAGACCGAACATGTGTTTCCACCTCATCAAAGAGTTTGCTGTGGCTGGTGACTTCAGCTTGCAGTTCCTTCAGGTAGTTGCCCACCATACAAGGCAACAATTCAAATTCTAGTCACCACTAAAGATGTCCCGAATTATTCGCTGGCGAACAGTTCCCCGGCGAACATCGCTTGTTCGCGTTCGCCGCGGCGGGCGAACATATGTGATGTTCGGTCCGCCCCCTATACATCATCATTGAGCAAACTTTGACCCTGTACCTCACAGTCAATCAGCATACCCTCCCTCCCAGACCCTCCTATCGAAAAGCAAGGACAGCATCCATCTTAGATTCATTCTGAAGCTGCAGAATTAGTTAGAGCAGGGAGAGTGCTGCTGCTGAATTAATATCGGGATTCTAGGGAAAGCGTTAGCTACTAGTGTTCTGTGTCTACTCCAATCCTCAAAGACTCATCTGCTGTAAGGACAGCGTCCTGACAGCACCCCAAAAAAAGCCCTTTTTAGGGCTAGTACATCAGTCTGCGCATATATATATACACATATATATTGCAGTTGCCTGCCAGTGTGTGAGAGGCCGCAGGCCCACAGACTGTACTGCGTGCACACCACTCATGTAGGGGTGGCACAGAACCTTGCAGATAAAAAAGTCATTTAATTTTTACCCTTTAATAAAATTGCAGTTGCCTGCCAGTGTGTATCAGGCCCACTGACTGTACTGTGCCAACTGCCCACCACTCATATAGGGTGGCACAGTACCTTGCTGATAAAAAAAAGTCATTTAATTTTTACCCTTTAAAATAATTGCAGTTGCCTGCCAGTGAGTGCCAGGCTCACAGACTGTACTGTGCCCACTGCCAGTGCCTACCACTCATATAGGGTGGCACAGTACCTTGCTAATAAAAAAGTCATTTAATTTTTACCCTTTAATTTAATTGCAGTTGCCTGCCAGTGAGTGTCAGGCCCACAGACTATACTGTGCCCACTGCCCACCACTCATATCGGGTGGCACAGTACCTTGCAGATAAAAAAAGTCATTACATTTTTACCCTTTAATATAATTGCAGTTGCCGGCACGTGTGTGTCAGGCCCACTGACTGTACTGTGCACACTGCCCACCACTCATATAGGGTGGCACAGTACCTCGCACGCATAGTGCCACTAATAAAAAAAAAAAATGACAGGCAGATGCAGGCCACCCCGCAAGGGCCATCATGGTCGTTGTGCTGTGATTTCCTTTGGCCCTAGAATAATGCTCAGTGTCCAGAGGCCACGTACCCTGAACTCGAAAAATTCTGAGGAAATAGTTGACTGGCTTACAAAGGACACCCAATATTCTACAGCTTCCACTCGGAACCTTGACGCACCATCCTCCTCCAGCTCAGCTTCATGCACCTCTCAAGTTACCACTCGCCCGCCCGCCGTCACCACCATTATTATTATTTAAACATCAGTTGGAAGAAATGAGTGATGCGCAACCATTATTGCCAGAGGATGTAGATAAACGGGATATGTCTCAGTCAGGCAGCATTACACACATGGACGTACGGATGATGATGTTGTACCCGCTGCTGCTTCCTTTGCCGAGTTGTCAGATACAAGTGAAGTGGTTGATGATGACGATGTGTCCGTGGATGTCACGTGGGTGCCCGCTTGAAGCGAAGAACAACAGGGGGAAAGTTTAGATGGGAGAGAGAGAGGAGGAGGCGACAAGTTGGAAGCAGGTGGAGGTCATCGCCTCTGATAACAGCGATGCCATTTGCAACCTGTGCCAAAAGAAACTGAGTCATGGGAAGTCGAACACCCACCTAGGTACAACTGCTTTGTGAAGGCACATGATCTCACATCACAAATGCCTATGGGATCAACACATGAGTACAAGCAGCACACAAATTCAAAGCCACCATGCTTCTCCTGGTCCAGCATCTTCAGCCACGTCAACCACTGCTGTCCTCCTTGCCCCCTCTCAACCACCCGCCACTCCACCTCTCACCTTCAGCAGTTCCTGCTCATCTGCCCACAGTCAGGTGTCTGTCAAGGAAATGTTTGAGCGTGAGATGCCAATGTCACAGAGTCACCCCCTTGCCCGGCGTCTGACAGCTGGCTTGTCGGAACTCTTAGCCCGCCAGCTTTTACCATACAAGGTACCCGGTTGAAATTTTTTTATTTTTTTTTGTACTCTATTGTGGAAAAGGAAGTCATGGCATTTCTGGCACACAGTTTTGGGGCAAGAGTCCATCTGACCACTGATACCTGGTCTGCAAAGCACGGTCAGGGCAGGTATATCACGTACACTGCGCATTGGGTATACCTGCTGACGGCTGCCAAGCATGCAATGCGTGGCTCTGCAGCGGAGTTGGTGACACCGCCACGACTTGCAGGCAGGCCTGCTGCCACCTCCTCTACTCCTCCTACTCCATCCTCTTCACTAACCTCCTTGGCTGAGTCCTCTTTTGCTGCTGCGTCTTGCTCCACATCAACTGCACCCCCCCCCCAGCTCCCGGGGGCTATTCCAGAATCCAGGATACAACAGTGTCACGCCGTCTTGGGGTTGACTTGCCTGAAAGCAGAGAGTCACACCGGACCAGCACTCCTGTCCGCCCTGAACGCACAGGTGGATGACAGCACCAACTGGAGATCAGCAAAGTGGTGTGTTACAACGGAAGCAATCTGTTGGCGGCATTGAATTTGGGCAAGTTGACACATGTGCCGTGCATGGCACGTGTTGATTCTGATCGTACAATGCTTTGTGTATAAGTACCCAGGCTTACAGGACGTCCTCAAGCAGGCCAGGAAGGTGTGTGGCCATTTCTGATATTTAGCGTCGAAACAACATGCCAGTGAGGCGCTTGATTGTGACAGCCCGACACGTTGGAATTCAACACTCCTAATGTTCGACCGCCTGCTCCAACAAGAAAAAGCTATCAATGAGTATTTGTATGACCGGGGTGCTAGGACAGCCTCTGCGGAGCTGGGTATTTTTTTGCCACATTGCTGGACGCTCAAGCACAATGGCTGTAGGCTCATGCGTCCTTTTCAGGAGGTGACAAACCTAGTCAGTCGCACGGAAGGCACTATCAGCGACCTCATCCCATTTGTTTTCTTCCTGGAGCATGCCCTGCGAAGAGTGCTGGATCAGGCCGTAGATGAGCGTGAAGAGGAAGAGCTGTGGTCCCCGTCACCACCAGAAACAGCCTTATCATCATCGCTTGCTGGACCTGCGGCAACGCTGGAAGAGGAGTCTGAGTAGTCAGAGTAGGAATGTGGCTTTGAGGAGGAGGAAGAACAACCACAGCAGGCATCCCAGGGTGCTCATTGTTTTCACCTATCTGGGAACCGTGGTGTTGTACGTGGCTGGGGGGAAGAACAGACATTCAATGACATCAGTGAGGACGAGGAACGGGAGATGAGTAGCTCGGCATCCAACCTTGTGCAAATGGGGTCTTTCATGTTGTCATGCCTGTTGAGGGACCCTCGTATAAAAAGGCTGAAGGAGAACGACCTGTACTGGGTGGCCACGCTACTAGTCCCCCGGTATAAGCAGAAAGTGGCTGAAATGTTAACGAATTCCCGGAAGCCGAATACCGAATAACCAAATAAAAGATGCAGCAGTTCCAAAATAAGTTAAAAAGTATGCTTTACACAGCTTATAAGGGTGATGTCAGAGCACAACGGGAATCTAACAGGGGAAGAGGTGAAAGTAATCCTCCTCCTACCACGCCGGCAAGGACAGGATGCTTTACAGACGTGTTGTTGATGGAGGACATTCTGAGCTTTTTAAGTCCTACGCATCGCCACAGCCCTTCGGGGTACACCCTCTGAGAACGACTCGACTAACAGCTAGCAGACTACCTCGCCTTAACTGCAGATATTGACACTCTGAAGAGCGATGAACCCCTTGACTACTGGTTGTGCAGGCTTGACCTGTGGCCTGAGCTATCCCAATTTGTGATAGAACTTCTGGCCTGTCCCGCTTCAAGTGTCCTGTCAGAAAGGACATTCAGCGCAGCAGGAGGTATTGTCACTTACAAGAGAAATTGCCTAGGTCAAAAAAGTCTAGATTACCTCACCTTTATTAAGATGAATGAGGCGTGGATACCGAAGGGACTGACAGTGGGGGATACATTTGACTAAAAAAGGCCTGATGAGATGCCTTGGGCTAAAAATGGTCCCCACGCTGCTGTATTTAATCTCTGCATGCCGGATGACTTGCATGACTTCTCCGCCACCAACTATGGTTCAAGCCGCAATGTTTTAGTACACTTTCTGCCTGGAAAATATAAACAGAAACGACTGCAACAATTGCTGATTTTTCAGGCATGTGTACATGCCTAATTTTTCTAGTTTCTGGTGCTGCACTGTGGCTGCAAAAACAACAAAAAAAAGGCACATACATGTGTCAATTACCCTTTGTGATTGTTACCTTGTTTGGTAAAGGGGCTTGCGTATCACAATGAAGCGATCACCTCTATGAGTATGTTGGCAATGTTGGCACACCCCAGATGATAAGGTCGTTGCTTCATTGTGAACAGACCAAAAGCGATCGGCTGGATAATTTTTCATAGAAAAATCATTAATTTTCTTTGTGATCATCTAAGGTGATCATTAAAGCCTACTAGGCCAACAATGGGCCCACACTGCAGAATCATTGTTTTCTGGGTCACTTAACTGTCACTGAACTACCTCAGCACGACTATAGGCTTTGAAAAACCGCCATCGCCTGCAATCTCCCAAACATGCGCATGAGCACAGTCATCACTACACCAAGATTGACACATAGAGGAATAAAATTTATGTCATGAGTGTGTCAACTATGGACAACTCTTTGCGGATGTCTAAAATTTATTCGATACACGTCCCCTAATAGGGGACGTAACAGGGATTAAACTGATAAGAATAGTACTACTTAACACACCTCTCATATCGGGTGTCACAGTACATTGCACGGCGCACACGCAGTGACCTAAAATTCAAACAAACGGACTGAGCATGGGTCTTTTTCCATCTCCCGGTTCCAAAAATCTATTCACTACACCGGCCCTCGCTCTGATAAGGGACAAAACGAAGATTAAACTGATAGGAATAGTACTTAGTTAACACTAGTTGCATTGGTGGCAAATTCCATTGCAAGTGCCTAAAATTAGAAGGAAACGGACAGAGCAAGCTTTTTTCTCTATCTCCCCATGCAAGGATTCAATTCAATACACGTCCCCTAATAGGGGACTTAAAGATTAAAATGGTAAGAATAGTAGTTCACACTATTTGTATTGGTGGCACAGTACATTGCGCGGCGCACGCGCAGTTCCCCAAATTGGAAGTAAGAGGACAGACCAATCATCTTTTTCCATCTCCCGATTCCTAAAATCTATTCGATACACGTCCCCTGATAGGGGAAGTAGCAGGGATTAAACTAATAGGAATAGTACTACTTAACCCACCACTCATATAGGGTGGCACAGCACATTGCACGGCGCTCGCGCATTGCCCCAAATTGGAAGGAAGAGGACCGACCAACCATCTTTTTCCATCTCCCGGTTCCTAAAATCTATTCCATACACCGGCCCCTTATAGGGGGCAAAACAGAGATGAAGCTGGTAAGAACAGATTTTTGTAATTTAAAAAAAAGCGGTCAGTCTCTGCCGAGCTGGGTATTTTTTGGCCGTGTTAATGAACGCTCATGCACAATGGCTGTAGGCTCATGCGTCCTTTTGCGGAGGTGACAAACCTGGTCAGTCAAACCCAAGATAACATCATTGACCTCAACCCATATGCGTTTTTTCTGGAGCATGTCCTGCGAAGAGTGCTGGATCAGGCCGTAGATGAGCATGAAGAGGAAGAGTTGTGGTCACCATCACCACCAGAAGCAGCCTTGTCATCGTCGATTGCTGGACCTGCGGCAACGCAGAGAGAGGAGTCTGAAGAAGAGGAGTCAGAGGAGGAAGGTAGCTTTGAGGAGGTGGAAGACCAACCACAGCAGGCATCCCAGGAGGCTTGTTGTCACCTTTTAGGGACCCTTGGTGTTGTACGTGGCTGGGTGGAGAAAGAGACCTTTAATGACGTCAGTGAGGACAAGGAACGGGACATGGCTAGCTTGGTATCCAACCTTGTGCAAATGGGGAGTTTGCAGTTGTGCAAATGGAGTGTTTGCGGTTGTTTGCGGTGTGTTAAACGGGGAGTTTGGTCTGTCAGTGTTTGGTCTGTCACTGTGGGCGCAACCCTTACACTACCTGATCGGTACAACATCATACCTGATCGTATACACACACTGGATGTTTGAAAGCATGTTATTCCAAACAATTTAGGAATGTTAGGTGATTTATGCCCTTTATGGATTAAAACCCGACTTTGCATCAACTACGTAATTTTCCATGGGAGCTTTGCCACGGATCCCCCTCCGGCATGCCACAGTCCAGGTGTTAGTATTCCTTGAAACAACTTTTCCATCACTATTGTGGCCAGAAAGAGTCCCTGTGGGTTTTAAAATTCGCCTGCCTATTGAAGTCTATGGCAGTTCGCCAGTTCGCCCGTTTGCGAACATTTGCGGAAGCTCGCGTTCACCGTTCGCAAACGGAAAATTTTATGTTTGCGACATCTCTAGTCACCACTTCAATAGCAAGTTGCCTGTAATCTATTTGTGCCTCTTTGTTGTCTTCCTCAGCAAGATACAGTATGCCCAGCTATTCAAGCGAATTAGAGTTGGTATGTACAGGAGATTAGCTGTTCAAGGTGAAGCAAATAGGAGCTCTTAGCACACTCGTCTCTAAATATTGGCTAAACATTTTTTCTGATGACCCATTGACTTTAATACAATGGGGGCTGACATGTGAACCCCAATTACAGCTTTTTTAGCTTCTCTCTTTTTTTTTTATATCCCCCACATACTGCTCCATAATAGAAAAATTGCTGTCCTCAGGAGCCACCCGAAACTTGCGCTGGTTTCTTACTGATGCTCGCAGTTAGCGTTGAGTGAATTGAAGTTCACAAAGAAGGCGTTGATTCGAGTTTCAGGAAAAGTTTGACTCGCCACACAGCCAAATTTTCTCGTGCTTAGTGGTAAAAAACTATTTTCCCTAAAATAGCGGTAAAACAAAAAAAAAACGTAATCACCTCATCCATTTGTGCATGAAGAGTAATCCGCCGCCATCTGAGCATTCAATGATGGGGGCAATGCAGTCACCATTCCCCATCATAGCGCCAGCTGCTCACAAAAAAATGTTCTTTGTGACATTCAGCGAAGCAGCCTAATCGAAGTTTTAAGAACTTTGCTCATCTCTACTCACAGTACCTCTGCTACTAAGATTACTCTACTACTCCTCTACCTTTGGATATAGGGTTACCCCTTCACTAGTCTCAACTCTACTTCTGCTTTAAATTGTACGTGACTCTAGGCTTACCTAGGTATTATCATATTTACATAGCTTTTCATATGTATTATCTTTTTCACGTTTTATTTCTGCTTACTTCTGAAGGAGCCATGATGTCTCAGCAGTTTATTAAGTATAGTCCGTCTGAATTGTGCATCACACTGTGCGTCTATAAACAGAACCAGTCGATTGGAATATTTTACAAAGTGAATGCTGTTCAAAATAGTTCAGTCATCTACAGTATACTACATGAAACAACTCTGTGGGTATTCAGGCCTGAGCTGTGGCTCATTACTGTATTAGAAACTATGCACTATGCTTTCATAGTATAACTATTACTAGTCGAAAAGTTGTAAAAGAGTCAGGTTTTCCTTTACTGTAATCTTTCAAATACAGCACAAAAAGTCTGTTGAAGACTTTTCAGCGTGTTTTTTTTTTTTTTTTAAATGAGACTGGAGCATAGTGTTGACTAGCGTTCCAGAAAATGAGCATTTAATCAGAACTTCAGAAATTTTATAACCGATGTTTATTGTTCCAAAACATGTAAACAAAAAAAAAAAAAGATGAAGTTATAAATGGTGTTGATTAAAAATATCCACTGTTTTCTGTCTATGATATGCCATCATGGCTGAGCAGCCTGACTGGAGCTGTGTAATAAATACAAGTGTCAGAGCTAAATGTGTAGGGAGGCCCAGCCCAGCTCTGTAAGTGGAAGTGGTGGCAACCAGTCATCCTCACATTCTAGGGCATTTTAGCAGAATCCCTTTAAAGTTCAGTTTTTTCCAATTCTTCCATGTCCCTCTTGTCCTGACATGAGAATTCTCTAGTGACTGATGACTCATAGGTCTTCTAATCCAGTGAATTATCCGTGTTTTGCATAACTGAGAAATTCATTGTCTGCCATGAAATACTCCGAAAGATAATGAGAGTGTATTACTGTTAAACCCAGCTAGAATCCAGTAGCCAGATAGAATAAGCCAGGCACAGCTATGAATTATAGAGATGTTGTCCGTACTGCAGCTTGCAGTGAAGATTAAGATGTGGTAATACAGCAAGGAGTAGAAACAGTCTGGGTAAGACGGTTCTGAGGAGCAGAAGACTGGAACAAGTCACAATACTCTAGCAATTAATTGCCACATAGGTAAAAGTAGGTCCAAACAGGAAAGAAGATGGCTCCCAATCAGAACATATTGGCTATCTTTGTTAAGGACAAATCTGAGGGCAAACACAGCAGCCTCCAGTGGTGAAGAGTAGAAGTGCAACACAATAGTACCGAGAGAGTGAAACACCAGCCACTAGTGGTTAATTAGAAAAATACATCAGGATCCTAAAAGAGGGTCTCTTGAACATAAACAAAGACATAAAAAGTTGTACAATATTTGGGTATACATTTTACTATCTATTATCTGTCAATCTATCACATATATTTATCCTCCTATTAATCACACAGGCACTTAGCAGTATGGAGTCATAAGACTATCCCTTGGCAGGACAGCCAAGGCTTATTTGAACCAAAGTTGATGACTACCAGTCAAGAGTCTGCTATTACACCGTGAGGTTGTACTTGTTTTATTTCGGCACTATGTTGTACACCAGGGATCAGCAACCTCTGGAACTCAGCTGCTCCGAAACTACAACTCCCAGAATCCTCCTTTAACTTCTATGGGAGTTACAATAGCAGCCACGCAAGTGCGCATGCTGGAAGCTGTAGTTTCTCAGCAGCTGGAGTGCTAATGGTTGCTGACCCCTTACTTAATTGGGGGAGAAGGGTGCTCACCAAAAAAAATGGTACTACACAGGGAAGACAGGGAAATACCAACAGTTGTGTCACATCCCATGAATTACACTGAGTATAATACTGCCAGTCATGTACTAGCACTTAAATAAAGGAATTCAAAAGAATAAAAAAGTATAATGAGAAGTTGAACACATATCTACAAATACCTTCCACTTACCAGAATTGTTTCCTTTTATGGATATGAGTATGTGTTACAAGATATATTTGCCTTAGACAGTAGTATAAGAATAGAATGACTCCTGTGCCTGTTTAAATTTCAGGCAGTAAATGTTGTACCTTATATTTTAAATCAAATTTTGCACAAAATACCCTTGCCATATGGAGTGAAATCTTGTAAATTACAGATTTACACATTTATGCCTCAGTCCAAAATGATGAAGAGCAGAATAAGGAAAGAGAGGATGGCCATATGCCAGATAAACACACTTAAGCATTTCCAACAAGCTCATTTCCTTAGGGACATGCATCTCTAAGCCCTGCCAGTGTCTCAAAGCCAAGTCTGTGAACATAAAACTGCTTATGTGTATATGCCTTTCCAATATAAAACTATAAATTCTACTAAAAGAGGGGAAGCTACCTCCTCACCAGTATCTCTGTTTCATGATCTGCAGCTGGGGGAACAAGAGAAACAAATTTTTAGGACCAAAGACAACAGCTAAGGATTGTCAGCTGAGCTTTGAAGATGAAACCTGCACTGGAAAAGATCCCAATCACTCTGGCTGATTTTCTGTTGTGTCTCTATGAAACCAGTTGCCTGTCTCTTTGGAATATACTCTCGCTGCATCTGAACAGCATAACAGGGCATGAAGTACAGGACATTAAACATTCTCCACTTGATTCAATAATACATGATTAATAACAGACACATGTTAAGAGCTGAGAAAGACTATAACTCCAAGTGATGTATGATAATCTAGTATGCTATACAATAATTCTATTGTTATTGTCATGATTTAGATCAGGCATGCTCAACCTGCGGCCCTCCAGCTGTTGTAAAACTACAACTCCCACGATGCCCTTCTGCAGGATGATAGCTGTAGGCTGTCAGTGAATGATGGGAGTTGTAGTTTTGCAACAGCTGGAGGGCCGCAGGTTGAGCATGCCTGATTTAGATCATCTGCTTAAAAAAAAAGATTCCATCCTACTTTGTACTTGCCAAGTTGCCACCCTGATTAGTAGGTTTTCACCCTATACCGATACTGACTGGTTGGGAAAACAGGAGATAGAATAATCAATTCGAACAGAGCCAAAGCTAGAAGAGGTCCAATAACATAGTTAGGAGGCTACCAAAGCAAAAGCCAGAAGCGAACTACAAGTAATATTAATACATCTGGCAAAAGGGAATCATACAGTGCATGTCAACATTAATAGGGTTAAAAAGCCAGCATACGAATACATGAATCCAAATAATTTTCCAACACAGAGCACCACGTTTTGGGATATTTTTTAAACATTTAAAAATATGGTTGATTGGATAGAGTCCTTTACAATATTCAGCAACTGTGAAGCAGACCAGTACATCAGGTACACTAGTTTGTAATCACCTAAGTTTGTATAGTTGCTATGGGCAAACTTCTAATTTGAAGCCTAAGTGTTTGTGCTACAGAGTCTTTCATCTCCTTGTATAAGTGACCATAATCCAGTATTCCATACTTAGACCATAAACAAATGTGATTATGTTCTCCAAGCTTCTTCCATCTGCCTCTTTTCTTCTCTCCTTCTTGCCACTCATGTGTCTTGTGATAGCTATGCTGTCATTTGTTCTTTTAAGGTCCTTAGAGTGGCCAGGCATGCAGTTTAGGCAGTATGAGGGGTGAAGAGAAAATAACTATCAGGATTACAGGTTGAAGGGTTCCCCTACAAATTGTAAACATTTTTACAACTGAAGCGGTCTTGGTGATAAGCTACTCACCACCTATCTGGCTTTAGAACCCTTCTACTTTGTCAAATTGCTGTTGGGGAATAAGAGATAACCACTTATGTTGATTCTTTCACCTTAGTACTGCTTCTCATATATCCTTATCACTAGTGATGAGCGGGAGGTGCCATATTCGATTTCGACGAAATTCGCGAATATTCACTAGATCGAATACTCGTCATTAATCTAGTTATCGTGATTAATATGCGATTTAAATAATCGCGTATTGCGATTTTAACTTAAGGCAACTTTCCTATTGGTTTGATATCTAGAATTACCGAAGAAGACAAATATAACGAATGTATTCGTCATATTCCTCAAAACAAAGATAACGAAATATTCTCCATCTTCGTTTTAGCTCTATATTTGTCAACTTCGCTAATTCTAGCAATCAAATAGGAAAGTGCAATATACCAAAGCAGGGGGCACACTCCTACACAAGGTTCATACAAGACAACTCCCGCGACTTACTTATTACAACCTACTTTACTAGCATTAAAAACTATTACACACAGCATAAATATTCCAACATCTTTGATTGTGCAAAAGGTGTATGTGCAAATAGTGCAAAAAAAAAATATTGCAAAACAAATATCACACATTCAAATACGATGATTCAAATACGATGATAGCTAGGTAGCTTTGCTATCCCAAACCAGTAATGTGAGCATTCAATTCAATTTAAAACAAGTCACTTGCAAATTCAGCTTGATCAACTCGGGGATCCTGCCATATATAATCAACCTTGGCTCCTGTAATGTCCCTTTAAGGTAGAAACTTCAATGTTGCAGTAGCGCCTTCTGGCTACTCCTCTTTAGTGCCGCTGAGTACCAGATATTCAATGTCTATGCCGGCCCTCTTACCTCCCTTGGTATGCAGATCGCGGTCCTCTCCGCGTGTATGTCCTCCCGCACACTGGCGTCCACGTGGTGCAGGTCTGGCGCCCGCGTGACCGGAAGGAGTGAAGCTGTCCGAGGATGAGTTGGGAGACAGAGTAGGCTCTGCTACTGGGTCCTAGTGCCTCTTCCTGTCATCTCCTAGGCACCAATAGAGACCACTGAGAGTGATTACACGTCCAGATCACGGATGGTGAACACTGGTTGTAACTTGGAACACTTTAGCGCAGCACTGGTAAATAGGCCAAACGCGTTTCGGGGTAACCCCCTTCTTCAGTGGAAACGCGTTTGGGCTATTTTACCAGTGCTGCGCTAAAGTTGTTCCAAGTTACAACCAGTGTTCACACATCCGTGATCTGGACGTGTTAATCACTCTCAATTGGTCTCTATTGGTGCCTAGGAGAATTGACAGGGAAGAGGCACTAGGACCCAGTAGCAGAGGCCCCTACTCTGTCTCCCAACTCATCCTCCGGACAGCTTCACTCCCCTTCCGGTCACGCGGGACGCCGCGTCAGGACCTGCACCACGTGGGACGCCAGTGGTGCCGGGGAGGACATACACGCGGAGAGGACCGCGATCTTCGGTATACCAAGGGAGGTAAGAGGGGCCGGCATAGACATTGAATATCTGGTACTACAGCGCGGCACTAAAGAGGAGTAGCCAGAAAGGCGCTACTGCAACATTGAAGTTTCTACCTTAAAGGGGACATTACAGGAGCCAAGGTTGATTATATATAGGGGCAAGATCCCCCCCCCCCTCCCCTGAGTTGATCAAGCTGGATTTGCAAGTGACTTGTTTTAAATTGAATTGAATGCTTACATTTACTGGTTTGGGATAGCAAAGGCTACCTTAGCTAATCATCGTATTTGAATCATCGTATTTGAATGTGTGATATTTGTTTTGCAATATTTTTTTTTTGCACTATTTGCACATACACCTTTTGCACAATCAAAGATGTTGGAATATTTATGCTGTGTGTAATAGTTTTTAATGCTAGTAAAGTAGGTTTTAATAAGTAAGTCGCGGGAGTTGTCTTGTATGAACCTGGTGTAGGAGTGTGCCCCCTGCTTTGGTATATTGCATTTATTGTTACACACGCCTTTGGGTGAAGGCTATTGGGTGAGCACCTCTTTTCCAATATTCGTTTGTTGGGAGTAGCCGCTTAACACGTCTATCCTTCAAATAGGAAAGTTGACTAGAGACAGCTAAGTTTTTAATTCGCTATGCAATTATATTACTTAGCTTTTTTTTTTAAATAAATAGAATAATTATAATACTTGATAAGTATAATTATTCTATTTTTTTTTTTTAAAAAGCAAAGTAATATAATTGCATAGCGAATTTAACACAGCTGTCTCTATAGTCAACTTTCCTATTTGATGATTGCTAGAATTAGCGAAGTTGACGAATATGGAGCTAAAACGAAGATGGAGAATATTTTGTTATCTTCGTTTTGAGGAATATGACGAATACATTCGTCATATTCGTCATCTTCGCTATTGCTACCAAGCCAACCATAGTAAACCAGGTATAAGTTGAAATCGCAATGCGATTACTTCAAGTTATATTAATCACATTGCGATTTCAACTTAGAGCTGTGTTTCTAATGGGTCAGCTTGCTAGAATTAACAAAGTTAACGAGTATGGAATATAGCAGTGCTAAGTTAAAATCGCAATGCGATTAATATAACTTGAAGTAATCACATTGCGATTTCAACTTAGCACTGCTATATTCCATATTCGTTAATTCTAGCAAGCTGACCCATTAGAAACCCAGCTCTAAGTTGAAATCGCAATGTGATTACTTCAAATTATTTTAATGGCATTGTGATTTCAACTTAATTCTCACATCCGACAGTACATTCTAGTATGGAGGCATTCCCATGGTGATGGGGATGCTCCATGAGCACGGAATTTGGCAGAACTACTTTCGGGAAGTGGGAAAGAAAAAAATATAACAAAAAAAAAAAAACAAATATTCAAAATAGCGAATTTATAGCGCTATATTCGAAATATTTGCGAATTAGCGAAGTGCTGATATTCGCTAAAAAAAATTCGCTATTCGAATATTCGCGCTCAACACTACTTATCACTAACCTTTGTTCATTTTATCTAGGGAGAGACATCCCACACACTGCTTACCTACAGCTAATTTAACATTAATCTCTTCTCAGAAAAGTAGGGTAATGGTTAAAGTGTAACTGTCATATTTTTTTTTATTTGCCAGTTTATTACAGCTAAGCATGTATACATGAGTTAGTCTGTCAATGACTGTCAAAAGATCTGTAATTTCCTTATAATAACAGCTTTCATTAATGTCCCCTGTCCCTTTCCACTGCTCCCTTAAAAAACAGTTGCTATGGCTTGTCTGTCTCTGGCTAAGAAGACAGGAAGACGGAGGGGCCGTCCTTCACACTGCTTGGCTGCATTAGGCTTCAGAGTGAGGAGGCGTGTCTCTCAGTAATCCAATCTGATTGGCTGGCAGGGAGTTGCTGGCTACAACAAGTGTGTATGGAAAGTGAGGTAAAGCAGTTTTGGCCTCAGAGAACTGGCAGAGGAGCCATCTTGAGAAGGTCCTCATATTGTAGAGGTTAAAACAGCCGTAAATAAGGGAAAGACTCAAAGAAAACAGTGTTATGTGAAGAAACTAAAGATTGCTTTGTGCATAATGCTGCATCAGCAGTAACATATGCTAAAATAGATTTTTTTAATGAAAACATGGCGGTTACACATTAAGTTCCCTGTAGCTACAATAACCAAAAGTAAGGAGACACCAGAGCAGTCAGATGAGGAGAAAAGTAAAGCCAGTGTATGTTCCACATAAACACTGGAAACTAGCACAAAGGATTTCTGTGATTTTTTCAATGATAGCATGCACTATCCATTGATGAGAAGATGCCTTCAGACTTGTGCAATAGGTGTATATTTTACTTGAGCTATGTAAGTCTATATTTAGACGAGATGTTTTTACCCACACAGTCAAAATTGCAATTTACCAGGATTTCTGAAGTTTTTTGATGTGATTAAACTTATTTGCTATAAATGTTCCAGGTTAAAAATGTAACAAAAATGTATTTCACTTGTATAAACTGCATGTCCAATAATCACATCACAAAACCACAGCAATCACAGTAAGACCAAGTGCATTTTCAGTGGCATTTTATTTCTTTTTACTGCATGGTCAAAATCATTTTATGCAGCTACTGTATACCTTCAAGTCAACAGGCAGCTAGAGCTGAACTAATAGGGGACATGAAAATGTGAAAAATTAAGAAACTCCTTTTCCCTATTAATTTCCTCATTTAATTTGATCCTATCACACCTTACATTACAATAAAAACTGTAAAGATATAAAGAAATCATCTCTATTTGTCACAAGAGATCATCCATGTATTTCTGCTTTTTACTGTCATGTGGCTTGCTGTAAGAAAACTAGCTGCATCAGGAACCTCTTCCTTACTAAGCAACACCAACACAGCCATTTCCGAACCAAAATGAAAAAGATCAGCAGAGGATCAACCCATGTGTTTTTTGCAGACATTATTAGAGTTGAGCGAACCCGAACTATACAGTACCGAATTTTGGGGTGTTCGGGACACTGAAACGGACCAGAACTTTTTCAAAAAGGTCCGGATTCGGGTCCGTTGTTCGGCGATTTCTTCCCGCTTTCTGAAGGGATGGACAGCAGCCAATCAGCTAGCGTTTTACTTCTTGCCCTAAAAAGCCATCACAGCCATGCCTACTAATGGCATGGCTGTGATTGGCCAAGTGCAGCATGTGACCCAGCCTCTATTTAAGCTGGAGTCACGTAGCGCTGCCCGTCACTTTGCTCTGATTAGTGTATGGATAGGATGCAGCTGCTGTGAGGGAGAGATTAGGCAGGGAAGACTCAGCAAAACCACTTAATAAAGTGATTGATCTACAGTTGAGAATCATTCAACTTCTGTTAGTTCATTGCTCACTGGTTGCTCGGCTGCCCAGAGCATTTTTCTGTCACTTTTTTCTGGGGTGATCAGCGGCCATTTTGTGATATTTTGGTGCACAAGCACATGTTTTCAGCGGCCACCAAGTTCAACATACATTTTTGGGTTCAATAGTAGGCTTTTTTTTTTGCAATATTCTACATCAGGGGTTGTGTTTATTGTCACACCTTGAAACACAGTATAGAAATTGCTATATTTTATGGAGGGGTGAAATTTAATTTCCGAAGTACCAATCCCCTAAATCTGGGGTTCCAGCTGTGGCTGGCTAATTTTAATAATGTCCGTCAAAGGATAGATTTTGTTCTGGGGTGAAATTCAATGGCCCAAATAACAATCCCCTAAATCTAGGGTTTCAGCTGTGGCTGGCCAAGTGTAATACTGTGCGTAAAAGGATAGATTTTATTTCTGGGGTGAAATTCAATTCCCAAAATACCAATCCCCTAAATCTGGTGTTCCAGCTGTGGCTGGCTAAGTTTAATACTGTCCGTCAAAGGATAAAAAAAATTCTGGGGTGAAATTCAATTGCCAAGATAACAATCCCCTAAATCTGATGTTCCAGCTGTTGCTGGCTATGTTTCATACTGTCCGTCAAAGGATAGATTTTTTTCTGGGGTGAAATTCAATTTCCAAAATACCAATCCCCTAAATCTGGGATTCCAGATGTGGCCGGCTAAGTTTAATACTGTACGTCAAAGGATAGATTTTTTTCTGGGGTGAAATTCAATTGGCAAAATAATAATCCCCTAAATCAGTGGTTTTAGCTGTTGCTGGCCAAGTGTAATACTGTCCGTCAAAGGATAGATTTTTTTGTGGGGTGAAATTCAATTGCCAAAATACCAATCCCCTAAATCTGGGGTTCCATCTGTGGCTGGCCACGTGTAATACTGTCCGTCAAAGGATAGATTTTTTTTCTGTGTTTAAATAAAATTCCTGAAATAGAAATCCTAAACATCGGTGTTTCCGCTGTTCCTCTCCAAGAGTAATTCTGTCCGCAATAGGTTATATTACATTCAGCATGTCAGCGTCAAAATACAAGGCCTATTGTGCATCTCCAAGTGTATTTCTGTCCGTAAAAAGGTATATTACACTCAAGGTCTAAATACAAGTGCTGAAAGCGTAATTATTTATATTTGCACACGCTATCGTGCATCTCCAAGTGTATTTCTGTCTGTAAAAGGGTATATTAAACTAAGTGTCTAAATACAAGGCCTGAAAGCGTAATCCTCTATATATGCACACGCTATTGTGCATCTCAAAGTGTAATTCTGTCCGTAAAAGGATACCTTTCAGCCAGGGCCTGAATACTAAGCCTAAAATTGATATTCCCCTAAATCTGTGGTTTCTGCTGTGCCTGGATTAGTGTAATACGGTACATAAATAGATAGCTAGATAGTGTTAGGTGCCTGTAAATAAAGGCCTTAATTTGAGCTCTATACATTGGGCCAAATAAGTTTTTCCTCATTGTGGTGAACGGTAACAATGAGGAAAACATCTAATATGGGATGCGGACCTGGTCGTGGTGGTGTTAGTGGACCCTCTGGTGCTGGGAGAGGATGTGGCCGTTATGCTACAGCTACACGTCCTAGTGAACAAGCTACCTCAGGTCTCAGTAGCCACCAGATCCCAAAGCGATATTAGGTCGGGCCTAATGCCATTCTAAGGATGGTAAGGCCTGAGCAAGTACAGGAGCTTAGCGATTGGGTGGCCGACAAGGGAACCAGCAGGTTCACATTATCTCCCACACAGTCTTCTGCAGAAAGCGCACAGGTGGCGCCTGAAAACCAAGCCCATCAGTCTGTCACATCACCCCCATGCATATCAGGGAACCTCTCTGAGCCTCATGTTATGCAGCAGTCTCTTATGCTGTTTGAAGAATCTTCTGGCAGGGTCTCCCAAGGGAATCCACCTAGCCCTTCCCCAGCAGTGGAAGACATAGACTGCACTGATGTACAACCACTTATGTTTCCTGATGCGGACATGGCAATACCACCTCATCGGAGTCCGCACGTCTCTGATGATGACGAAACACAGGTGCCAACTGCTGCGTCTTTCTGCAGTGTGCAGACCGAACAGGAGGTCAGGGAGGAAGACTGTGTGGAAGACGATGCAAGGGACGATGAGGTCCTAGACCCGACATGGAATGAAGGTCGTGCCACTGACTTCCAGAGTTCAGAGGAAGAGGCAGTGGTGAGACCGAGCCAACAGTGCAGCAAAAGAGGGAGCAGGGGGCAAAAGTAGAACAGCCGTCGCCAAGAGAATTCGCCTGCTACTGGCCAACTACACCAGGGACCGAGCACACCAAAGGCAGCTTCAAGGAGTTTGCTGGTATGGCACTTCTTCACACAATGTGCTGACGACAAGACCCGAGTGGTTTGCACGCTGTGCCATTAGAGCCTGAAGCGAGGCATTAATGTTCTGAACCTTAGCACAACCTGCATTACCAGGCATCTACATGCGAGACACGGGCTGCAGTGGAGTAAGCACCTTCAAAACCTCCAACAGAGGACAGCTTGTCCTTACCTCTTGGCAGCCTGGCACACATGAGCAACTACATGCTGCAGTGCCTGCACAACAACAGCAGAGTTGCCCACATTTTAACGTGTGCTGACTACTGGGTGGCCACCCTGCTGGATCCTCGGTACAAAGACAACGTGCCCACCTTAATTCCCGCACTGAAGCGTGATAGAAAAATGCACGAGTACAAGCTCACGCTGGTAGACGCGCTCCTGAGAGCATTCCCAACTGACACGGGGGGGACAAGTGGAAGCACAAGGTGAAGGCAGAGGAGGAGCAAGAGGTCGCCAATGCAGCTGTGTCACGGCTAGCTCCTCTGAAGGCAGGGTTAGCATGGCCGAGATTTGGAAAAATTTTGTCACAGCACCACAGCTAACTGCACCACTAGCTGATAGGGAACGTGTTAGCAGTAGGGAGCATTTCAACAACATGGTGGAACAGTACCTGTGCACATGCCTCCACGTACTGACTGATGGTTAGGCCCCATTCATTTTCTGGGTCTCCAAATTGTCCACATGGCCAAAGCTAGCCTTTTATGCCTTGGAGGT
The DNA here is from genome assembly GCA_033119425.1 of Bufotes viridis. Classification (NCBI taxonomy): domain Eukaryota; kingdom Metazoa; phylum Chordata; class Amphibia; order Anura; family Bufonidae; genus Bufotes; species Bufotes viridis. Next base: position 63,559,653 of record CM065597.1, read on the forward strand.
GCTGGTCTGCCTTGCGGCCAGTGTATTGTCCCAACGTGTATTTAGCACAGCAGGGGGCGTCATTACAGACAAACGCAGCCGTCTGTCCATAGCCAACGTGGACAAGCTGAAGTTTTTAAAAATGAACCAGGCATGGATCCCACAGGACCTGTCCATCCCTTGTGCAGAATAGACATTTATAACTGCCTCGCCCTCAACCATACATTCTTGTACTCCAGGGCACTTCTTTATTGAATCCTCATTTTTTTTAATTTTACCATTATTTTTGGGGGCAACACCAAGTTGAATGAACCTCTCCTCTGTCTGGGTGCCAGGGGCCTACATTTCAGCTAATCGCCTGCTGCTTTATTGGGTGACATTAACCTCTTTTTGCTGTCAAATGACCTGTCTGGGTGCTGAGGCCTAAATAACTGAAAGTGGCCTGTTCCATTGGTGGGTAACATGATGCCTGTTTTGCTGCTATGGGACCTCTCTCCTCTGTCTGGGTGCTGGGGCTTAAATTACTAAAAGTGGCCTGTTTCAATGGTGGGTAACATAATGCCTCATTTGCTGCTATGGCAACACCAATTTGAATGAACCTCACCTCTGTATGGGTGCCAGCGGCCTACATTTTAGATAATCGCTTGTTGCTTTGGTGGGTGACATTACCCTCTTTTTGATGTCAAATGACCTCTACTCTGTCTGTGTGTCAGGGGCCTATATTTCGTTTCATTGCTTGCTGTCTTGGTGGGAGACATTTAACTCTTTTTACTGTCAAATGACTGCCCCATTGTGTGGGTGTCAAAGGCCTATATGTCATTTAATCATTTTTTGTCTTGGTGGGAGATATTAAACTCTTTTTACTGTCAAATCACCGCCCCATTGCCGTAGGTGTCAGGGGCCTATATTTCGTTTACTTACTTGCTGTGTTGGTGGGAGACATTTAACTCTTTTTACTGTCAGATGACTGCCCCATTGTGTTGGTGTCAGGGGCCAATATGTCGTTTAATCATTTGCTTTGTTGGGTGAAATTTTCCTCTTTATACTGTCAAATGACCTCTACATTGTCTCGTTGTCAGGGGCCTATATTTTGTTTCATCACTTTCTGCCTTAGTGGGAGATATTAAACTCTTTATACTGTCAAATGACCTCTACATTGTCTGGTTCTCAGGGGCCTCTATTTTGTTTCATCGCCTGCTGTATTGGGGGGAGACATTAACCTCTTTTTACCGTCAAATGACCGCCCCATTGTCTGGTTGTCAGGGGCCTATATTTTATTTAATCGCTTGCTGCATTGGTGGGAGACATTAAACTCTTTTTACTGTCAAATGTCCTCTCCTCTGTCTGGGTGTCAGGGGCCTACATAAATGATAATGGCCTGATTCATTGCAGGTTGGCCTAAGGCCTGTGTTGCTGTTACGGGGCCGCTCTCCTCTTAGCGGGTGCCATGGTCCTCCTGAATTAGTAAATAAGGTCTGTGGCACTGCTGGGTGAAATCAATACTTATTTGGCATGATTGTAACTCTCCTCTTTGTGGGTGGCATGGGTTTGAATCTTTGAATGAGGCCTGAGGCATTGCTGGGTTAAATCTATACTGTCTTGGCGTCATTTTAACTCTCCTCTTTGTGGGTCCTGTGGACCTGAATGTTTGAATAAGGCCTGTGGCCCTGCAGGCAGACATGATTCCTTCTTGGCTGTGATGACAACTTCAACTCCCATGTATGGTTACCATTGACCTGAGTCTGTGAGTGGGGCCTGTGACACTGCTGGCGGACATGAATCCTTCTTGGCTTTGATGTGAACTTCAACTCCCATGTATGGTTGCCACCCTGCTGGATCCCCGGTACAAAGACAACGTGCCCACCTTAATTCCCGCACTGGAGCGTGATAGGAAAATACACGAGTGCAAGCGCACGCTGATAGACGCGCTCCTGAGAGCATTCCCAACTGACTCGGGGGGACAAGTGGAAGCACAAGGCGAAGGCAGAGGAGGAGCAAGAGGTCGCCAACGCAGCTGTGTCACGGCTAGCTCCTCTGAAGGCAGTGTTAGCATGGCCGAGATTTGGAAAAGTTTTGTCACAGAGCCACAGCTAACTGCACCACTAGCTGATAGGGAACATGTTAGCAGGAGGCAGCATTTCAACAACATGGTGAAACAGTACGTGTGCACACGCCTCCACGTACTGACTGATGGTTCGGCCCCATTCATTTTCTGGGTCTCTAAATTGTCCACATGGCCAGAGCTAGCCTTTTATGCCTTGGAGGTACTGGCCTGCCCTGCGGCCAGTGTATTGTCTGAACATATATTTAGCACGGCAGGGGGCGTCATTACAGACAAACGCAGCCGCCTGTCCACAGCCAACGTGGACAAGCTGACGTTGGTATATAAAATGAGGATGCTCGGACTGGGAGAAAATGTCTGTATGTCTGTAACTGGCTGAGTGACAGAAAACAGAGGGTGGTTATTAACGGTAGATACTCAGATTAGGTCACTGTAACTAGTGGGGTACATCAGGGGTCAGTATTGGCTCCTATTCTCTTCAATATATTTATTAATGATCTTGTAGAAGGCCTGCACAGTAAAATATCTATTTTTGCAGACGACACTAAACTGTGTTTTCTGCTACAGAGGGATCTGGATAGATTGGAGGCTTGGGCAAAGAAATGGCAGATGAGGTTTAACACTGACAAATGTAAAGTTATGCACATGGGAAGGAATAATGCAAGTCACCCGTACATATTAAATGGTAAAAAAAAACTCGGTAACACTGACATGGAAAAAGATCTAGGAATTTTAATAAACAGCAAATTAAGCTGCAAAAAACAGTGTCAGGCAGCTACTGCCAAGACCAATAAGATAATGGGTTGCATCAAAAGGGGCATAGATGCCCGTGATGAGAACATAGTCCTACCACTTTACAAATCACTAGTCAGACCACACATGGAGTACTGTGTACAGTTCTGGGCTCCTGTGAACAAGGCAGACATAGCAGAGCTGGAGAGGGTTCAGAGGAGGGAAACTAAAGTAAAAACTGGAATGAGGGATCTACAGTACCCTGAAAGGTTATCACAATTAGGGTTATTCACTTTAGAAAAAAGACGACTGAGGGGAGATCTAATAACTATGTATAAATATATCAGGGGTCAGTACAGAGATCTGTCCCATCATCTATTTATCCCCAGGACTGTGACTGTGACAAGGGGACATCCTCTGCGTCTGGAGGAAAGAAGGTTTGTACACAAACATAGAAAATAATTCTTTACTGTAAGAGCAGTGAGACTATGGAACTCTCTGCCTGAGGAGGTGGTGATGGTGAGTACAATAAAGGAATTCAAGAGGGGACTGGATTTATTTCTGGAGATGTAATAATAATATTACAGGCTACAGCTATTAGAGAGGGGTCGTTGATCCAGGGAGTTATTCTGATTGCCTGATTGGAGTCGGGAAGGAATTTTTTTCCCCTTAAGTGGGGAAAATTGGCTTCTGCCTCACAGGGGTTTTTTGCCTTCCTCTGGATCAACTTGTAGGAAACAGGCCGAACTTGATGGACAAATGTCTTTTTTCGGTCTTATATACTATGTTACTATATTTTTTAAAATGAACCTGGCATGGATCCCACAGGACCTGTCCATCCCTTGTGCATGGCCCGGAGTCTGTGAATGAGGCCTTTTGCACTGCAGGCAAACATGAATCCTTTTTGGCTGTGATGAGAACTTCAACTCCCATAGCATTCCCACCTGACGCCACCCCAACCTCCTATTCCACCTCCTCCTCCAAGTTGCCAATTGATATTGGTTAATTTTCATTTATTTTATTTTAAGTCATTTCCCTATCCACATTTGTTTGCAGGGGATTTACCTACATTTTGCTTTCTTTTGCAGCCCTGTAGCCCTTTCCTGGGCAATTTTACAGCCTTTTTAGTGCCCAAAAGTTCGGATCCCCTTTGACTTCATTGGGGTTCGGGGTCAAGTTCGGGTCGAGAACCCGAACATTTTCATGAAGTTCAGCCGAACTTCTCGAACCCGAACATCAAGGTGTTCGCTCAACTCTAGACATTATACAATGTTTTGTTTCACGGGCTTACTAATGAATCTTGCACAATAAAAACTGTATGGAAAAGTTGATCTTCTGTTTACAGTACTTTTACCATACATTTCTAGATTTTGTTTAAGAATTTAGGTTTAGTTTAAGGTTTAGACTTTATATGTGCAGTATAATTTGTTTCAAAGGTCATAATTAGAGATGAGCAAATTTAAAAAATTCGATTCGCCGATTGACAGAATTTGTGTGAAAAAATATGGTTTGATCCGAATATACACTCACCTAAAGAATTATTAGGAACACCTGTTGTAATTCTCATTAATGCAATTATCTAGTCAACCAATCACATGGCAGTTGCTTCACTGCATTTAGGGGTGTGGTCTTGGTCAAGACAAGTTCCTGAACTCCAAACTGAATGTCAGAATGGGAAAGAAAGGTGAAGCAATTTTGAGCGTGGCATGGTTGTTGGTGCCAGACGGGCCGGTCTGAGTATTTCACAATCTGCTCAGTTACTGGGATTTTCACGCACAACCTTTTCTAGGGTTTACAAAGAATGGTGTAAAAAGGGAAAAACATCCAGTATGCGGCAGTCCTGTGGGCGCAAATGCCTTGTTGCTGCTAGAGGTCAGAGGAGAACGGGCCGACTAATTTAAGCTGATAGAAGAGCAACGTTGACTAAAATAATCACTCGTTATAACCAAGGTATGCAGCAAAGCATTTGTGAAGCCACAACACGCACAACCTTGAGGCGGATGGGCTACAACAGTAGTGATGTCGCGAACATAAAATTTTCCGTTCGCGAACAGCGAACGCGAGCTTACGCAAATGTTCGCGAACGGGGCGAACCGCCATAGACTTCAATTGGCAGGCGAATTTTAAAACCCACAGGGACTCTTTCTGGCCACAATAGTGATGGAAAAGTTGTTTCAAGGGGTCTAACACCTGGACTGTGGCATGCCGGAGGGGGATCTATGGCAAAACTCCCATGGAAAATTACGTAGTGGACGCAGAGTCGGGTTTTAATCCATAAAGGGCATAAATCAACTAACATTCCTAAATTGTTTGGAATAACATGCTTTAAAACATCCAGTGTGTGTATACGATCAGGTATGATGTTGTATCGATCAGGTAGTGTAAGGGTTACGCCCACTTTACAGACATTGACAGACCAAACTCCCCTTTTAATGCACCGCAAACAACCGCAAACAGTTCATTTGCACAACCGCAAACTCCCCATTTGCACAAGGTTGGATACCAAGCTAGCCACGTCCCGGTGATGTCATTGAAGGTTTCTTCCTCCACCCAGCCACGTACAACACCAAGGGTCCCCGAAAGGTGAATTGAATTAATTTTTCGAATGGGGAGATGGTTAAAAAAACGCTGTCTCCCTCCCCTTTGTTTTAATCCACGGTCACTGCGTCTGCGCCGTGCAATTTACTATCACACCCGATATGAGTGGTATTTTCTGTAGTACTATTCTCATCAGTTTAATCCCTCTAACGTCCCCAATCTGGGGGCCATTTATTAAATTGATTTTTCGAACGGGGAGATGGTTAAAAAAACACTGGCTCCCTCCACTCTGTTTTAATCCACGGTCACTGCGTCTGCGCCGTGCAATTTACTGTCACACCCGATATAAGTGGTATTTTCTGTAGTACTATTCTCATCAGTTTAATCCCTGTTACATCCCATATTAGGGATTGCCTTTTGTGAAAAAAACTTTAGGCCGGGTACCTTCGACTGCCTTCACAGTGACAGACCAAACTCTCATACACCAAACTGAAGTGATTTCAGGAACCGGGAGATGGAAAAAGCAGCTTGGTCGGTCCTCATACTCCCAAATTGGGGCACTGCGCGTGCACAGAGCAATGTGCTGTGACACCCTATATGAGTGGTGTCTTCACTAGTACTATTCCTATCAGTTTAATCCCTGTTACGTACCCTATCCGGTCGAATTGATTAACCATTGTCGAATTAGCGAACCATTACGACATCATGAAATAATTTAGTTCTGAGCTCTGTACTTGCTTTGTATTGGAATTGATGGGGATTTTTTTAATTGTCTGCATTATTTCTAATAAACTATTAAGAGACTTTATTATGATTTTTGATTTTATGTATTAAAAACCCATACAACATATATAAAAAAAAAATAAAAAGGTAAATTAATGTTTTTTCTATGAGATATTATCCAGCCGTCCGATTGCTTTTGATCTGACCATAAAGAAGCAACGGCCTTATCATCTTTGGTGTGGCAACATTGCCAACACACTCATAGAGGTGATGATTGCTTAATTGTGATACGCAAGCCCCTTCACCACAACAATGTAACGATCACGAAAGGGAATTGACACTTGTATGTGCCTTTTTTTTTTGGTTTGTTTTTGCAGCCACAGTGCTGCACCATATGACAGAAAAATTAGGCATGTACACATGCCTGAAAAATAATGGCATTGTTGCAGCCGCTATTGATGTTTTCCAGGCAGAAAAATGACTAAAACATTGCGGCTTGAACCCTAGTTGGTGGAGGAGAATTCACGAAAGTCATTCGGTATGCAGACATTAAATACAGCAGCGTGGGGACCATTTTGAGGCCAAGGCATGTAATCAGGCCTTTTGTTAGTCAAACGTATCCCCCACTGTCAGTCCCTTCGGGATCCATGCCTCATTCATCTTTATGAAGGTGAGGTAATCAACACTTTTTTTGACCAAGGCGACTTCTCTTGTCAGTGACAATGCCTCCTGCTGCACTGAAGGTCCTTTCTGACAGGACACTTGAAGCAGGGCAGGCCAGAAGTTCTATCGCAAACTGGGATAGCTCAGGCCACAAGTCAAGCCTGCACACCCAGTAGTCAAGGGGTTCATTGCTCCTCAGAGTGTCGATATCTGCTGTTAAGGCGAGGTAGTCTGCTACCTGTCGGTCGAGTTGTTCTCTAAGGCTGGATCCCGAAGGGCTGTGGGGATGAGTAGTACTGAAAAAACTCTGCATGTCCTCCATCAACAACACATCTGTAAATCGTCCAGTCCTTGCCGCCGTGGTAGGAGGAGGATTACACTAACCTCTTCCCCTGTTAGATTCCCGTTGTGCTGTGACATCCCCCTTATAAGCTGTGTAAAGCATATTTTTTTGTTTGGTTTTGAACTGCTGCATCCTTTCCGACTTTCGGTAATTTGGTAACATTTTTGCCACTTTCTGCTTATACCGGGGGTCTAGTAGCGTGGCCACCCAGTACAGGTCGTTCTCCTTCATCCTTGATAGGTGACCCAGATAGGTGACAACAACGAGCACCCTGGGGTGCCTGCTGTGGTTGGTCTTCCTCCTCCTCAAAGCCGCCACATTCCTCCTCTGACTCCTCTTCCTCATACTCCTCTTCCAGCGTTGCCGCAGGTCCGGCAAGCGATGATGACAAGGCTGTTTCTGGTGGTGATGGTGACCACAACTCTTCCTCTTCCTCTTCACGCTCATCTACAGCCTGATCCAGCACTCTTCGCAGGGCACGCTCCAGGAAGAAAACAAATGGGATGAGGTCGCTGATAGTGGCTTCAGTGCGACTGACTAGGTTTGTCACCTCCTCAAAAGGACGCATGAGCCTACAGGCATTGCGCATGAGTGTCCAGTAACGTGGCAAAAAAATTCCCAGCTCCGCAGAGGCTGTCCTAGCACCCCGGTCATACAAATACTCGTTTGTTTGGTTTGAAGTACCGCACTCTGATGGCGTCGGTGCTTGTCAAAGGACTTCTGGTCACCGTCTAGATCAATAAAAGATGGCAGCACACGACTTGATGCAATCTCAACGTGAAAAATTTATTACACTTTGTGTTTACATGATCCAAACAATTTGCCCACTTGAATGGTCAGGTAGCATGAACAAAACCGTACGTTTCGGCCTGTTTCGGCCTTCATCAGCGGTTAAGATAATCTGCAGTAGAGAAGATTTTATAATTATGTCATATGGGACTATATTGTAGATCATAAAAAGAGGCTAAAACTAATGAGAGTGATGTGTGATAAAGGTAAGGTTAGAAAAGGTCAATATTAATGTGAAGTCACAGATAAAAGAGGTACGAGAGAGAGTCAAGGGTTAAGTGGATAGCCTGATGATTATGGAGGCATATGCAGGCAGTGATGGTATATATACACTCATATGGTGGCAGTATGGAGGCTGTGTGATTACTGCGGGTTACCAAGGGTTAAATGTATGTCATATTGATTATGAGGGGATGTATACATAGCATATATTATTATATTTATATAACATATATTTATATATGTACATAGCTTAGCATGTATTAATGCCCCTGATGGTGAAAATAAACCCATAGGGGGGCATGTTGGTAATGAAAATGGATGTTCTCTTACCGATGCAGACCGTGGGAGTCGGGTAGGCTGGATCACTGGCCTGACACCAGTGAAAGCGCGCTAAAATAGAGGACAGGGCCATGGGCAGATACAAATACTCGTTGACGGCTTTTTCTTGTTGGAGCAGGCGGTCGAACATTAGGAGTGTTAAATTCCAACGTGTCGGGCTGTCGCATATCAAGCGCCTCACTGGCATGTTATTTCGCCGCTGAATATCGGAAAAGTGCGCCATGGCCGTGTAGGAACGCCTGAAATGGCCACAACCCTTCCTGGCCTGCTTGAGGACGTCCTGTAAGCCTGGGTACTTAGACACAAAACGTTGTACGATGAGATTCAACACATGTGCCATGCACGGCACATGTGACAACTTGCTTAAATTCAATGCCGACAACAAATTTGTTCCATTGTCACACACCACTTTACCGATCTCCAGTTGGTGCGGGGTCAGCCACTGATCCACCTGTGCATTCAGGGCGGACAGGAGTGCTGGTCCTGTGTGGCTCTCTGCTTTCAGGCAAGTCAACCCCAAGACAGCGTGACACTGTCGTATCCGGGATGTGGAATAACCCCTGGGGAGCTGAGGGGATTCAGTTGATGTGCAGCCAGACGCCGCAGCAGAAGAGGACTCAGCTGAAGAGGATATCAAAGAGGATGGAGTAGGAGTAGAGGAGGTGGCAGTAGGTCTGCCTGCAAGTCGTGGTGGTGTCACCAACTCCGCTGCGGAGCCACGCATTCCATGCTTGTCAGCCGTCAGCAGGTTGACCCAATGCGCAGTGTACGTGATATACCTGCCCTGACCGTGCTTTGCAGACCAGGTATCAGTGGTTAGTGTTGAGCGCGAATATTCGAATAGCGAATATTAATCGCGAATATCGCAACTTCGATAATTCGCGAATATTGCGAATATACTGCTATATATTCGTTATATCGAATATTCGTCATTTTTTCCATCTGAACAAATGATTCCTCCCTGCTTAAAATGCTTGTGGGTCAATGAGTCATCAGCCCACAAGCAAGAAGCAGGGAGGAATCATGACTTTAGATGTTGAAAAAAGACGAATATTCTAAAAAACGAATATATAGCACTATAGCGAATATATTCGTTTTGACATTTTTTAGAATATTCGTCTTTTTTCCCCTCCAAACAGTACAGTTAAACCCTTTGGCATACTCCTCTCACAAGCGTCCCGTCACCATGAGAACGCCTGGTGGTTAGAATATACCATCGGATCTGAGTTAGATCGTGAAAACTCAAATCCGATGGTATATTCTAACACAGAGGCGTTCCCATGGTGATGGGGACGCTTGAAGTAAGTATACCAACACGCGCATACATACGGCTCCTGCTGCCTGGAGGCACCTGTCCTCTGACAGGGCACTGTGATCTGCACTATTAACCCTCAGATGCCGCACCTGAGGGGTTAATAGTGCGATCACAGCACCCTGTCAGAGGTCGGGTGCCGCCGGAGCAGTGCCTCCCACTATTAAAATCATTAATGGGCAGTGCGCCTAATTCCCCCTCACCAGTATTACAAACAATAATTGGTGGCCAGTGCCGATCCCCCTATTAAACATCATTGGTGGCCAGTGTGCCGACAATCCCTCCCCGTATTATTATCGCTGGTCAGTGCGCACTCAATCCCTCTCCCTCCCAGTAAAAATCATTGCTGGCAGTGCGCCTCTCTCCCCCTCCCATCATTGGTGGCAGCGGTAGCTCGATCAGAGTCCCAGCAGTGTAATGCTGGGGCTCCGATCAGCTACCATGGCAACCAGGACGCTACTGCAGTCCTGGCTGCCATGGTTAGTTAGTCAGCATTGTACTTACTGCTGGCCGCCGGGCGCTCCTTCCCTCAAACTGTGAGTTTGAGAAGAAGGAGCGCCCGGCGGCCCAGCACAGGTAAGTACAATGCTGACTAACTAACCATGGCAGCCAGGACTGCAGTAGCGCCCTGGTTGCCATGGTAATCGATCGGAGCCCCAGCATTACACTGCTGGGACTCTGATCGAGCTGCCGCTGCCACCAATGATGGGAGGGGGAGAGGAGGCGCACTGCCAGCAATGATTTTTACTGGGGAGGGAGGGGGATTGAGTGCGCACTGACCAGCGATAATTAATACGTGGGGAGGGATTGTCGGCGCACACTGGCCACCAATGATGTTTAATAGGGGGATCGGCACTGGCCACCAATTATTGTTTGTAATACTGGTGAGGGGGAATTAGGCGCACTGCCCATTAATGATTTTAATAGTGGGAGGCGCACTGTTACCCGGCGGCACTCCGACCTCTGATAGGGTGCTAGATCCGCACTATTAACCCCTCAGGTGCGGCATCTGAGGGGTTAATAGTGCAGATCACAGTGCCCTGTCAGAGGACAGGTGCCTCCAGGCAGCAGGGAGCCGGTATGTATGCGCGTGTTGGTATACTCTAACTCAGCGTCCTCAATCACCATGGGAACGCCTCTGTGTTAGAATATACCATCGGATTTGAGTTTTCACGATCTAACTCAGATCCGATGGTATATTCTAACCACCAGGCATTCCCATGGTGACGGGACGCTTGTGGGGAGGAGTATGCCAAAGGGTTAACGAATATGGAATATAGCTATGCACTAGCAGTGCTAAGTTGAAATCGCAATGCGAATACTTTAAGTTAAATTAATCGCATTGTGATTTCAACTTAGCACTGCTGCTATATTCCATATTCGTTAACTTCGTTCTCATTCTAGCAAGCTGACCCATTATAAACCCAGCTCTAAGTTGAAATCGCAATGCGATTAATATAACTTGAATTAATCGCATTGCGATTTCAACGTAATTCCTCAAATCCGACAGTACATTTTAGTATATGGAGACGTTCCCATGGTGATGGGGACGCTCCATGAGCACGGAAGTTATGGTTGGCTTGGTAGAATTAGCGAATAGCGAATATGACGAATGTATTCGTCATATTCCTCAAAACGAAGATAACGAAGTATTCTACATCTTCGCTTTAGCAACCTATTCGTCAACTTCGCTATTCGCTAATTCTAGCAATCAAATAGGAAGGTTGACTTACCAGACAGCTGTGTTAAATTCGCTATGCGATTTTTTTTTAATACAATAATTATATTACTTAATAAAATTATTATATTATATTATATTATTATTATTCTATTTATTAAAAAAAAAAAATCGCATAGCGAATTTAACACAGCTGTCTCTATAGTCAACCTTCCTATTTGCTAGAATTAGCGAAGTTGACGAATAGGTTGCTAAAACGAAGATGTAGAATACTTCGTTATCTTCGTTTTGAGGAATATGACGAATACATTCGTCATATTCGTCATCCTCGCTAATTCTAGATATGAAACCAATAGGAAGGTAGCCTTAAGTTAAAATCGCAATATGCGATTATTTAAATCGCATGTTAATCGCGATAACTAGAAAAATGACGAATATTCGATTTCGACGAATATGAAACGAATATTCATACGAATATTCGCGAATTTCGTCGAAATCGAATATGGCACCTGCCGCTCATCACTATCAGTGGTCAGATGGACCCTTGCCCCAACACTGTATGCCAGAGATGCCATGACTTCCTTTTCAATGATATTGTAGAGGTTTGGGATTGCATTTTTTGAAAAAAAAATTCGTCCGGGTACCTTCCACTGTGGTGTCCCAATAGTGACAAATTTTTTGAAGGCCTCAGACTCCACCAGCTGGTATGGTAAAAGCTGATGGGCTAAGAGTTCCATCAAGCCAGCTGTCAGTCGCCGGGCAAGGGGGTGACTCTGTGACATTGGCTTCTTATGCTCAAACATGTCCTTGACAGACACCTGACTGTGGGCAGATGAGCAGGAACTGCTGAAGGTGAGAGGCGGAGTCGCGGTTGGTTGAGAGGGGGCAGGGAGGACAGCAGTGGTTGACGTGGCTGAAGATGCTGGACCAGGAGGAGCATAGTGACTTTGAGTTTGTGTGCTGCTTGTACTCATGTGTTGATCCCATAGGCATTTGTGATGTGAGATCATGTGCCTTCGCAAGGCAGTTGTACCGAGGTGGGTGTTGGACTTCCCACGACTCAGTTTCTTTTGGCACAGGTTGCAAATGGCATTGCTGTTATCAGAGGCAGACACACAAAAAAAATGCCACACTGCTGAGCTTTGCAATGACGGCATTCTGGTGGTGGCAACAGCATGCGTTGACTGGCGTGCTGTCTGGCTGACCCCGGGTGCCGATACATGCTGTCTGACTGTGCCACTAACTCCTTGCGACGACCTCCCCCTGCTTCCAACTCGTCTCCTCATTCTCTCTGTCTCCCCATCTGAACTTCCCCCTCTTCTTCTCTTCGAGCAGGAACCCACGTGGCATCTGTGGACACATCGTCATCATCAACCGCTTCACTTGTATCTGACACCTCAGCAAAGGAAGCAGCAGTGGGTACAACATCATCATCATCACACTGTACGTCCATGTGTGTAATCCTGCCTGACTGAGACATATCCCTGTAATCTACATCATCTGGCAATAATGGTTGCGCATCACTAATTGCATCCAACTGATGTGTAAATAACTCCTCTGACAGATCAAGTGAAGCGGCTGTGGTGGCTGTGGTGGTGGTGGCTGTGGTTGTGGTGGAGGCGGGCGGGAGCGTGGTAACTTGAGAGCAGGTGACCAAAGCTGAGCTGGAGGAGGATGGTGCGTCAAGGTTCTTAGCGGAAGTTGTTGAAGATTGGGTGTCCTGTCTAAGCCAGTCAACTATGTCCTCAGAAGGCAAGCAACTGAAATTAGACTAATGTGTAAAAATGAAATGCCTTATTTATCGGCAAGCTACTGTGCCACCCGGTATCAGTGGCTGGCACTGGCAGTGGGCACACTACAGTCTGTGGAAGTGGGCCTGACACACACTGGCAGCAGGCAAGCAACTGAAATTAGAATACTGTCTAAAAATTAAATGCTTTATTTATGGGCAAGCTACTGTGCCACTCGGTATCAGTGGTGGGCACTGGCAGTGGGCACACTACAGTCTGTGGAAGTGGGCTGACACACACTTGCAGCAGGCAAGCAACTGAAATTACACTAAAGTGTAAAAATTAAATGCCTTTTTTTGATGCAAAGTCCTGTGCCAAACGGGATGACAGGGGTGGGCACTGGCAGTGGGCACACTACAGTCTGTGGGCCTGCAGCTCCTCACACACAGGCAGGCCAGGCAACTGCAATATATATATGTAGGAAAAAAAAAAAAAGCAGACTAATGTTGCAGCCCTAAAAAGGGTTTTTTGGGGTGCTGTCAGGACGCTGTCCTTACAGCAGAGATCAGATGAGTCTTTCAGGACTGGAGTGGACACTGAATTCACTAGCCTAGCTATCGATTTCCCTATTAAATCAGCAGCAACTACACTCTCCCTCCTCTCACTAAGACTGCAGCTTCCGAATGAATCTAAAATGGATGCTGTTCAGGAGATGGGAGGGTCTGGGAAGGAGGGTATGCTGCTGATTGGCTGGAATGTGTCTGCTGACTGTGAGGTACAGGGTCAAAGTTTGCTCAATGATGATGTATAGGGGGCGGACCGAACATCGCATGTGTTCGCCCGCTGCGGCGAACAAGCTATGTTCGCCGGGAACTGTTCGCCGGCGGATAGTTCGGGCCATCTCTATACAACAGCAGAAGACCCCACCGAGTACCACTCATCTCCACTACAAATAGGAAAAAGTGGACTGTTGAAGACTGGAAAAATGTTGCCTGGTCTGATGAGTCTCGATTTCTGTTGAGACATTCAAATGGTAGAGTTCGAATTTGGCGTAAACAGAATGAGAACATGTATCCATCATGCCTTTTTACCACTGTGCAGGCTGGTGGTGGTGGTGTAATCGTGTGGGGGATGTTTTCTGGGCACACTTTAGGCCCCTTAGTGCCAATTGGGCATCGTTTAAATGCCACGGGCTACCTGAGCATTGTTTCTGACCATGTCCATCCCTTCATGACCACCATGTACCCATCCTCTGATGGCTACTTTCAGCAGGATAATGCACCAATTCACAAAGCTCGAATCATTTCAAATTGGTTTCTTGAACATGACAATGAGTTCACTGTACTAAAATGGCCCCAACAGTCACCAGATCTCAACCCAATAGAGCATCTTTGGAATGTGGTGGAACGGGAGCTTCGTGCCCTGGATGTGCATACCTCAAATCTCCATCAACTGCAAGATGCTATCTTATCAATATGGGCCAACATTTCTAAAGAATGCTATCAGCACCTTGTTGAATCAATGCCACGTAGAATTAAGACAGTTCAGAAGGCAAAAGGGGGTCCAACACTGTATTAGTATGTTGTTCCTAATAATTCTTTAGGTGAGTGTATTTGCAGTGAATTTAGTTAAAAAATGGCTATTTCCATGCTGCAGAGAGCCTTTATAGTGGTGTAGAACACTGTGCCTTGCAGTAACACATATAGGGAGTCAGCTGTGGTAGTGAAATTATACTGTGAGTCAGTATGACATGCAGTTGACAGGTGTTGCTCTTAGGCCTCTTTCACACGGGCGTCATGTTTGACGCCCGGATAAGAGGCGGGTGCGTTGCGGGAATATGCGCGTTTTTCCCGCACGGGTGCAAACGTTTGTAACGCGTTTTGCACGCGCGTGAGAAAAATCGCCATGTTTGGTACCCAACCCGAACTTCATCACTGAAGTCCGATTTCGGGTCTTCTGGAGAATTGATTATTTCCCCTTATAACATGGTTATAAGGGGAAATAATAGCATTCTTAATAAAGAATGCATTGTAAAATAAAGTGGAAGGGGTTAAAAATAATAAAAGTTAACTTACCTTAGCCATCACCATGGTAAGATGGACCATGTGATTGGACCATGTGATGTGACGTCATCACAGGTCCTTTAGATCTTAGCTGATGCAGGGAAAGAGAGGAGAGATCGCAACTACGCGATCAAGTGGCTAAGGTAAGTTAACTTTTATTATTTTTAACCCCTTCCACTTTATTTTACAATGCATTCTTTATTAAGAATGCTATTATTTCCCCTTATAACCATATTATAAGGGAAAATAATAGAGATCGGGTCCCGTTGCTGAGCAACATGCGGGAAAATCGCAACGCATCCGCACTTGCTTGCGAATGCTTGCGATTTTCCCGCAGCCCCATTCACTTCTCTGGGGCCTGCGTTGCGTGAAAAACGCATAATATAGAGCATGCTGCAATTTTCACGCAACGCAGAAGTGATGCGTTAAAATCACCGCTCATGTGCACAGCCCCATAGAAATTAATGGGTCCAGATTCGGTGCGGGTGCAATGCGTCCTCCTGACGCATTGCACCCGCGCGGAAAATTCGCCCGTGTGAAAGGGGCCTTAGAGTCACTGCACACTTCACTTATTTGGGCAGTCACGGGGCCAAAACTGACCAAATAACTCAAGTGTAAACTAATCAAATGCTCCCCTAGGCCGTGCAGTGATAGGAAGAGCACAACGTTCTTACCTTTGGGCATTTCCTGGTTTTGGGTTTCTCCTGCTTGGTGTAAGTTGGGGCTCCCTTAGTGAAGCTGAGTTTTGAAGTGCAAGTCAGGGGTCCCAGTGCTTCCTAAAACAAGGTGGTACTGTGATAATGCAGGATGTGGCTGATGTTAGTACAAACATTTCACTGTACTTTACTAAGGCAATGTAACCCCCTATCAACCACCACACACAACTTTTGAAATAGAAGATGCAAAATGCTACTGCATATACAGTGGGCTGCCAGCATACTGCACTGAGGACCAGATTTATAATCATTGCAGCCCGAGTCATGGCTGCGTGAGAAGAGTCATGGTTCTTCAGGAGATCCTGCTCTCCCCACCCACTTACTGATGATTGCCAGTTCCCCTTTAGGGAGGAAACTAAGGAGAAAACTACAAGGTCTTATGATTTAATTTTATTAAAGTCATGCCAATGTATTGAAGATGACAGGGACCTTCTAGGATGTATATTACTCCTGCATGTTCAGATGTTATTTAAATTAAAAAAAAAAAATGTAATTGAAAAAAAAAAAAATGATGAGTACATTGCATGTTACACACTGAGAATGAAAGGCGCAGGATTCCTCAGCAGTGCTGAGTATTTCAGGAGAGGAGTGTGCTGATCTTGGTAAAGATTGTGGACTAAGGCCTCTTTCACACGGGCGAGTTTTCCGCGCGGGTGCGATGCGTGAGGAGGACGCATTGCACCCGCAGTGAATCCGGACCCATTCATTTCTATGGGGCTGTGCACATGAGCGTTGTATTTCACGCATCACTTCTGCGTTGCGTGAAAATCGCTGCATGCTCCAGTTTCTGCGTTTTCCACGCAACGCAGGCCCCATAGAAGTGAATGGGGCTGCGGGAAAATCGCAAGCATCCGCAAGCAAGTGCGGGTGCGTTGCGTTTTTCACTGATGGTTGCTAGGAGATGTTGTTTGTAAACCTTCAGTTTATAATCACGCGCGTGAAAAACGCATCAAAACGCATTGCACCCGCGCGGAAAAAACTGAACAACTGAACGCAAACGCAGGCAAAACTGAATGACTTTGCCTGTGAATCGCACAGTTTTCACTGAACGCATCCGCAACGCATCCGGACCTAATCCGGACACGCTCGTGTGAAAGAGGCCTAAGAGATGGAAAGAGCAGGGTCCCCAGCAGCACATAGTATTTCAGGAGTAAGCCGGTTGTGTTGGAAAGGACAGACATGATTAATGGCTCTCAAAAAGCTGAGATTCAAAGTTGAAAAATGTATGTATGATACCAGAGGTGTGTGAGGACGCCATTATGATAGAATGGGTACGCCGGGCCATGCTAACTTATTGTTGTGTCTGACAAACCCACTGACTCCTGGCTGGGGGTGTCTAATGTCACTTGCGAAGACGTCGAAGATTGAGTTAACCACTCAAGAACCGCTGGGTTGCTGGTCACGACAAGATGGCTAGCTGACACTGGAAGCTCAGGCCTTTCGAAGTGACCCCTGCATGCCACAGCTCCTTACTCTGCTGCAACCTCTGTCTGCACCAGAAACATTTAGGCCTCTTTCACACGGGCGTCATGTTTGACGCCCGGATAAGAGGCGGGTGCGTTGTGGGAATCGCCACGATTTTTCCGCGCGTGTGCTAACGTTTGTAGTGCGTTTAGCACGCGCGTGAAAAAATCCGCATGCTTGGTACCCAGACCCGAAGTCAGACTTCATCACTGAAGTCTGGTTTCGGGATGAGTATTCTGTATATGTAATTATTTTCCTTTATAACATAGTTATAAGGGAAAATAATCGCATTCTAATTACAGAATGCAATGTTCCCCGGGCTATAGAGGGTTAAAAATAATAAAGAGTTAACTTACCTTCTCCCATTGTACGCGCAGAGCCCCAGAACGTCTTCTCTCTTGATGGTTGGGATGCTTGAGGACCTGTGGTGACGTCACAGGGTCACATGGTCCAATCATAGAAGCATTTGAGTGGACCATGTGACCCATGTGATCCTGTGACATCACGGCAGGTCCTTCATCCAACAGAATCCAAGGAAAATAATAACGATCGGGTCCCCATCCCGATCGTATCCTAGCAACCATGCGGGAAAATCGCAACGCATCCGCACATGATTGCGGATGCTTGCGATTTTCCCGCATTTCAATTCACTTCTATGGGGCCTGCGTTGCGTGAAAATCGCAGAATATAGAACATGCTGCGATTTTCACGCAACGCAAAAGTGATGCGTGAAAATCACCGCTCATATGCACAGCACCATAGAAGTGAATGGGTCAGGATTCAGTGCGGGTGCAATGCGTTCACTTCACGCATTGCACCCGCGCGGAAAACTCGCCCGTGTGAAAGGGGCCTTACACTTTTGCCACTCCCCTGTGCAGGGCTTGGCACTTCTCTGTCTGACATACTGTTAGATCAAATAAAAAGGAAATTTAAACACCCTAAAACAGCCTGTAATTTTCTCACTTCACCCCAAACGGCCAATAAGCCCTTTTTTTAGCACTAAAACACACCAAAAAGGGCTGTAGAACATATATCTGCACTGCTGAGCGGCAAATATATTTTTTCTTTTTACACTAATACACGCCACAAAAGGCTTTACAACAGATAACTGCACCGCTGATCGGCAAATATATTTTCCCTTACGTCCTACCAGCAGCACAGATGGGGTTAACCACCCCCCGTGGACTGGCAGGACCGGCGGAATGTTTAATGAGCCCAAGACTAATAACTCAATTTAACAATTAAGTATCTCCTTAAAGGGGTTGTCCGGGATCAAACTCATTTTTTTAAAAGTAGCTTACTCACCTTTAGTAGCCAAGAGTATGTTCCCAAGATGGTTTTAGGTAGCTTTTACACACTGCTGCATGGCTCCTACAGTCCCTAACAGACTGTTTACATATCTGTTTATGTATGCCATCACTTCCTGCTGCAAAGCATTGTGGGTCCCAGTGCAGCTCAGCAGCAGATGGTTTCTACAGGGTAAGATCACCTCCCTGCCCTGCCCCCTCATACATATTCCTCCTCCAGCGTCATATTCCTCCCCCATAAACTCCTCCTTGTAAATGTCCTGTGCTCAGTGTTTGCGGAGCAGAGAGGCAGACAGTGAATCAGCATACAGAAAGCACCGCTTTCTAGAACTGTTCATCATTTCTACATTCATCATTCATTACAATAACCAATTTAGGGTACTTTCACACTTGCGGCAGGACGGATCCGGATCCGTCCTGCCGCAAGTGGCCGTGCACTGGCGTGCTGCCGCTCCGTCCCCATTGACTATAATGGGGCGGGGGGCGGAGCTACGGCGCAGCACGGCAGTGCGCGGCCGGAGATCGCTGGACTAAAGTCCTGCATGTCCGACTTTTCAGTCCAGCGATCTTTGCCGTGCGCAGCCGTGCTGTGCCGTAGCTCCGCCCCCCGCCCCATTATAGTCAATGAGGACAGAGCGGCAGCACGGCAGTGCACGGCCACTTGCGGCAGGACGGATCTGGCAGGCTGAATATCCTGCCGGATCCGTCCTGCCGCAAGTGTGAAAGTACCCTTATAGTAATCTATCCAAGCAATGATAAAGTTGTTTTACAACATCCCCAATTTTGCTCTGCTACACAGATAAGGCTAATTTAACACTTGCATTTGGTGTGGATCCATCATGGACGGATCCACATCTATAATACAAACATCTGCATCTGCTCAGAATGGATCCATTTGTATTATCCATAACATAGCCAATACGGATCAGTCTCGAACACCATTGAAAGTCAATGGGGGACGGATCCGTTTTCTATTGTGCCATATCGTGTCAGTGAAAATGGATCTGTCCCCATCGACTTACGTTGTGTGCCAGGACGGATCCGTTTGGCTCAGTTTCGTCATGTGGACACCAAAACACTAAAAGTGCCACGCTCCCATGTCTGTCCATAAACATCTCTGACAGCATCACAGTATAAGGGCCACGCTCCCACATCCATAAACATCGCTGACAGCATCACACTACAAGGGCCACGCTCCCACGTCTATCCATAAACATCAATGACAGCATCAAAGCATCACAGTATAAGGGACACGCTCCCACGTCTATCCATAAACATCGCTGACAGTATCACACTATAAGGGCCACACTCCCACATCCATAAACATCGCTGACATCATCACACTATAAGGGCCACGCTCCCACATCCATAAACATCGCTGACAGCATCACACTATAAGGCCTCTTTCACACGGGCGTCATGTTTGACGCCCGGATAAGAGGCGGGTGCGTTGTGGGAATATGCACGTTTTTCCCGCGCGGGTGCAACCGTTTGTAACGCGTTTTGCACGCGCGTGAGAAAAAACGCCATGTTTGGTACCCAGACCCGAAGCCAGACTTCATCACTGAAGTCCGATTTCGGGTATTCTGGAGAATTTATTATTTTCCCTTATAACATGGTTATAAGGGGAAATAATAGCATTCTTAATAAAGAATGCATAGTAAAATGAAGTGGAAGGGGTTAAAAATAATAAAAGTTAACTTACCTTAGCCATCACCATGGTAAGATGGACCATGTGATTGGACCATGTGATGTGACGTCATCACAGGTCCTGTAGCTCTTAGCTGATGCAGGGAAAGAGAAGAGAGATCGCAACTACGCGATCAAGTGGCTTAGGTAAGTTAACTTTTATTATTTTTAACCCCTTCTACTTCATTTTACTATGCATTCTTTATTAAGAATCCCATTATTTCCCCTTATAACCATGTTATAAGGGAAAATAATAGAGATCGGGTCCTGTTGCTAAGCAACCATGCGGGAAAATCGCAACGCATCCGCACTTGATTGCGGATGCTTGCGATTTTCCCACAGCCCCATTCACTTCTATGGGGCCTGCGTTGCGTGAAAAACGCACAATATAGAGCATGCTGCGATTTTCACGCAACGCAGAAGTGATGCGTGAAAATCACCGCTCATGTGCACAGCCCCATAGAAATGAATGGGTCCTCCTGACGCATTGCACCCGCGCGGAAAATTCGCCCGTGTGAAAGGGGCCTAAGGGCCACGCTCCCACGTCTATCCATAAACATCGCTGACAGCATCAAAGCATCACAGTATAAGGGACATGCTCCCACGTCTATCCATAAACATCGCTGACAATAATAGCATTTTTTAAAGCAAATAATTGTTTTAGTGTCTCGATAGTCTGAAAGCCCTAGCATTTTTATTTTTTGACCGATTGTCTTAGTAAGGGTCTCATTTTTTGCGGGATAAGGTGACAGTTTGATTGATACTATTTTTGGGGGCATCCGCCTTTTTGATCGCTTGGTGTTGCACTTTATGTGATGTTAGGTGCCAAAATATTGCTTTCTTGGTACTGTTTTTATTTTATTTTTTTCACGGTGTTTACCTGAGGGGTTAGCTCATGTGATATTTTTAGAGCCGCTTGTCACAGACGTGGCGATACCTAATATGTCTACTTTTACGAATTTTTTTTAACTTTATCACAATAATAGCATTTTTTTGCCCACAAATTATGCTTTAGTGTCTTCATGTTCTAAGAGCGATATTTTTTAAATTTTTTAAGGAATTTTCAGGGGCTCTTTTTTTGCAGAATGGGGTGACGGTTTTATTGGTACCATTTTGTAGGACATACACCTTTTGAACGCTTGGTGTTAAGACGGTCCAGTTATTACGGACGTGGCAATACATAATATGTGTCGTTTTTTGATTTATTTAAGGCCTCATGCACACGGTCGTTGTTGTGGTCCGCGTCCGAACCGCATATTTTGCGGCACGGACGCGTACCCATTCTCTTTAATGGGGCCGCAAAAGATGCGGACAGCACTCCGTGTGCTGTCCGCATCCGTTGCTCCGTTCCGTATCCCCGCAAAAAAAATTGAGCCGTGGAGCAGCTTCCACAAAACACTGCAAAGCACCAACGGTCGTGTGCATGTAGCCTAATGGCGTAAAATAAATGAATATGAGAAAAGACCATTTTTATAACATTTTTACATTTTTTATTTTTTTATTTTTAACTTTCACCTTTTTTTATTTATCAAGACCCATCTGGATCATGAAGATCCAGTGGGCCTAATCACTATACAGTGCATTGCAATAGTCATCTTTTGTAATGCACTGTATGCTGCACTTACACTAAGGCTGATCAAACCTCAGGGTCTGATCAGCCTTAGATACATGGCAACCAGGACGCCTTTGTAAGGCATCCGGTTGCCATGACAACCAGGCTGTTGCGACTGTCCGGATGGAAGAGAGAGGGAGCTCCCTCTCAACCCCGTGGATGCCGCGGGCTGCTTATTTTATAAGGGGAACTGGGGGCACTTATTCTCTTTCAGGCAGCGATATCCACTCTGAGTGGAGATCGCAGCCTGAAAACAGCTTTTTTACAGTACCGAGCTCCAATTGGTTGGTCTGCATAGACCAACCAATTGGAGTGAGCGTGGGCAAGGGACCGCTCTGAATGGTCCCTTGTCTGCACCCGGTGACGTCACTAGGCTGAGGGGGCGGAGCTTAGCTGGATCTCAGCCAGGCTAGTTCCCGCCCCTCCAACACTCTTGCATAATCAGCTAGGCTGCCAGTGACGTCACCGGGCTCCCTGAGCAGCGGAAGAGGAAGCTTTCCTCCTCTGCAAGGAACGTGGTACGTCACTGAGAGAATGAAAACCTTCACTTCCGGCAAAGAAGTTATTAGAGTAAAAGGGGGCATCAGAAGTAAGTTCATCAGGTAGGATATGAGTGGTGTTGATGTGTGTGACACTGCAGTACTATAGGACAAAGGTCCCAAATCCCGGAAAACCCCTTTAAAAGGAGGAAGTCAACACCCAGCCCACTGTGTTTTTTAGTGTCCTCCCGGACAGGTGAACTGGGCGTTTTGTTCCCCCCTTTCTCTGAAAGTGCGGGGAGCCTTCTTTTTGTTTGGGTAATGGCTTTGCCCTTTTTCCTAGGTACCTTGTCAGTTTGGCCGGCAGCTTATCTGCTGCCGGCCCCGCGCAGTTGCGCCTGGCTGGGGTATTTTGGCGGCGTCCTCGATCCAGGATTTTCGCTCCCTGGGCGCCACCATCTTCCGGAGGGGACGCGGGGATTCTCCTTTGCGTCACTTCCAGATAATCCGATGCGATTTTTTTCACGGATGCTATTTTTTTCTTAAGTATTTTTTTTATGCTTCTTCCTGTGGAGGATTTACTGGGGGGAGGGTGAATTGTCTATCCCTCCCTTTCCCCTATTTTTAGGAAGCAGTGTTCTCCAGTTTGGTCTCTGGCTGCATCTGCTTTTTCAGCTAGCTTCCTAAAGTGTTTCCACTTGTGTTTTTTTTTTTTTTCCTCCGGTCCTCAGCTGCCTCCGGTCTGTTTTTCTACCTTTCCTGCGGAGATAGGTGGTTTACAAATGTTTTACTTGTCCCTTTTTTCCCCGCATTGATGTCTTCTCCACGGGATTCGGAAGGCAGGAAAGTGGATTCCAAGAGGAAGCATCTATCCAGCAGTCAATGGTTATTGTAAGCTGATCATACCTGCACTTGTGAGATTGCAGAAGGTAAACAACTTATGGCTGGGCTAAAACCTGCTTGGGAGACCGGTTGGGAATCCCTGGGTCTGTTGACTTATCCTACACCAGATGTTACAGCTGCCGTTAGAGGGTTCTGCTGTCTAGTGAACCTACATTTCAGGATATGTATCAATGGCTCTATTAAAGGAGTCATAGACCTGCTGGATGAAAAGGCTTCATATGCCTGCCCAGGCCCCTATGGAGACCTCTGTCCCGGTAGAGAGACCTTCTTGGTCTCCTTAGCTTCTTCCTCCTCGGATGAGGAGGAGCTGACGTTGTGTTTTCTCCCCTAGAAAGACACAGAAATTGGTCAAGTCCACCAGGTCGGGGGACCATGATGTTGACCGTGGGGAGTCTCCCAATCCTGCTACTCGGGCACCTCGTGTCTTTAAAGCGGATGAGACCCTCCTCTCTGTCATGTTATAAATTGGAAAGAATGTGGAAAAGGTCCGGTTTTAACAAAGAAGTTTTAATCCATGTTCCCGATGGCTTAACCTTTGGTGGATTCATGGGGATCCATTCCCAAGGTGGACATGGCTATTGCCAAGTTGTCCAAGCGCACTCTGGTTCCTGCAGACGATGGGTCTAGCTGCAGGACCCCCTTGCAGAGTGCACAATAAGACGGAATGTTACGGCAGCTCCGGCTTCCGCTTCCACAGCCATGGCGGCTTCTGAAGTCTCTACGTTCCTCCGGTCTCGCCTGAATCAAATTCAAGTTGACGTGAACCAGAGTTTTTTCCCAGGACGACATACTGGCTGCCTTCAAGACCATCAACCTGGCTGCGGACTTCTTGTGCAATACCGCACAGCTCCAGTTTAAGCTAGCGAGGGAGCCTCCCCGCTAGCAAAGCAAGCCCTGGGAACGAGGCCAAATACAGATCCTTGCTCTTGAAGCTAAGCAGCAGGTCTGTGGCTGATGGGAGACCAAGAGCGCCTTTGGCACCCTGTGACAATACTATCAAATTATGTCAGGGCCCTATATTTAGCATGGCCCTGGGGTCGGCGGCCCATATTCCATTTTGGCTTAAGCCTTGTGTCATTGACAATTCCTCAAAATACAGCTTATGTGGCCTTCCATTCGAGCCCAACCGTTTGTTCGGTTCGGAACTGGATAAGATCATGGAGGGCCTTTCAGACAAGAAGGTGAAGAGCCTTCCCCAGCAGTCCTTTCGAGGGCAGGGCAGATAAGTCCGCGGTGGTAGGTCTGCCAGCAAACAAGCTCTCGAAATGACTGGAGAGCGCAGCAAAAGGGTCTGAAGTGCTCTCGTGGAGGAGCCAGAGATGGAAAATCCACCTCCTGACTACGGGCCTCTTCAAGGCTCTTGTTTAATCCCGTTACTCCTGGGACACTATGTCCCATTTGAAGCAGGGGTGGATGCACCCCTACAGCAGAAACTCCAAAAAAGTGACTCCATTTTGGAAACTACGGGATAAGGTGTCAGTTTTGTTGGTACTATTTAAGGGTAAATATGATTTTTGGTTGTTCTATATTACACTTTTTTTAAAACAAGGTAACAAAAAATAGAAATTCTGAAATTTCATCTCCATTTGCCAATAACTCTTGTGGAACACCTAAAGGGTTAACAAAGTTTGTAAAACTGGTTTTGAATACCTTGAGGGGTGTAGTTTCTTAGATGGAGTCACTTTTATGGAGTTTCTACTCTAGGGGTGCATCGGGGGGCTTCAAATGGGACATGGTGTCAAAAAACCAGTCCAGCAAAATCTGTCTTCCAAAAACCATATGGCGTTCCTTTCCTTCTGCGCCCTGCAGTTTGGCCATACAGCAGTTTTACGACCACATATTGGGTGTTCGTGCAAACTGCAGAATCAGGGGAATAAATATTAAGTTTTGTTTGGCTATTAACCCTTGCTTTGTTACTGGAAAAAATTGATTAAAATCGAAAATTTTACAAAAAATTGAAATTTTATCTCCATTTGCCATTAACTCTTGTGGAAAACCTAAAGGGTTAATGACGTTTGTAAAATCAGTTTTGAATACCTTGAGGGGTGTAGTTTCTAGAATAGGGGCATTTTTGGGTGGTTTTATTATGTAAGCCTCACAAAGTGACTTCAGACCTGAACTGGTCCCTAAAAAGCGGGTTTTTGAAAATTTCTGAAAAATTTCAAGATTTGCTTCTAAACTTCTAAGCCTTGTAACATCCCCAAAAAATAAAATGGCATTCCCAAAATGATCGATGCATGAAGTAGACATATGGGGAATGTAAATCAATAACTTTTTTGGGCGGTATTACTATGTATTATGGAAGTAGAGAAATTGAAACTCAGAAAATTGCTAATTTTTCTAAATTTTTGGCAAATTTGGTATTTTTTTATAAATAAAAATGAAATTTTTCGACTTCATTTTACCAGTGTCATGAAGTACAATATGTGACGAAAAAACAATCTCAGAATGGCCTGGATAAGAAAAAGCGTTTTAAAGTTATTACCACATAAATTGACAATGGTCAGATTTTGAAAAAATGGCCTGGTCCTTAAGTGAAATTGGGCCGTGTCCTTAAGGGGTTAAAGGAGCTGAAAGATTAAAGCCTACAGTACTACATAGTAACATAGTAACATAGTATATAAGACCGAAAAAAAGACATTTGTCCATCCAGTTCGGCCTGTTTCCTACAAGTTGATCCAGAGGAAGGCAAAAAACCCCCGTGAGGCAGAAGCCAATTTTCCCCACTTAAGGGGAAAAAAATTCCTTCCCGACTCCAATCAGGCAATCAGAATAACTCCCTGGATCAACGACCCCTCTCTAGTAGCTGTAGCCTGTAATATTATTACACTCCAGAAATAAATCCAGTCCCCTCTTGAATTCCTTTATTGTACTCACCATCACCACCTCCTCAGGCAGAGAGTTCCATAGTCTCACTGCTCTTACAGTGAAGAATCCTTTTCTATGTTTGTGTACAAACCTTCTTTCCTCCAGACGCAGAGGATGTCCCCTTGTCACAGTCACAGTCCAGGGGATAAATAGATGATGGGACAGATCTCTGTACTGACCCCTGATATATTTATACATAGTTATTAGATCTCCCCTCAGTCGTCTTTTTTCTAAAGTGAATAACCCTAATTGTGATAACCTTTCAGGGTACTGTAGATCCCTCATTCCAGTTATTACTTTAGTTTCCCTCCTCTGAACCCTCTCCAGCTCTGCTATGTCTGTCTTGTTCACAGGAGCCCAGAACTGTACACTGTACTCCATGTGTGGTCTGACTAGTGATTTGTAAAGTGGTAGGACTATGTTCTCATCACGGGCGTCTATGCCTCTTTTGATGCAACCCATTATCTTATTGGCCTTGGCAGTAGCTGCCTGACACTGGTGTCACTGGTGTACTGAGACCCCTTTTCTCAATGGGATTTATCAGTAGTTCTCAGGGGGTAAGCATCTCCCCCCTTTGAACCGTTAGAGGAGGTGGACATCAAGTTCGTCACTTGGAAGTTTGTGTTTCTCCTTGCAGTGACTTTGGCCAAGAGGGTCTCTGAGCTTCAAGCTCTCTCAGCACATGAGGCCTATACCATTTTCTTACATGACCGGGACCTTCTTAGATTCCTCCCGTATTGTAGGCCTAAAGTTCCTTCCTTCCAGAACATCAACCAGGTAATATTCCTCCCGGTTCTGTCGACATCTACCACCTCCTCCTTGGAACCTGCTAGACATCCTCTGGACGTCTTGAGATGTCTCCGGATCTATGTGGATAGATCAAGGATTTCAGGAAAGATGAGAATCTGCTAATCCTGTTGCCGGTAAGTTTAAAGGCTGTAAGGCATCCAAACCTTCCATCAGTCGGTGGATTGAGGAGGCTATTAAGGAATCCTTTGTTTCCACAATCTCTGGACCCTCCGGGATTCGTGAAGGTCCACTCTACTAGAGCTGTGGCTACTTCTTTTGCTGAGAGGAGTCTTCTGCCTCTCAACATGATTTGCAAAGCTGCCTCCTGGAGCTCTGAATCGACATTCATCTCCCATTATAGACTAGTTGCCAGTCTAGCTGAGTTTTCGGCCTTTGGGCAGACTATTCTTAGATCTGCCAGGCAGTAAGGCCCTCCCTAGGGGTTTCTTCTTGCTATCTCCCCATCTGTGCTGCTGGTAGGACGTAAGGGAATCGTTCATTTCTAACGATAATTTGTTTCCCTTATTTTTAACAGCAGCACAAAAATTTCCCACCCTAGTAAGTCTAGTTTTTTTCTTGCTATAAACAAAGTGGGCTGGGGGTTGACTTCCTCCTTTTAAGGAGATACTTAATTGTTAAATTGAGTTATTAGTCTTGGGCTCATTAAACATTCCGTCGGTCCTGCCAGTCCATGGGGGTGGTTAACCCCATCTGTGCTGCTGTTAGGACTAAGGGAAAACAAATTATCGTTAGAAATTAATGATTACTTTTGCCACTTATACACAACAAAATGGGCTGTAATTTTAGCACTTCACCACACACTGGCTAATAAGCCCTTTTTTCCCACTAATAGAGGGCAAAAAATGCTTTAGAACATATAACTGCACAGCACAAGGGGAAATAAAACCTATACATTTTTCCTTGTAATAAACCCTATTAATGCCTGTATCAAACAGCACCTGCACCCTAATAAGAATGGTTTGCTGGAATTAAAGAGCTGTATAATGGCAATTTGGCTCCCCAGCCAGTGCAGCAAGGTGTAATCGGATTGTTCTTATTACCCAGGCTGTAACCTCCCCTACTGAACCCTGTTCAACATAAATGCTGTGGAATAATTACTCTCTATCATTTCCCTACATCTTGAATAATCGTTCCCTGCACTTGTAAATCATTTTTTTTTGGCACAATGACGTTTTTTCAAACAAAATCCCTAGCGCCTGCAGACGTCTCTCCCTGCACTAAGTACACTAGTAAATGGCAGAATCTAAGATGGCTGCTGCTATTTGTAGGGCTGTGACATCACAGGGCTGGCTGGCTGCCGATAGAATGCATGCATGGCATTGTGGGTGATCCCGCCTTCCCAGAGTTCCTTGCTCCATGTCCTCACTCGTGCAGCAGCCATTTTAGTAAAAAATGTGATTCGTTACCACGAAACGTGAGGAAATTCGGCTTTGGTGCGAATCAAATTTTTCCTGAAATTTGAATCAAATTCCAGTTTGTCAGCTTTGATTCGCTCATCTCTAGTCATGAGTAGGGTTGAGCGAACCCTAACTGTATAGTTTGGGTTCGTACCAAATTTTGGGGTGTTTTGGACACGGAACCAAACCCGAACATTTTCATAAAAGTTCAGATTCGGGTCCGTTGTTTGGCAATTCTTCCCGCTTTTTGAAGGGCTGTACAATCAGCAAGCGTTTTACATCTTTGCCCTAAGAAGCCATCACAGCCATGCCTACTAATGGCATGTCTGTGATTGGCTGAGTGCAGCATGTGACCCAGCCTCTTTATAAGCTGGAGTCACGTAGTGCCGCATGTCACTCTGCTGGTGTTAGTCTAGGGAAAGGTTGCTGCCGGTGGTCTCAGGGAGAGATTAGGGAAGAAATCTGTAGAACCTGTTTTTGTGCAATCCTCAAGATACAGCAAATATTGAGGGAGGGTGCTTCTGCAAACCTACATTTATGTACCCAGCCACTGAAGGAATTTTTTTTTTTATCCATCTGTTACTGAGGTGGGGGTCGGCGGCTATTTTAGCCACTGCAGTGTCCTTGGAACTGCATGTGACCGGCATGTGTGCCAGCCTGCCAGGGATATCAGTCTAATCCTTTTTGGTAGCTCAGCTAAGGAAAAAACTGGCAGGTCAAGTCCCCTACATTTCTTTTTGTATAATTAAGGGGTGACATAGTCCATTTCTGTAGTCTGGGACTTGTGGTGCTATAGAGCACTTGTGCATACAACACACAAAACTGTATATTCAATTTCAGCAGTCAAAAAGTGCTTCACTGCATTTTTGTGAAAAAAACGGTAATCCTGATCCACAAAGCAGTTTTAAATACACCGCCCAAATACATATTTGACATTTCTGCTGTGAAATAGAGAATCAGTGTATTTTTGGGAAAAACTGTAATCCTGGTCCACAAAACAGTTGTGCATACAGCGTACAAAGTTGTGTTCTAGGCCCACAAAACAGTTGTGCATAAACCAGCAGTTAAATACTGCATTTGTGTGTTTTAGTGAAAAAAGCCTTGTTGTGCATACAGCGTACAAATACCAATTTTAAATTGCAGCACGGAAATAGTGCTTTAGTGTGTTTTACTGAAAAAAAGCCGTGTTTTTGATCCACAAATAGAGATGTCTTGAACATAAATGTTTCCGTTCGCGAACGGCGAACGAAAACTTCCGCAAATGTTCGCGAAGGGGCGAACGGCCATAGACTTCAATTGGCAGGTGAATTTTAAAACCCACAGGGACTCTTTCTGGCCACAGTAGTGATGGAAAAGTTGTTTCAAGGGGACTAACACCTGGACTGTGGCATGCCGGAGGGTAATCCATGGCAAAACTCCCATGGAAAATTACGTAGTGGACGCAGAGTCGGGTTTTAATCCATAAAAGGCATAAATCACCTAACATTCCTAAATTGTTTGGAATAAGGTGCTTTAAAACATCCAGTGTGTTTATACGATCAGTTACGATGTTGTATCGATCAGGTAGTGTAAGGGTTACGCCCCCTTCACAGTGACAGACCTAACTGTGACAGACCAAACTCCCTGTTTAACGCACCGCAAACAACTGCAAACAGTCCATTTGCACAACCGCAAACTCACCATTTGCAGAAGGTTGGATACCAAGCTAGCCATGTCCCGTTCCTTGTCTTCACTGACATCATTGAAGGTCTCTTCCTCGCGCAATGTACTGTGCCACCCTATATGAGTGGTGTGTTCAATAATCAGTAGTACTATTTTTATCAGTTTAATCCCTGTTACGTCCCCTATCAGGGGACGTGTATCGAATAGATTTTAGGAACCGGGAGATGGAAAAAGAAGTTTGGTCGATCCTCTTACTTCCAATTTGGAGCACTGCGCGTGCACAGAGCAATGTACTGTGCAACCCTATATGAGTGGTGTGTTACTTAGTACTATTCTTATCAGTTTAATCCCTGTTATGTCCCCTATCAGGCGACGTGTAGCGAATAGATTTTAGACAACCGCAAAGAGTTGTCAATAGTTGACAAACTCATGACATAAATTCTATTCCTCTATGCGTCAATCTTGGTGTAGTGATGACTGTGCTCATGCGCATGTTTGGGAGATTGCAGGCGATGGCGGTTTTTCAAAGCCTATGGTCGTGATGAGGTAGTTCAGTGACAGTTAAGTGACCCAGAAAACAATGATTCTGCAGTGTGGGCCCATTGTTGGCCTAGTAGGCTTTAATGATCACCTTAGATGATCACAAAGAAAATGAATGTTTTTTCTATGAAAAATTATCCAGCCGATCGCTTTCGGTCTGTTCAAGATGAAGCAACGACTTTATCGTCTGGGGTGTGCCAACATTGCTAACACACTCATAGAGGTGATCGCTTCATTGTGATATGCAAGCCCTTTCACCACAACAAGGTAACGATCACAAAGGGGAATTGACACATGTATGTGCCTTTTTTTTTGTTTTGTTTTTGCAGCCACAGTGCAGCACCAGAAGCCAGAAAAAATTGGCATGTACACATGGCTGAAAAATGAGGTATTGTTGCAGTCAGAAAGTGTAGTAAAACATTGAGGCTTGAACCCTAGTTGGTGGCGGAGTAGTCACGCAAGTCATCCGGCATGCAGAGATTAAATACAGCAGCGTGGGGACCATTTTTAGCCCAAGGCATCTCATCAGGCCTTTTTTAGTCGAATGTATCCCCCACTGTCAGTCCCTTCGGTATCCACGCCTCATTCATCTTAATAAAGGTGAGGTAAACTTTTTTGACCTAGGCGACTTCTCTTGTCAGTGAAAATACCTCCTGCTGCGCTGAAGGTCCTTTTTGACAGGACACTTGAAGTGGGGCAGGCCAGAAGTTCTATCGCAAATTGGGATAGCTCAGGCCAAAGGTCAAGCTTGCACACCCAGTAGTCAACTGGTTCATCGCTCCTCAGAGTGTAGATATCTTCTGTTAAGGCGAGGTAGTCTGCTACCTGTCGGTCGAGTCATTCTCTGAGGGTGGACCCCGAAGGGATGTGGAGATGCGTAGAACTTAAAAAGCTCCGCATGTCCTGCATCAACAACACGTCTGTAAAGCATCCTGTCCTTGCCGGCGTGGTCGTGGTAGGAGGAGGATTACTTTCACCTCTTCCCCTGTTAGATTCCTGTTGTGCTCTGACATCACCCTTATGTGTAAAGCATACTTTTTAACTTGTTTTGGAACTGCTGCATCCTTTATTCGGTTATTTGGTATTCGGCTTCCGGTAATTTTGTAACATTTCAGCCACTTTCTGCTTATATCGGGGGTCTAGTAGCGTGGCCACCCAGTACAGGTCGTTCTCCTTCAGCTTTTTTATACGAGGGTCCCTCAACAGGCATGACAGCATGAAAGACCCCATTTGCACAAGGTTGGATGCCGAGCTACTCATCTCCCGTTCCTGGTCCTCACTGATGTCATTGAAGATCTGTTCTTCACCCCAGCCACGTACAACACCACGGGTCCCAGATAGGTGAAAACAACGATCACCCTGGGATGCCTGCTGTGGTTGGTCTTCCTCCTCCTCAAAGCCACATTCCTGCTCTGAATACTCTTCCTCAGACTCCTCTTCCACCGTTGCCGCAGGTCCAGGAAGCGATGCTGATAAGGCTGTTCCTGTGGTGATGGTGACCACAACTCTTCCTCTTCCTCTTCACGCTCATCTACGGCCTGATCCAGCACTCTTCACAGGGCACGATCCAGGAAGAAAACAAATGGGATGAGGTCGCTGATGGTACCTTTGGTGCGACTGACTAGGTTTGTCACCTCCTCAAAAGGACGAATGAGTCTACAGGCATTGCGCATAAGTGTCCAGTAAAGTGGCAAAAAAATACCCAGCTCCGCAGAGGCTGTCCTAGCACCCCAGTCATACAAATACTCATTGACGGCTTTTTTTTTGTTGGAGCAGGCGGTTGAACATTAGGAGTGTAGAATTCCAACGTATCCGGCTGTCGCAAATCAAGCGCCTCACTGGCATGATGATTCGCAGCTGAATGTCGCAAAAGTGCGCCATGGCCATGTAGGAATGCCTGAAATGGCCACACACCTTCCTGGCCTGCTTGAGGATGTCCTGTTATCCTTGGTACTTACACACAAAGCGTTGTGCAATCAGATTCAACACATTTGCCATGCACATGTGCCAACTTGCCCAAATTCAATGCTGCCAACCGATTGCTTCCATTGTCACACACCAGATTGCCAATCTCCAGTTGGTGCGGAGTCAGCCACTGATCCACCTGTGCGTTCAGGGCGGAGAGGAGTGCTGATCCGGTGTGACTCTCTGCTTTCGGGCAAGTCAACCCCAAGGCGGCATGACACTGTCCTATCCGGGATGTGGAATAGCCCCCGGGGAGCTGTAGGGGTGCAGTTGATGAAGTGGAACAAGACACAGCAGCAGAAGAGGACTCAGCCGAGTAGGTTAGTGAAGAGTATGGAGTAGGAGGAGTAGAGGAGGTGGTAGCAGTCCTGCCTGCAAGTCGTGGCGGTGTCACTAACTCCGCTGCAGAGCCACGCATTCTATGCTTGGTAGCCGTCAGCAGGTTTACCCAATGCTCAGTGTACGTGATATACCTGCCCTGACCGTGCTTTGCAGACCAGGTATCAGTGGTCAGATGGACCCTTGCCCCAACACTGTGTGCCAGACATGCCATGACTTCCTTTTCCACAATAGAGTACAGGTCGGGGATTGCCTTTTGTGAAAAAAGAATTTCGGCCGGGTACCTTCCACTGCAGTGTCCCAATAGCTACAAATTTTTTGAAGGCCTCAGACTCCACCAGCTTGTATGGTAAAAGCTGGTGGACTAAGAGTTCTGATAAGCCAGCTGTCAGACGCTGGGCAAGGGGGTGACTCTGTGACATTGGCTTCTTAGGCTCAAACATTTCCTTGACAGACACCTGACTGTGGGCAGATGAGCAGGATCTGCTGATGGTGAGAGGCGGAGTGGCGGGTGGTTGAGAGGGGGCAGGGAGGACAGCAGTGTTTGACGTGGCTGAAGATGCTGCACCAGGAGGAGCATGGTGACTTTGAGTTTGTGTGCTGCTTGTACTCCTGTTTTGATTCCATAGGCGTTTGTGATGTGAGATCATGTGCCTTTGCAAAGCATTTGTACCTAGGTGGGTGTTGGACTTCCCACGACTCAGTTTTTTTTGGCACAGGTTGCAAATGGCATCGCTGTTATCAGAGGCAGACACACACAAAAAATGCCACACTGCTGAGCTTTGCAATGACAGCATTCTGGTGGTTGCAACAGCATGCGTTGATTGGCATGCTGTCTGGCTGACCCCGGGTGCCGATACATGCTGTTTGACTGTGCCACTAGCTCCTTGTGGTGACCTTCCCCTCCTTCCAACTCGTCTCCTCCTCTTCTTTGTCTCCCCATCTGAACTTTCCCCCTGTTCTTCTTCTCTTCGAGCGGGCACCCACGTGACATCCACGGACACATCGTCATCATCAACCGCTTCACTTGTTACTGACAACTCAGCAAAGGAAGCAGCAGCGGGTACAACATCATCATCATCACAACGTACGTCCATGTGTGTAATGCTGCCTGCCGAATTTTTCGAGTTCAGCGTATGTGGCCTCTGAACACTGGGCAATATTCTAGGGCCAAAGGAAATCACAGCACCACGACGGCCCCTGCGAGGTGGCCTGCCTCGGCCTGTCATTTTATTTTTGATTAGTGGTAATATGCGTGCAATGACTGTGCCACCCGGTATGAGTGGTGGGCACTGGTAGTGGGCACACTACAGTCAGTGGAAGTGGGCCTGACACACACTGGCAGTCAACTAACCGTAGATTAAAGTGTAAAAATGAAATGCCTTATTTATTGGCAGGCTACTGTGCCACCCGGTATGAGTGGTGGGCACTGGCAGTGGGCACACTACAGTCTGTGGAAGTGGGTCTGACACACACTGGCAGGCAACTAACCTTAGATTAAAGGGTAAAAGTGAAATGCCTTATTTATCGGCAAGCTACTGTGCAAGCCGGTATGAGTGGTGGGCACTGGTAGTGGGCACACTACAGTCTGTGGAAGTTGGCCTGACACACACTGGCAGGCAACTAACCTTAGATTAAAGGATAAAAATGAAATGCCATATATATTGGCAAGCTATTGTGCCACCCGGTATGAGTGGTGGGCACTGGCTGTGGGCACACTACAGTTAGTGGAAGTGGGCCTGACACACACTGGCAGGCAACTAACCTTAGATTAAAGAGTAAAAATGAAATGCCTTATTTATCGGCAAGCAACTGTGCCACCTGGTATGAGTGGTGGGCACTGACAGTGGGCACACTACAGTCTGTGGAAGTGGGTCTGACACACACTGGCAGGCAACTAACCTTAGATTAAAGGGTAAAAGTGAAATGCCTTATTTATCGGCAAGCTACTGTGCCACCTGGTATGAGTGGTGGGCACTGGTAGTGGGCACACTACAGTCTGTGGAAGTTGGCCTGACACACACTGGCAGGCAACTAACCTTTGATTAAAGGATAAAAATTAAATGCCATATATATCGGCAAGCTATTGTGCCACCCGGTATGAGTGGTGGGCACTGGCTGTGGGCACACTACAGTCAGTGGAAGTGGGCCTGACACACACTGACAGGCAACTAACCTTAGATTAAAGAGTAAAAATGAAATGCCTTATTTATCGGCAAGCAACTGTGCCACCTGGTATGAGTGGTGGGCACTGACAGTGGGCACAGTCAGTGGAGGTGGGCCTGACACACACTGGCAGCAGGCAGGCAACTGAAATTAGATTAAAGTGTAAAAATGAAATGCCTTTTCTTATGCAAAGTCCTGTGCCACACGGTATGAGTGGTGGGCACTGGCAGTGGGCACACTACAGTCTGTAAAAGTGGGCCTGACACACACTGGCAGCAGGCAGGCAACTGAAATTAGATTAAAGTGTAAAAATTAAATGCCTTTTTTTAATGCAAAGTCCTGTGCCACACGGTTTGAGTGGTGGGCACTGGCAGTGGGCACACTACAGTCAGTGGAAGTGGGCCTAACACACATTGGCACCAGGCAGGCAACTGAAATTAGATTAAAGTGTAAAAATGAAATGCCTTTTTTATGCAAAGTCCTGTGCCACACAGAATGGGTGGTGGGCATTGGCAGTGGGCACACTACAGTCAGTGGAAGTGGGCCTGACACACACTGGCATCAGGCAGGTAACTGAAATTAGATTAAAGTGTAAAAATGATATGCCTTTTTTTAATGCAAAGTCCTGTGCCACACGGTTTGAGTGGTGGGCACTGGCAGTGGGCACACTACAGTCAGTGGAAGTGGACCTGACACACAATGGCAGCAGGCAGGCCAGGCAACTGAAATTAGATTAAAGTGTAAAAATGAAATGCCTTTTTTTATGCAAAGTCCTGTGCCACACAGTACGAGTGGTGGGCATTGGCAGTGGGCACACTACAGTCAGTGGAAGTGGGCCTGACACACACTGGTAACAGGCAGGCAACTGAAATTAGATTAAAGTGTAAAAATTAAATGCCTTTTTTATGCACAGTCCTGTGCCACACGGTATGAGTGGTGGGCACTGGAAGTGGGCACACTACAGTCAGTGGATGTGGGCCTGACACACACTGGCAGCAGAAAGGGCAACTGAAATTAGATTAAAGTGTAAAAATGAAATGCCTTTTTTTATGCAAAGTCCTGTGCCACACGGTATGAGTGGTGTGCACTGGCAGTGGGCACACTACAGTCAGTGGAAGTGGGCCTGAGACACACTGGCAGCAGGCAAGCAACTGAAATTAGATTAAAGTGTAAAAATTAAATGTCTTTTTTTATGCAAAGTCCTGTGCCACACCGTATGAGTGGTTGGCACTGGCAGTGGGCAAACTACAGTCTGTGGGCCTGCAGCCTCTCACACATGGGTAGGCCGGGGAACTGCAATATATATATGTAGAAAAAAAATAAAAGCAGACTAATGTAGCAGCCCTAAAATTGGCTTTTTGGGGTGCTGTGACGCTGTCCTTACAGCAGATGAGTCTGTGGACACAGAACACTGGCCTAGCTAACGCTTTCCCTATGAATTCAGAATCATCAGCACAGCAGCAGCTGCAGTCTCCCTGCTCTCACTGACATGCATCTTCAGACTGAATCTAAAATGGCTGCCGTTTTTATAGGAGGTGGGAAGGTGTGAAGGGTGCTGATTGACTGGAATGTGTCTGCTGACTGTAAGGTACAGGGTCAAAGTTTGCTCAATGATGATGTATAGGGGGCGGACCGAACATCGCATATGTTCGCCCGCCGCGGCGAACGCAACAAGCGATGTTCGCCGGGAACTGTTCGCCGGCGAATACTTTGGGACATCACTGTCCACAAAGCAGTTGTTCTTCCAGCGTACAAATACCTACGTTTAATTTCCAGCCATTAAATAGAGCATTTGTGAATTTTGGGGAAAAAAGCCATGTCCTTGGTTCACAAAGCAGCTGTGCATACAGCGTAAAAATGCCTATGTTTAATTTCCAGCCGTTAAATATTGCATTTGTGAATTTTGTGGAAAAAAGCAGTTTTCTTGGTTCACAAAGCAGTTGTGCATACAGCGTACAAATACCTATTTTAAATCTCAGCTCTGAAATAGTGCATAACTGTGTTTTAGAGAAAAAAAAGCCGTGTTCCAGGCCCACAAAACAGTTGTGCATAAAGCATTGACATACCTACATTTAATTTCCAGCAGTTAAATACTGTATTCGTGTGTTTTAATGAAAAAAGCCATGTTCTGGGTCCCCAAAGCAGTTGTGCATACAGAGTACAAATACCAATTTTAAATTGCAGCACGGAAATAGTGCTTTAGTGTGTTTAACTGAAAAAGCTGTGTTCTAGGCCTACAAAACAGTTGTGCATAAAGCGTAGAAATGCCTACATTTAATTTCTAGCCTTTAAATACTGCATTTGTGAATTTTGGGGAAAAAAGCCGAGTTCTGGGTCCCCAAACCAGTTGTGCATACAGCGTATAAATACCTACTGTGACGAATGCCTGGCCTCGTGCCCACGTGACGTCACCACGTCGAGCTCAGAAGACCGGATATGAGTCACTGGGTGCCAAGCAGATACGTTACGACTTCCGTGAGGAACACGTAAGGTAGCCCTGGCACTGTCTTATACAATCTCCTTCTGCCCAACTAGGCACAGAAAGAACTTACTAGCCGAGAAAGCCTGGTCACTGCCGCAGTGAAACAGCGCTTCTCGGCTCGGTAGTACTGCCACCAGCTCTAGTTGGATATAAACCGGGTCCGTTAACGGGATTATATAGGGTCAGAAGCCAACCCACGGTAGCTATAATTAGGCCAAAACATGGATGTAGGGATTTCATTATCGAGATACAAGACAACACGAGATTAAATTATATATTTAATCTCCTTAAGGGCACACTAGACGAACACAATATAAACAATGAATATATACAGCGGTCTGAGGTACAAAATACAGGTGATGGGGTACAGATAGGATTAAACAGTAGGAAAGTCAGTTACCGGGTAGACGAATGTCCTTGTTGTGAAATAGTCCTTTGGGCTGTAATCACATGGGAGCAGTGATTTCCAGGGTTTCTCGGTATCTCCCAAACACAGTACACGATGTGGCCCCCTTCAGAAAAGACACCGCCTGCTGGCTGGCATGGGCTTATGACTAGTAGCCAGCCACTCCCCTTTCCGCCTCTGGCAAAGGTTCAACTCCTCCTTTCTGGGCTGGCCGCCCAGAAGCCTCAAAACCCATTCGGGCCCCTAGCTCCAGACATGGAGGTCCCAGTGAGGAGGTTCTGGGACCAACAGGTCCGCCTGGGTCCCGGCTACAACTAGAGTCCAAACATGGTAATGTTCTGTGGTTTCTGTGGGGAGATATGCATATCTCCTCTCCCAGGCCTGCCACAGTTAAATGGAGACCACCAGCCAGTTCTTCATGGCCACAGGGACAGAAAAATATATTTTGTTCTGGTCTGAGATGGATCAGCAATTCAAAAATCCTCAGAAGCCGATGGTGCCAACCTGTCTGTGAGATCTGATTGAATTGGACCAGGCGGAGGACCCCATACTGAGACATCCTTCCTGGTATCTTGGCCTGGGCTCCTGGCTGACCATAGGACGTGTGAACTGTAAACAAGTTAAGCGTTTTTTCGCTACGACCCCCTGTGGAGTTTCTCCTGGGCAATCTAACAAGCAGATGGCTAGGGTGTGAATTTATTTTGCATGTACAGACACCAGGGTGAATGAAATGCATCTTGAGGTGAATTGAATGAAAAGTATATCTGTCATCAAATGATCTTCCATATTCCTCACACCTACATTTAATTTCCACCAGTTAAATACTGCATTTGTATGTTTTAGTGAAAAAGCCGTGTTCTGGGCCCCCAAAGCAGTTGTGTATACAGCGTACAAATACCAATTTTAAATTGCAGCACGGAAATAGTGCATTAGTGTGTTTTAGGGCAAAAGAAAGCCGTGTTCTAGGCCCACAAAACAGTTGTGCATAAGGGCTCATGCACACGAACGTATTTTCATTTCGTGTCCGTTCCGGTTTTTTTGCAGACCGTATGCGGAACCATTCATTTCAATGGGTCCGCAAAAAAAAATGAAGTTACTCCATTGGCATTCCATTTCCGTATCTCTGTATTTCCGTTCCGCGAAAAAATAGAGCATGTCCTATTATTGTCCGCATCACGGACAAGGATAGTACTGTTCTATTAGGGGATAGCAGTTCCGTTCTGCAAAATATGGTATGCACACAGATGTCATCCTTATTTTTTGCGGATCCGTTTTTTGCGGACCGCAAAATAGATATGGTCATGTGCATGAGCCCTAAAGCGTAAAAATGCCTAAGTTTAATTTTTAGCCTTTAAATACTGCATTTGTAAATTTTGGTGAAAAAATATTTGGTGAAATAGAGAATCAGAATATTCCTGGTCCACAAAACAGTTGTGCATACAGCATGCAAATACATATTTTGTATTTCTCCAGGGAAATAGTGCATCAGTGTGTTTTAGGGAAAAAAAGGTTGTGTTCTAGGCCCACAAAACAGTTGTGCATAAACCGTAGAAATACCTACGTTTAATTTCCAGCCTTTAAATACTACATTTGTAAATTTTGGTGAAAAAAGCTGTGTTCTGGGTCCCCAAACCAGTTGTGCATACAGCGTAAAAATACCTACATTTAATTTCCAGCAGGTAAATACTGCAATTGTGTGTTTTAGTGAAAAAGCTGTGTTGTGAGTCCACAAAGCAGTTGTGCATACTGCATACAAAAAACAATTTTACCGTCACTTCACTAGACAGGTACATCTCTCCTCAGATGGCCAATATCTCACACTACACACACATACAATTTCAACACAATCCCAAATTTAAAAAAAATAAGATTCGGCGACTTTAACATTAGCGGCAGGGGAGTACGTCTGACTATTCCAGGAAGATGAACAGCCTGTCGGATCCGTACTGCCGCTAGTTCACCTACGCCTCTAGAATGACGCTTCGTCCCTATTGACTATAATGGTGGCGGGGGCGGTGGTACGGCAGCAGCAAGGCAGCGCACGGTGAGAGACAGTCTAACTGAAAGCTCTGCATGTCGTTGTTTAAACCCGGGGAACCTCTCGCAGTGCGCTGCCTTAGCCATAGTCACCAACATTTATTCATCACCTCAACCACCAAACCAAAAATTATTAGTGTTTGAAAGTGAAATATTCAATTTAAATTACCGTTATAAAATCTGATTATATGCTTTTTTTTCATACTGCAGCGCATGTTGGAGCAAGGATATGATCAGACCCGCTCCCATGCCGAAAAAAATAAAATTATGATGGATATGAACTGTGGCGGGAATATGATGGCCAGCACAAGCGTCTGGCCATTTTGAAAAAATGGTCAGACATAAAAAGAAGGCACGCGGAAAGAATCCGCTAGATCCGTGACGAAAAATGTCCAGGTATAATGATTACTGAGTGTTGGAATAAAGATACAAAAGTAATGTAAAGCATATGTACATTTTTGTTTTTAGATTTTTTTCTTAAAGTAGTAAAATTTGTTATTATAGGTGTTCCTTTGCCTGCTGTCAGGCGCAGGCGTCCCAGACAGCAGGTGTGGGAGGTCTCTGCGTCAGAGGAGGAGGAGGCCGGACCCTCAGAGCAACAACATGCCCCTAGCCCCCCAGAGGAGTCAGAGGCAGGAGCAGAGGGCGGACCTTCACCCCAACCCGCCTCACCCCCTCAAGTGGATGATGACAGGGACGAGGAGGAGGAGGAGGAGGAAGAGGAGCTGATCACCACCCCTCACAAGGAGTGTAAGTATGTGCTGTGGCTGTTTTCACTCACTCACTGTTCACACACACACGTGTCAGTTTGGTCTTCACCATAGACATACCTCTTTGGAGCAAACAATAAGCATGTTAAAGCTTTACTGATAATCTTTCTTCAGCCCACACATATCTGAGAACGTTTAGTCCCACACTTACAGTTCTGTACAAGCGGGATATCAAAAAAGAACTATCTCAACATTCTTTACAGTCTTCCAGAGGTCTGGTTCCCCTCTATTATTGTTCTGCGTTCCGATCGCCTAACCACACTGTATTTTAACAGCCTTTTTAACCACAATGTTATGAAAAACGCAAGATGAAGTACTGGTGTGACCTGTCCCACCCAATGTCTCTGACTATTAAAACCCAGGCCCAAAATAATTTCCAAAGAAAACCTCCCTGAAACCTATAGTTACAGGCGTACTGATTCACCGAGGTATGCATTCCCATTGAGACATACCGAGCAGCCATGATTATTACCCAAACTCAGACCAGATATTGTTGGTGTCAACCCGAATAAACGGGTATATTTGGGGGGGGACCCCAAAGTGGACGGAGATACCATTGACCAATGAAAATTTAGCAATTTTCTATACGCTACTCCTCCCACAGTTTTAGGAGTACAATTACCAAACTTTGCTTGTGCTTTTTTAACCGATCCCACCCTCTGGGCCCCTGGAGCGGCCCCCCGGAGACACTATTTTGTCCCACGACTTTCATAGGAAAACTATTAAGTTTTGTCACTCCTTCAGCTTTCAAGTTAAAGTCACCAAACTTGGGTCACTTAGTCATGGGGTCACCCTGAAAATTTGTGTCAAATTTGGGGGACATTAAAAAGTGGGCAGAGCCACAAACAACCAATCAAATTTTCACTGTTGATTTCAGTGTGAAAACTTAAAAAAGCTGTCATTCTCACGGTATTTAAGCCAGGGTCCTGTGGGTTACTAGGTGACTGGGATTAAAATTTATAAAAAAATTGGCCGGAGTCTACAACGCCCAATTAAAATTTCAGGCATTTGTTTAAATGGGAAAAATTCAAACTGCGCTGCTCTTAGACTTTTATTGGCACAGTCTTCAAACTTTGCAAAGTTGGTCACTGGAGGACTGGGATTAAAATTCAAAAAAGTGGGTGGAGCCACCAACAGCCAATCAGATTTCAAGCCAACATCCTGTGGTTTCTTCTGAAACGACACCGTCTATTTTATTTATTTATTGTTTTTTTTTTTTTTTTTTACAGTATTGAAAGACATTCAACAAAGAATTCTGGACATGGAGAGGGAGCACCAGACTGCGGTGAAGGCCTTCCGGGAGCAGCATCTCCGGAAGCTGCGGGAAATCAAGCTCCAGTTTTCAAACGGCATGAGAGAAATGGAGGAGAGGCAAGCCAAGGAAGTAGGCCATCTAAAAAAAATTGTTAAACAAATGAGGGCATTGCCCTATTAAGATTTGTTCAATCATATATTTTTTTTTATTTGTAATTATATTGTTTAGTTTTATTTTTTTAAATTAAAAAAAATTGAAGTTTTCAGTATAATTGTTAAACTTTTTTTTAAGTAAAGGTCCCTAGAGTCCGTTCCTAAACTCATCAGTATACTGACATACAGCATCCGCAGGTATATAGAAATTGGGTAGTATGAGGCCTACACATAACTCAAATGGATCACGATAGTAGTAGTCATTGGTAACGGTTGTGTATTAAATATTAAGTACAAAGCAAAGCATTCTAATAGTCCAGAGTTACATTTAAAATAATCTTTTTGGTTAATTTTCCTAGTAACTAAATTGTTTTATGTAGTAACATAAATTTCAAATTATCATAAATAATAAATGTATTTTTTCATCAAACAATTAACTACTAAAATACAAAACTTGAACAGAGTAATAATAACTGCAAAAAACCTTGTTTGATTTATCAAATTAGCAAAACTATTAACTTTGACAAACTCCAAAAATTTATTTACAATCAAATCTTGTTATCAGAAATATAAAACAAAAAAAAGGAAGAATGTTGGAACAATAAAATGGTAGGGGTAAGAACTAACCAGCATGGATCTTCGATAGTGTCCAATTTTTTTATACTTTGAATGTTGTAGCATTGCTTCCGCCGTACAGATAGAAACATATGATTGATTACATGACTATGATTATATGAATTCTCTAACCGGTGACATGTCTCCAAGAACATCATATAGTAGACAGTTTATACTTAAAATCTTAAAGCAGTGGTTATATATAATTAGCATGTGCAAATCCTCATTACATAATTGCCAATAAGTAACATAAACAAGAAAAGTACCTATACATATAAAGATGTTGCTACATGGCTCCATTCACAAAACCAGATTTCCACACGGATGAGTATAACGCCAGTCACACCCAACCATGTAGAGGTCAACACGGAAGTCAGCCATCCCTCCCAGAACGACAGACAACACCGTGTTGGATCCTAAATCCGCGTGACAACAAAAAAAATAAAAAATATATAAGTTTTCGTAGGTTCATCAATCAGTGCTGTACAATGCCAACTGCACAAGACCTTTTGACAAGGTAAGGCCACATGCGGTCCACACCGTGCTTCAGCATGAACCACAACATAGCCGCCCCAAACAAAACTTCATTTAAAATAAAAAATAATA
The DNA here is from genome assembly GCA_033119425.1 of Bufotes viridis. Lineage (NCBI taxonomy): Eukaryota > Metazoa > Chordata > Amphibia > Anura > Bufonidae > Bufotes > Bufotes viridis. The sequence goes on from CM065597.1 coordinate 63,603,066, forward strand.
AAATAAATTAAATCATTTCATTTTGTGAATGAAGCCGAACAACGCTAGCGAAAATGTCTTTTTAAAAAGATTATTTAAATAAATATTTTTATGTCTAAATATTGACAATACATAAATAAGCAGAGCACATGCGAGAATACGAAACATGCAAACCAGGTTAAGAGAATTCATAATTCTATACTTGTTAAAGTGCAAAGCAGAAAATCAGGTCCATGATGGTTGTCTACGCACCATCAGGACATACAGCATCTAGAGTTAACACAGTACTAGAATGCTGACTCATAAGTTAACATTTGTAACTAGGCAGAATAAAGGAATGCACTTGCAGGTAAGTACACTTCCAGTTTATAATAAAAAATAAAATAACCCAATCGAAATTTTACTTTAAAAAAGTTGTGAAGGCCTGGACTCTATGATTGTTCCGTGTGCGATCAAATGTAACTCAACATCTTCATGACATGCAGCAGCATTAACGACAGGATTTGAGGAGTGGTGTATTATCAGGGCAACATGTAGCTTGGCCCAATTCGGCAGCACAGGCAGCAGCAGACGTTATGTTAAAAAGCCCAAATGTAACTCAAAATTTTCATGACATGCAGCAGCATCAACCGCAGGATTTAAGGAGTGGTGTATTATCAGGGCAACATGTAGCTTGGCCCAATTCGGCAGCACAGGCAGCAGCAGACGTTATGTTAAAAAGCCCAAATGTAACTCAACATCTTCATGACATGCAGCAGCATCAACCGCAGGATTTAAGGAGTGGTGTATTATCAGGGCAACATGTAGCTTGGCCCAATTCGGCAGCACAGGCAGCAGCAGACGTTATGTTAAAAAGCCCAAATGTAACTTAACATCTTCATGACATGCAGCAGCATCAACGGCAGGATTTAAGGAGTGGTGTATTATCAGGGCAACATGTAACTTGGCCCAACTCGGCAGCACAGGCAGCAGCAGACGTTATGTTAAAAGGCTTAAATGTAACTCAAAATTTTCATGACATGCAGCAGCATCAACTGCAGTATTTAAGGAGTGGTGTATTATCAGGGCAACATGTAGCTTGGCCCAATTCGGCAGCACAGGCAGCAGCAGACGTTATGTTAAAAAGCCCAAATGTAACTCAACATCTTCATGACATGCAGCAGCATCAACGGCAGTGTGGCGAAACCAACCTGGCCACTGGGTGCTGGAGAAGCCTGCTTGCCAGCCTCTTGTCCCAGGATTATGGGCCCTCTCTTCAGCCCATGCTAAACTGAAACCCCATGGTGATTTGACTGTGTTTGTGGCATCTGAGCGCTGTTTGGATATATTGAGTGATCAGATCCAAGCCATTTGGGGATATGTTAAATGTCTATATTTACTGTAATGGTTGGGACATTGTATATTTGAATAGTGATGTCTGTCCTATTGTCCCCACGTGTGTATTGGCAATTTCCCTTTGTCCTTAGAGATAATTGAATGACTCCTCTGTTGTCTCCAGGACAGAAGACATTGTTTAAAACTATGTATTCTCCTGCCTGTAATTGTATCACAGGCAGCGGTGGGAATTTTGTATGGGAGTATTTAAACTGTAAAGCTGTAAAGTATTGGCTGCTAGGTCATGTTCTCAGTTCCCAACCAGGTTTTAAGAAGTGGTGTTTTATCATGGCCACATGTAGCTTGGCAAAATTCAGCAGCCCAGGCAACAGCAGAAATTATGTTTAAAGGCCCAAATGTAACTCAACATGTTCCAAACAAATTCATAATTAAAAAATGAAATTAATATATACATGATACAAACTTGACAATAAATATCGATCCAATAAATATTAATAAATAAATAATAAAAGTAATTCATATAAAGTTAAAAACAGAGGGAACAATTAAAAAAAAACGGAGTTTGGGAGGGAGAGCAAAGGAGAGGGATGGACAAGGGACCCTTCAGTGCCCTGAACCGACAGCGGGGGCCATGAAGTCACTGCCGATCCAGGACTCATTCATCTTAAGAGTCTGTGGTCTGTGGACAGACGGGTCCGCTTGTCCGTGACCACCCTACCTGCCGCGCTGAATGCCCGCTCAGACAGTACGCTGGAGGGGGGGCAAGATAGTAACTCTAGCGCATACTGAGCGAGCTCACAGCAGGTGTCCAGCCTGGCAACCCAGTACTCCATGGGGTCGTCATGCTGTCAGAAGCACCTACCAACCCCATGTAGTCTACCACCATGCGGGCCAGCCGCTGGTAGTGACTGATGCTGCTGCTGCTGGTACTGGGTCGCGCAGACTGGTAGAAGAGCCTCATCTCACCCAGAAGGTCACCTGCTCAGCTGGTGCTGCTGGTGCCAGCCTCCTGCTGGGTGAGATGGGCGGAAAGAACTGGAGCTTGAGGCCGAGGGTTTGCCTCTTCCAGCTCGTGGATCAGACAGGCCCGCAATTTCTCAAGACGGGCCTGCCTCCGGCTGGCTGGGATGAACTGCTCCAGTTTCCCCTTGCAGCGAGGGTCTAAAAGGGTGGCCAACCAAATGTCATCCCTCTCCTTAAATTTTTTGATCCGGGGGTCCCTCCTGAGGTATCGCAGCATATGGGCAGCCATGGGGAAGAACACAGCCCTCTGTGACTCTTCACAACTGCCCGGGACCATGACCTCTTGGTCCTCCTGCTGCTGATGCTGCTGCTCCCGGTCGGAGATGCCACACCCCCAGACTAACGGTGCCCCCAGCACCGGCTCTCTCTCCTGACCAGGCCCAGACTCCTAGACGTACACTGATTCCTCATCCTCCTCCTCCTCGTCCTGGGCCTGGTCCTGGTGGAGCATTTGACTCTTCATGCTCCACCAAGGCACTCTCCCCAGCTTCGAGCAGGCGATTTAGTGTCCTGTCCAGCAGGAACACTGGGGGGAGCACGTCATTCAGACCGACATGCTCCCCGCTGACCATCTTTTTCGCCTGCTCGAATGGGGCCAGCGAGAGGCAGACCTGCTGTATCTGCCCCCACTCCGCATTGGTGATGTAGGGCAATGGGTGTGATGGCCCTGAAGTGCCTAGGTCCAGCAGGTATTCCCTCACTGCCCGTCGCTGCTCCCACAACCTCTCCAGCATGTGGAGGGTGGAGTTCCACCGCGTCACACTGTCCACAATCAGCCTGTGGGGGGCAGGCTGTTGTCCCTCTGTAGTTTGGACAGGGACGCGGCGGCGGTTGGGGAGCGTCTGAAGTGACTGGCAATCCTACATACCCTCAGCACAATGTCACTCAACCCTGGGTACGTACGAAGGAACTTCTGTACCACTAGGTTGAGGACATGTGCCATGCAGGGCACGTGGGTCAGACTGCCAGCAAGAAGGGCGGCGAGTAGGTTGCTGCCATTGTCACAGACAACCATACCTGCCTGGAGCCTTCGGGGTGTCAGCCACTTCTGAACCTGAGCCTGTAGTGCGGACAGAACATCAGGTCCAGTGTGTCTCGGGTCCCCTAAGCTCACAAGCTGGAGCACGGCCTGGCAGCGGACGTGCCCCACACTTGCATAGCAACGGGGACGCTTGCTGGGGGGCTCAGCAGCTGTGGAGACAGTGGCTTGCGGGAGAGCAGCAGTTCTCCCCTGGACACCCCGGGGCGGCACCACAAAATCAGATGCCGCCAATCCCTCCCCGGCACCTCGGAGGGACACCCAATGGGCTGTAAAGCTTATATAGCGTCCCTGCCCATGCCTGCTGGTCCAGGCATCCATTGTGAGATGTACCCTGTCGCTGACAGCATGATCCAGCAACAGGGATACATTCCGCACAATGTGCTGGTGAAGGGCAGGGACGCCGGTCCTGGCAAAGTAATGGCGGCTGGGGACACGCCATCTGGGTTGGGCCTGCTCCAACATCTGCCTAAATGGATTGCTATTCACCAGATTGTAAGGCAGCAGATGTTGGGCGATAACCCTTGCCAGGAGCCCATTGAGTGAACGCACGCGACGGTCCCCGGGGGCGTAGGGTGCAGTGCGTTCAAATGCATCTGCAATAGATGGCTGGCACCGGATAGCAGAGGAGGGTGCAGTGGAGGCAGAGGTATGGCTGCCAGTACCAGTACCTCTATTAGAGGGAGCAGGGGAGTGGGAATGAGTTGGTGGAAGGGGTTGGGGTGGCTGCAGTACAGTGGCAGGAGCTGCTGTCTCCTGCACACTGCTGGTGGTGCTGCTGCTTTGACCACCCCGCATCTCTTCCCACTCCCGCCAGTGGTTGACTCGGATGTGCTGGTTGAGGGCCGTGGTACCCAGCCGAGCCATAGATCTCCCTCTCCTCACCCTGGCATGGCACAGCTTACAAATGCAAACTGACATCATCTGCTGCCAGGGTGAAGTAAGCCCAAACAGGCGACTTCCACACCGACCTCCTGTCAGATGGGGTGGTGCTGGCTTGCGCCTGTTCGGGCTCGGTGCGCACAGGTGGAGCTGGCTGCTGCTGCCTACTCCTGCTGCCATTACCAGTGGAGCCCCTGACACTGGGCTCCCTGGTGACCTGGCGCACCATTTGCCTCGGGTGCCTACCTTCATTGGTGCTGCCGTCACCTGACAAAGGAGGTGGCACCCATTCCGGGTCACCCTCCTCTTCGCCCCCTGATATGTCCGACCCAGGGCCAACCTGTGGTGGACTGATGGGAACAGCTGACATGGAGCCCCTGACCAGGCTCCGCTGTCCCCTCGCTGGTGCCTGGGTCTGAATAGATGCAGAGGTTGTGTGGCTAACACCACCCGCACCAGTTGGAAGGGATTTCACAGGGGGATTTTGTAGGCCCCTCCTCCTTCTCATCCCCCATCCCTTCCAACAGATTATGCCCATCCGCAGGGCTGAACAGAATTTCCGCCTACTGCATTGCCTCCCCCAAGATGTCCCTCTCAGTCTCAAACTGTTCGAACATGAGAGGGGACAATTCTTGGGATCTGGGGGTTGATTCTACAGGAGGCGGAGTGCTGCAGTTGCTGGCAGCTGGGGCAGAGGACTCCGTGGCACTCGATTCGGCCACATGAGCAAAGACAGCCTCTGCATCCTGGGAAGTTGACTCATTGACCCACAAGAAAGAAGCAGGGACAATTCATGTTTTTCGCCTTTCAGATATTGAAAAAATAGCGAATATTCGAAATAGCGAATATATATCATTATATTCTAAATATTCGCGAATTATCGAAGTTGCGATATTCGCAATAAAATTCGCAATTCTAATATTTACGATCAACACTATTCAGCTCCAACTACAAGTCCAAGTGAAACACCTTCCTCAGGTGTGAGTAGGCGACAGAACCTGCAGCGTTATTTAGTAGGCCCGAATGCCGCTCTGTGGATGGTGAGTAGTGTTGAGCGAACAGTTCGAGCATAGTTCGATGGCTATCAGGACTTTTTATTATATATTGGAACAAAAACTATACAAGGAACAATTCAACAAGAGAAAATTACCCTAAGCAGTCTCACACCCTACACCCCCCCCCCCTTTCACTCAAACCATTAACAAACTATTTGCAAATTTATTTGAAAACATATTAAAATAACTATAATTAGTGTTGAGCGAACAGTTCGAGCATAGTTCGGGTTCGTACCGAATTTTGTGGTGTCCGGGACACGGACCCGAACCCGGACATTTTCAAAAAAGTTCGGATTCGTTGTTCGTCGATAACTTCCCGCTTTCTGAAGGCCTGCACAGCAGCCAATCAGCTAGCGTTTTACTTCTTGCCCTAAGAGCCCATCACAGCCATGCCTACTAATGGCATGGCTGTGATTGGCCAAGTGCAGCATGTGACCCAGCCTCTATTTAAGCTGGAGTCACGTAGCGCCGCACGTCACACTGCTCTGATTAGTGTAGGGAGAGGACACAGCTTCTGTGAGGGCGAGATTAGGCAGGGAAAAGTCAGCAACAGCACCTAATGAACGGATCGATCTACAGCTGTGAATGATTGAACTTCTGCTAGTTACTTGCTCACTGGTTTTTAGGCTGCACAGAGCGTTTTTCTGTCACTTATTTTCTGGGGTGAGCGGCCATTTTGTGACTTGTGGTGCACTAGAACAAGCTGCAACCAAGTCCATCAATCCATCAATACTAGTTTTTTTTTTTGCTATATCCTACATCTGGGCCTTGGTTGTGCTAATTGTCACCCCTAGAATCTCAGGATAGCAATTTCTATATTTTATTAAGGGGTTAAATACAATTGCCCAAATACCAATCCCCTAAATCTGGTGTTCCGGCTTTGGCTAGCCAAGTATAATACTGTCTGCTGTCTGGCAAAGGATAGATTATTTTATGTGGTGAAATTCAATTGCCAAAATAACAATACCATAAATCAGTCGTTTCAGCTGTGGCTGGCAAAGTATAATAGTGTCCGCCAAAACATATATTTTGTTCTGGGGTGAAATTCAATTGCCAAAATAGCAATACCCTGAATCTGGTGTCCCAGCTGTTGCAGGCCAAGATTCATAGTGTCCGACAAAACATATATTTTGTTCTGGGGTGAAATTCAATTGCCAAAATAGCAATACCCTGAATCTGGTGTCCCAGCTGTTGCAGGCCAAGATTCATAGTGTCCGCCAAAACATATATTTTGTTCTGGGGTAAAATTCAATTGCCAAAATAGCAATACCCTGAATCTGGTGTCCTAGCTGTTGCAGACGAAGATTCATAGTGTCCGCTGTGGGGAGTCGCTCTGGTAGACAGCGGTGCGGGTGCAGTACCGAGGCAAAACAAAGAGTCCAGGATGTGCAATAAACAGTGTTTTATTCACACTGACACAAAAATACACAGCAAACAGTCTTTCGGTGGTAATTCACACATGTCAGAAACAAGGAGGCAAAACAAAACAGGCCAACATAGGTTCAGTCACCTGGGAGGTGTAGGTGCAGGTTCGCACCAGGCTGTCGGCCCAGCCGCAGGAGAATCCACCTTCAGGTAGCCAGGAACAAAAGCCACCTCCTTGCTGAGCTCTTTCCTCCAGGACAGAGAACTCCAGAGCCCTGTTAGCAGGCTCCAGGATAATCACCACCCCAGACACAGCTGCTGGCTGTGTTTTATACCCAACCCAAAACCAGGACTGGATCGTGGGGAGCAGCCACCCACCCTACACTTTAGCTGCTCCCGGTAAGAGCCGGCCCGGATCGGCTTTGCAGCCATGCTATTTAACAGAGTCAAACAGCTCTAGCTGCTGCAGACAAAAAAAACCGGCTCTTACCTCACCGAGGCCAGCAACCTCGGTGACACGTACCTGCCATCAAATAAGACACCTTGCACCCTCTTACACCGCCAAAACATATATTTTGTTCTGGGGTGAAATTCAATTGCCAAAATAGCAATACCATAAATCAGTGGTTTCAGCTGTGGATGGCAAAGTATAATAGTGTCCGCCAAAACATATATTTTGTTCTGGGGTGAAATCCAATTGCCAAAATAGCAATACCCCGAATCTGGTATCCGAGCTGTTGCAGGCCAAGTTTCATAATGTCCGCCAAAACATATATTTTGTTCTGGGGTTAAATTCAATTGCCAAAATAGCAATACCCTGAATCTGGTGTTCGAGCTGTTGCAGGCCAATTGTAAATCTGTCCATAAAAGGATACCTTTCATCCAGGGCCTAAATACTAGCCCTAAAAGAGATATTCCCCTAAATCAGTGGTTACTGCTGTGCCTGGATTAGTGTAATACGCTACATAAACAAATAGGCAGATAGTGTTAGGTGCCTGTAAAAAAAGGCCTGAATTTGAAATCAATACATTGGGCCAAATATTTTTTTTCTTATTGTGGTGCTTGGTGAACGGTAACAATGAGGAAAACATCTAGTAAGGGTCGCGGACGCGGTCGTGGTGGTGTTAGTGTACCCTCTGGTGCTGGGAGAGGAAGTGGCCATTCTGCCACAGCCACACATCCTAGTGAACCAACTACCCCAGGTTCCAGTACCCGCCAGAATTTACAGCGATATTTGGTGGGGCCCAATGCCGTTCTAAGGATTGTAAGGCCTGAGCAGGTACAGGAGTTAGTCAATTGGGTGGCCGACAGTGGATCCAGCATGTTCACAACATTATCTCCCACACAGTCTTCTGCAGAAAGCGCACTGGTGGCACCTGAAAACCAAACCCATCAGTCTGTCACATCACCCCCATGCATATCAGGGAAACTGTCTGAGCCTCAAGTTATGCAGCAGTCTCTTATGCTGTTTGAAGACTCTGCTTGCAGTGTTTCCCAAGGGAATCCACCTAGCCCTTCCCCAGTGGTGGAAGACATAAAATGCATTGATGCACAACCACTGATGTTTCCTGATGATGAGGACATGGGAATACCACCTCATCGGAGTCCGCACGTCTCTGATGATGACGAAACACAGGTGCCAACTGCTGCGTCTTTCTGCAGTGTGCAGACCAAACAAGAGGTCAGGGAGGAAGACTGTGTGGAAGACGATGCAGGGGACGATGAGGTCCTAGACCCCACATGGAATGAAGGTCGTGCCACTGACTTTCATAGTTCAGAGGAAGAGGCAGTGGTGAGACCGAGCCAACAGCGTAGCAAAAGAGAGAGCAGTGAGCAAAAGCAGAACAGCCGCCTCCAAGAGAGTTCGCCTGCTACTGGCCACCGCCACCAGGGACCGAGCACCCCAAAGGCAGCTTCAAGGAGTTCCCTGGCATGGCACTTCTTTAACCAATGTGCTGACGACAAGACCCGAGTGGTTTGCACGCTGTGCCATCAGATCCTGAAGCGAGGCATTAACGTTCTGAACCTTAGCACAACCTGCATGACCAGGCATCTACATGCAAAGCATGAACTGCAGTGGAGTAAACACCTTAAAAGCAAGGAACTCACTCTGGCACCCCCTGCTCCCTCTTCTGCTGCTGCCTCGGCCTCTTCCTCCGCCTCGGGAGGAATGTTGGCACCTGCCGCCCACCAAACAGAGGATGTGCCACCGACAACACCACCTGCGTCACCAAGCATCTCCACCATGTCACACGGCAGCGTTCAGCTCTCCATCTCACAAACCTTGGAGAGAAAGCGTAAATTCCCACCTAGCCACCCTCGAGCCCTGGGCCTGAATGCCAGCATTTCTAAACTACAGGCCTTTGAAATGCTGTCATTCAGGCTGGTGGACACAAACAGCTTCAAACAGCTGATGTCCATGGCTGTCCCACAGTATGTTGTTCCCAGCCACCACTACTTCTCCAAGACAGCCGTGCCTTCCCTGCACAACCAAGTATCCGATAAAATCAAGTGTGCACTGCGCAACGCCATCTGTGGCAAGGTCCACCTAACCACAGATACGTGGACCAGTAAGCACGGCCAGGGACGCTATATCTCCCTAACTGCACACTGGGTAAATGTAGTGGCGGCTGTGCCGCAGGCGGAGAGTTCCTTGGGGCATGTCCTTCCGCCGCCAAGGATCGCAGGGCATCATTCTTTGCCTCCTGTAGCCTCCTCCTCCTACTCGGCTTCCTCCTCCTTTGCTTCCACCAGCTCATCCAGTCAGCCACACACCTTCACCACCAACTTCAGCACAGCCCGGGGTAAACGTCAGCAGGCCATTCTGAAACTCATATGTTTGGGGGACAGGCCCCACACCGCGCAGGATTTGTGGCAGGATATTGAACAACAGACCGACGAGTGGTTTCTGCCGGTGGGCCTCAAGCCTGGCCTGGTGGTGTGCGATAATGGGCGAAATCTCGTCGCAGCTCTGGGACTAGCCGGTTTGACGCACATCCCTTGCCTGGCGCATGTGCTGAATTTGGTGGTGCAGAAGTTCATTCACAACTACCCGACATGTCAGAGCTGCTGCATAAAGTGAGGGCCGTCTGTGCGCGCTTCCGGCGTTTACATCCTGCCGCTGCTCGCCTGTCTGCGCTACAGCGGAACTTCGGCCTTCCCGCTCACCGCCTCATATGCGACATGCCCACCAGATGGAACTCCACCTTGCACATGCTGGAGAGACTGTGCGAGCAGCAGCAGGCCATAGTGGAGTTTCAGCTGCAGCACGCACGCGTCAGTCGCACTGCGGAACAGCACCACTTCACCACCAATGATTGGGCCTCCATGCGAGATCTGTGTGCCCTGTTGCGCTGTTTCCAGTACTCCACCAACATGGCCAGTGGCGATGACACCTTTATCAGCGTTACAATACCACTTCTATGTCTCCTTGAGAAAACGCTTAGGGCGATGATGGGAGAGGAGGTTGCCCAGGAGGTGGAGGAGGATGAGGGGTCATTTTTAGCACTTTCAGGCCAGTCTGTTAGAAGTGGCTCAGAGGGAGGTTTTTTGCAACAGCAGAGGTCAGGTACAAATGTGGCCAGCCAGGGCCCACTACTGGAGGACGAGGAGGATGAGGAGGAGGTGGAGGAGGATGAGGATGAAGCAGGTTCACAGCGGGGTGGCACCCGACACAGCTCAGGCCCATCACTGGTGCGTGGCTGGGGGATACGGAGGGACGATGACGATACGCCTCCCACAGAGGACAGCTTGTCCTTACCTCTGGGGAGCCTGGCACACATGAGCGACTACATGCTGCAGTGCCTGCGAAGCGACAGCAGAGTTGCCCACATTTTAGCGTGTGCGGACTACTGGGTTGCCACCCTGCTGGATCCCCGGTACAAAGACAATGTTCCCACCTTACTTCCTGCACTGGAGCGTGATAGGAAGATGCGCGAGTACAAGCGCACGCTGGTAGAGCGCTCCTGAGAGCATTCCCAAATGTCACAGGGGAACAGGTGGAAGCCCAAGGCGAAGGCAGAGGAGGAGCAAGAGGTCGCCAACGCAGCTGTGTCACGGCCAGCTCCTCTGAGGGCAGGGTTAGCATGGCAGACATGTGGAAAAGTTTTGTCTCCATGCCACAGCTAACTGCACCACCACCTGATACGGAACGTGTTAGCAGGAGGCAGCATTTCACTAACATGGTTGAACAGTACGTCTGCACACCCCTCCACGTACTGACTGATGGTTCAGCCCCATTCAACTTCTGGATCTCCAAATTGTCCACGTGGCCAGAGTTAGCATTTTATGCCTTGGAGGTGCTGGCCTGCCTGGCGGCCAGCGTTTTGTCTGACTGTGTATTCAACACGGCAGGGGGCGTCATTACTGACAAACGCAGCTGCCTGTCCACAGCCAACGTGGACAAGCTGACGTTCATAAAAATGAACCAGGCATGGATCCCATAGGACCTGTGCCTCCCTTGTGCAGAATAGACATTTATAACTGCCTCTCCTTCAACCATGTATTCTTGTACTCCGGTGCACTTCTTTATTGAAACCTCATTTTTTTAACTTTACCATGATCTTGCAGTGCAACCCAAAGTGGAATGAACCTCTCCTCTGTCTGTGTGGTGGGGCCGAAATAACTGAGAGTGGCCTTCTCCAGTGGTGGGTGATATGACGCATGATTCCTTGCTGTGGGACCTCTCTCCTCTGTCTGGGTGCTGGGCCGAAATAACTGAGAGTGGCCTTCTCCAGTGGTGGGTGATATGACGCATGATTCCTTGCTGTGGGACCTCTCTCCTCTGTCTGGGTGCTGGGCCGAAATAACTGAGAGTGGCCTTCTCCGGTGGTGGTTGATATGACGCATGATTTCTTGCTGTGGGACCTCTCTCCTCTGTCTGGGTGCTGGGCCGAAATAACTGAGAGTGGCCTTCTCCGGTGGTGGTTGATATGACGCATGATTCCTTGCTGTGGGACCTCTCTCCTCTGTCTGGGTGCTGTTTCGAAATAACTGAGAGTGGCCTTCTCCGCTGGTGGTTGATATGACGCATGTTTCCTTGCTGTGGGACCTCTCTCCTCTGTCTGGGTGCTGGGCCGAAATAACTGAGAGTGGCCTTCTCCGGTGGTGGGTGATATGACGCATGATTCCTTGCTGTGGGACCTCTCTCCTCTGTCTGGGTGCTGGGCCGAAATAACTGAGAGTGGCCTTCTCCGGTGGTGGGTGATATACCCACCTAACCACCCTCGATCCCTGGTCCTGAATGCCAGCATTTCAAAATGGCTTGCCTTTGAAATGCTGTCATTCCGTCAGGTGGAAAAGGACTGTTTTAAACAGCTGATGGCGGTGGCTGTCCCACAGTACTTCGATCCCAGCCGCCACTACTTTTCCAGGCGAGCCGTCCCTTTCCTGCACAACCAAGTGCAGGATAAAATCAAGTGTGCACTGCGCAACCCCATCTGTGGCAAGGTCCACATAACCACAGATACATGGACCAGTAAGCACGAGCAGGGACTCTATATCTCCCTTACTGCACACCGTATAAATGTCGTGGCGGCTGGGCCTGAGGCGGATGGTGATTTGGCGCATGTCCTTCCACCACCGAGGATCGCAGGGCATTATTCTTTGCCTCCTGTTGCCTCTTTCTCCTACTCCACTTCTTTTTCCTCTTCTACCACCTCCTCAACCGGTCAGCAAAAGACTTTCACCACCCACTTCAGCACAGCCAGGGGTAAACGTCAGCAGGCGGTTTTAAAACTCATGTGTTTGGAGGACAAACCCCACACCGCACAGAAGTTGTGGAGGGGCATAGAACAACAGACCAATGAGTGTTTGCTGCCAGTCAGTCTCAAGCCCTGCCTGGTGGTGTGCGATAATGGGCGAAATCTCGTAGCAGCTCTGGGACTAGCCGATTTGACACACATCCCTTGCCTGGCGCATGTGCTGAATTTAGAGGTGCAGAAATTCCTCAAAAACTACCTAGACATGTTAGAGCTGCTGCAGAAAGTGGTCCATCTGTGCGCACTTTCGGCATTCTCACCCTGCTGCTGCTCGCCTGTCTGTGCTGCAACATAACTTCGGCCTTCCCGCTTACTGCCTCATATGCGACGTGTCCACCAGGTGGAACTCCACCTTGCATATGCTGGAGAGACTGTGTAAGCAGCAGGCGATAGTGGATTTCAGCTGCAGCACGCACGGGTCAGTCGCTCTGCGGAACAGCACCACTTCACCACCAGTGACTGGGTCTCTATGCAAGACCCGTGTACCTTGTTGCGGTCTTTTGAGTATTCAACCATCATGGCCAGTGCTGATGATGCTGTTGTTAGCATTACAATACCGCTACTATGTCTCCTTGAGAAAACAATTAGGGCGATGATGGAAAAGGATGTGGCACAGGAGGAGGAGGAAGAGGGGGCATTTCACAGGGTTTCAGGCCAGTCATTCAGAAGTGACTCAGAGGGTTGGTTCCTGCACCAGCAGAGGCCAGGTCCACATGTGGCCAGCCAGGCGACAGTTCTGGAAGACGAGAAGGAGGAGGATGAGGTAGAGGAGGAGGAGGAACCGGGTTCACTGCAGGGTGGCACCCAACACAACTCAGGGCCATCACTGGAGCGTGGCTGGGGGGATACAGAGGACACAGACGATACACCACCTACAGAAGACAGCTTATCCTTACCTCTGGGCAGCCTGGCACACATGAACGACTACATGCTGTAGTGCATGCGCAACGACAGCAGAGTGGCCCACATTGTAACTTGTGCTGACTACTGGGTTGCAATCCTGCTGTATTCCCACTACAAAGACATCGTGCCCACCTTAATTCCCACACTGGAGCGTGATAGAAAGACGCGCGACTACAAGCGCATGCTGGTAGACGCAATTTTGAGGGCATTCCCAACTGACACAGGGGACAAGTGGAAGCACAAGACGAAGGCAGAGGAGGAGGAGGAAGAGGTCGCCAACGCAGCTGTGTTACGGCCAGCTCCTCAGAAGGCAGGGTTAGCGTGGCTGACATGTGGAAAAGCTTTTTCACCGCGCCACAGCAACCTGCACCACCAGCTGATATGGAACGTCTTAGCAGGAAGCAGCATTTGAACAACTTGGTGGAACAGTACATGTGCACATGCCTCCACATACTGAATGATGGTTCTCCCCCTTTCAACTTCTGGGTCTCCAAATTGTCCACATGGCCTGAGCTTGCCCTTTATGCCTTGGAGGTGCTGGCCTTCCCTGCAGCCAATGTATTGTCTGAACATGTATTTAGCACGGCAGGTGGCATCATTACAGACAAACACAGTCGTCTTTCCACAGCCAAAGTGGACAAGCTCACGTTCATTAAAATGAATCATGAGCTTTATAGCCACGGCACTTCCATCACTTATTAGGCTGGAGGGTGCACGTCAGAGGGCTGTATCCCGCTCCACTTCAGGGTACATATACATATTTTTAGGAATTCAGACAGCACTCCAAAAGTATTTTCAAAAGCAATTTTGTGTTTTATTGCCGGACTTAGTGATAGGTACAATACACAACGTTTTGGGCGTTTTATGGACCGCCCTTCATCAGGCTGACAATAAAGAAAGAAACGGGAACATGGGAGTTACAATAATGCTTGCTTGACTTGATTATAAAAACTTTACATGATTATAAACCTTAGTGCATGGTTGACAGAGACATGATTAGTCAATCAAACCATCATTATTAAGCAGTTAATATATTATATGGATCGGTGCCTTGTCCTTATTGAATCATTACTGTGAATATGGAGAAAACTATTTCTATCATTTAGTGCAGTTAATAAGTATGGAAGCACCTCTAAAACATTGGGAAGGGGGGACAGAGGGCGGTCACCCTGATGAAGGGCGATCCATAAAACGCCCGAAACTTTGTGTATTATACCTATCACTAAGTCCGGCATTAAAATAAATCAGGCATGGATCCCACAGGACTTGTCCGTACCTTGTGCAGAATAGACATTTATAACCACCTCAACCATACATTCTTGTACTCCAGTGCACTTATTATATTTTGGTGGCTACCCCAATTTGAATGAACCTCTCCTCTGTCTGGGTGCCAAGGCCTAACATACTAAAAATCACCTGTTCCATTGGTGGGTGACATTAACCTCCTTTTGCTGTGAATGAACCTCTCCTTTTTCTGGGTGCCAGGGGCCTACATTTTTGAAAATCGCCTGTTGCATCGGTGGATGAAATGAAGCCTGTTTTGCCGTGAATGAACCTCTACTCTGTCTGGGTGCCAGGGACGTACATTTCTGATAATCCCCTGTTCCATTGGTGGGTGATATGAAGCCTTTTTTTGCCGTGAATTGACCTCTCCTCTGTCTGGGTGCAAGGGGCCTAACTTACTAAAAATCGCCTGTTCCATTACTGGGTGACATTGACCCCTTTTTGCCATGAATGAACCTCTCCCTTGTCTGGGTGCCAGGGGCCTACATTAGTGACAATCACCTGTTCCATTGGTGGGTGACATGAAGCCTGTTTTGCCGTGAATGAACTTCTCCTCTGTCTGGGTGCCAGGGGCGTACATTTATAATAATCACCTGTTCCATTGGTGGGTAAGATGAAGATTTTTTTGCCGTGAATTGACCTCTCCTCTGTCTGGGTGCCTGGGGCCTACATTTCTGATAATCACCTGTTCCATTGGTGAGTGTCATGAAGCCTGTTTTGCAATGCATTGACCTCTACTTTGTCTGGGTGCCAGGGGTTTACATTTATGATAATCGCCTCTTTCATTGTTGGGTGACATGAAGCCTGTTTTGCCGTGAATTCACCGCTCCTCTGTCCGGGTGCCAGGGGCTACATTTATGATAATCGCCTGTTAGATTGGTGGGTGACATGAAGCCTGTTTTGCCGTGAATTGACTTCTCCTCTGTCTGGGTGCCAGGAGCCTACATTTCTGATAATCGCCTGTTCCATTGGTGGGTGACATGAAGCCTGTTTTGCCGTGAATTGACCTCTCCTCTGTCTGGGTGCCAGGGGCCTACATTTCTGATAATATGATAATAGCCTGTTCCATTGGTGGGTGACATGAAGCCTGTTTTGCCGTGAACTGACATCTCCTTTGTCTGGGTGCCAGGGGCCTACATTTAGGATAGTGGCCTGTTGCATAGGTGGATGACATGAAGCCTGTTTTGCTGTGAATTGACCTCTCCTCTGTCCGGGTGCCAGGGGCCTACATTTCTGATAGTGGTCTCTTGCATTGGTGGGTGACATGAAGCCTGTTTTGCAGTAAATTGACCTCTCCTCTGTCTGGGTGCCAGGGGCCTAACTTATTAAAAATTGCCTGTTGGATTTGGGGATGACATTAACCTCTTTTTGTCGTGAATTGACCTCTCCTCTGTCTGGGTCCCAGAGGCCTACATTTCTGATAATCGCCTGTTGCATTGGTGGGTGACATTAACCTCTTTTTGCCGTGAATTGACCTCTCCTCTATCTGGGTGCCAGGGGCCGAACATTTCTGAATATCACCTGTTCCATTGGTGTCTGACATTAACCCAGTTTTGCCTGTGATAAGTCATAGCTGTGCATTGCTGGCAGGAAACCAAATGTTGTAAAAACATCTGTTACTGATCAACAGAAGTGTGACTACAAAGGCTTGCTGATAGACGCACTGCTGATGGAATTCCCACCTGACGCCTCCCCAACCTCCTATTCCTCCCCCTCCTCCGATTTGCCAATTAATAATACTTAATTTTTATTTATTTTATTTTAAGTAATTTCCCTATCCACATTTGTTTGCAGGGCATTTACCTACATCTTACTGCCTTTTGCAGCCCTTTGCAGCATTTTTCAGCCATTTTAGTGCCCAAAAGTTCGGGTCCCCATTGACTTCAATGGGTTTCGGGGTCAGGGTCAAGTTCGGCTCCTGAACATGTCAGTGAAGTTCGCCTGAACTTGTTGAACCTGAACATCCAGGTGTCCGCTCAACTCTAGTCATGATCTCTAGGGGCATTTATAATGACTGTTGACTGAGACAAAAAGCCTCATTTACCCTACTGTGCAAGGTCTTTTGGTGAATCTAACTAGTCAATGGCTTTAATAAATCATAATATATTGCAATATGGAGCTATAGAATGAGCTCCATTTGTATTCAACCAACATATTCTGGAGAACAGTAACTGAAAGCAGAATGCCTGAATCTTAGTTTTTGTAAAGCTGTACATGGCACTAGATAATTTCTACTCTTTAGAGAAGGCAAGTAAATAATGGATTTTTCTATAGTACAATGTATTTGTACAAGATGCCTGGAACAGTGAGTCACCATTGAGACATGTTTTCGTTCTGGCATCTGCCATAAAGACCAGTGATGTAAACACTTGGCTGCAGTTTTATTCTAGCAGATGCACATCTTGCTCCTGCAAAGTGTCTACATTTGGGGAATATAGATAAGGGATATGTTTAGTACTGTTTGCTAGCAATCATTACACTTTAGTATGTGCATTTCTATGGGATTCAAATGTTCAAATTTATTGGCCTGGGTGAACTAGTGTGATACTGTATCATTTATTTGAAAAGCACTGCTACTGCTGACTAAATATAAGATTTAAGCTAAGAATGTTCTAAAAACATGTCATGAAAATATAACTGCTGTTTACATTTTGGGGTTCCCCAATGAGCCAGAGCACAAAGAGCGGTACATAATTATTTACTTATATACACAAGTCTTAGTAAGATCTCAGATGAAGTAGGATGTTCCAAATGTATTAAAAGGAATAAAACACTTAATACATTTTCCACATCTCGTGCTGTCATTCTGCAACAAACCTTGTGCCAAGCGATAACAAAAACCTGCCTACAGCTTTAGTACAATATCCCACAAGCTGCTAAAACATATAACATAATATACATATATATATATATATATATATATATATATACTGTACCAAGAATGCAGCTATGCCCCCCATCCTCCTTTTCACTGTCCTGTGACAAACTGTAAGACAAGTGGCTGGAGTGGCAGACTACCCCTCTACCACCTGTCTGCAGTAGGACAGAAATAATATTAAGCCCCTCTCATTGAGCAATCCCCACCCCACCCCTCAGTTGGCTTCCAGTTGAAGGGGGCTGAAGAAGCAAGGCAAAACGCGCGTCGGGTTGGTATCCTCTCTCCCTCTGTGCTCCTGGTGGGTAAATGCCCTTTTCATACCGTTAGCTTACCTGTAGTTCGAGAGCATTAGAGAGTGCACCTTTGGTGACTCCATATACTGTGTGTATGACCAGCACTGTGTATGCATGAGAGTATGGTTTTGAGCTCTGATATGTAGTCATCAATTTTGTTAAATCAGTCATCTGTTTCATGTGTGTCACACAGCTCTTTTTGACACTCATTTGCTGGAGATGTGTTATCAGAGTGAGGGCTTTTTATCCACTGTGGGAGTCCTGTGGGAGGGAGGGGTTCTGCTTGTCACAGTATTGTCCTGCACTGCTACCACTACATGATTTGCGTTCTGTGTATTTGCTATAATATGTTTTTTAAACAATAAAGAATGATGTGACATTATATGTGTGTAATTGTATATTTGGTATGCTATTGTGTAGAAACACACATATTCAACTACTAGTATTTTTCTGATTGGTTGTTTTAATATACGAGATTTGTACAAGACTGTTTGTGTCAAGATCATTGTTACAAAGCGTATGTAATCGCCTGTTTCTAGTCAACAAGTTTGACTTGGGCCTACTCCTTAGAACATTATATACGTGACACTTGTGGTCTTTACAGTAATACCCCTATACACACATTTTGAAACTGCTGCAGAGGAACCAGAAGGTGGATATCTCTTGCAATGTCTATTCATTAGACTTCTGACCCATGGGGGTCAAGAAACACCAGTATAAAACACCAAGAGTACAAGCAAAACTGTAGCCAGGAACAAGCTGAAGTCAGGAAATTCACAGTTTGTATAATCAAGAGTCAGTCTAGGGTCATGGCAGGCATCTCAGGGTTAGTACAGAGATCAGACAGAGGTCAGGTCAAGCGGCGAAGGATTCAATCTGGAGATAGGCAGGCATCTGTACCTGGGAAAGCAAACAAGACAAGTTGTAACTAGACAACTAGAATCTATTGCTCAGACACCTTCCTATAGTGGAAGGTGCCTAAAATACACCCGGGAGATCTGCCATAGACTGGGACTGATTAGGGTTTGTATAGTGGCACTTTAGGAGCCCAAGACTGCACACATTTCCATGGACAGCAGAAAGGCATAGGACACAGCCAGTTGCAACAAATTGAAGGAAGTATACTCCAGCACGGTTCCAATGTATTTGTAGTTGCACTTTATTTTTCAATTCTCCAAACAGTGGTAGCAAGTACAGACGAAAAACTCCACCTCCACCACAACAGTGTAATTGGCAAGCTTCATGATCACTTATGATGATCGCAGTAGCAAAACGATTTAACCTGACACAGTGTGGAAAAAAAAGAAAAAATCATACTTACCTTGCTCACGATGGGCCAGCCGCTGCCGTCTTGCTTGAAGATCTTGGCCAAAATCCTTTTTGCGGTGGCATATGACATCACCACGCTGCCCGGCGTCATGACATCATCTTGGGCGGCGCGGGATTGCATGCCAGACCTTCAAGCAAGTTTGTGTCGGTTCAACTTTGAACGCAGCATCTAAGGGGTACAATGACGGAGAGCAGCGCACAAAAGTTGTATCCTATGTAGCAAAAAAGTTGCATCCCATACCAGGCAGCCCCCTGGTGTAATTGTTGAGACTAAGTCATACAACACAATTTAGTTGTACCAAATACATGAAAACTATGCCCCATTTCATAAATTTGGTGAAACCACATACTGCAAACCCTTACTTAAAAGTCACATGAAAACTATCTCAAATGATATGTTGGCCTGAGAGATGCGGCCCTTGACCCTCACGGTCTTAGGAATCAATATTCATCTTTTTTATGAATCTGTGTTTTTTTGGTTGTTTAATGCATATTCATATCCAAAGATGTCTACCACAAAAGTAGTATTATGGAAAATAAATGTGGAGCCTCAGTATTGGATCTACAACACAATGAAAGCCAGATATCCCTCAAAGGAAGGAAAACTGAGGGGTGTCTCCATTACAGAGATCACCAAATCCACCATATTAAGTGGCCCCTACGTCAAGATCCCACTTTTTTTACAAGCTTTAAGGATGTGACAGGGAAAACCTAAGCCAGTTATCCATCCACAGACAGCTGTTTCAGGGTTTTGCCCCTCATCAGTGTGGAGTAGGATTCTGGCTAACCGGGAGCAATGCCTTGGAGACTACTCTAACCAAACAATAGCTGATCTCAGGGAGACCAGGTACTGAAAACACCACGGAGCCTCATTTAAGAGTCTCAACACAGTAATCCAAAGTGCAAAGCTCCCTGGGAAACAGTAATATGCAAAAAAAATGTGGAGCCCCAGTATTGGGTCTACAACACAATGAAAGCCAAATATCCCTCAAAGGAAGGAAAACCGAGTTTTATTTGCATATCATTGTTTCCCAGGGAGCTTTGCACTTTGGATTGCTGTGTTGAGACTCTTAAATGAGGCTCCGTTTACAAAAGTAGTATAACATACACCACAAACAGGTTGCATATTAGTGTGACCAACACCAGTTAGTCATTGGCTAAGAAACCAGGAAGTTAGGAGCAGCAGGTACTGGTGCAGTGTTGTGAAGGTAGCAGAGGAGAATCAGTATTTTGTATCTTTAAGCCATTATACCCTTGATTAAAAAAGCATTACCCTGGAAAATCACCTCACCCTGGAAAAATGTCTAATTTGTAATACTCTGTCAGTAAATGGATGATACATGGAGGACATTATTAAGATTCAAGTAGTAAAGAGATAATTAGAGATGAGCGAATTGATCCGAATTTCAGGAAAAATTTGCAACTAATGCGAATCTACTCATGCTTTGTGGTAACGAATCACATTTTTTCTAAAATGGCTGCTGCACGTGTGAGGACATGGAGAAAGAAAGTATGGGAAGGCGGGATCACCCAGACTGACATGCATGATGCAGCCAATCAGCAGCCAGCCAGCCCTGTGATGTCACACCCCTATAAATACAGCGGCCATCTTAGATTCAGACCTTTTCCAGCATTCTTAATGCAGGGACAGAAATGAAAAAGTGCTAGGGACAGCAATTGTAAAAACCTCATTGTGAAAAAAAAACTGAAAAAATGATTTATAAGTACAGGGAAAGGATAGGGAGGAATCATTTCACGGCATCTTAGTACAGGGAGAGAGGTCAGAACAGGCGCTAGGAACAGTGATAGGAAAAACCTCATTGTGAAAAAAAAGCAATTTACAAGTGCAGGTAAAGATTATTTGGGGATCCAAATAGCCATTATACAGCTCTATCATTCCAGTAATTTGTTCTTGGGGTGCAAGTGTTTTGTTGAAAATCCTTTAGTGGTTTATATATGTGGAAAAATAAAAATATATACACAGTTCACTTTTGCAGTTATTTGCGCTAAAAGCAATTACTGACCTATTTCAGTACAAAAAGAGAAATATTTATGCAGTTCATTTTGCAGTTATTTGCACTAAAAGCGTTTACTGGCCTATTTTAGTACAAAAAGAGAAATATATATGCAATTAACTTTTGCAGTTATTTGCTCTAAAAGCATTCAGTGTCGTATTTCAGTACTACAAGAGAACTATATCAGCAGTTCATTTATGCAGTTATTTGCTCTAAAAGCATTTACTGGCTTATCTCAGTACAAAAAGGGAAATACATACGCAGTTCACTTTTGCAGTTATTTGCGTTAAAAGCATTTAGTGTCCTATTTCAGTACTACAAGAGAAATATATACACAGTTCACTTTTGCAGTTATTTGCGCTAAAAGCGTTTAGTGTCCTATTTCAGTATAAAAAGAGAAATATATGCGCAGTTCACTTTTGCAGTTATATGTGGTAAAACCATTTAGTGGCGTATTTAAGTCCAAAAAGAAAAATATATACATATTTCACTGTAGCAGTTATTTGTGGTGAAAGCGTTTAGTGGCCTATTTCAGTTCAGAAAGAAAAAATATATACGCACTTCACTGTTGTAGTTTGTGGTGAAAGCGTTTAGTGGCCTATTTCAGTACAAAAATAAAAATATATTTGTCGCTTTTAGGGATGTTTTAATTTGCTTTTAATTTATTTAGTTAAGCTAAAAGTATGTCAGACAGTGAAGTGCCAGGCCATGCACAGAGGAGTGACAGAGGCCTAAATGTATCTGGCGCAGGCAGAGGTCGCAGCAGAGGAAAGGGGCATGGCAGCAGGAGTTGCAGCTAGAGGCCTGAGCTCCCGGTGTCATCTAGCGGTCGTTTCTTGACCAGCAACCCAGCGGTCCTTGATTGGTTAACTCGGTCATCCATTTCATCCCAAGTGACATCGAACACCCCCAGCCAACAGTCGGTGGGTTCGTCAGAGACAACCCTTAGTTGGCATGGCCTGGGAGCAGGCCCTGTGCCCTCACCTGTCCTCATGCTGCCTCTGTTCTTTGCTGTTGCCTCAGCCCCAGAAGTATTGTATGCTGTGGGCTCACCTCCACTATACAGAAAGGATGAGCCACTAGAGGACAGTCAGGAGCTACTGCCCAGCCAAGATCTGGAGGAGACATCCACCGCTACCTCCGCTAGGCGGGCAAGTAGTGATGAGGAGAGTGGTGTGGGAGGTGTTGAGAGCGGTCAGGCTCCTGACCCAGAGACTGTTGAGGAGGACATCAGTGACGTGCATACACTACTTGATGATGATAAAGCTGATCGCACTTGGGATTCAGGTGCAGAAGGGGCTTCATCATCATCAGTAGAAGAGGGTGGCAGCTTGCCCATGAGGCAGCGGCTGAGCCAACAAGGTGGTAGCATGGCTGGGAGTCAGCAGGGTGGCAGCAGTGGGATGTTGGCAGCCAAATGTGCCCGGGGTAGACCACCTGTTTCGCAGCAGCCTACCTGCAAGGAAAGTAGTGGTGCATGGTTTCACAGAGGCAGCAGCGGTAGCAGTCAGTCAGTGCAGACTGTTGGGGGGAAAATCACCTACTCAGTGGTGTGGCAGTTTTTTGTTAAGCCGCCGGAGCAGGTGAACATGGCCATATGTAGAATATGTGGGCAGAAGGCGTCAACATATGCAGCGTCACCATCAAGTGGCCTCAGAGAACCGTGGCTCTGATGTGGTGGTCCAGCCTGCCGCAACACCCGCTGCATCACCCAGTGGCACACATCTGGTTTCAGGCAGTCAAGGCTCCACCACATCAGCTGAAGGGAACTGTGTGTCCTTCCATCATCTGCTATTCCTGATGCTCCTGCTCCTCCTTCTACTCCTCTTCAGTCATTCCGTCAGCAATCGATCACCAAAGCGATTGCCAAGACACAACAGTATGCGTGCACTCATCAAACAGCGGAGAAGCTGAATAAGCTTCTGGCCAAGTTGCTGGTGCTGCAGTCCCTCTCTTTCCAAGTGGTAGACTCTGAACCTTTCAGAGAACTGATGGCTTGTGCCGAGCCGTGGTGGTGTCCCAAGCCCTCATTTCTTTGCCAAAAAGGCAGTACCAGCCCTGCACACACATGTAGAACAGAAGGTGGGCCAGTCCTTGAGCCTTTCTGGGTGTGCCAATCTACACGGCATCGCCGACGTGTCGAGCTGTAACTATGGTCAGGGACAATACATGTCCTTTACGGCCCACTGGGTGAATGTGGTTCCTGCAGAGCCACACCAGCAACTTCTCACGTTCTCACGGCATTGGTCCTGCAACAAAATCAGAACCATGGTAACCGACAATGGGAAGAACATGGTGTCGGCGCTGCATCAAGGATGGGTGAACCATGCGCCCTGCATGGCACATATGTTCAATCTGGTTGTCAAGCGGTTCCTGAAGTCTTCCACAAATGGCAATTTGATATCTGATATTACTGTAGGGGAAAGCTTAGGATCCAGTGATCACCAGTCAGTGTGGTTTACTATAAGTACAGTGACTGAGTCACTCCACACAAAAACAAAAGTTTTAGATTTTCGGAAAACAGACTTTTCTAAAATGAGATCAGTGGTATACGAGTCCCTATCAGACTGGAACAATTTCAATGGAGTCCAAGAGAAATGGAACTACTTAAAAGTGGCACTATTGAAGGCAACAGAAAAGTGCATTAGGCTCGTCAGTAAAAGCAAAAAAGGAAGAGACCACTGTGGTACTCAGCAGAAGTGGCCAAAATTATTAAAAACAAAAGATGGCATTTAGTAAGTATAAAAACACCCAAAACGAGGATGACCGGAAATCTATAAGATGAGGCAGAGAGAGGCCAAGCAAGTTATAAGAGCTTCTAAAGCTCAGGCAGAAGAGAAATTAGCTCAGTCAGTTAAAAAAGGTGATAAGACATTCTTCAGATACATAAATGAAAAAAGGAAATTAAATAAAGGAATTACCAAATTAAAAACAAAAGAAGGAAGGTATATGGAAGAGGATAAAGAACTAGCTGACTGCCTCAATGAATACTTCTGTTCAGTTTTTACAAAGGAAAATGAAGGAGAAGGACCTCAGTTAGGGAGGAAGACCAATGAATCCTTTGATGCATGTGTCTTTACAGAGGAAGAGGTTCTAAGTCGGCTGTCTAAAATTAATACAAATAAATCACAGGGGCCTGATGGGATACACCTAAAGCTATTAAAAGAGCTTAGAGGTGTACTAGCAGAACCATTAACAGATTTATTTAACCAATCACTGGTAACAGGTGTCATCCCAGAAGATTGGAAATTAGCAAACGTTGTGGCAATTCACAAGAAAGGTAGTAGAGAGGAATCGGGCAACTATAGGCCGGTAAGCCTGACATCAATAGTGGGGAAATTAATGGAAACGATACTCAAGGAGAGGATTGTGGAACATCTAAAAACCCATGGGTTGATTGATAAAAAACAGCATGGGTTTACTTCAGGGAGATCATGTCAAACTAATCTTATTGACTTTTTTGATTGGGTGACTAAAATAATAGATGGCGGAGGTGCAGTAGACATCGCCTATCTGGACTTTAGTAAGGCTTTTGATACTGTCCCACATAGAAGGCTTATCAATAAACTGCAGTCTTTGAGCTTGGGCTCACATATTGTTGAATGGATTAGGCAGTGGCTGAAGGACAGAAAACAGAGGGTTGTAGTCAATGGAGTATATTCAGACCATGGGATTGTTACCAGTGGGGTACCTCAGGGATCTGGGGCCCATATTGTTTAATATCTTTATCAGCGAAATTGCAGAAGGCCTCAATGGTAAGTTGTGTCTTTTTGCTGATGACACAAAGCTTTGTAACAGGGTTGATGTTCCTGGAGGGATACACCAAGGATTTTGGAAACCTAAAGGAATGGTCAAAAATCTGGCAACTAAAATTTAATGTCGATAAGTGCAAGATAATGCACCTGGGGCGTAAAAACCCAAGAGCACAATATAAAATCAGTGATACAGTCCTAACCTCAGTATCTGAGGAAAGGGATTTAGGGGTCATTATATCAGACGACCTAAAGGTGGGCAGACAATGTCATAGAGCAGCAGGTAATGCCAGCAGAATGCTTGGTTGTATAGGGAGAGGCATTAACAGTAGAAAGAGGGAGGTGCTCATGCCGCTCTACAGAGCACTAGTGAGACCTCATTTAGAGTATTGTGTGCAGTACTGGAGACCATATCTGCAGAAGGATATTAAAACTTTGGAGAGAGTTCAGAGAAGAGCTACTAAACTAGTTCATGGATTGCAGGACAAAACTTACCAGGAAAGGTTAAAAGGACCTTAACATGTATAGCTTGGAAGTAAGAAGAGACAGAGGGGATATGATAGAAACTTTTAAATACATAAAGGGAATCATCACGGTAAAAGAGGAGAGAATATTTAAAAGAAAAAAAACTGCTACAAGAGGACATAGTTTTAAATTAGAGGGGCAAAGGTTTAAAAGTAACATCAGGAAGAATTACTTTACTGAGAGAGTAGTGGACGCATGGAATAGCCTTCCTCCAGAAGTGGTAGCTGCAAATACAGTGAAGGAGTTTAAGCATGCATGGGATAGGCATAAGGCCATCCTTCATATAAGATAGGGTCAGGGGCTATTCATAGTATTCAGTATACTGGGCAGACTAGATGGGCCAAATGGTTCTTAGCTGCCGACACATTCTATGTTTCTATGTTTCTATGTTTCTATGTTTCTATGTTTCCACCCATCTGAAAGACATCCTGAAAATGGCCAGGAAACTTTGCATGCACTTCAGCCACTCGTACACCACAAAGCACACCCTGCTTGAGCTGCAGTGGCAGAACGGCATCCCTCAACATAGGCTGATATGCAACATTTTCACCCTTTGGAAGTCCACCCTCCATATGTGTGTCCGACTATACGAACAGAGAAAGACCATCAATGATTTCTTGATGATCCAAGCAGATAGGGGTACTCCCCTGTGTAACTTCGATGTCAGCCAGTGGCAGCTCATGAGTGACACCTGCCATTTGCTCAGGCCCTTTGAGGATGCCACATTATTTGTCAGTCGCCAGGAGTACGGGATGAGCGACCTCATTCCACTGCTTCATGTCCTGGAACAGATGGTGGTTACAATTGCTGGTCAGGGGACAGAAGACGTGGCTCCTATATCTCACTGCCACAGAGCCCTGCCCATTATACAGTGGAGATGGAGATAGAGAGTCCCTCTGAGTCACTTGCACAAATGGCCAGAAACATGCTCACTTGCTTGGGTAGTGACAGCCGAATTGTCACCGTTAGCAGAGGGATGACTTCTGGCTCTCCACCTTGTTGGACCCTTGCTACCGGTCAAAAATGGGGGCCTTTTTTACACCTGCTGAGAAGGAGGACAAACTGAACTACTATAGAGACAGTTGGCCGCTGCCTATCTGCGGCATCATCCATCCTCTCGCAGGTCTGCCTGGGGGGGCCCTCTGTGCTTCACCCGCATAGTGAAGAAACTACTCACCAGCAAAAGCAGGTAGACCTGGATCAGGACCTGAACCAGCAGGTGGTGACATACTTGGACAGCACCCTGCAACCCAACATTGAAGATCCACTGGATTACTGGGTAGCTTAACTGGATTTGAGTCCGCAACAAGCCGAGTTTGCCCTCAAAAAGCTGTCCTGCCCGGCCAGTAGTGTGGCATCAGCGGGTGTGTAGTGCAGCGGGACCCATAGTTAATCCAAGAAGAACTCGCCTGTCCACCCAAAATGAATCAGGCCTGGATCAGCCAGGATTTCCACCCACAAATGCCTGATGCGTCTGATTAGATCATCCATGCCGCCTCACCCAAACCTTGACAAAAAAGACCGGTTTCTTCTGGCTACCTGCCTCAGCTACTACTCTGATGCATTAACAATACTGATGGATTATTAAACAAATGCTGACCGAGCGAAAGCGGATGCTCCACAGACAGAATCTGTTTTTTGTGGGTTATTGTTCTCATCGATCAGAGGAAGGGAAACTTAATCAGTGACGTCAAACTTAATGCTGAACCCTCTCCACTCTGTCGGGGGGCTCTACTTGTATAAGCTTTATTAAAACTGGTTCTGTAGACATCTATGTGGAATCAGCTGACGAGGGTGTAAAAGGAGTGCGCTTCTTCTTGACGCTAAATCGACCTGTAAGGCTGAGTTCATACTTCAGTTATTTGGTCAGTTTTTGCCCAGTGACTGCCCAAATAAGTAAAGTGTGCAGTGATTCTAAGAGCGACGCCTGTCATCTGCATGTCATACGGACTCACAGTATTATTTCACTACCAAAGCAGACTCCCAATGTGTGTTACTGCAAGGCACAGTGTTCTACAGCACTATAAAGGCTCTCAGCAGCCAGGAAATAGCCATTTTTAAAGTAATTTGCAGTGAATATATTCAGATCGAGCCATATTTTTCCTGAAAAATTTGTCGAACGGTGAATCAAATTTTTGAAAAATTCGCTCATCTGTAGATATAATGAAAATAGAAAGAAGTAGATAATGTGCTACACGGAGAGCCCCCAACCAAAAAGAGATGATCAAAAAATCTCTACCAAAATAAGGGGCTAATAGTTCTGGCCACTTGACCATTCTCCTTACAATTTTCGTGCTAACAGTAAGGATCACCATGTTATTTATAACAAGACTATATTTTATTCTAGAACACCTCTGATATTTTGAGCATCTTAGCTGAGACTGACCTTCCCTAACTTCCCCCCATTGTCAAGGGAAAAATAGTGGACATCATACCACAAATTCCTTTCCAGCATAAAAGGATTATGTGAAAACATTCTATTTATTAAGGCAACAGGGCATATAATATAGTATAATACTGGCAATTGATTATTGGCTAAGTCATATATGATTATCATCGGTATGTATATTACCCTTCATTATCAAAGAGCACTGGATGGAACCTAAACAAAATTTTTTATCTTTTCACCTTGTTCATAAGCTGTAATAGGGATAAAATATACATTCTTGGATATTTCTCAGTACATTACTCAACATGTTCCCGTATTTACAAATATTCTATCTTAATTGTATATTGTTATCAAGACTGTGTAATGGGAAATTTGTCAACAGAGCAAAAATGAAAAAAATCATCTCTCAACCTTAAATAATGCTGATCATTATAATGCTGCACAATTAAATCAATGCCAATTATGATACTTTTAGCTTTATTAAAAACATCATGAAAGAACATCATTATTAGCGTTGGGCGAGTATGCTCGGCCGAACACAGCATGTGCTCGTGCGTGATGCTCAAGTCCGTGTATCTAAATGTAATTTAGCATCTATTTCTGAAAACTTGCAGCCAGGATTTGAACTCCCAACTGTGGACATTAGAGGCAAGGACCTTGTCCACTCAGCTATAATGCTGAATGCAAAACTGTGTCAGAAAAACCTCATAGTAGTTTCTGATGTAGTGAGTATTCTTATTCAGCAGAATACTTATTTTATATTTCTGTACACATTAATATGTAGCTCTATAGTGTAGTGGTTAATTTCATTGCCTCTAATGCACAAGGATGGGTGTTCAAATCCTAGTAGAAACATTTGTATATATATATATATATAAAGTTTTTAGCCATAATATATTTACATATATTATTATATAAATAGAATATTTAATATAATATAGTATATATAAATATATTATGGCTAATAACATCAGTAGTAGTTTCCCACATATTATGCATTCATATATATCAGAAGTATGATTATATATATATATATATATATATATATATATATATATATAGTTATATATATAGTTATATTAATTATAATGGCAAATACAATTACTAAAAAAAATATAAAATATATAAACTTAATCTCAATTTCTGCTTGGATTTGAACTCCCACCCTTATATATAAGAGACAAGGATGTTAACCACTACACTATAGAACTAGATGTTAACCTGCACAGAAACATAAAATAAGTCTTCTGCTGAATAGGAATACTCACTAAATCAGAAACTACTATGAGGTATTTCTGACACAGTTTAGCATTCAGCTTTATAGCTGTATGAATAAGGTCTATGCCTCTAATGTATAAGGTTGGGATTTAAAATCTTGTCAGAAACTTTTCAGAAATTAGATTTAAATACACTAAGGTGTCCCCAAGCACTGACTCCATATATGGATATAGTTATATATGGAGTCAGAGCAGGGACTCCTAAGCCGAACTAGAGTCCTGACACCCTCCCCTCTTCAGAGCAGAGTGTGCCTGGTTTAATGCTCGGATTCTTCTATTGACTTCCATTGTGCTCGGTAGAGCACCCAAGCATCATGAAGTGATCTACATCAGCACTTTGGTGCTCGACCAACACTAATCATTACATTACATTTCTTGCATTGCTCCACATCTGTGAAAATAAAATGATATACCGTAACACTAGCTTTAACTATGTCCATATTCCCATTTGTGGTGAGGTTGTAGTTATCATCCAATTCTTATAAAATCCTCACTTCATCACTTTACACATCAAATTATGAGGCTTGTATTGTTCTGGTCTACCTACCTGTATATGCAATGCTGCAAAATTCTGTAAGAATGTAGAAACAGAATTGGATTTGATACCATTGGTGGCAAGTACCAAGTCACTCATATTTATTGTTAATTGACTCTTCTCATTCACAGTTTTATTAGCAAATCAAGCCTCCTGATTAATTTTCCTAAAAAAAAACAACCTCAAGGTCTAATATAATTGAAACCAATTATTTTTGCGACAGATTAATAATATTTTATCCAGAAGACTTGGTTGTGTAGCTATAAATTCAGCTGTAAGTGTGTGACACAATCCGCTCAATCTCTGGAGCAGTCAGTGCATTATGAAGAGTCCAAAAGAAGAATCGATCCACATCACTTCACCTTTTAGGTCTTTATTTAATACGTGCAGTCAGACATAATTGGGAAAAGACAGATAGTGTATGGCAACAGCTGTTTTGCATCCTCAGACACTTCCTCTAGGCCTCCAGCATAACCATGCCTAAATCCTCTGTCTACTGAAATACAATTTAGAGACAAAGTGTAATATTTTTTTAAAGAGATTATAACTAGAGATGAGTGTATCGAAGCTGACGAAGTGGAATTTATTTAGAATTTCTGGAAAAATTTGATTCGTAATGAATGCGAATTTCCTTGCGCTTCGTGGTAATTAATTGTAATTTTTACTAACATGGTGGCTATAATGGCGGCTAAAATGGTGGCTACACGTCTGAGGACATGGGGCAAGGAACTCTGGGAAGGCAGGATGACCCATAATGCTATGCATGCAGCCAATCAGCAGCCATCACGGTGATGTCACAGCCCTATAAATGCGGCTGCCATCTTAGATTCAGACAATCACAATCGTACTTTGTTCAGGGACAGACGTGAATGCAGGCGCTAGGGACGCGGCCAAAATACCCCAGCCAGGCGTAACTGCGCGAGCCGGCAGCAGATAAGCTGCCGGCCAAACTGACAAGGTACCTAGTAAAGGGCAACGCCTTTACCCAAACGAAAAGAAGGCTCCCTGTACTTTACATAAGAAACGGGGGAACAAACCGCCTAGTCCACCTCCTTTTAAGGAGATGCTTACCGTATTTTTCACCCTATAAGACGCACTTTTTCCCCCCCAAAAGTGACTCACTTCGTACTGCACCTGCTCCGCCTTCTTCATTCATAAAGTGGGCGGAGCTGGCACAGGACATAGTGAGTAACGTTGTCAGCGCCCGTCCGCCGGCCCAGCCTCCTGCCTTCTGCCTGATGCTTGCTAGAAAGTTACAGTAGTACAGTAAGTAAAGCTTGGATAAAAGACTACTGTTAACTTAATCAGCCTACAGTTAGGTTTCCTACAGTGAGCGGGCCCACTGTATCAGGATACAGTGACTGCACCGGGCCCGCTGTAATTACAGAGCTAAATGCCGGCTCCTCCTCCCTATTGGGGGTCATTCACACTATTGGGGGTCATTCTGTGGATGGCACTGTTATGGGGATTTGTGGATGGCATGTTATGGGGTCTGTGGATGGCATGACACTGTTATGGGGGATCTGTGGATGACACATAGCATAAAATGCTATTTTTGTGTCATCAACAGATCCCCCTATAGCAGTGTCATCCAGAGACCCCCATAACAGTGCCATCCACAGTCCCCAATAACAGTGCCAGCCACAGTCCCCAATAACAGTGCCAGCCACAGTCCCCAATAACAGTGCCATCCACAGACCCCCATAACAGTGCCAGCCACAGACCCCCATAACCGTGCCAGCCACAGTCCCCAATAACAGTGCCAGCAACAGTCCCCAATAACAGTGCCAGCCACAGTCCCCCATAACAGTGCCATCCACAGTCCCCAATAACAGTGCCAGCCACAGTCCCCAATAACAGTGCCATCTACAGACCCCCATAACAGTGCCATCCACAGACCCCCATAACAATGCCATCCACAGACTCCCCCATAACAGTGCCATCCACAGATCCCACATAACACCATTATGCACACCTTTTGGTTCAAAATATTTGTTTTCTTATTTTACTTCTCAAAAACCTTGGTGCGTCTTATAGGGCGAAAAATACGGTAATTGTTAAATTGAGTTATTAGTCTTGGGCTCATTAAACATTCCGCCTGTCCTGCCAGTCCACGGGGGGTGGTTAACCCCATCTGTGCTGCTGGTAGAACGTAAGGGAAACAGCAATTTACATGTGAAGGGAAAGGATAGTGAGAGGAATCATTTCACAGGCAAGGAGAGATGTGTGCAGATGCTAGAGAGAGGCAAAGGAAAATCCTCATTGTGAAAAAAAGCATTCCAGCAATTAGTTATTGGGGTGCAATATGTTGAAAAGCCTTTAGTGGCTTTTATCTGTGGAAAAAAATTAATATATACGCAAGTCACTTTTGTCGCTATTTATGCTAAAACAATTTGCAGTCATTTCTGGTGAAAGAGTACAGGGCGGTATTTCAGTAATAAACAAAATATTTAAACGCACTATACATTTAAACGTATAGGGGCCTTTTTCAGTCACTCTCTGGCCTATTAGTGCTGCTGCCACCTCCAGACTCTGTCATTGTTCCACTCTGTGGCCTAATCATGATGCTGCCACCTCCAGACTCTGTCATTGTGCCACTCTGTGGACTACTAATGCTGCTGCCAACTCCATACCCTTTCATTGTGCCACTCTGTGGCCTACTCATGCTGCTGCCACATCCAGACTCTGTCATTGTGCTGCTCTGTGGCCTTATCATGCTGCTGCCACCTGCAGACTCTGTCACTGTGCCACTCTGTGGCCTACTCGTGCTGCTGCTACCTCCACACTCTCTCATTGTGCCAATCTCTGGCCTACTCATGCTGCTGCCACCTCCACACTCTGTCATTGTTCCACTCTGTGGCCTACTCATGCTGCTGCCACCTCCAGACTCTGTCATTGTGCCGCTCTGTGGTATCCTCATGCTGCTGCCACCTACAGACTTGATCATTGTACTAATTGGTGGGCTCCTCATACTGCCGCCACCTACATACTCTGTCATTGTGCCACTCGGTGGCCTCCTCATACTGCTTCCACCTCACCACTATGTCATACTCTGTGGATTTCTTATGCTGTTCCCACCGTCCCCACTTCATGACTGGTCCACTATTGTGGCTTTCGGTCTGGCTGACATCATAATTTATTTGACACTTCTTTAGATCTGTCTGAAGAAAGGAAAAATGGGACGCACAGCAGATCCTGTCTGTGCAGCAGCTTTATGGCCTGTATGGTCCCATCAGAAATGACTTATTTGGTAGCCAACAGCAGGAGTGGGTACAAACCACAGAAGACATACAAATATTCCATTCACGTGTCATCTCTGTTTTAGATCCAGTCCTTTTTTTTTTTTTGCCTTTAGCAATACTGATGGATTATTGAGCAAATGCTGACCGAGTGAAAGCATATGCTCCACAGACAGGTTCCGTTTTTGTCATTGTCAACAGACCAAAAGCGATCGGCTGGATAATTTTTCATAGAAAAAACATTCATTTTCTTTGTGATCATCTAAGGTGATCATTACAGCCTACTAGGCCAACAATGGGCCCACACTGCAGAATCATTGTTTTCTGGGTCACTTAACTGTCACTGAACTACCTCATCACGACCATAGGCTTTGATAAACAGTCATCGCCTGCAATCTCCCAAACGTGCGCACGAGCACAGTCATCACTACACCAAGATTGACGCATAGAGGAATAAAATTTATGTCATGAGTGTGTCAACTATTGACAACTCTTTGCGGTTGTCTAAAATCTGTTCGATACACGTCCCCTCATAGGGGACGTAACAGGGATTAAACTGATAGGAATAGTACTACTTGGACCGCGACGTAGAAGTGTTTTGCGGTCAGTGAACGAGCGCATCGGGTCCCCGTGCTGCTGTGACGGGGACCTGATGTGTGAGAAGGCAGACTGATGCCGTGCAGAGGCTGCCCAATGCCTTGCATGGCATTGGGACCTGCCTTCTACGGGTGCCCAGGGGATCCTGATGCCGGAAATCCGTTGCTGATGGCAATCAACAGCAAAAAAATGCATACAATGGAAGATGCCAGCCAGTCTTTGCTATTGTTAAGTTTCTGATTGTTCTCCACATCCACGTAATTGTTACCTCATGTAGGATGGTTATTGTGGTACTTGTAGTCCGTTGCTGGCATCTTCCATTGTATGCATTTTTTGCTGTTGATTGCCATCAGCAACGGACTACAAGTGCAGGATATGCTCCCCTATATATATGCACAACCGCATGTGGGTTCGAGCATATCCTGCTTGTTTAACACCACACCACGTTTCCTAATGGTTAAAAAAAAACGATAGCAGATAAATGTATATATGATTCACATTGCACATCTAATCTTCCGCCTCACACAATATTCCCACCACTACATACCACCAGAACCCCCCCTCAAACCCACACCACCTCTGACCACCCCCCACCCCCAACACACACACACATACACAGTCTATAGCAGGCATTCTCAAACTGCGGCCCTCCAGCTGTTGTAAAACTACAACTCTCATGATGCCCCTCTATAGGATGATAGCTGTAGGCTGTCATGGAATGATGTGATTTTTAGTTTTGAAAAAGCTGGAGGGCCGCAGTTTGCTGGAGGTCCGCAGTTTGAGGATGCCTAGTATATAGATTCTAATAAGTGTCCCGTTGGCCAGGAGAAGTAATGTTTGACATTCAGTATTTGCTGGTTCATTTAGCGTTACCCAGGGTGCACCACGGGGAGGCGAACCAGCCTTACACCCCAATACCGTACCGTCACTTCACTAGACGGGTACATCTCTCCTCAGATGGCCAATATCCAATATCTCATACCACACACACATACAATTTCAACACAATCCCAAATAAAAAAAAAAAAGATTAGGCAACTCTAACATTAGCTGCAGGAGAGTACGTCTGACTATTCCAGGAAGATGAACAGCCTGTCGGATCCGTACTGCCGCTAGTTCACCTACGCCCCTAGAATGACGCTTCGTCCCTATTGACTATAATGGTGGCGGGGGCGACGGTACGGCAGCAGCAAGGCTAACTGAAAGATCTGCATGTCGTAGTTTAAGCCCGGGGAACCTCTCGCCGTGCGCTGCCTTAGCCATAGTCACCAACATTTATTCATCATCTCAACCACCAAACCAAAAATTATTAGTGTTTGAAAGTGAAATATTAGATTTAAAGTTACCGTTATAAAATCTGATTATATGCTTTTTTTTTATACTGCAGAGCATGTTGGACAAGGGCTACGACCTGATCCGCTCGCATGCCGAGAAGAACACCATTGTCCGCAGGATCGGATATGAACTGTGGACTTCGATGGGAAGCATAATCGTCTGGCCATTGTAAAAAAATGGTCAGACTTAAAGAGGAGACACGCGGAAAGAATCCGCGAAATACGGGACGACAAATGCCCAGGTATAATGATTACTGAGTGTTGGAATAAAGATACAAAAGTAATGTAAAGCATATGTACATTTTTGTTTTTAGATTTTTTTCTAAAAGTAGTAAAATTTGTTATTATAGGTGTTCCTTTGCCTGCTGTCAGGCACAGGCCTCCCAGACAGTAGCTGTGGGAGGTATCTGCGTCAGAGGAGGAGGAGGAGGAAAAGGCCGGACCCTCAGGGCAACTTCATGCCCCTAGCCCCCCAGAGGAGTCAAAGGCAGAAGTGGAGGGTGGACCCTCACCCCAACCCGCCTCACCCCCTCAAGTGGATGATGACGGGGACGAGGAGGAGGAGGAGGAGCTCATCACAACCCCCCACAAGGAGTGTAAGTATGTGCTGTGGCTGTTTTCACTCAGTCACTGTTCACACACACACACACGTGTCAGTTTAGTCTTCACCATAGACACACATTTTTGGAACAAACAATAGGCATGTTAAAGCTTTACTAATAATCTTTCTTGAGCCCACACATATCGGAGAACCTATAGTCCCACACTTAAAGTTCCGTACAAGCGGGATAACAAACAAGAACTATCTCAACACTCTATACAGTCTTCCAGAGGTCTGGTTCCCCTCTAGGATTGTTCTGCGTTCCGATCGCCTATCCACACTGTATTTTAACAGCCTTTTTAACCACAATGTTATGAAAACCGCAAGATGTAGTACGGGTGTGACCTGTCCCACCCAATGTCTCTGACTATTAAAACCCAGGCCCAAAATAATTTCTAAAGAAAACCTCCCTGAAACCTATAGTTACAGGCATACTGATTCACCGAGGCATACATTCCCACATTCCCATTGAGACATAACGAGCAGCCATGATTATTCCCCAAACTCGGACCAGATATTGTTGGAGTCAACCCGAATAAACGGGTATATTTGGGTAGGGGCACCCCAAAGTGGGCGGAGATACCATTGGCCAATGAAAATTTAGCAATTTTCTATATGCTACTCCTCCCACAGTTTTAGGATCCCACCCTCCGGGCCCCTGAAGCGGCCCCCCGGAGACCCTATTTTGTCCCATCGACTTTCATAGGAAAACTATTAAGTTTTGTCACTCCTTCAGCTTTCAAGTTAAAGTCACCAAACTTGGGTCACTTAGTCATGGGGTCACCCTGAAAATTTGTGTCAAATTTGGGGGACATTAAAAAGTGGGCAGAGCCACAAACAACCAATCAAATTTTCACTGTTGACTTCAGTGTGAAAACGTTAAAAAGCTGTCATTCCCACGGTATTTAAGCCAGGGTCCCCAAACTTGGCACTGTGGCTCACTAGGTGACTGGGATTAAAATTGTAAAAAAGTGGGCGGAGTCTACAACGCCCAATCAAATTTCAGGCATTTGTTTAAATGGGAAAGATCAAACTGCCGCTGCTCTTAGACTTTTATTGGCACAGTCTTCAAACTTTGCAAAGTTGGTCACTGGAGGACTGGGATTAAAATTCAAAAAAGTGGGTGGAACCACTAACAGCTAATCAGATTTCAAGCCAACATCCTGTGGTTTCTTCGGAAACGACACCGTCTATTTTTTATTTTTTTTTTTTTATTTTTTTTTTTACAGTATTAAAAGAAATGCTACTTGAAATCAAGAACCTAGAGAGGGAGCACGAGACTGCGGTGAAGGCCTTCCGGGAGCAGCATCTCCGGAAGATGCGGGAGCTCAAGCTCCAGTTCTCCAATGGGATGCGAGAGATGGAAGAGAGCCATGCCAAGGCCGTGGGGGAGCTAAAAAAAATTGTAAAAAATATGAGGGCATTGCCCTATTAAGATTTGTTCCATTTTTTTTTTATTTATTTGTTATTACATTGTTTAGTGTTATTTATTGAAATTAAAAAACTTTGAAGTTTTCAGTATAATTGTTAAACTTTTTTTTTAAGTAAAGGCCCCTAGAGTCCGTTCCCAAACTCATCAGTATCCTGACATACAGCATCCGCAGGTATATAGAAATTGGGTAGTATGAAGCCTACACATAACTTAAATGGATCACGTTAGTAGTAGTCATTGGTAAGGGTTGTGTATTAAATATTAAGTACAAAGCAAAGCATTCTAATAGTCCAGAGTTACATTTAAAATAAACTTTTAGGTTAATTTTCCTAGTAGCTAAATTATTTTATGTAGTAACAAACTTCAAATTATCGGAAATAATAAATGTATTTTTTCATCAAACAATTACCAATTAAAATACAAAACTTGAACAGAGTAATAATAACTAAAAAAAACTAGTTTGATTTATCAAATTAGCAAAATTATTAACTTTTACAAATCCCAAAAATTTATTTACAATCAAATCTTGTTATCAGAAATATAAAACAAAAAAAAGGAACAATGTTGGAACAATAAAATGTTAGGGATAAGAACTAACCAGCATGGATCTTCGACAGCGTCCAATTTTTTAATACTTTGCATGTTGTAGTATTGCTTCCGCCGTACAGATAGAAACATATGATTGATTACATGACTATGATTATATGAATTCTCTAACCGGTGACATGTCTCCAAGAACATCATATAGTACACAGTTTATACTTAAAATCTTAAAGCAGTGGTTATATATAATTAGCATGTGCAAATCCTCATTATATAATTGCCAATAAGTAACATAAACAAGAAAAGTACCTATACATATAAAGATGTTGCTACATGGCTCCATTCACAAAACCGGATTTCCACTAGGATGAGTATAACGCCAGTCACACCCAACCATGTAGAGAGGTCAACACGGAAGTCAGCCATCCCTCCCAGAACGACAGACAACACCGTGTTGGATCCTAAATCCGTGTGAAAACATATAAATTTTCTTAGGTTCATCAATCAGTCCTGTACAATGCCAACTGCACAAGACCTTTTGACAAGGGAAGGCCACATGCGGTCCACACCGTGCTACAGCGTGAACCACAACATAGCCGCCCCAAACCACACTTTATTTAAAATAAAAAATAATAAAATAAAGTAAAATCATTTCATTTTGTGAAAGAAGCCAAACAACGCTAGAGAAAATGTCTTTCTAAAAAGATTATTTAAATAAATATTTTTATGTCTAAATATTGACAATACATAATTAAGCTGAGCACATGCGAGAATACGAAACATGCAAACCAGGTTAAGAGAATTCATAATTCTATACTTGGTAAAGTGCAAAAGATAAAATCAGGTCCATGATGGTTGTCTACGCACGATCAGGACATACAGCATCTAGAGTTAACACAGTACTAGAATGCTGACTCATAAGTTTCCATTTGTAACTAGGCAAAATAACGCCAGGCACTGGCAGGTAAGCACACTTTCATTTTATAATAAAAAATTAAATAACCCAATCGAAAATTTACTTTAAAATAAGTGTGAACGTCTGGACTCTATGATTATTACCTGTGCGATCATATGTCACTAAAAATTTTCATGACATGCAGCAGCATCAACGGCAGGATTTAAGGAGTGGTGTATTATCAGGGCAACATGTAGCATGGCCCGATTCGGCATCACAGGCAGCAGCAGACGTTATGTTAAAAAGCCCAAATGTAACTCAACATCTTCATGACATGCAGCAGCATCAACGACAGGATTTAAGGAGTGGTGTATTATCAGAGCAACATGTAGCATGAACCATCAAAAAATGTGGTGTTAACAAAGCAGGATGCGCTCATACCCATATGCAGTTGTGCATTTCTATAGGGGAGCACATCCTGCACTTGTAGTCCGTTGCTAATGGCAATCACCAGCAAAAAATGCATACAATGGATGATGCCAGCAACGGACTACAAGTACCACAATGGAAATCCTACATAAGGTGAAATTTATGTGGATGTGGCAAGTATTCAGAACAAACATAGAACCAGAGATAGGTGCACACTGCCGTCACACTAAACCCTCACACTGATGTTAAAATTGAGAGGTTAGTTCGACACATCCTACTAGGAGGACATGTCTTAAGCTCGGGCACCAGCGTCAAGGTCTCTCAAGTATCCCGAGGCCCTAACACTCACCTACCTGCGCCATATGGGAGATATCAGGGGCCAGTGGGCAATTACAGGAGCATTAGGACGACTCACAAACATCTCCACTGTAGCATGGCCCCATTCGGCATCACAGGCAGCAGCAGACGTTATGTGAAAAGGCTCAAATGTAACTCAACATCTTCATGACATGCAGCAGCATCAACGGCAGGATTTAAGGAGTGGTGTATTATCAGGGCAACATGTAGCTTGGCCCCATTCGGCATCACAGGCAGCAAGCAGCAGACATTATGTTAAAAGGCACAAATGTAAGTCAAAATTTTCATGACATGCAGCAGCATCAACGGCAGGATTTAAGGAGTGGTGTATTATCAGGGCAACATGTAGCTTGGCCCCATTCGGCATCACAGGCAGCAGCAGACGGTATGTTAAAAGGCTCAAATGTAAGTCAAAATTTTCATGACATGCAGCAGCATCAACGGCAGTGTGATCAACGGCAGTGTGGCGAAACCATCCTGGCCAATGGGTGCTGGAGAAGCCTTGTTGCCAGCTTCTTGACCCAGGATTATGGCCCCTCTCATCAGCCCATGCTAAAATTAAACCACATGGTGATTTGACTGTGTTTGTGGCATCTGAGCGCTGTTTGGATATATTGAGCGCTCAGATCCAAGCCATCTGGGGATATTTTAAATGTCTATATTTACTGTAATGGTTGGGACATTGTATATTTGAATAGTGATGTCTGTCCTATTGTCTCCACGTGTGTATTGGCGATTTCTCTTTGTCCTGAGAGATAATTGAATGACTCCTCTGTTGTCTCAAGGACAGAAGACATTGTTTAAAACTATGTATTCTCCTGCCTGTGATAATTACATCCACCCATTGTGTAAGGTAATTGTATTACAGGCAACGGGGAGAATTTTGTAGGGGAGTGTTTAAACGGTAAAGCTGTAAAGGATTGGCTGCTAGGTAATGTCCTCAGTTCCCAACCAGGTTTTAAGAAGTGGTGTATTATCATGGCCACATGTAGCTTGGCCAAATTCAGCAGCACAGGCAGCAGCAGACATTATGTTTAAAGGCCCAAATGTAACTCAACATGATTAAAACAAATTCATAATTAAAAAATTAAATTAATATATACATGATACAAACGTGACAAAAAATATCGTTCAAATAAATATCAATAAATAAATAATAAAAGTAATTCATATAAAGTTAAAAACAGAGGGAACAATTAAAAAACAACGGAGTTTGGGAGGGAGAGCAAAGGAGAGGGATGGACAAAGGACCCTTCAGCGCCCTGAAGCGACAGCGGGGGCCATGAATTCACTGCCGATCCAGGACTCATTCATCTTAATAATTGTGAGTCTGTCCACGGAGTCTGTGGACAGACGGGTCCGCTTGTCCGTGACCACCCCACCTGCCGCGCTAAATGCCCGCTCAGACAGTACGCTGGAGGGGGGGCAAGATAGTAACTCCAGCGCATACTGAGTGAGCTCACGGCAGGTGTCCAGCCTGGCAACCCAGTACGCCATGGGGTCGTCGGTGGTCATGCTGTCAGAAGCACCTACCGACCCCATGTAGTCTGCCACCATGCGGGCCAGCCGCTGGTGGTGACTGATGCTGCTGCTGGTACTAGGTCGCGCAGACTGGTAGAAGAGCCTCATCTCACCCAAAAGGTCACCTGCTTGGCTGGTGCTGCAGGTGCCAGCCGCCTGCTGGGTGAGATTGGAGGGGAGAACTGGAGCTTGAGGCCGAGGGTTTGCCTCTTCCAGCCGGTGGATCAGACAGGCCCGCAATTTTTCAAGAAGGGCCTGCCTCCGGCTGGCTGGGATGAACTGCTCCAGTTTCCCCTTGCAGCGAGGGTCTAAAAGGGTGGCCAACCAAATGTCTTCCCTCTCCTTAAATTTCTTGATCCGGGGGTCCCTCCTGAGGCATCGCGGCATATGGGCAGCCATAGGGAAGAGCACAGCCCGCTGTGACTCTTCATGACTGCCCGGGACCATGACCTTTTGGTCCTCCTGCTGCTGATGCTGCTGCTCCCGGTCGGAGATGCCCCACCCCCGGACTAACGGTGCCCCCAGCACCGGCTCTCCCTCCTGACAGGCCCAGACTCCTGGACGTACACTGATTCCTCCTCCTCCTCGTCCTGGGCCTGGTCCTGGTGGAGCATGGCTGACTCTTCATGCTCCACCAAGGCACTCTCCCCAGCTTCGAGCAGGCGATCTAGTGTCCTGTCCAGCAGGAACACTAGGGGGAGCACGTCATTCAGACCGACATGCTCCCCGCTGACAATCTTTGTCGCCTGCTCGAATGGGGCCAGCACGTGGCAGACCTGCTGTATCTGCCCCCACTCCGCATTGGTGATGTAGGGGAGTGGGTGTGATGGCCCTGAAGTGCCTAGGTCCAGCAGGTATTCCCTCACTGCCCGTTGCTGCTCCCACAACCTCTCCAGCATGTGGAGGGTGGAGTTCCACCGCGTCACACTGTCCACAATCAGCCTGTGAGGGGGCAGGCTGTTGTCCCGCTGCAGTCTGGACAGGGACGCGGCGGCAGTTGGGGAGCGTCTGAAGTGGCTGGCAATCCTACGTACCCTCAGCACAATGTCACTCAACCCTGGGTACGTACGAAGGAACTTCTGTACCACTAGGTTGAGGACATGTGCCATGCAGGGCATGTTGGTCAGACTGCCAGCAGGGAGGGCGGCGAGTAGGTTGCTGCCATTGTCACAGACAACCATACCTGCTTGGAGCCTTCGGGGTGTCAGCCACTTCTGAACCTTAGCCTGTAGTGCGGACAGAACATCAGGCCTAAGCTCACAAGCTGGAGCACGGCCTGGCAGCGGACGTGCTCCACACTTGCGTAGCAACAAGGACGCTTGCTGGGGGGCTCAGCAGCTGTGGAGACAGTGGCTTGCGGGAGAGCAGCAGTTCTCCCCTGGACACCCCGGGGCGGCACCACAAAATCAGATGCCGCCAATCCCTCCCCGGCACCTCGGAGGGACACCCAATGGGCTGTAAAGCTTATATAGCGTCCCTGCCCATGCCTGCTGGTCCAGGCATCCATTGTGAGATGTACCCTGTCGCTGACAGCATGATCCAGCAACAGGGATACATTCCGCACAATGTGCTGGTGAAGGGCAGGGACGCCGGTCCTGGCAAAGTAATGGCGGCTGGGGACACGCCATCTGGGTTGGGCCTGCTCCAACATCTGCCTAAATGGATTGCTATTCACCAGATTGTAAGGCAGCAGATGTTGGGCGATAACCCTTGCCAGGAGCCCATTGAGTGAGCGCACGCGACGGTCCCCGGGGGCGTAGGGCGCGGTGCGTTCAAAAGCATCTGCAATAGATGGCTTGCGCCGGACGGCAGAGGAGGGTGCAGTGGAGGCAGAGGTATGGCTGCCGATACCAGTACCTCTATTAGAGGGAGCGGGGGAGTGGGAATGAGTTGGTGGAGCAGGTTGGGGTGGCTGCAGTACAGTGCCAGGAGCTGCTGTCTCCTGCACACTGCTGGTGGCACTGCTGCTTTGACCACCCCGCATCTGTTCTCACTCCCGCCAGTGGTTGACTCGGATGTGCTGGTTGAGGGCCGTGGTACCCAGCCGAGCCATAGATCTTCCTCCCCTCACCCTGGCATTGCACAGCTTACAAATGCCAACTGTGACATCATCTGCTGCCAGAGTGAAGTAAGCCCAAACAGGCGACTTCCACACCGACCTCCTGTCAGATGGGGTGGTGCTGGCTTGCGCCTGTTCGGGCTCGGTGCACACAGGTGGAGCTGGCTGCTGCTGCCTACTCCTGCTGCCATTACCAGTGGAGCCCCTGACACTGGGCTCCCTGTTGACCTGGCGCACCATTAGCCTCGGGTGCCTACCTTCATCGGTGCTGCCGTCACCTGACAAAGGAGGTGGCACCCATTCTGGGTCACCCTCCTCTTCACCCCCTGATATGTCAGACCCAGGGCCAACCTGTGGTGTACTGACGGGAACAGCTGACATGGAGCCGCTGACCGGGCTCCGCTGTCCCCTTGCTGGTGCCTGGCTCTGAATAGGTGCAGGGTTTGTGTGGCTAACACCACCCGCACCAGTTGGAAGGGATTTCACAGGGGGATTTTGTAGGCCCCTCCTCCTTCTCATCCCCCATCCCTTCCAACAGGTTATGCCCATCCGCAGGGCTGAACAGTATTTCCGCCTCCTGCATTGCCTCCCCCAAGATGTCCCTCTCAGTCTCAAACTCTTCGAACATGAGAGGGGACAATTCTTGGGAGCTGGGGGTTGGTTCTACAGGAGGCGGTGTGCTGCAGTTGCTGGCAGCCGGGGCAGAGGACTCAGTGGCACTAGTATCAGCCACAAGAGCCAAGACAGCCTCTGCATCCTGTGAAGTAATAGGCCGGCTGCCACTTATGAAAAAGTCACAGATCAGGCGGACACCCCTGCCACCTGCGTCTGCCTGTCCGTGGCTTGATGAGCGACCCCGTGCTGGGAGTGGTCCAGCGCGGGAACCAACTCCCCTGTTACCCCGACCACGTCCACAACTGCCTGCACGGCCCGGTACACTC
Source organism: Bufotes viridis (assembly GCA_033119425.1). NCBI lineage: Eukaryota > Metazoa > Chordata > Amphibia > Anura > Bufonidae > Bufotes > Bufotes viridis. The sequence goes on from CM065597.1 coordinate 63,646,631, forward strand.
ATACTGGGGATTAGGGGAAAACTTTATTGGGGTGGGGACGATGGGTGTAAAATGAAAGGACATAAACTGTAACGCACGACACTAAACACGTAAAGCTATCACATAATTTTTTTTTACCTAAGACTAAACTAACAGACCAAGAGACTAAAAAACAACTTTTTTTTTTTTTTTTTAACGGAGGACTGACAAAACTACACTAAACACAAAACACGTAAAACTTTAAAACTTTTTTTTTTTTAATTTAATGTTTTTTTATTTTAAACATCTTGAAAATACATCAAAGACAACCATCCATCAAAGACAACATTACAAAAACATACCTAACCACCCCACACCTTCCCCTCCCCCCCCCCTCCCAAACCCTGCAGGGGGGGAAAAAAAATACTCCACCTAAAATAACATAAGAATAATCATTTAGTCGTCCCAATCCTTCCATATGGTACTCCATTTTGCATAGGACCCTCTTTGTCTATACAAGACCCTCTCGTAACTTTTCACCTTCTTAACTAAACATAGCCAATGATTGCGATCTGGAACGAGAGGGGAGCACCATTCTCTGGATATAAGAAGCCTGGCCAAAAAAATCACTTTCATCAACAGTTGGCGCTTCAGAGGCGGACAATTAACTTCCGATAGATCACCCAGGACCCACAATTTTGGAGATAAAGGGATAACCATATTAAGTCTCTGAGCCAAAGTTGTTTGGAGCATTCTCCAATACTTGCTCACCATCGGGCAGTCCCAGAACAGATGAAGATGATCTGCCCCGCTATCCCCGCATCGAGGACAGTCAGAGGAGGCTCTAAATCCCCTCTTATGGAGCCATAAAGGTGTCACATAAATTTTATGTATAATATTAAACTGTACAACAATGTGGTTATAATTATGAGAAACCCCTCTTAAACCATCACCTATATTCTCCCAATCTGGGGAGCCCATCTCAAACAGTAAGTCAGACCAGGATCTCTGTCCTGGAGAAAGACAATCCCCAAAAAAAATGTTTCATCAAGGGTCTATAACATTGTGAGAGTTTTACTTTCATGCTACCTTTATTACTAATCAAGTTGTGCAGAAATTCAGGAGTGTCTATGTTAAGTGAATAACTAACAGCAGTGCTAGAAAGTGCAGACCTCAATTGAAAATAGGCATACCATGCCACCTCACCAACATTTAACTTTTGTTTTAGCTCCATAAGCGACAGGATTTGTCCATCCCTGACCACCTGATGCAAGTATTGAATATTTTTCATCCTCCAATATTGCCAACAATTTGAATCATCTAAGTTCAGAAGCTTTTGATTATGCCATAATGGGGTACAAATAAGTGATGCCTCCGCTTCAAACCAGCTCTTTATGACAGCACATTCATGGGATTTGCTATCCAAGTGGGTTACTTTCAGTTTTTCCACTGATATATTAAATATCTTTGCAGTTAGTATGGGTGACACAAGCACAGCCAAACCCCTGATGTATTATATCTATGAAAAAATCGACTATTACATTAGATTAATGGACGTTGTGGCAGCTTTTGCTGTAGCACCACAAGTCCCAAAATGGCCGCCGCCTATCAGCCAAGTAACATGTGCCAGAAAACAGTCTGCCCAGCCAGAAAAAAAATTGACTTTGACTGAGCAGCTGAATTGCTGTTGTTCTGATTCACAGGTGTAGATTTTTAACTTCTTTGGAGCTTTGGTTTACACTCTGTGGCAGCAAGTGCTGGCGCACCACAAGTCCCAAAATGGCCACCGCCGGTCAGCCCAGTTACATGTGCCAGTAAAAATCGCTCTGGCCAGTCTCAACAAAATAGTGACTTTCAGTGAACAGCTCAGCTGAGTTGTTCTGATGCACAGGTGTAGAAAGGTAGATCACTTCTTTATCCCTGCCTATCTCGCCCTCACAGAAGCTGCATCCTCTCCCTACACTAGTCAGAGCAGTGTGACGTGCGGCGCTACGTGACTCCAGCTTAAATAGAGGCTGGGTCACATGCTGCACTTGGCCAATCACAGCCATGCCATTAGTAGGCATGGCTGTGATGGGCTCTTAGGGCAAGAAGTAAAACGCTAGCTGATTGGCTGTTGTGCAGCCCTTCAGAAAGCGGGAAGTAATCGACGAACACCGGACCCGAACCCGAACTTTTTTGAAAATGTCCGGGTTCGGGTCCGTGTCACGGACACCCCAAAAAATGTCCGGGTTCGGGTCCCGGACACCCCAAAATTCGGTACGGGCCCGAACGATTCGCTCAACACTATTTGATAGTATTCTCACAGGGTGCCAAAGGCACACTTGGTCTCTCATGAGCCACAGACCTGCTGCTTAGCTTCAAGAGCAAGGATCTGTGTTTGGCCTCGTTCCCAGGACTTGCTTTGCTAGCAGGGGAGCTCCCTCGCTAGCTTCAACTGGAGCTGTGCGGTATCGCACAAGAAGTCCGTAGCCAGGTTGATGGTCTTGAAAGCAGCCAGTATGTCGTCCTGGAAAAAACCTCTGGTTCACATCAACTTGAATTTGATCCAGGCGAGATCGGAGGAACGTAGAGACTTCAAAAGGCGCCATGTCCACCTTGGGAATGGATCCCCACGAATCCACCAAGGGTTAAGCCATCGGGAACATGGATTTAAACTTCTTTGCTAAAACCGGACCTTTTCCAGGTTTTTTCCACTCTATATCATGACAGAGAGGAGGGTCTCATCCGCTTTGAAGACACGAGGTGCCCAAGTAGCAGGAAATGGAGGCTCCCCACAGTCAACATCATGGTCCCCCGACCTGATGGACTTGAGCAACTTCTGTGTCTTTCCAGGGGAGAAAACACAACGTCAGCTCCTCCTCATCCGAGGAGGAAGAAACTAAGGAGACCAAGAAGGTCTCTCTACCGGGACAGAGGTCTCCATAAGGGCCTGGGCACAAATAGGAAGCCTTTCCATCCAGCAGGCCTATGACTCCTTTATCAGAGCCATTGATACATATCCTGCAACGTAGGTTCACTAGAGGTCAGAAACCTCTAATGGCAGCTGTAACACCTGGTGTAGGTTAAGTCAACAGACCCAGGGATTCCCAACCTTAGCCCAGCCTTAAGCTGTTTAGCTTCTGACTGCAGCAATGGTAGCAGGATAGATGCTTCCTCTTGGTATCCACTTTCCTGCCTTCCGAATCCCGCGGAGAAGACATCACTGCGGGAAAAAGAGGGACAAATAAAACATTTGTAAACCCCCTATCTACGCAGGAAAGGTAGAAAAATAGACCGGAGGCAGCTGAGGAAAAAAACACCACAAGTGGAACAGCACCAATTTTTGGACTCTGGGAGCTAGCTGAAAAAGCATATGTAGCCAGAGACTGAACTGGAGCACACAGCCTCCCAAAATAGGGGAAGGGGAGGGATAGCCAATCCACCCTTCCCCCAGTAAATCCTCCACAGGAAGATGCATGAAAAAATCGCATCTATGAAAAAAATCGTGCCCGTGAAAAAATCACGGCCGGATTACCCGGAGGTGATGCAAAAGGAGAGTCCCCGCGTCACCTCCGGAAGATGGCGGCGCACAGGGACCGGGAATCCTGGACCAAGGACGCCGCCAAAATATCCCAGCCAGGCACAACTGCGCGGGGCCGGCAGCAAATAAGCTGCCGGCCAAACTGACAAGGTACCTAGGAAATAGGGCAACGCCGTTACCCAAACGAAAAGAAGGCTCCCTGCACTTTTCATAAGAAAGGGGGGAACAAACCACCTAGTACACCTGTCCAGGAGGACAGAAATAAACACAGTGGGCTGGGGGGGGGTTGACTTCCTCCGTTTAAGGAGATACTTAATTGTTAAATTGAGTTATTAGTCTTGGGCTCATTAAACATTCCACCGGTACTGCCAGTCCACGGGGGGTGGTTAACCCCATCTGTGCTGCTGGTAGGACGTAAGGGAATACTTTATCTTTTATTTCTGTCTTCTGTGAAACACTAGTTTGCTAAAAAGTGCCCTTTCCACCACTTAAAATGTTCGTATGGGGGTGCTCTTTCCAAAATGGCATCACTTGTTGAGGTTTTTCGTTTCTGGGGACCTCAGGAAATTTTTTAAATGCGACATGGCAGCTAATATCCATGTCTGCCAATTCAGGTCAGCAAAATCCACATTTTGCTGTTTGATTCCTGAGCCCTGCTGTGCGCCCCTACATCGTTTTTTGAACACATATGAGGTGTTGCCCTATTCGGGGGGAATGGGGAACAAAATGTGGGGTGCATTTTGTCCTTTATTCCCTTATAAAAGTGAAAAATGTGGGTGTAAAGCAACTTTTTGTGGAAAAAAAATTCATTTTATATTTTCACAGCCAAGCGTTTCCTAATTTTGTGAAACGTCTAATGGATCTAAGTGTTCACTACAAACCTTGAAATATTCCTTAAGGGGTGTAATCTCTAGAACGGGGTGACTTTTTGGGGGTTTCCACTGTATGGCCACCTCAGGATGTCTTTATATGCGACATAGCTCCCAATTACCATTCCAGCTAAATCCTCTCTCTAAAAACCATATGGTGCTCCTTCCACTCTGAAGCCTGCTGTGCGCCCATACATCAGTTTTTGAGCACATATGGGTATTTTCTGTAAACTTCAGAATCATGGTAATAGATTTTGAGTTTTATTTGGCTGTTAACCCTTGATGTGTTGCCCGGTCCTTAAAGGGTTAAGAATGAATGGCACCGCAGGTGAACATGATGTACAGTGTGATTACACTCAGACTGCACTATCCCTTTTGTCTCTCCGTGCTCCCCCTACAGCGTTTAAAATATCTCCCTACGATCTCCCCACCTGTCCCTGTCTCTATCGAACATTCTACAATTAAAAGCTTTCTAACACACTGTCCCTAGCACTTGCCAGTGCCACATCTCTCCCTATGCTCAATTCACAGTGAAATGGCAGAGACTGTGTAAAATGAGGGTTTTATAGGGCTGTGATATCACAGGGGATGGCTATCTTCTGATCGGCTGGCTGCACAGCATTATGGGTCTTATCGTGTTCTCGGGCCATTTTAGGAAAATTATTTACCATGAAGAGGAAATTATGATTTATGGCAAATCAACTTTTTCCTGAAATTTTAATCAAGGTCAATTCATTTCACTTTGATTCACTCAATATTAGTAACAATAAAGCTGTGGGCTGGAATGCCCTGCTTATATGGTATGTAAAAAAGCATTATCACTATGCATTTTCTTTTTTTGTCTAAAATTTTAAGTCTAAAATTAATTTTTATAGGTGATAACTTTAGATATGACAGATGACCAATATGCACTATGTTGTAGAAAAGTGTAATTAACTTTAGGGCTAGTTGTGTTTTATTCCTCCTGTTTCAGACTAGAATGTGTTTTATTGCTGTGACTGATAAATGCTTGGTTTTTATGTTATATAAATGGCTCATTTGGTTTAATGAAATTTCTTTTAAGAAAAAAGAAGAACTTGTAAAAATGAATTATTGCCAAAAATGTAATTATTAGATATTTATACATTTATCCTATCTTTTATTGCCATAAGGAATTGAACATAATAAACCCTTTCTACCCCGTGCCAGTTTTTTGACATGCGTCATTTTATGTGGTAATAACTTTAAAACGCTTTTACTTATCCAGGCCATTCTGAGATTGTTTTTTCGTCACATATTGTACGTCATGACAGTAGTAAAATTGAGTAAAATAAACTTCATTTTTATTTATAAAAAAGTACAAAATGTGCCAAAAATTTGGAAAAATTAGAAAATTTCCAAATTTCAATTTCTCTACTTTTATAATAGATAGTATTACCTCCAAAAATAGTTATTACTTTACATTTCCCCATATGTCTACTTCATGTTTGGATCATTTTGTGAATGCCATTTTATTTTTTGGGGATGTTAGAAGGCTTAGAACTTTAGAAGGAAATCCAGTTCAGTTCAGGTCTGAAGTCACTTTGTGGGGCTTACATAGTGGAAACCCCCCTATAAATGACCCCATTGTAGAAACTACACCCCTCAAGCTACTCAAAACTGATTTTACTAACTTTGTTAACCCTTTAGGTGTTCCACAAGAATTAAAGGAAAATGGAGATGAAATTTCAAAATTTCACTTTTTTGGTAGATTTTCCATTTTAATCCATTTTTTTCTTTAACACATTGAGGGTTAACAGCCAAGCAAAACTCAATATTTATCGCTCTGATTCTACTGTTTATAGAAACACACCACATGTGGTCATAAACTGATGTAAGGGTACACGGCAGGGCGCAGAAGGAAAGGAACGCAGTAGGGTTTTTGGAAGGCAGATTTCCCTGGAATAATATTAAGTTGCCATGTGACATATGAAGACCCACTGATGCACCCCTAGAGTAGAAGCTCCAAAAAAAGACCCCATTTTGTAAACTACGTGATAAGGTGGCAGTTTTATTTGTACTATTTTAGGGTACATATGATTTTTGTTTGCTCTATATTACACTTTTTGAGAGGCAAGGTAACAAAAAATAGCTGTTTTGGCACCGTTTTTATTTTTTATCATTTACACTGTTCACCTGACAGGTTTGATCATGTGGTATTTTTATAGAGCTGGTTGTTACGGATGCGACAATAAAAAATATGACTACTTTGTTTGGTTGTTTGTTTCAGTTTTACATAATAAAGCATTTTTGAAAAAAATGATTTTTTAGTGTCTCCGTATTCTGAAAGCCATATTTTTTTTTATTTTGGGCGACTGTCTTACGTAGGGGCTCATTTTTGAGCCAGTATGAGATAATGGTTTTATTGGTACTATATTACTGTGCATATTACTTTTTGATCGCTTGGTATTTGTGATGTAAGGTGACAAAAATGGCTTTTTTGATACACTTTTTATTTTTTTAGGTGTTCATATGAGTGGTTAGGTCATGGGATATTTTTATAGAGCAGGTTGTTACGGATGCGGCAATATATAATATGTCAGCACAATAACAGCAGTTTTGAAGAAAAAAAATCATATTTTAGTGTCTCCATTGTCTGAGAGTGATAGCTTTTTTTATTTTTTGAAAAATTGTCTTAGGTAGGGTCTCATTTGTTGCAGGATGAAGTGACAGTTGTATTGGTACTATTTTGGGGTCATATACTTTTTTGATCGCTTGATGTTGCAATTTTTGTGATTTAAGGTGACAAAAAATGGCACCTGAGGGGTTAGTTCATGTGATATTTTTATACAGCAGGTTCTTACGGATGCTGCAATACATAATACCTATACTTTTGTTATTTATTTAAGTTTTACATAATAACAGCATTTTTGAAACAAAAAAATATCATGTTTTAGTGTCTCCATAGTCTGGGAGCCATAGTTTTTTTTTATTTTTAAGGCGATTGTCTTAGGTAGGGGCTCATTTTTTGCGGGATGAGATTATGGTTAGATTGCTACTATTGTGGGGGGCAAACGCCTTTTTGATCGCTTGGTGTTACACTTTTAGGGATGTAAGTTGACAAAAAAAGTTTTTTTAGCACAATTTTTATTTAATTTTTTTGTCGGTGTTCACCTGAGGGGTTAGGTCATGTGATATTTTTATATAGCTGGTCGATATGGACGCGGCAATACCTAATATGTCTACTTTTCATTTATTTCCCTATTTTTTCATTATTTTTTTTAACTTTATTTTGGGAAAAATTTAATTTGTTTACTTTTTTTTCCCCTCTCTGGGACTTCAACTTTTGGGGGTTTGATTCCGTTTACAATGCATTACAATACAGAAGTATTTTAATGCATTGTTTGTAAGTGTATTACACAGTGTAAATCCAGGGGGCTGGATTTCACAGGCTGTCACGGAAGTCAGCCATGATGCCTAAGGAAGGCATCGGGCTGCCTTCCCTGCCATTGGGTCCCCGTCATAGCAGCTGCTCTGATCCCCGCACAGACATCGCAAGTGCTGCGGGTTAATGCGCTGGCATCAGTGTTTTCACCGATGCAGGCGCATACAGCAGGTGTCCAGCTATCAGTGACTGCCGGACCCCGCTGCTGATCAGATGGGAGCAGCTCTTGCACCCGCCCGATCAGCATGCTGTAATAGTACGGCGCTGGGCAGCAAGTCACATCCCGCTGTGCCGTGCTATTACGGCGCTGGGTGGGAAGGGGCTAAATCCAAGAAGCTTTGACATTTTTCTAACATATATTTGCTCCAGAGTTGCTGTTCATACTTTAGCTGGCCCAGAAAGTCCTAGTTTTAGTCATGCATTATAAAGTGTTGAATGTGTTTTTTGATCATTACTCATCACTAGGGATGAGCGAACTCGAACTGTAAAAGTTCGGGTTCGTTGTTCGACGATTTCTATGGTGCAAAGCAGCCAATCAATAAGCGTCATACTACTTGCCCCAAGAGGCCATCACAGCCATGCCTACTATTGGCATTGCTGTGATTAGCCAAGTGCGGCATGTGACCCAGCCTCTATTTAAGCTGGAGTCACGTTGCGCCGCACATCACTCTGCTCTGATTAGTGTAGGGATAGGATGCAGCTGCTGTTAGGGAGAGATTAGGCAGGGATTAACTCAGCAAAAACACTTAATGAAGTGATCGATCTACAGCTGTGAATCATTCAACTTCTGCTAGTTAATTGCTCACTGTTTTCAGGGTGCCCAGAGCGTTTTTCTGTCACTTTTTTCTGGGGTGATCGGCGGCCATTTTGTGTCTTGTGGTGCGCCAGCACAATCTGCCACCAAGTCCATTAATCCATCAATAGTGGGGTTTCTTTTTTTGCTATATCCTATATCAGGGGCTTGGCTGTGCTTATTGTCACGCCTAGAAACTCAGGATAGAATTTTCTATACTTTATTGAGAGGTGAAATTCAGTTAAAAAAATAGCAATCCCCTAAATCTGGTGTTCCAGCTGTAAATAGCCAAGTGTAATACTGTCTGGCAAAGAATATATTTTTTTTTTTCTGGGGTGAAATTCAATTTCCAAAATAGCAATACCCTAAATCAGGTGTTCTAGCTGTGACTGGACAAGTTTCATAGTGTCCGTCAAAGGATATATTATTTTCTGGGGTGATTCTGGGGTGAAATTCAATTGCAAAAATAGAAATACCATGCATCTGGTGTTCCAGCTGTGACTGGACACGTTTCATAGTGTCTGTCAAAGGATATATTATTTTCTGTGGTGAAATTCAGTTGCAAAAATAGAAAAACCGTAAATATGGTGTTCAAGCTGTGACTAGACAAGTTTCATAGTGTCCGTCAAAGGATATATTATTTTCTAGGGTGAAATTCAGTTGCAAAAATAGAAATACCGTAAATGATGGGTTCTAGCTGTGACTGGACAAGTTTTATAGTGTCCATCAAAGGATATATTATTTTCAGGGGTGAAATTCAGTTGCAAAAATAGAAATACCGTTAATCTGGTGTTCCAGCTGTGACTGGACAAGTTTCAAAGTGTCCGTACCAGTATAGTTATCGCTCTGGGTTAAAATTCAATTACCAAAGTAGCAATACTGTAAATCTGGTGTTCCAACTGTGACTGGATAAGTTTCACAGTGTCCGTAAAAATATAGCTTTTGTTCTGGGTTGAATTTCAATTACCAAAATAGCAGTATCTCAAATCTGGTGTTCCAGCTGTGACTGGAAAATTTTCATAGTGTCCGTCAAAGGATATACTATTTTCTGGGGTGAAATACCGTAAATCTGGTGTTCCAGATGTGACTGGACAAGTTTCATAGTGTCTCTACAAGTTTAGTTATTGTTCTGGGTTGAAATTCAGTCACCAAAATAGCAATACCGTAAATCTTGTGTTGCAGCTGTGACTGGACAAGTTTCATAGTGTCCGTCAAAGGATATATTATCTTCTGGGGTGAAATTTAGTTGCAAAAATAGCAATACCGTAAATCTGGTGTTCCAGCTGTGACTGCACAAGTTTTATAGTGTCCGGAAAAGTATAGCTTTTGTTCTGGGTTAAAATTCAATTACCAAAATAGCAATACAGTAAATCTGGTGTTCCAGCTGTGACTGGACAAGTTTCAAAGTGTCCGTCAAAGGATATATTATTTTATGGGGTGAAATTCAGTTGCAAAAATAGAAATACCGTAAATCTGGTGTTCCAGCTGTGACTGGACAAGTTTCATAGTGTCCATCAAAGGATAGATTATTTTCTGCGGTGAGATTCAGTTACAAAAATAGAAATACTGTAAATCTGGTGTTCCAGCTGTGACTGGACAAGTTTCATAGTTTCCGTAAAAGTATAGCTTTTGTTCTGAGTTGAAATTCAATTACCAAAATAGCAATGCTGTAAATCTGGTGTTCTAGCTGTGACTGGACAAGTTTTATAGTGCTCGTCAAAGTATATATTATTTTCTGGGGTGAAATTCATATGCAAAAATAGAAATACCGTAAATCTGGTGTTCCAGCTGTGACTGAACAAGTTTCATAGTGTCCGTCAAAGGATATATTATTTTCTGGGGTTAAATTCAATTGCAAAAATAGAAATTCCGTAAATCTGGTGTTCCAGCTGTGACTGGACAAGTTTCATAGTGTCCGTAAAAGTATAGCTTTTGTTCTGGGTTGAAATTGAATTACCAAAATGGCAATACCGTAAATCTGGTGTTCCAGCTGTGACTAGACAAGTTTCATAGTGTCTTTAAAAGTAGAGCTTTTGTTCTGGGTTTAAATTCATTTACCAAAATAGCAATACCTTAAATCTGGTGTTCCTGCTGTGAATGGACAAGTTTCATAGTGTCTGTAAAAGTAGAGTAGAGATGAGCGAACGCGAACTGGATAGTTCGGGTTCGTACCAAATTTTGGGGTGTTCGGGACACGAACCCGGACCCGAACATTTTCAAAACAGTTCGGGTCCGTTGTTCGGCGATTTCTTCCCGTTTTCTGAAGGGCTGCACTGCAGCCAATCAGCTAGCGTTTTACTTCTTGCCCTAAGAAGCCATCACAGCCATGCCTACTAATCGCATGGCTGTGATTGGCCAAGTGCCGCATGTGACCCAGCCTCTATTTAAAATGGAGTCAAGTAGCGAAGCACCTCACACTGCTCTGATTAGTGTAGGGAGAGGACGCATTTTCTGTGATGGCGAGATTAGGCAGGGAAAAGTCAGCAAAAACACCTAATGAAGTGATCGATCTACAGCTGTGAATCATTCAAGTTCTGCTAGTTAATTGCTCACTGGTTTTTAGGCTGCACAGAGCGTTTTTCTGTCACTTTTATCTGGGGTGATCGGCGGCCATTTTGTGTCTTGTGGTGCACCAGCACAAGCTGCCATCAAGTCCATCAATCCATCAATTCAAGTTTTTTTTTTTTTGCTATATCCTACATCAGGGGCTTGGCTGTGCTTATTGTCACCTCTAGAAACTCAGGATAGCAATTTCTATATTTTATTAAGGGGTTAAATTCAATTGCCATAATAGCAATCCCCTAAATCTGGTGTTCCAGCTGTGGCTAGCCAAGTGTAATACTGTCTGCTGTCTGGCAAAGGATAGATTTTTTTCTGTGTTGAAATTCAACTGCCAAAATAGCAATGCCCTAATCTGGTATCCCAGCAGTGCCTGGCAAAGTTTAATAGTGTCCGGCAGAGGATAGATAATTTTCTGGGGTTAAATTCAATTGCCAAAATAGCAATACCATAAATCGGTGGTTTCAGCTGTGACTGGACAATTTCCCTAGTGTCCGTCAAGGGATATATTTTTTTCTGGGGTGAAATTTAATTGCCAAAATAGCAATACCCTGAATCTGGTGTTCCAGCTGTGACTGGACAATTTCCCTAGTGTCCGTCAAAGGTTATATTATTTTATAGGGTGAAAGTCAGTAGCAAAAATAGAAATACAGTAAATCTGGAGTTCCAGCTTTTGCAGGCCTAGTTTATATCTGTCCGTAAAAGGGTATATTTTTTTCTGGGGTGAAATTTAATTGCCAAAATAGCAATACTCTTAATCTGGTGTTCCAGCTGTTGCAGGCCTAGTTTAAATCTGTCCGTAAAATGGTATATTTTTTTCTGGGGTAAAATTAAATTAATAAAATAGCAATTCCCTGAATCTGGTGTTCCAGCTGTGACTGGACAATTTTCCTTTGTCCATCAAAGGTTATTTATTATCTGGGGTGAAATACAGTTGCAAAAATAGAAATACAGTAAATCTGGTGTTCCAGCTGTTGCTGTCCTAGTTTAAATCTGTCCGTAAAAGGGTATATTTTTTTCTGGGGTAAAATTTATTTGCCCAAATAGCAATACCCTTAATCTGGTGTTGCAGCTGGCTGTGACTGGACAATTTCCCTTTGTACATCAAAGGATATATTATTTTCTGTTGTGAAAGTCAGTAGCAAAAAATAGAAATATAGTAAATCTGGTGTTACAGCTGTTGCAGGTCTAGTTTAAATCTGTCCGTAAAAGGGTATATTTTTTTCTGGGGTGAAAATGAATTGCCAAAATAGCAATACCCTGAATCTGATGTTCCAGCTGTGACTGGACAATTTCCCTAGTGTCTGTCACAGGATATATTATTTTCTGTTCTGAAAGTCAGTAGCAAAAATAGAAATACAGTAAATCTGGTGTTACAGCTGTTGCAGGCCTAGTTTATATTTGTCCGTAAAAGGGAATATTTTTTGCTGGGGCGAAATTCAATTTCCAAAATAGCAATACCCTGAATCTGATGCTCCAGCTGTTGCAGGCCTAGTTTAAATCTGTCCATAAAAGTGTATATTTTTTTCTGGTGTGAGATTTAATTACCAAAATAGCAATACCCTTAATCTGGTGTTCCAGCTGTGACTGGACAATTTCCCTAGTGTCCTTCAAAGGATATATTATTTTCTGGGGTGAAATACATTTGCAAAAATAGAAATACAGTAAATCTGGTGTTCCAGCTGTTGCAGGCCTAGTTTAAATTTGTCCGTAAAAGGGTATATTTTTTTCTGGGTTGAAATTTAATTGACAAAATAGCAATACCCTGAATCTGGTGTTCCAGCTGTGACTGTACAATTTCCCTAATGTCCGTCAAAGGATATATTATTTTCTGGGGTGAAATACAGTTGCAAAAATAGAAATACAGTAAATCTGGTCTTCCAGCTGTGGCTGGACAAGTTTAATAGTGTCTGGAAAAGGATATATTTTTTCTGGGGTTAAATTCAATTGCCGAAATTGCAGTACCGTAAATCTGGTTTCCCAGCAGTTGCTGGCCAAGTTTATTAGTGTCCGTCAAAGGATTTATTATTTTCTGCGGTGAAATTCAGTTGCCAAAATAGAAATACAGTAAATCTGGTGTTCCCGCCATGACTGAACAAGTTTAATAGTATCCGTCAAAGGATAGATCTTGTTCTGGGGTGAAATTCAGTTGCCAAAATAGCAATACCCTTAATCTGGTGTTCCAGCTGTGATTGGACAATTTCCCTAGTGTCCGTCAAAGTATATATTATTTTCTGGGATAAAATACAGTTGCAAAAATAGAAATACAGTAAATCTAGTGTTCCAGCTGTGACTGGACAAGTTTAATAGTATCCGTCAAATGATAGATTTTGTTCTGGGGTGAAATTCAGTTGCCAAAATAGCAATACCCTGAATCTGGTGTTCCAGCTGTGATTGGACAATTTCCCTAGTGTACGTCAAAGTATATATTATTTTCTGGGATAAAATACAGTTGCAAAAATAGAAATACAGTAAATCTAGTGTTCCAGCTGTGACTGGACAAGTTTAATAGTATCCGTCAAAGGATAGATTTTGTTCTGGGGTGAAATTCACTTGCCAATATAGCAATACCCTGAATCTGGTGTTCCAGCTGTTGCAGGCCAATTGTTAATCTGTCAGTAAAAGGGTAAATTACACTCAGCTTGCATCTCCAAGTATATTTCTTTCCGTAAAAGGGTATATTACAAAAAGTGTTACATTACAATTGCTGAAAGCATAATCCTGTAAATCTGCACACACTATTGTGCATCTCATAGTGCATTTCTGTCCGATTAAGGGTATATTGCACTCAAGGTTTATATACAAGTGCTGAGAGGGTCATCCTCAATAACTTCTCACGCTACCGTGCATCTCCAAGTGTATTTCTGTCCGTTAAAGGGTATATTACACAAAGTGTTAAAATACAATTTCTGAAGGCATAATCCTACATATTTTTACACGCTACTGTGCATCTCCAAGTGTAAATCTGTCCATAAAAGGATACCTTTCAGGGCCTAAATACTAGGCCTACAATTGATATTCCCCTAAATCAGGGGTTAATGCTGTGCTAAGATTAGTGTAATATGGTACATAAATAAATAGGCAGATAGTGTTAGGTGCCTGTAAAAAAAGGCCTGAATTTGAAATCAATACATTGGGCCAAATATTTTTTTTCTTATTGGGGTGCTTGGTGAATGGTAACAATGAGTAAAACATCTAGTAAGGGACGCGGACGCGGTCGTGCTGGTGTTAGTGGACCCTCTCATGCTGGGAGAGGACGTGGCCATTCTTCCACAGCCACACGTCCTAGTGAACCAACTACCTCAGGTTCCAGTACCCGCTAGAATTTACAGCGATATTTGGTGGGGCCCAATGCCGTTCTAAGGATGGTAATGCCTGAGCAGGTACAGGCGTTAGTCAATAGGGTGGCCGACAGTGGATACAGCACATTCAAAACATTATCTCCCACCCAGTCTTCTGCAGAAAGCGCACAGGTGGCACCTGAAAACCAAGCCCATCAGTCTGTCACATCACCCCCATGTATATCAGGGAAACTGTCTGAGCCTCAAGTTATGCAGCAGTCTCTCATGCTCTTTGAAGACTCTGCTGGCAGGGTTTCCCAAGGGAATCCACCTAGCCCTTCCCCAGTGGTGGAAGACATAGAATGCACTGATGCACAACCACTGATGTTTCCTGATGATGAGGACATGCGAATACGACCTCATCGGAGTCCGCACATCTCTGATGATGACTAAAAACAGGTGCCAACTGCTGCGTCTTTTTGCAATGTGCAGACCGAACAGGAGGTCAGGGAGGAAGACTGTGTGGAAGACGATGCAGGGGACGATGAGGTCCTAGACCCCACATGGAATGAAGGTCGTGCCACTGACTTTCATAGTTCAGAGGAAGAGGCAGTGGTGAGACCGAGCCAACAGCGTAGCAAAAGAGGGAGCAGGGGGCAAAAGCAGAACAGCCGCCGCCAAGAGAGTTTGCCTGCTACTGGCCACCGCCACCAGGGACCGAGCACCCCAAAGGCAGCTTCAAGGAGTTCCCTGGCATGGCACTTCTTTAAACAATGTGCTGACGACAAGGCCCGAGTAGTTTTCATGCTGTGCCATCAGAGCCTGAAGCGAGGCATTAATGTTCTGAACCTTAGCACAACCTGCATGACCAGGCATCTACATGCAAATCATGAACTGCAGTGGAGTAAACACCTTAAAAGCAAGGAACTCACTCTGGCTCCCTCTGCTCCCTCTTCTGCTGCTACCTCGGCCTCTTCCTCCACCTTGGGAGGAATGTTGGCACCGGCCACCCACCAAATAGAGGATGTGCCACCAACACCACCACCTGTGTCACCAAGCATCTCCACCATGTCACACGGCAGCGTTCAGCTCTCCATCTCACAAACCTTGGAGAGAATGCGTAAATTCCCACCTAGCCACCCTCGAGCCCTGGGCCTGAATGCCAGCATTTCTAAACTACTGGCCTTTGAAATGCTGTCATTCAGGCTGGTGGACACAGACAGCTTCAAACAACTGATGGCGATGGCTGTCCCACAGTATGTTGTTCCCAGCCACCACTACTTATCCAAGAGAGCTGTGCCTTCTATGCACAACCAAGTATCCGATAAAATCAAGTGTGCACTGCGCAACGCCATCTGTGGCAAGGTCCACCTAACCACAGACACATGGAGCAGTAAGCACGGCCAGGGACGCTATATCTCCCTAACTGCACACTGGGTAAATGTAGTGGCGGCTGGGCCTCAGGCGGAGAGTTCTTTGGTGCATGTCCTTCCTCCGCCAAGGATCGCAGGGCATTATTCTTTGCCCCCTGTAGCCTCCTCCTCCTACTCAGCTTCCTCCTCCTCTTCTTCCACCTGCTCATCCAGTCAGCCACACACCTTCACCACCAACTTCAGCACAGCCCGGGGTAAACGTCAGCAGGCCGTTCTTAAACTCATATGTTTGGGGGACAGGCCCCACACTGCGCAGGAGTTGTGGCGAGGTATTGAACAACAGACCGACGAGTGGTTTCTGCCGGTGGGCCTCAAGCTCGGCCTGGTGGTATTCGATAATGGGCAAAATCTCGTCGCAGCTCTGGGACTAGCCGGTTTGACGCACATCCCTTGCCTGGCGCATCCGCTGAATTTGGTGGTGCAAAAGTTCATTCGCAACTACCCTGACATGTCAGAGCTGCTGCATAAAGTGCGGGCCGTCTGTGCGCGCTTCCGGCGTTCACATCCTGCCGCTGCTCGTCTGTCTGCGCTACAGCGTAACTTCGGCCTTCCCGCTCACCGCCTCATATGCGACGTGCCCACCAGGTGGAACTCCACCTTGCACATGCTGGAGAGACTGTGTGCGCAGCAGCAGGCCATAGTGGAGTTTCAGCTGCAGCACACACGGGTCAGTCGCACTGCGTAACAGCACCACTTCACCCCCAATGACTGGGCCTCCATGCGAGACCTGTGTGCCCTGTTGCGCTGTTTTGAGTACTCCACCAACATGGTCAGTGGCGATGACGCCTTTATCAGCGTTACAATACCACTTCTATGTCTCCTTGAGAGAACACTTTGGGAGATGATGGAAGAGGAGGTGGCCCAGGAGGAGGTGGAGGAGGAGGATAAGGGGTCATTTTTAGCACTTTCAGGCCAGTCTGTTAGAAGTGGCTCAGAGGGAGGTTTTTTGCAACATCAAAGGCCAGGTACAAATGTGGCCAGCCAGGGCCCACTACTGGAGGACGAGGAGGATGAGGAGGAGGTGGAGGAGGATGAAGCAGGTTCACAGCGGGCTGGCACCAAACGCAGCTCGGGGCATCACTGGTGCATGGATGGGGGGAAACGGAGGACGATGACGATACGCCTCCCACAGAGGACAGGTCTTCCTTACCTTTGGGCAGCCTGGCACACATGAGCAACTACATGCTGCTGTGCCTGCGCAATGACAGCAGAGTTGCCCACATTTTAAAGTATGCGGACTACTGGGTTGCCACCCTGCTGGATCCCTGGTACAAAAACAATGTGCCCACCTTACTTCCTGCAATGAAGCGTGATAAGAAGATGCTCGAGTACAAGCGCACTTTGATAGACGCGCTACTGAGAGCATTCCCAAATTTCACAGGGGAACAAGTGGAAGCCCAAGGCGAAGGCAGAGGAGGAGCGAGAGGTTGCCAACGCAGCTGTGTCACGGCAAGCTCCTCTGAGGGCAGAGTTAGCATGGCAGAGATGTGGAAAAGTTTTGTCACCACCCCACAGCTAACTGCACCACCACCTGATACCGAACTTGTTAGCAAGAGGCAACATTTCACTAACATGGTGGAACAGTACATGTGCACACCCCTCCACATACTGACTGATGGTTCGGCTCAATTCAACTTCTGGGTCTCCAAATTGTCCACGTGGCCAGAGCTAGCCTTTTATGCCATGGAGGTGCTGGCCTGCCCGGCGGCCAGCGTTTTGTCTGAACATGTATTCAGCACGGCAGGTGGCGTCATTGCTGACAAACGCAGCTGCCTATCCACAGCCAACATGGACAAGCTGACGTTCATAAAAATGAACCAGGCATGGATCCCACAGGACCAGTCCATCCCTTGTGCAGAATAGACATTTATAACTACCTCCCCTTAACCATATATTCTTGTTCTCCAGGGCACTTCTTTATTGAATCCTCTTTTTTTAATTTTACAATTATTTTGTGGGGCAATCCAAAGTTGAATGAACCTCTCCTCCGTCTGGGTGCCAGGGGCCAAAATATCTGAAAGTGTCCTTCTCCATTGGTGGGTGACATAAAGCCTGATTCTCTACTTTGGGACCTCTCTCCTCTTTCTGGGTGCTGGGGCCTAAATAACTAAAAGTGGCCTTCTCTGTTGGTGGTTGACATAATGCCTCTTTTGCTGCTATGGGAGCTCTCTCCTCTGTCTGGGTGTCAGGGGCCTAACTTTCACGTACTTGCTTGCTGTCTTGGTGGCAGACATTTAACTCTTTTTACTGTCTAATGACCGCCCCATTGTCTGGGTGTCAGCGGCCTATATGTCGTTTAATAATTTGCTGTCTTGGTGGGAGATATTAAACTCTTTTTACAGTCTAATGACCGCCCCATTGTCTGGGTGTCAGGGGCCTAAATTTCACGTACTTGCTTGCTGTCTTGGTGGCAGACATTTAACACTTTTTATTGTCTAATGACCGCCCCATTGTCTGGGTGTCAGGGGCCTATATGTCTTTTAATAATTTGTTGTCTTGGTGGGAAATATTAAACTCTTTTTACTGTCATGACCGCCCCATTATCTGGGTATCAGGGGCCGAAATTTCATGTACTTGCTTGCTGTCTTGGTGGCAGACATTTCACACTTTTTACTGTCTAATGACCGCCCCATTGTCTGGGTGTCAGGGGCTATATGTCGTTTAATCATTTTTTGTCTTGGTGGGAGATATTAAACTCTTTTTACTGTCTAATGACCGCCTCATTGTGTGGGTGTCAGGGGCCTAAATGTCGTTTAATCATTTGTTGTCTTGGTGGGAGATATTAAACTCTTTTTACTGTCTAATGACCGCCCCATTGTCTGGGTGTCAGGGGCCTATATGTCGTTTAATCATTTCTTGTCTTGGTGGGAGATAATAAACTCTTTTTACTGTCATGACAGCCCCATTGTCTGGGTGTCAGGGGCCTAAATTTCACATACTTGCTTGCTGTCTTGGTATAAGACATTTAACACTTTTTACTGTCTAATGACCGCCCCATTGTCTGGGTGTCAGGGTCCTATATGTCGTTTAATCATTTGTTGTCTTGGTGGGAGATATTAAACTCTTTTTACTGTCTTATGAGTGCCTAATTGTCTGGGTGTCAGGGTCCTATATGTTGTTAAATCATTTGTTGTCTTGGTGGGAGATATTAAACTCTTTTTACTGTCTAATGACCACCCCATTGTCTGGGTGTCAGTGGCCTATATTTCGTTTAATTGCTTGCTGTCTTGGTGGGAGACATTAAACTCTTTTTACTGTCAAATAACCTCTGCTCTGTCTGAGTGTCAGGGGCCTATATAAATAATAATGGCCTGTTCCATTGCAGGTTGACCTGAGACCTGTGTTGCTGTTACAGGACCGCTCTCCTCTTTGCGGGTGCCATGGCCCTGAGTCTGTGAATGAGGCCTGTGGCACTGCAGGCAGACATGAATCCTTTTTGGCTCTGATGAGAACATCAACTCCCATAGCATTCCCACCTGATGCCACCCCAACCTCCTATTCCACCTACTCCTCCTCCAAGTTGACAATTTATATATTGGTTAATTTGTATTTATTATATTTTATTTTAAGTCATTTACCTATCCACATTTGTTTGCAGGGGATTTACCTACATTTTGCTGCCTTTTGCAGCCCTCTAGCCCTTTCCTGGGCTATTTTACAGCCTCTTTAGTGCACAAAAGTTCGGGTCCCCATTGACTTCAATGGGGTTGGGGCTCGGGGTGAAGTTCTGGTCGAGTTCAGATTCCGAACTTCTCGAACCCGAACATCAAGGTGTTCGCTCAACTCTACTCATCACCCATCTGTATACAAACTTGTGCAGGCATTTTTCCTACAGTTCCTCTTTCCATGTCTTTTAGGCCTAGTTGCCATCAGTACTAGAGGTTCTGATGGAAAAAAAAAGTATGGCAGATTGTAGGAGAATGAGGTCTTATCGGACTATCGACCATTTTGTTCTAGTCAGACTTCTTATATTTCTACCTCAAATAACTTAGTTAAGATATGTAGTATATACATTTTAATGTGTTGTGTTCTTGGTAAGAGAATAATATTCTTCAATAATTAATTATAGGATATATCTTCTAATAGAAGTAACCACACTTTAATGTTCACCTTTTGAAAAGCGAGATACTTTTCAGACAGATTGATGTGCCCAACTGACGCTAGTATAGGGAGTTGATATATTTAAGATTGTGCCTAATTTATGCAAGTGTTAATGACAAAATCTGTAATGGATTTAGCTGTTTTCCAACTAATATACTTTTGGAAGATTTGGACACAGGAGAAAATAAGATCAAAGGTTATTGTTATATGACTCCTAAGAGAAACAAGTGTTACCAACTATGCCAAGAGGTGTAGCTTCTAGTGATGAGTGAGTATGCTCGGCCGAGTATTGGTTAGGCGCGAGCATCGATATGCTCAGCGCTCGGCTTTACTTGGCCGAGCACAACGTGTATTCGTCGCATTGCTCGAGTCTCCTCCCCGCATGTTTGGTGCCTTCTAAGCAGCCAATCAAGGTCCAGGTAAGTAATTCCCCTCAGTGTAAGGCCATAGCCATGTTAGCTGTAAGCCTTACACTGATTGGCTGGCCGGAACATGCAATACCATTTCATATAGTAGCGGAGGTCCGGCGCTTAGCTCATTCAGCGTCAGGGAGAGCAGACAGTAGGCAGGGACAGATAGCGTTTTGCTCTAAACTTACTGATTTTACTCCAAAAACCTTATTGAAAGACCTAACAGTTCTTTTAAGGACTACAGTGTGTGTTTGACAGCAGTGCAGCACCTTTTTTTTTTTTTTAAGAAGGGGTTTGCTTCAGCACTATCAGGGACAGATGTCACCAGGAATCACTTTTTTAACTACCCAAACTTCTAAAAGACAGAAAGATTTCAGATTAGTGACTTCTACAATACGCCATCATAAAGCAGTGTGTTGGGCAGATATTATAAAAAGGGGCTTATACACTACAGTGCGCCTGGTACTGAGATATCATAAAGCAGTGTGTTGGGCAGATATTATAAAAAGGGGCTTATTCACTACAGTGCGCCTGGTACTGAGATATACACTGCACCATCATAAAGCAGTGTGTTGGTCAGACATTATGAAAAGGGGCTTATTCACTACAGTGTGCCTGCTACTGAGTTATACACTGCACCATCAGAGAAATTATTTTTTCTGGGGAAATCAACCTAACTTATGCCACATGTGTGTGTGTTCAATCTGCAACCGTTATATTAATTACTCCAGCAGAGAATGATTTATATTTTGGCCATAGTTAACTAGTTTTAGCCATATCTGTATGTGCGTTTAGGCCGCAACCGTATATACAGTATTCCAGCAGAGAATGCAATTTATTTGTGACAAATTTGTATCCAATATAGAACTACATCCGAATACAGTGTGTAAAGTAAAAGTTACATTATCTCTGGCCTAGTGTAGTGGCCAAAATCTGAATTTTTCTGTATCCAGTACCCTACTGCAAGTCAATACAGTGTGTATCGTAAAAATTAAATTATCTCTGGCCTAGTGTAGTGGCCAAAATCTGTATTTTTCTGGATCCAGTACTGTCCTGCATCAGAAAACTGTCTCTTTAGCAGACAGTAAAACAATCTGCGCAACATCTACAGACAAAACCATTAATATGAAGAAGGCCAGCACAAAGGGACAGGGAACTGGGTGTGATCCTGGGCGTGATGCTGCTGGTGCAAGCAGAAGCGATGGCCCTGGGAGCAATGAAACTGTGCCTGCTGCCAGTGCACCAGAAAAAACAAAAAAATCCACCTTATTCAGCTTCATGTCCAACTTAGCTGGGCGGCACAGGACAACACTGTCCAAGTCGGACCAGTGCAAAGAGGTGGTCGGTTGGATAGCAGAAGATAATGCTTCCAGTCGGTTAAGCACCACCCTCTCTTCCACTAAGTCCAGTCTCTGTAGCCAAGAGTCTGGTCAACCGAATCAGCATTCTGATCCTCCTTCCTCCCACCATATTGTGTCTGGCCAAACAAGTGATCCCACACTCGGATATTCACGTGACTTTTTTTCATCGCCAGTACTTGGTTTGGCTCTCTCACCGAGCCCGCTTGAAGAGGTACCTGAGATATTGTGCCCTGATTCCCAACCTCTTGAGCTTTCACAGTCTCAAGAAGATGACGTTGGTGAATGGCAATCATTCGTTCATGAGGTGGATGATGATGAGACACAGTTGTCAATCACTGAGGTTGTGGTTAGGTCAAGTCAGGAGGATGAGCAAAGTGAGGAAGTGGAAGAGGAGGTTGTGGACGATGAGGTCACTGACCCAACATAGGAAGGTGAAATTCCGAGCGAGGACAGCAGTACAGAGGGGCAGGGATCCAAAGCACCGCAACAGTCTGAAAAAGGCAGTGGGGTTGCAAAAAGGAGATGTCGACCCACACCAAATAGTCCCGCAACCGTTACACCGAGCACCCCCATGCGTAAATCTACCTTGCCAAGCGGTAGGTGTTCCTTGCAGATGATAAGAGAGTGGTAGTTTACAACCTGTGCCGTACCAAAATGAGCCGGGGCGTGAACACTAGCAACTCACCACCACCAGCATAATCCGCCACATGGCATCCAAACACCTGGGCCAAACGCCTGGGTCGACACTCTGAGTCTGTAGGTCCCACCACTGCCTCCTCTTCCCCTGTGTTACGCACTGCTGGCCAAACCCCTGTCGAAAGAGCAGGTTCGGATTCCCCTTGCCCTGCACCTTGACATCCACTTCCCTATTCCAGCGCAGCATCCAAATGTCGATAACACAGGCATTTGAACGCAAGTGCAAATACCCAACAGGCCATAGCACTAAATCCGCAACTTCGGAAATTACTGGCCCTTGAAATGTTGCCATTTAGGCTTGTGGACACTGAGGCCTTCCGCAGCCTGATGCGTCCGCAACCATCCGTTCCCTGACCAACGCACTTACTGGGAAGGTCCATCTCACCACGGACACATGGACAAGTGCTGGTGGCCAGGGACGCTACATTTCCCTGACCGCACACCGGGTGAATGTTGTGGAGGTTGGGAGTGAGTCGTACCCTGGGATGGCACAGGTGCTGCCCACGCCCAGGATTGCGGGCCCTATGTCCATCAGGGTTTCCGCCAGCAGCTATGTTACTGGCTCTAACCCACACTTCTCCACTTCCACCTCCAACAGCAGTCAGCCATCAGTCACTAGCTGGAAGCAGTGTGGCACTGCTGTAGCTAAGCATCAACAGGCCGTGCTGTAGCTGACCTGTTAAGGGACAAATAGCACACCGCCGCAGAGCTGAGGCAGGGTACAACCTACAACCAGGCATGGTTGTGTCTGACAATGGTCGTAACTTGGTGGCGGCTTTGGAGCTCGGCAACCTGACACACATTCCAGTACAGTGCAGTGTGTGTGTTGTCTGAGGTAAAAGCAACTACTCAGAAGCCATTGTGGATAGTTAGCTTACATCCAGAGATAGTTCCATGCACCAGCCCATAGAAGGGAAAGATTACAGAAGATCAGCTGTATTGTACATTTACACCAATCACTGTTTCACATGCAGATCTTTTGTTATACACACCAACTCAGATAATCTGTTGGTGTAAATGTACCCTTAGCCTCCTCTACATTTGCTGGAGAGATTACAAGCTACCAGCTGCCCAACATAGCCAAAGACAGAAAGGTCACCTGCCAGGAGATAGTATTCCTAGAGAGAATACTAAAGCTATTGTGAAATTAAGTATGCATCTATACAGTACATAAGAGATAGCACATCCTTCCAGCCTGGAGAAACAAGAGAGGAAAATCGATTGCTATAGAGGAAAACAACCCATTATGCAACTTTTGGGAACTAACCTCAGCCATTGTAAAGCTGCTTTTTTTGGAAACGGCCTGTGTACATTTTGATGCCCTTTGGATCAGCTTCAGTAAAGTACAGAGAATTTGTTACGAAAACTGGTCTCCATATTGTGATAACTAGAGTTGAGCGAACACCTGAAAGTTCAGGTTCGCCGGGTTCGGCCAAATTTCACTGCAAAGTTCGAGTTCGGGATCCCGAACTTGAAACCAAACCTGAACCCCATTGAAGTCAATACGTAGACCGGTAATCACGGGCAGGGAATTTATATCTCCCTAACAGCAAACTGGGTAAATGTAGTGTCGGCTGGGCCAGAGGCGGATAGCAGTTTGGTGCATGTCCTTCCGCCCCCGAGGATTGCAGGGCATTTCTATTTGCCTCCTGTTGCCTCTTCCTCCTACTCCGCGTCCTCCTCCTCTACCACCTCCTCATCCTTTTAGCATAACACCTTTACCACCAATATCAGCACAGCCAGGGGGAAACGACAGCAGGTTGTTCTAAAACTCAACTGTTTGGGGGACAAACCCCACACAGCGCAGGAGCTGGGGATGGGCATGGAACAACAGACCGATGAGTGGTTGGTGTCATGGGCCTCAAGCCCGGCGTGGTGGTGTGCGATAATGGGCGAAATCTCGTAGAAGCTCTGGGCCTAGCCGCTTTGACACACATCCCTTGCCTGGTTCATGTGCTGAATTTGGTAGTGCAGAAATTCCTGAACACCTGACAGTGAAAATCAATTCAGTTAATCCAGATCTTAGACTCTGGTGGGACAAATTCACTTTTGTTGGTGCTCAAGGACCCCTGCGGCCTGATCCACAGATGTGACAGGCAAATAATTTTATTAACCCCTTAAGGACCGGGCTAATTTTCACCTTAGTGTCACTTTATGTGGTGATAACTTTAACCGCTTACCGACCGCCTCACGCAGGATTGCGTCCTGCGGGCGGTCGGTCTGTTCCTCCTTGACGCGCCCGCGCGTCATCTCGCGAGAGGCGAGATTTCCTGTGAACGCGCGCGCGCACGTGCGCGCGTTCACAGGATCACGTCGGGGACAAGGTAAGCTACAGCCTGCCAGCGCTGATCGTGCGCTGGCAGGCTGTAGAAGTTATAAAAATGGCATATCAGACGCTGTTTTGTTAACAGCGTCTGATATGCTTGCTGATCGTTCCTTTGGTGGTCCCATTTGCTTGGGACCACCAAAGAAACTTTATAAGTGCACCAAAACACCACACAGACCCCCCACCCATCCACCCCACCCCCCACTGATTAACCCCTGATTAACCCCCGATCACCCCATGTCACCCCCTGTCACCCCCTGACACTAATTACCCCACTGTAAGGTTCATTCAGACGTCCGTATGTGTTTTGCGGATCCATGGATCCACGGATCCGCAAAACACGGACACCAACAATGTGCTTTCCGCATTTTGCGGATCCGCACATTGCCAGAACTATATAGAAAATGCCTTTTCTTGTCCGCAATTGCGGACAAGAATAGGACATGCTCTATCTTTTTGCGGAGCTGCGGCCGGATGCTTGGGGGCCGAAACCCGGAAGTTTGCGGCCGCAGCTCCGCAAATGCTGATGCGGCGGCGCATAGTGTGCTCTCCGCATCACCGCCAGCCCCATTCACACTGAATGGGTCCGCATCTATTCCGCAGAATTGCGGAATAGATGCTGGACATTTTGCGGACGTGTGAATGGGGCCTTACTACTTTTTTTTGCACATTTTTGGCAGAGATTTATTCATCCACATTGATCGATGTGAATGAGGAAATCTGTGCCGTTTGTTTTTTGCACATTTTTGGGCAGAGATTTTTCATCCACATTGATTGATGCGAATGAAGAAATCTGTGCCGTTCATTTTTTCTTTTTCAGTGCAGAGGCTGAGCGGGAAAAAATCTCATTACCCGTCTGCTCAATATAAGGAGAATCGCAGAAACTCCTAATGCTGGCCATACGTGTAATGATTGCGGAGACCCTCAAATGCCAGGGCAGTACAAACACCTCACATGTGACCCCATTTTAGAGAAGACACCCCAAGGTATTCCGTGAGGGGTATGGCGAGTTCATGCAAAATTTTATTTTTGTCACAAGTTAGTGAAATATGAGACTGTAAAAAAAAAAAAAAAAATCAATTTCCGCTAACTTGTGCCAAATTTTTTTTTCTGTGAACTCGCCATGCCCCTCACGGATTACCTTGGGGTGTCTTCTTTCCACAATGGGGTCACATGTGGGGTATTTCTACTGCCCTGGCATTTTAGGGGTCCTAAAGCATGAGAATCCAAATGCGTAAAAATGCCCTGTGAAATCCTAAAGGTACTCATTGGTTTTAGGGCCCCTTTGCGCATCTTGGCTGCAAAAAGTGTCACACATGTGGTGTCGCCGTACTCAGGAGAAGTAGGGCAATGTGTTTTGGGGTGTATTTTTATATATACCCATGCTGGGTGTGAGAAATATCTCTGTAAGCGACAACTTTTTACATTTTTTATTCAAAGTTGTCAGTTTACAGAGATATTTCTCACACAAAGTATGGTATATGTAAAATACACCTCAAACACATGCCTACTTCTCCTGAGTACGGCGATACCATGTGTGCCACTTTGCAGCCAAATGCAAAGGCCCTAAACCAATGAGTACCTTTAGGAGGGCATTTTTGCGCATTTTCTTCTCACGCTTTAGGGCCCCTAAAATGCCAGGGCAGTATAAATACCCCACATGTGACCCCATTTTGAAAGAAGACACCCCAAGGTATTCGCTGAGGGCATAGTGAGTCCATGAACAATTTAACTTTTTGTCAAAAGTTAGCAGAAAGGTAGACTTTATGAGAAAAACAATAAAAAATCAATTTCCGCTAACTTGTGCCAAAAAAAATCTTCTATGAACTCGCCATGCCCCTCACAGAATACCTTGGGGTGTCTTCTTTCCAAAATGGGGTCACATGTGGGGTATTTATACTGCCCTGGCATTTTAGGGGCCCTAAAGCGTGAGAAGAAAAATGCGTAAAAATGCCCTCCTAAAAGGTACTCATTGGTTTTAGGGCCCCTTTGCGCATCTTGGCTGCAAAAAGTGGCACACATGTGGTATCGCCGTACTCAGGAGAAGTAGGGCAATGTGTTTTGGGGTGTATTTTTGCATATACCCATACTTTGTGTGAGAAATATCTCTGTAAATTGACAACTTTGAATAAAAAAATGTAAAAAGTTGTCGTTTACAGCAATATTTCTCACACGCAGCATGGGTATATGTAAAAATACACCCCAAACACATGCCTACTCTCCTGAGTTCGGCGATACCACATGAGTGGCACTTTTTGCAGCCAAGTGCACAAGGGCCCTAAAACCAATGAGTACCTTTAGGATTTCACAGGCCATTTTTACGCATTTGGATTCTCACGCTTTAGGGGCCCCTAAAATGCCAGGGCAGTATAAATACCCCACATGTGACCCCATTTTGGAAAGAAGACACCCAAGGTATTCCGTGAGGAGCATGGCGAGTTCACAGAATTTTTATTTTTGGCACAAGTTAGCGGAAATTGATATATATATTTTTTTATTTTGTTTTTTACAAAGTCTCATATTCCACTAACTTGTGACAAAAATAAAATTTTACATGAACTCGCCATGCCCCTCACGGAATACCTTGGGGTGTCTTCTTTCCAAAATGGGGTCACATGTGGGGTATTTATACTGTCCTGGCATTTTAGGGGCCCCTAAAGCGTGAGAAGAAGTCTGGAATCCAAATGCGTAAAAATGCCCTGTGAAATCCTAAAGGTACTCATTGGTTTTAGGGCCCTTTGCGCACCCAGCCTGCAAAAAGTGTCACACATGTGGTATCCCCGTACTCAGGAGAAGTAGGGCAATGTGTTTTGGGGTGTATTTTTATATATACCCATACTGTGTGTGAAAAATATCTCTGTAAACGACAACTTTTAAAAATTTTATACAAAGTTGTCAGTTTACAGAGATATTTCTCTCACCCAACATGGGTATATGTAAAAATACACCCCAAACTACATTGCCTACTTCTCCTAAGTACGGCGATACCACATAAGTGACACTTTTGCAGCCTGAGTCGCAAAGGGCCCAAATTCAACGAGTACCTTTAGGTTTTACATGGCGGCTCACAATTTAGCCCCGCCCAAAATGCCAGAACAGTACAAACACCCCACAAATGACCCCATTTTGGAAAGTAGACACCCCAAGGTATTCACTGAGGGGCATAGTGAGTCCGTCTGAGATTTCTTTTTTTTGCCAGAAGTTAGCAGAAATTGAAACTTTTTTTTTTTTTTTTCTCAGAAAGTGTCATTTTCCGCTAACTTGTGAAAAAAATGAAATGATACATGAACTCACCATGCCCCTCCACGAATACTTTGGGGTGTCTTCTTTCTAAAATGGTGTGATTTGGGGGTATTTATACTATCCTGACATTCTAGCACCTGAAGAAACATGACAGGGGCTCAGAAAGTCAGAGCTGCTTCAAAATGCAGAAATTCACTTTTTGCACCATAGTTTGTAAACGCTATAACTTTTACCCAAACCAATAAATATACACTTATTGGACTTTTTTTATCAAAGACATGTAGAACAATAAATTTAGAGAAAAATGTATATAGAAATGTAGTTTTTTTTGAAAAATTTTACAACAGAAAGTGAAAAATGTCATTTTTTTGCAAAAATTTCGTTAAATTTGTATTAATGGCAAAAAAAGTAAAAATGTCAGCAACAATGAAATACCACCAAATGAAAGCTCTATTAGTGAGAAGAAAAGGAGGTAAAATTCATTTGGGTGGTAAGTTGCATGACGGAGCAATAAACGGTGAAAGTAGTGTAGTGCGGAATTGTAAAAAGTGGCCTGGTCATTAAGGGTGTTTAAGCTAGGGGGGCTGAAGTGGTTAAAACGCTTTTTCTTATCCAGGCCATTCTGAGATTGTTTTTTCGTCACATATTGTACTTAATGACACTGGTAAAATTAAGTCGAAAAATTTCATTTTTATTTATAAAAAAATATCAAATTTACAAAAAATTTGGAAAAATTAGCAATTTTCCAAGTTTCAATTTCTCTACTTCTATAATACATAGTAATACCGCCCAAAAAAGTTATTGATTTACATTCCCCATATGTCTACTTCATGTATCGATCATTTTGGGAATGCCATTTTATTTTTTGGGGACGTTACAAGGCTTAGAAGTTTAGAAGCAAATCTTGAAATTTTTCAGAAATTTTCAAAAACCCACTTTTTAGGGACCAGTTCAGGTCTGAAGTCACTTTGTGAGGCTTACATAATAGAAACCATCCAAAAATGACCCCATTCTAGAAACTACACCCCTCAAGGTATTCAAAACTGATTTTACAAACTTTGTTAACCCTTTAGGTGTTCCACAAGAGTTATTGGCAAATGGAGATGAAATTTCAGAATTTCTATTTTTTGTTACCTTGCCTCAAAAAA
Organism: Bufotes viridis; assembly: GCA_033119425.1. Taxonomy (NCBI): domain Eukaryota; kingdom Metazoa; phylum Chordata; class Amphibia; order Anura; family Bufonidae; genus Bufotes; species Bufotes viridis. Next base: position 63,675,735 of record CM065597.1, read on the forward strand.
TGTGTAATATAGAGCAACCAAAAATCATATTTACCCTAAAATAATACAAACAAAACTGCCACCTTATCCCGTACTTTCCAAAATGGGGTCACTTTTTTGGAGTTTCCACTGTAGGGGTGCATCAGGGGGGCTTCAAGTGGGACATGGTGTCAAATAACCAGTCCAGCAAAATCTGCCTTCCAAAAACCATATGGCGTTCCCTTCCTTCTACGCCCTGCCGTTTGGCCATACAGCAGTTTACGACCACATATGGGGTGTTTCTGCAAACTAGAGAATCAGGGCAATATATATTGAGTTTTGTTTGGCTGTTAACCCTTGCTTTGTTACTGGAAAAATTGATTAAAATGGAAAATTTGCAAAAAAATAGCTATTTTCGGACCGATTTTTATTTTTTGTTATTTACATCGTTGAACTGACAGGTTAGATTGTGTGCTATTTCTATAGAGCAGGTTGCTACGGATGCGGCAATACCAAATATGGCTACTTTTTGGGGGGTTTTGTTTCAGTTTTGCATAATACAGCATTTTTGAAAGCCATATATTTTTTTTATTTTTTGGGCGACTGTCTTATGTAGGGGCTCATTTTTTGCGGGATGAGATGGCGGTTTGATTGGAACTATCTTGGGGTGCATATGACATTTTGGTCGCCTGCTATTACACTTTTTGTGATGTAAGATGACAAAAATGGCTCTTGACATCGTATTTTTTATTTTTTTTGTGTTCACCTGAGGGGTTCGGTGATGTGTTATTTTTATAGAGCAGGTTGCGACGGACGTGTCGATACCAAATATGTATACTTTTTTATTTATTTATTTAAGTTTTACACAATATTATAATTTTTTAAAACAAAACAAATCATGTTTTAGTGTCTCCATAGTCTGAGAGCCCTATTTTTTTGGAGGGTGATTGTCCTATGTGGGGTATCATTTTTTGCGGGATGAGATGACGGTTTGATTGGCACTATTTTTGGGTGCATATAACTTTTTGATCGCTTGCTATTACAGTTTTTGAGATGTGAGGTGACAAAAATGTTTTTTTTTTACATTATTTTTATTTTATTTTTTTAACAGTATTTACCTGAGGGGTTAGATAATGTGATATTTTTATAGAGCAGGTTTTTACAGACACGGCGATACATAATATGTATACTTTTTATTTTTTTATTTTACTTTAACACAATAATTGCATTTTAGAAAAAAAAAATATGTTTTAGTGTCTCCAGAGTCTGAGAGCCATATTTTTTTATTTTTTTGGGCGATTGTCCTATATAAGGACTCATTTTTTACGGGATGAGATGGCGGTTTTATTGGTATGCCTTTTTGATCACTTGGTATTACACTTTTTGTGATGCAAGGTGACAAAAAATGGCTTTTTTACACCATTTTTTGTGGGTTTTTTTACGGTATTTGCGTGAGGGGTTGGGTCACGTGATATTTTTATAGAGGAGATTTTTACGGACGCGGCGATACCTAATATGTGTAGTTTATTTGTTTATTTTTTATTTTTATTCAGTGATATGTATTTTTCTTATTTTTTGACATTTTTTTGACCCAGACCCACTTGGTTCTTGTAGATCCAGTGGATCTGGTGTCTATATAATACAGAACAGTACACTATATAGTGTACTGCACTATATTTTTTTACTTTTCACAGTCCTTTAGCAGAAGTCTGACCAGAGTTACTATACCACGGCAAGCAGGACGCTTCTGAAAGCATCCTGCTGCCATGGTAACCATCACCCGCTGCCATTACAGAGCAGTGGGTGATGGGAAGAGAGGTGAGCTCCCTCCATGTTAACACCTTCTATAACGCGGTCCGTACGGACCGCGGTATAGAAGGGGTTAAACTGCTGACATCTGCAGCACAGATGTCAGCAGTTTATAGCAGGGGGTCAGCAATGTGCTGACCCCGTGCTATACCCACTAGACACCAGGGAAATGGATTGAAAGGAGGCGGGCGCCGCCCACCCGCAGCACCGCCCGCAATCCCCCCCCCCTGCACCGCCCTGGGGGACAATAAGATGGCGGGGTGCAGGGGGAGGGTTAAAATTTAACATTGGGGGCAAATTTTTGTCTCTGATCCCCGCGGTCACAGAAATCGCACATAGCGCAGCAAACCGCAGGTCTGAATTGACCTGCGGTTTGCTGCGATCGCTGACATAGCGGGGTCACAGGACCCCCCTGGGCATTGTGCCAAGATGCCTGCTGATTGATTTCAGCAGGCATCTTGTTCCGATCACCGCCACGTGTGCAGCGGTGATCGGAACTTCTCAGGGCGTACATGTAGGCCCTTGGTCCTTAAGTACCAGGACGCAAGGGCGTACATGTACGCCCTTCGTCCTTAAGGGGTTAAATATGTCAGTTAGATTGTTGGGTAACATTTTCACGGTCATCAGGACTTTTTATTATAAATCGTAACAAAAACAATACAAGGAACATTTCAAAAAGAGAAAATTAACCGCACCAGACTTCCACCCTACACCCCCCACTTTCACTCAAACCACTCATTAGTGCCCATTTACAAACTATTTACAAATTTACTTATAAACATTGTGGGGAGTCGCTCTGGTAGATAGCAGTGCAGGTGCAGTACAGAGGCAAAACAAGAAGTCCAGAAAGTGCAATAAACAGTGTTTTATTCACACTTGCACACAATAAACGATAAACAGTCTCTTGGTGTTAATTCACACTCAGCAAACACAAAAAAGCAAAACCAAAGAGTCCAAAACCAGGTTCAATCACCTGTGAGATGTTTAGGTGCGCGTTCGCACCTGGCGGTCGGCCCAGCCGCAGGATAATCCACCTTCAGGCTTCCAGGACGACTGCACGACTCCTTGCTGGGCTCATCCTTCCAGCCCAGAGAGCAACACAACACTAGCAGCAGCTCCAGGATAATCACAGCCACACCTGCTGATGTGGCTGCCTTTAAAAAGCCCCGCAAAGTCCGGCCTGGACCGTGGGGAGTAGGCACCCACCCAACTCTTTGCCTACTCCCAGTAAGAGCCGGCCCGGATTGGCTTTGCAGCCAAACTAACTATCAATGTCAAGCAGCACTAGCTGCTGCTGACACATAAAACCCGGCTCTCACCTCACCGAGGCCAGGAACCTCGGTGACACGTATCTTCCGTCCATGACGGCACCTTGCGCCCTCTTACAACATATATAAATAACTAAAAGTCAGATAAACAAAATAAACAAACGAAACTATATACATGCCTTACCCTTAACTTATAAGGCCAGTCATATACAAGTGGCTCGGAGGGGGGGTTCTTGCACCAACATAAGCTAGGTACACAACTGTCCAACCAGGGCACAGTTCTGGAAGAGGAGGAGGAGAAGAAACCGTGTTCACAGCAGAGTGACACCCAAAGCAACTCACGGCCAACACTTGAGCGTGGCTGGGGGGATACGGAGGACACAGATGATACACCTCCGACAGAGGACAGCTTGTCGTTGCCTCTGGGCAGCCTGGCAAACATGAGCGACTACATGCTGCAGTACCTGCGCAATGACTGCCGAGTTGCCCACATTCTAACTTGTACAGATTACTGGGTAGCCACCCTGCTGGATCCCCGTTACAAGGACAACGTACCATCCTTAATTCCGTCACTGAAGTGTGATCTGAAGAAGCCAACGCTGGTAGACGCGCTGCTGATGGCATTCACACCTGACACCGGTGGCTCAGTGGAAGCACAAGGCTAAAGTAGAGGAGGAGGAGGAGGAAGAAGTCGCCAACGCAGCTGGGTCACCTCCCGCACTTCAGAAGTAGTGTTGAGCGTGGATATTCGAATAGCAAATTTTTTTTGCGAATATCGGCACTTTGCAAATTCGCGAATATTGCGAATATAGCGCTATATATTTGCTATATCGAATATTCGTTTTTTTGGTTTTTTTTAAGTTGTTAATCCTTGTTGCTCTCTGGTTGTCTTCCCACTTCGCAAAAGCTGTTCTTACCTGTCCGGAAGATTCCTGGCTCCCTGCCCGCTCCAGTTATTGCCCGTTGCCGCTTCTGCCGACTTCCTGTGTGCATGTGAATGCCTCCATGCTAAAATGTACCGTCGGATGTGAGAATCATGATCTCACAAATTTGACTAAGTTGTAATCACAATGCGATTAATATGACCTGAATTACTCGCATTGTGAAATCAACTTAGAGCTGAGTTCCTAATGGTTGTCGCTAGAATATAACGAAGATAGAGAATATAGTGCTATATTCGTGAATTCGTGATATTCGTCATCTTCGTTATATTCTAGCAATACAACCATTAGGAACTTAGCTTTAAGATCAATTCGCAATGCGATTATATGTTCGCTTTGCGAATGAAACTTAGAGCTGAGTTCCTAATGGTTGTCGCTAGAATATAACGAAGATAGAGAATGTAGTGCTATATTCGTGAATTTGTGATATTCGTCATCTTCGTTATATTCTAGCTATACAACCATTAGGAACTTAGCTCTAAGATCAATTAGCAATGCGATTATATGTTCGCTTCGCGAATGAAACTTAGTGTAGAGCTTAGTTCCTAATGGTTGTATTGCTAGAATATAACGAAGATTGAGAATATAGTGCTATATTTGTGATATTCGTTATGTTCTTCAATTCTAGCAATGCAAGTTACAACCATTAGGAACTCAGCTCTAAGTTTAATTCGCAATGCGAATATAAATTCGCGTAACATTCGCAATATATAGAATAATGACGAATATTCGATCGAATATTTGCGAAATCGAATATGGCACCTCCCACTCATCACTACTCAGAAGGCAGGGTTAGCATTGCCAAAATGTGGAAAAGCTTTGTCACCACGCCACAACAACCAGCACAACCAGCATATATGGAACGTCTTAGCAAGAGGCAGCATTTCCTCAAAATAGTGGAATAGTATCTGTGCACACGCCAACACGTACTGAATGATGGGTATGCCCAGGGTCGTAACTACAGGGGAAGCAGGGAAAGTGGCTGCTTTGGGCCCCTGACCAAGAAGGGGCCCATCCAGGAGGAGGAGGACTAAAAGACTTTGTCAGGGCCCCCTCAACAGCATTATACAATGAAATTATATACAGTGGCAGTATACACAGTATTAAAAACAGATGGAACAGCTGCCTGGTCTGAGAGAGTGATCTTTAGTAGCCATAGGAATGGGGGCAGCATGAAAGGAAGGGGTTGCAAAAAAATTACTGGGGGAGGGGGACCCTATTCAACAATGTGATGTTGGGCCCAGTCATTTCTAGCTACTCCACTGGGTCTGCCGCATTCAACTTCTGGGTCTCCAAATTGGGGACATGGCCTCAGCTTCACCTTTACGCTTTGGAGGTGCTGGCCTGCCCTGCAGCCAATGTATTGTCTGAATGTGTGTTTAGCACTGTTCGGGGTGTTATCACAGACAAGAGCAGCCGCCTGTCCACAGACAACTTAGAGACAATCTCACGTTTATTAAAAAGAACCAGGCATGGATCCCACAGGACTTGTTCGTACCTTATGCAGAATAGACATGTACAGTGTATACCGGCCTCACCCAACCATTGTTATACTACAGCACACTTAATCTTTGTTTTCTTTGTTATATTTCCCAATGTTTTGGGGTCTACCCCAATTTATATTAAAAAAAAGAAAACAAAACACATTGTTGTTGGCGACTACCTTTGGCTTCACAGCCAAGAAAGGCTATTTGTCAGGCGACAATGTAACCGCCAATTGTAATGAACTAAGTTCCCTGTCTGTTATGCAGTGCAGGGGTACTTTGAAAGAAAGACGGGGTACAGATCAGCCAACAATCTGAACGCCACCTAATTTACAGCATATATTTCCCAGTCAGGTATGCAGTGCAGGGGTAGTTTGAAAGAAAAAAAGGGTCATGGTCGGAGCATCCCCGTCATCAGGCATCTATTTGCCCCGCTCAAGGATTATTTAAAACAAGGATGCTCAACCTGCAGCCCTCCAGCTGTTGTAAAACTACAACTCCCAACATGCCCTGCTGTAGTTTTGCAACAGCTGGAGGGCCGCAGGTTGAGCATGCGTGATTTAAAAAGTTTATAGAAGCTACAAGGGGCCCCCACGCTGCAGATTTATCATGGAGACATCATGGAGATTTTACAGCATATAACTACAGCACCCAACAATGTAAACAAATTTATAGAATATAATTCCCAGTCAGGTATGCAGTGCAGGGGTACTTTGAAAGAGAGAAGGGATACAGATCAGCCAACAATCTGTAGTGGCCCCAGTAGTGGCGAGCCGCTGAGCGCTCGCTGCTAGCTGCTGCAGGCGCAGCCGGCCTATGCTGGTGGCGGCATAGTGGCCGGCGCAGCGCAGACGCATGATGTAGTCAGTCATGCTGTGCCAGAGCCTGCCCACTGAGTTTTTCTCCTGCACCTGCTGCCTTCACCTAGTTTACTGAATATATTTCCAAGTCAGGTATGCAGTGCAGGGGTACTTTATGGCCCAAGAATGTAACATACGATTTTTTGAAATTTACCTCCCTGTCACCTATGCAGAGCAGGGGTTTGTATACGGCAAAACTGGCAAAATGTCACCCACCAATGTAACAGATGATTTTTTGAAATTTACCGCCCTGTCACTTATGCAGAGCAGGGGATTGTATATGGCAAAACTGGCAAAATATTACCCACCAATGTAACAGATGATTTTTAGAGATTTAACTCCCTGTCACTTATGCAGAGCAGGGGTTTGTATACAGCAAAACTGGCAAAATGTCACCCACCAATGTAACAGATGATTTTTTTAAACTTACCTCCCTGTCACCTATGCAGGAGTTTGTATGCAGCAAAAAAACTGTTTTTTCTGCGTTGTATGCAAAAGTGCTCTGTGGCACAACAGTACGGGATTATTTCATCAACTACAGAAATGCACTATATCACCGCAAAATTTTAAAATAGGTTTTTCAGCGTTGTATGCAAATGTGCTCTGTGGTACGACAGTACGGGTTTATTCCACCAACTACAGAAATGCACTATGTCACTGCAAAATTTAAAAATATGTTTTTCAGCAGTGTATGCAAACTTGATCTGTGGTACGACAGTAGGGGTTTATTCCACCAACTACAGAAATGCACTATGTCACAGCAAAATTTTAAAATAGGTTTTTCAGCAGTGTATGCAAACTTGATCTGTGGTACGACAGTACGGGTTTATTCCACCAACTACAGAAATGCACTATATCACTGCAAAATTTTAAAATAGGTTTTTCAGCGGTGTATGCAAACGTGCTCTGTGGTACGACAGTATGGGCTTATTCCACCAACTACAGAAATGCACTATGTCACCCCTAAATTATAAAATAGGTAATGTAGGGGGACTTTACCTGCCAGAAAAAAGGAATTTTTCCTCCACTGAGCTACCAAAAAATAATTAGACTCAGCTGGCACACATGCAGGTCACATGCAGTTCCAAAGACACTGCAGTTGCTACAATCGCCCATGACCCCCCCCCCCCCCCCCTCAGTAACAGATGGATTAAAAATGATTTTGCAGTATTACTGGGCTCAGGGCTGGGGACAAATATGTAGCATAGCACCCTCAATAATTGATGTAGTTTGAAGATTTAACACCACCAAGTTCAACAGATTTCTTCCCTAATCTCTCCCTCACAGCAGCAGCAACCTGTCCCCACACTAAGAGCAGTAGAGTGACGTGCGGCGCTACGTGACTTCAGCTTATATAGAGGCTGGGTCACATGCTGCACTTAGCCAATCACAGCCATGCCAATAGTAGGCATGGCTGTGATGGCTTCTTAGGGCAAAGTAGTCAAACGCTTGTTGATTGGCTGCCCTGCAGAAATCACCGAGCAACGAACACAAACTTTTACGGAAAGGTTCGGGTTCAGGTGCGGAAAACCGTAAAGTTCGGTACGAACTATACAGTTCGGGTTTTCTCAACTCTAGTGATAATCCATTACCTACTTGCACACAAGGGCATTGGTGTCAAACCTCGGGAACCTTTCCTTTCCTGCAAAAAAAACCTCATACCACCAAGCAGGGCCGGGCAGACACAAAGGCTGGGTAGGCTCCAGCCTCAGGGCGCAGGCAGGGGCCGGACACTTTAAATTATGATGACCCCCAGTAGTGGCGAGCTGCGGAGCGCTCGCTGCTAGCTGCTGCAGGCGCAGCCGGCCTGTGTGGGTAGAAAGAGAGGAGGGAGCCGCCGGCGGCATAGTGGCCGGCGCAGCGCAGGCGCATGATGTAGTCAGTCACGCTGCACCAGAGCCTGCCCACTGAGTTCTTCTCCTGCGCCTGCTGCCTTCTCCCTCAGCTCAGGCAGCCTGCCCTGGTGGACTGTACACTCCAGTAATTAAAGTTCCTGCTCTGTATAACTTACTTGTAAGTAGGTGCCAAAATATCAGAGAGGGAGGGAGACAGTTGGAAAAAATAAAAATAAAAATGTGATTATTACAGTGACGGGAAGGGGGGGGGGGTTGGAGACATACAAAAGCAAAGCTCTGCAGCTGTGACTGTATTGGGTGGTCATTCACTAAATGAACCCTGTTATGGGGAGAATCTGTTGATGACATGACACATATTTGTCATCCACAGACCCCCCCCCCCCTAAAACAGGGTTAATTTACGGAATGACCACCAATAAAAGAGGTGAGGGGTCGCATTTGCTTTCATAATGACAGCAGGGCCCGTGCAGTGTGACTGTATTCTACTACACCCCCTCCCCCGCTCACTGGATATAATCTTATTAACTATATAACTGTAGTGATTCACTACAGTTATATAGTTAAGATTATATACAGTGAGTGTGTGTGTGTGTGTGTGTGGGGGGGGGGGGGGGTGTAGCATAATAAAGTCACTGCACAGGCCCCGCTGGCGCTGTCATCATAAAAGCAGATACAACCCCACAGCCTCACCCCTTGTATTTGGGGGTCATTCCTCATTCCTACACGGACCCTGTTATGGGGGGGATTCCCCCAATAACAGTGTCATCCTCAGATCCCCCCCATAACAGTGTCATCCTCAGATCCCCCCCATAACAGTGTCATCCTCAGATCCCCCCCATAACAGTGTCATCCTCAGATCCCCCCCATAACAGTGTCATCCTCAGATCCCCCCCAATAACCGTGTCATCCTCAGATCCCCCCCCATAACAGTGTCATCCACCACAGATCCCCCCATAGCAGTGTCATCCACTACAGATCCCACATAACTGTGTCATCCACCACAGATCCCCCAAAGCAGTGTCATCCACCAAAGATCCCCCATAGCAGTGTCATCCACCACAGATACCCCCCAATAACAGTGTCATCCTCAGATCCCCCCATAACAGTGTCATCCACCACAGATCCCACATAACTGTGTCATCCACCACAGATCCCCCATAGCAGTGTCATCCACCACAGACCACCACCCCCCCAATAAGTGTCATTCTCAGATCCCCCCAATAACAGTGTCATCCTCAGATCCCCCATAACAATGTGTCATCTATAGATCCTCCATTAGTGTCATCTATAGATCCCCCATAAGTGTGTCCTCCACAGATCCCCCATAACAATGTCATGCACATATCCCCCATATCAGTGCCATCCACAGATCCCCCATAACAGTGTGTCCTCCACAGATCCCCCATAACAATGTCATTCACGCTTCCTCCATAACAGTGTCATCCACAGATCCCCCCATAATAGTGTCATCGAAAGATCCCCCCATAATGGTGCCATCCACAGATCCCACATAACAGTGTTGTCATCCACAGACCTGCCCTATCTGGAGATCGCTCAGATCGCTCAGGGAGTCCCATCCTGTTAACATCAGAGTGTGCCCCAAATGAATCCAGTGCTATCCTTCCACTCACTGTACTCCGACCCTACTACACCCATCAGGCAACCACAATCACACATTGCCCCTGCAGTCCCGGTTGCTGCAATAGGCTTCAGGCCTGCGGCCTATGAGGCTGAACAGTGGGGGCAAGAGCCATAGTATCCCATGCCCCGCTGCAAACTGCTGCCCCCTCAGAGGCATTTTTGCCACCACCTATGGCAAGATACTCCTGGCTGAGGTGGCACTGGGCGGGACCCTGTTTATCTCTGCAAGGACATTTCTGAACATTCTTACAGAGGTGGCAGTTGTCCTTGTAAGGAACACAAATTGTAAAATAAAAAAGACAAAATAAACAAAAAAAATAATGATACTAATAATACAATAATACTACTACTACAAGTAATATTAATAAGAAGAATACAAGCAATAGCCCACACTGTATTTCCTACCCATGTCCTAATCAACTGTACACTACTCACAAAAAGTTAAGGATATTTGGCTTGTGGTAAAATTTAAGGATAAACCTAAAATGCACACTAACCTTTACAAGTGAACTTAATGTAATCTTCTCTAAACTTTTGAATGCATATATCCAACTGTTTAATGTTTCAGTACTTTTTGCACAACTTGCTGTTCTCTAACAAGGAGCTTAACGACAAAATTCACAACGGGTGTTTGATCCATGAATCGCCCAATAAATTTCCTGGTTCAATTAAAATTGGTATTTAAGCAGCCCTCCTCATCATGCTGTTCACATTTTTACATCATGAGACCAAGACAACACCTAACAATTGATCCAACAGTACCTCGCCATTGCGAGGATTTAAGCAGGATGTTCTCAGAATGAAGTCGCCATTGAGCTTAGAGTGTCACAGAGTGTCATCAGCAGGTTGCAACAGAGCTACAGAGAGACTGAAAGAGTCACAGAAAGACATAGAAGTGGACATCCTTTGGCCACATCCCACACTGATGACCGCTTCATTGTGAGCAATGCCCTACGGAACCGGATGATGAATGCCACATAACTCCAAGCACATTAAAGGGAGCTGAGAGGCACACAAGTTTAACATCAGACCATTCAAAACCATTTACATCTTGGTCTGCGTGCTACACGACCTGCAAAGGTATCTGACCACTCCGCCACGCACAGGTGTCATAATCTTGCATGGGCCAGGGAGCAAGTATGCTGGATGAGGGACCAGTGGGCCTTAGTGCTGTTAACTGATGAAAATCCATTCACATTAAGCAAAAATGATGGTCGTCAATGATGTTGGAGACGTCAAGGAGAGCGCTAACTGTTGTCAACAGATGAACCCTTGGAGGTGGTGGTGTTACAGTGTGGGCAGGTATGTTTAGTCAATAGAAAACTGTCCTACACTTTGTAAATGGTCCAGTGACAAGCCCATACTACTTGAATAACATCATTAATCAAGTCATTGTGCGTCTGCATGAACAACACAGACCTAATTTCATCTTAATGGATGTCAATGGTGGCAGCTCATTGAGGTCGCATCTTAGGGAACAGCTGCTGGAGACTGGGGTACCCCAAATGGAGTGGCCTGCACTTTCTCCAGACCTGAATAGTGTTGGGTGTGAATATTGTAATCGAAAATTTTTATCGTGAATATCGCCGTGCCAACCATTTTCTCCAGTCTCAGGAAACCTCTATCAGCTTGAAAAATGTAACAATAGTGACGCACGCCTGTATTGCGCGTGCATTATGCGAATATTACATTGCCGATTTTCGCAATCAAGAAAATAATTGCGAATTCTCGAATTTGCGAATTTATGACGAATATTCGCCCATATATTTACAATATATTGCGAATTCGAATATTGCCCCTGTCGCTCATCACTAGACCTGAATCCCATTGAAAACCTATGGGATCAGCTGAGTTGTCATGTAGAGGCTCATAACTCTGTATCCCAGAACCTCAATGACCTGAGGGCCACCCTTTAAGAAGAGTGGGATACCATGCCTCAGCAGACAATAAGTCGACTTGTGACCAGCATGAGATGTCATAATCAAGCTTTGGCATTTGTTTCAATAAATTGTTTGAGATGAGGAAATCACCATTGCATTTATCTGCTTAAATGCCCTACTATCATGATATAATATAATTGTAGCATAAACTTTTTCATTTTCCATAAATTTCACCCAAAATCCAAATATCCCTAACTTTTTTGAGTAGAGTATATTCCATATATCAAAATGATGGCGATAGAAAAGGGGAAACAATTTAAATGTAATTTAGTTGCTTTGTGATGCAAAAAAAATGAAAAATGAAAAACAGAATATTTTCCCTTATTTTTTAATTTTCCTGGGTAGAAAAAAAACTGTAAACAAATGCCCTGTGCATCACCAAAAAAGACACAGAATTATACAAATAACCAATTAAAAAACAAAAACAGTTATGGCTTGTACAAAGAAAAAAAAATGGTGTCTGGTCAGGAAGGTGGGTAAATGACCCTTGAATGGGTTAAAACAAGACCTTTGTGTTGTTGTTTTTTTTTTTTATTATCAATTTCCATATTTTTTGAGGATACACGTTTATATTATTAGATGATGAATGAGCTCTATAGACCTTACCGGCAGTCTTTCTCACCTCCCTAAACTTTCCCACAAGAATCTGATAAATTTTATCTATCTTTTTTTTTATCTTGCATTATTTCCTGTCTGTACTAACTGGGAGGGCACTAGAGAAGAAGCCCAGAGTTAATATGTTTAAATTAGCAATACCTTATACCTTTTTTCAATAGGCAACAAACATATATTTTAAAAGAAAAATCAAGTCATAAATGAAGAATGTTGCTAGTAATAGATAAAGATTAACAAAAAAGCAAGACTCTCCTAAGGCTGTCCCCCGCTGTTCCGGCAGGTGAACAGCCTGTCGGATCCGTGCTACTGATAGTGCACGCGTGCCCCCGGACTAACCCTCTGGTCCCATTGACTATAATGGGGGTGGGCTGGAGTTCCAGCAGCAGTACAGCAAACATGCTGAGAGGCCTCCAGAATAAAAGTACGACATGTCTCTCTGCATGTTTGCCGTGCTGCCATCGGAAATCCGGCCCGCCCCCATTATAGTCAATGGGGCCGAAGAGGTAGTCCGGGGGCACGCGTGCACTAGCAGAAGCACAGATACGCTTGCCGGAGTTCCTTGTCGCTAGTGTGAAAGTACCCTTAGTCATATTGCTATATCTTTAGTCAGCAAGGGGGCTACTTTAAATAAGTGACTATAATAATATGTAGTTAGGGGAAGTAGAACTACATGGGAACGGCCAAGCTATAGCTAAAATTTTGCTATCCAAGGTGCTGAAATCCTAGTCAATAATATTCATTCAAGTTGTTACATAAACTTCTCATCTTTCCTAAGAATATGCAAAATAAATGTGGATCCCCAGTTATGGGTCTACAACACAGTGAAAGCCAGATATCCCTCAAAGGAAGGAAAACCGAGCAAAGGGGTGTCTCCATTACAGAGATCACCAAATCCACCATATTAAGTGGCCCCTATGTCAAGATCCCGCTTTTTTACAAGCTTTAAGGATGTGACGGGGAAAACCTAAGCCAGTTATCCATCCACAGACAGCTGTTTTGGGGGCTGTTTTTGAGACTCTTAAGTGAGGCTCCGCTGTGTTTTTTGTAGCTGGTCTCCCTGAGATCAGCTATTGTTGGATCTTTCCTAAGAAGAAATTATCAATTCTAGGGAGTCAAGTCATTTACCATTATCCAACATTTTGTAGCAGTAATGTTACTAATATCAGCAACAATTTCTATTAAACTTGATTCACCCAAAGAAAGAATATACAGTGGATATAAAAAGTCTACACACCCCTGTTAAAATGTTAGGTTTCTGTGCTGTAAAAAAATTAGACCACAATAAATAATTTCAGAACTTTTTCCACCTTTACTGTGGCCTATAAACTGTACCCAATTGAAAAACAAACTGAAATCTTTTAGGTAGAGGGAAGAAAAATATTAAAATAAAATAATATGGTTGCATAAGTGTGCACAACCTTAAACTAATACTTTGTTGAATCAGCTTTTGATTTTATTACAGCACTCAGTCCCACTTTTTGAGTATGAGTCTATCAGCATGGCACATTTTGACTCGGCACATTTTGCCCTTCTTTGCAAAAACACTACAAATCTGTCAGATTGCGAGGGCATCTCTTGTGTACAGCCCTCTTCAGATCACCCCACAGATTTTCAATCGGATTCGGGTCTGGACTCTGGCTGGACCATTCCAAAATTTTAATCTTCTTCTGGTGACGCCATTCTTTTGTTGATTTGGATGTATGCTTTGGGTCGTTGTCATGCTGAAAGATGAAGTTCCTCTTCATGTTCAGCTTTCTAGCAGAAGCATGAAGGTTTTGTGCCAGCATTGACTGGTATTTGGAACTGTTAATAATTCCCTCTTAACTAAGGCCCCAGTTCCAGCTGAAGAAAAAAAGCCCCAAAGCATGATGTTGCTACCACCATGCTTCACTGTGAGTATGGTGTTCTTCTGGTGATATGCAGTGTTGTTTTTCCTCCAAACATATTTTTTGGAATTATGGCCAAAAAGTTCAACCTTGGTTTCATCAGACCATAACACCTTTTCCCACATGCTTTTGGGAGACTTCAGATGTGTTTTTGTAAAATGTAGCCTGGCTTTCATGTTTTTCTTCGTAAAAAAAGGCTTTCGTCTTGCCACTCTACCCCATAGCCCAGACATATGAAGAATACGGGAGATTGTTGTCACATGTACCACACAGTCAGTACTTGCTAGATATTCCTACAACTCCTTTAATGTTGCTGTAGGCCTCTTGGTAGCCTCCCAGAATAGTTTTCTTCTTGTCTTTTCATCAAATTTGGAGGGACATCCAGTTCTTGGTAATGTCACTGTTGTGCCATATTTTCTCCACTTCATGATGACTGTCTTCACTGTGTTCCATGGTATATCTAATGCCTTGGAAAAATTTTTGTACCCTTCTCCTGACTGATACCTTTTAATAATGAGATCCCTCTGATGCCTTGGAAACTCTCTTGTGGGCCATGGCTTTTGCTGTGGGATGCCACTAAGATAATTTCAGGAAAGACCAACTAGAGCAGCTGAACTTTATTTGGGGTTAATCATAGGCACTTTAAATGATGGCAGGTGTATGCTGACTCCTATTTAACATGATTTTGAATGTGATTGCTTAATTCTGAACACAGCTACATCCCCAGTTATAAGAGGGAGTGCACACCACATTATTTTGTTTTCTTTTTGTTTTCTTCCCTCCACCTAAAAGATTTTAGTTTGTTTTTCAATTGAGTGGTACAGTTTATAGTCACATTAAAGGTGGAAAAAGTTCTGAAATTATTTATCTTTGTCTCATTTTTTTACAGCACAGAAACCTCACATTTTAACAGGGGTGTATAGATTTTTTATTTCCACTGTATACCTGGTATTTTTACTAGAGATGAGCGAATTTATGAAAAGTTCGTCTGATTCGCCAAATTTAAAACATTTTTTTTTGCTTCGTGACAAATTACTTTGTCACGAAGTGCATTTTTTAGTAAGTACTGGGTGCAATAACAGGGAGCTGCGATAGTGCCACCCCCATCATTGTACCCCTCATTGTACCCCTCAGATGCCGCGTTCATACATGATCGTGACATCTGAGTGTAAAAACTGTGTGAAATTAACATAAAACATTAAATCAAACTTACCGCATCCATTTGCTTGCGACGACCCGGCCACTGCCATCTTGCTTGAAGATCTGGAGTGAAATCTCGCGCGGCACGAGATTAAGTCATCATGTTGGCCTACGTGGTGATGTCATACGTCACCACGCACGGGATTTAAGTATGAATTTTTATACCTTTTACACAATTTCCAAAGCAACTTAAAGGTGGCATGAAGCAGGATGTGCTCAACCCAAATTGCAGTTGTGCATATATATACAGGGGAGCAGATCCTACACTTGTGGCCTGTTGCTTATGCTGATCCCCAGCAAAAATGCATACGGTGGAGGATGCCCGCAGCGGACCACAAGTACCACAATAAACATCCTACACAAGATGGCAATTGTGTGGATGTGACAAACAATATAACAATATAGCAATAACAAATGACAAGACAGGTGCCCACTGCGGTCTTACTTAGCCCTCAAACTGATGTTAAAATTGAGAGATTGGTCAACATATTGTGCTGTGGAGGACATGTCTAAGGACAAGCACCACGCCAAGGTTTCTCAAGTAGCTCCGGAAGCACAATTTCAGATTAAATCGATTTACTAATGCGGAACACAAGGAAATTCGACTTCAAAGCAAATCGAATTTATCCTGAAACTCGGATCGAATTCCATCTCTAATTTCAAGTATAGCATCCATTTTTCTTGTGTTTTTGTTAAGAGACTTATTGGTCTGTTAGCCATACGAATGTCAATGTCTGTTGTGTTTGGTAAAAAAAAGTGATCATTAGTAGCAATGAATGAGAGATCTAGAAAAGGACAATTGGGTTAAAGCCACAAATATAGGTATAGCACTAAAGGATAGACAAAAAATACAGTCACAAAGCAAGCCAGTCAAGAATTTGCTGTAATTCATAGAAATCAAGTCTGCATATAAATAATGCAGGAAAGGAGGTAGTTCCAAGAGCAGATAAGTCAGGTTAAGGAGTTAGACCCAGAGTAATAACCATTATAACTGTTAACTATTGGAGGATCAATGCTAATTCTAAAATGGATGTCCTCTATTTGAGGAGCCAGGCTCAGAGAGCAGAGATGTGGGGGCCAGGAAAGGAGGATATTGCTGGAGCATTTCTTACACAAATGTTCTCTGAACTAAGGGCTTTTTCAGAATTTATTGGTGCTAAAGTGATATACAATACAAAGTAAAGTTCATTTATTAGTAAAAGGAAGCTAGACTTATAGAGCTAGGTCAAAAGAATGCAAGGCTTGCAAGATTGCAATATTTGTCAGCAGATTTCACAGCAGCTCGGAAAGAATGTTAGATTGTGCTAATATTTAAAATAAGATCAAGGTCTGAATTAACAATGCAGAGAGAACTCCGTGTCAATTTAAGTTAGAGGACGCACCACTTTTTTTCCATGCCCAGCTTATCAGTATCTAGAGGATTTAAGCACAGAGCTTCCTATCACAAATCCAGCACCCAAATTATATTCATATTTCAGGAGCAAACATTCACTTCTTTTGATAGCACTCTGAAAATGTATTAATACAAAATATAGACTCTGAAAACAGGCCACAGCTTATCTTTTAATGCATCGCTTCCCTACTGATGTTGTTTTTCCTTTTTAAAATGCTCTCTCCAGAAAGAGGAGTCAGAGGGCACTCAAATATCTTTGGAGTCAGGAAAATGTAACTTAATGACAACCGGAATGGTGAATAGATGAGAAATTGCTCTCTGTTGACCACTATAATGTGTATGACATTTCCAAACTAAGAGTCTTTTATTTCTTGAATTATATATTAAAAGTTTGAAAAAACTGGCACACCAGTCTTGGGAACAGAAAAGGAAAGCAAATGTATTTTATAACTTAGGTAATTACTGTGTTTTGTGCTGAATTCACTAGTTTTCCTTAGATTCAGACCAACTTTAGTATCACTTTAAGAATTGTTTTTGCATTATCTGTATAATTCTTCTGGACTTTCTCTTTATGCCATTGTATATTGTAACACACTGAAATACCAAGATATATTTTAACGTTACCATGAATTATCATATGATCACAAACTGATTTGAAAATTATCCTTTATCACAGTACATTGCTTCAAAATAATAGGCTAAATTGTATGACAACCATAAGCAAATCAATACTAGATCACTATCAAAAAGATAACTCGTCTTTAAATGGAAAACAGCACAGATATCAACTGACCACAATGAGTCTGGCTTTTCTATTCTCAAGTAGATACCTGCAAACTTACCTCAGAAGGGGACACTGTAGAGGAAATGCAGCTTGGCATGCTAACTGTTAATATTTTTGGTCCACCAAGTAAAGTGTGGATGGTCTAAGTCAACTAGAATAGAATGCACATAGAGGATTGTCTTAAAGGGAGTCTGTCACTACAGACTTCCCTATTAAACACAGAACACTGTTAGTTTTTACTCTCCAGAATAAAATGTTTTTCTCCCCTTCCCGTTCCTGTGATGGCATGTCTTTCCTAATGTATAACTGAGCTTTTTGGTGCAATCAGGGTGTCGCTCCAAAGCTCAGTTCCTTCTACCACCCCATCACTCCCTCCTAACATTGATTGACAGGGCCAGGCAAGATTAAATCACCACTGCCTAGCCTCTTCAGTTAAAGCAGGAAGGAAGGACCTGCACACTAGTAGGAGACAAGCTTTGCTGCAACAAGAGCAAAGGTGATACCCTTGTTGCACCAAACAGATCATTTACATTTATGAAAAATGCAATATTGAAGGAATGGATCAGATTGGAAAATGAATAAAACTGCTTTATTCTGGTGAAGAAAAGTTAACAGTGCTCTTTGTGATGAGAGACTTCCTTTAAAGGGGTTGTCCAGGTTCAGAGCTGAACCCGGACATACTCATAATTTCACCCAGACAGCACCCCTGATGTTAGCATCTGAGCATATCATGCTCCGATGCGCTCCCTTGCCCTGTGCTAGATTTTGCTTTTGTTTACAATAACACACTGCCGGACAGAAGCTTCCGCCCGGCAGTGTGTTCGGTGACTTCACAGCTCTGATGGCCGTGCTTTATCGCTGCCCTATCCATTTTACAGGCTAGGGCAGTGCTAAAGCCCACCCATCAGTGTCGGTGACATCGCTGGGCTTCCTGGCTGCCCCATGGAGAGCCTGAGTTTGTCACCGGAAGTCTAGAAAATGCCTTTGCCCTGCAGGATTTAACGCAGGGCAAAGGAGAGCATCAAAGCATGAACTGCTCCAATGCTCAAGTCAAGGGGGCTTCCTGGGTGAAAATGTAAGTATGTCCGGGTTCAACTCTGAACCTGGACAACCCCTTTAAGTGGAGGGCTCACTTCCTGATATCCATGACACCTGAGAAGAGTCTGGTTTTGAACAAAACCAAAGGAACATCTAGTTAATGCCCAGTTTTTTCGGACCATTAACATTTTCAAATCCTTGGGATTATTCCTGGTTGGTGATGGCTCCAGTAGAAACAACATATTTTTCTCCTATTCTTCTCTGTTGCTTCATCACAGGACCTAGGTTTGATATCTGGAAAGAGTTGGTGGTCTTGCAGTCCAAGAGAAAATTGCTTTAGAAGTTCATATGAGAGTTCTGCCTCATTCATACAAAACAAAAATAGGTTGGTGAGATACCATTCCTCCCTTCTTCATATTGCAGATTAATATGTAAATTAATGCACATAAAGCACTGTTTTTTAATAGCTTCTATATAAGTCCTTAATGTAAAAATCATAGTCTCTACATTAAACTTCATTTAAGATAAATGATATTAGAAAGAATCAAATAAAATCATACAAACTTAACATATTCTTCTTTCCATTCTGAATTTCCAAATGGATACATCACTTGTAACTAGGTTACAATGAATTTAGTGGAAGCAACATTTTATTGAACAAGTAAGCTGAAGTTACATACAAGAACTATCACTGCATATTCACAAAGTTCTTCTATATTAACAATACAATCTACATAAATGTAAATGGACAGCAGTTTAAATAAACCAATGCAGGCAATAATTCCATTGCATTTTATAGTAAAAAATCACATTTGTGTCAGAAGAGATGCCGTATGCTTGGAGTAACTGCAAATGAGATTTCATTAGCTGCACTTGACAATTGCTGTCGTTTAACAGCCAGAAGCAAGGCATATTGTAACTGGTCTGTCTTGTCCTTAAATGTATAACATGCCCTCTAGAAACTCTGTGCATTATTACTATATTAATCTAGTCTAGAAACAATAATGTTAGTTAGGTGTATAGGGTAGATCAAGGGTAAAAAATAGAGGGTTAAACACAAGTCCTAAGAGGGACTAGGGTTAACTAGTGAGGCGCCAAAGGAGGACTCGTGGCCAAATAACAACTGGAGAAAGCTTGGTATTGGATAAATTGTGATCACTGGGAGCAGAGAAAGAGGCTGCCGAGGAAACAACCCAAAGGGAAATCCATTCTCGATGGGTGTACAAATTGGAACCAAAGGAATCAATAAAAATGAACCTCAGAAAGGCACCAAATGTTGTTGGGCCAGCCAACGGGTGTTGTTATTTATTTACTGGGTCAAAAAGTAGTTATTTCCTATATATGAGATAATTTCTAGGATAGTGATTAAATAATGGTATCTATAAAATCAATAATTAACATCAAGTGGTGAGGTCAATAACCAATGATGAAAATAACTTACTTCACCCAGGAGGTGCCGGACGGGATAAACTCAAGACACCCTCCGTGTCACCTCCTGCGCCTGGATCGCCTAGAGAATCTTAGAAGAAAAACCGCAGGGATACAGATGCCTTCTGATAAATCTTCTTTATTGAATAGGAGCACAGGGTAGGGGTGCAGTAAATGGCTCAAAGCGTTTCGGGGGTTAATTATCCCCCTTCCTCAGGAGCATACCTGGCTTTTATGGCTTTCCGTTATAACATGGGCCAATGTTACTGAGATGAACCCTTGCAATCCACCTGTCTCCATTACACTGTTGGCCGTTTTATATATGGAAAGGATCTAGTTCATAGGAACAATCATTTCTGATAATTGGCGCATGTGAAGGTGCCAGCAATCAGTCAATAAATGAATGAACGTCATGTGTCAGGGAATTGCATCTTTCATGTAGCATCAAAAATCCTTGTTTGTTGGTAATACATTTCCCTGTGTAATTAGGGAAAATTCTGTCAACAATATGAAAATTGAATGGGGGATGAATTATCATAATAACAATCATTTGTCACCCTTTCAGTTTGCATCAGGCCATATATCAACTTGTATATTGTTGATCATTGCCTGGCCTGGCTAAAAGAATAAAAAATAGGTTGGTTAAACAGTGCATCCTTTATAAATATCATGACATTAAAAATTTCTACCTAGTAATAGAGATGAGTGAACCCATTGAGATATGTTTCAGGTCTGGTTTGCTGAATTTTTGAAAAAGTTGCTTCAATTGCCCTGAAAGTTAGTATATAACTCCCTGTAGCCTCCTAGGTAAAATTGTTATCTCTTTTGATTTAATTTATCAGATTTTTTTCTCTCCCCCTCCCTAAGCTCTGAAACGCAATGACAGCAATAGTAAATGATGTCGGAACGACACTGACATACATAGCTGTGGGTAAACACACAGTTAACAGTGTTATCATAGAGCGTGTTTAAAATCACATTGTGCGGGCATGTGCTCTGCTTTTTCATATTCCAAAGCTTTAAAAAAGTGTCCCATATCAGATGATGTTTAAACACAGGTTGTGTCCAAAAATATATCCACATAAAAATATTTTATTGCACTTACTAGATTCAGATCATATAATGGCGATACAAGATCTCTCCTCACAGCCAGACCCGGGTTTCGCTTTCGCGCTTCGTCAGGGGCGCTTCTGAGGCTATGCTTCACTATGTTTGGTGATTTCTGATACACAAGGCAGGGGGAAGCGCTGCAAGAGATACTTTTTGAAAACAGCCGAGAAGCCGGATTAGTGTTTGCCCAACTACTGGCGACTTGAATATACTTGCTTTTGTGAGTATTTTATCGTCTGCAGCTGTCTAACCCTGTTTGCGGTGCTTCACTATGGTGTGAATTTTGTATCACACAGGGGGCATCAGTGTGGCGTTTGTTACTATCCTGAACAGAAGAAGCCGATTATAAATATAGTATCCGGAGTTTGCAATGAAAGTAGCGCGGTTCTTGTTTATATAAGCTCAGATTAGTGGCATGATGCAGGCAGAAGCAGGAGTAGTACAGAACATGATGGTAGTCAGACAAACAGCAACAGTGGCAAGATAGGGCACTCATTGGAATCAGCCGGAGAAGTGTGAAAATCTTCCAGAATCCAGGCTTGGTTCATTTTGACAAAAGTTGATGTTTTGGACTCTGGTGGAGAACAAATTGGTCTGATCTCCTCAGGCAGCACCAGGTTGGGGCAAGGGAGGGGCAGCCGAAGGTCCATCGGCTAAAGGGAAGGAGTTAGGATAAGAAATTGGCATTTGGGGGGGGGGGGGGCCACGACACCATTTCAGTTTTCGCCTCAGGCAGCAGATAGGCTAGGCGCAACCCTAATCACGCCCCCTTTATGCTGAAAACCCTCTAAGCAAGAAAGAAGAGCTGTTGAGGAGACTGAAATGGCTGCTGCTCGTGGTGGCAGGAGGGGGTGGGGTGAAAGCCAGCGGGATGTTTGCTGCTTGATATACTTGAACAACTGCTCGCTAATGTGGCTACTCTCTCTCTAAGGCCAATCAGCTCCAACACAGCATGGCAATGTTTGACCTAACACATATGATAGGAAGGAGGGGTAGTGCAAGCAACCCTGTGCCCGGCACCTGTTGGGGATGGAAATGTGTCCATGGAGGAGGAGGAGCCAGATAAGTGCCTGGTGTCAGGCCTGGGAGTCAGGCCAACACAATTGTGGGAGGTTAAAAGGACCTGGTCGTGTTGCTGGGGTGCTATCTCACTGCTGCCAGAGAAAACATTTACCTAGTGGGCCGTGAAAGACATGTACTGTCCCTGCCCATAAGAGCTGCTCCAGGTGTCCACCGTGGCTGATGAAGGAGAGGAGGAGTCTGAGCAGGGGAAGCAGAAAGAGAGGATGACAATGTGAAAGACACCATGCTGCCTGAGGATGTGGCCTGGATGGCACAAGTGGGACTGGGGGAAGATAGGAATTTCTGCTGTGGTGGTGGCTGTCACCTCTGTTTGCCCAAGGGACGGGGTGATGCCGCTTCATGTGTTTCAATAGAGCTGTGGTGCTCTCCTCATCCTCTTATGTTGCCCCCTCCTCAGCACACATTCCGGCTCCCAGGTCCCGTCGAGTACACAATTGTCAACAGAGTACTCACCCTCCTTTTCACTTCTATCAGACTGTGGGATATCATGGTGGGTTCTTTAGCTCCCTCCCATGTTCTGCCCCGACTGCCACTGTTGCTGCCCCCAACACCAATAGTGCAGCTACTGGGGCCACAAATAACAACCTGGCTATGCCTATGGTCTGCAGCTCCTCCTACATATCCTCCTCATAGCAATAGCTACTGGGGCCACAAATAACAACCTGGCTATGCCTATGGTCTGCAGCTCTTCCTACATATCCTCCTCATAGCAATACAAATGCTGACTGCTTTCAAACAAGTCGTCAACATTGAGACTCTCTTGACTACCTTCCATAGGCTGTGGTGGGGTTTTCTTGCCAGGAAAAAGGAAGGCACCCCTCTAGGAATGGCCAATGAATATTTAAAGGACTCCACTGAAAGCCATCTTTGGGGCTGCAAGGAGGAGGAATAGGAAGAACCTTGTGACCCCTGGCTCTATGGCATGGTATTGTAATCCTGCTGAGACTGAAAGAAGGTGGAAACTGAATATATGGAAACAGACGATTGAGGCCTGAACCTTAATATCGTGTTAACACTCCCAGGTAAATTGTTTCTGTAGCCTGTGTACTGGTGTACTGATCAACTATATGCTGGTTTATTAAAATTGAACATGTCACAAAAGATTAATTTGCAACCTTTTGGAAACTGAATAAACATAAATGGATGATTGAGGCTTGACTCTTAATTTTTACGTTAACACTGTGAGTTCCCACTGTCAGCTCTGTGTTTCCCCTGTGCCCCCTCATGTGTGCTCCCTGTGCCCCCTCCTGTGGGCTCCCTGTGCACTCCCTGTGCCCACTCCTGTGCACTCCCTGTGCCCACGGTTTGAGCTCCTTGTGCCCACTGTGTGAGCTCCCTGTGTCCACTGTGTGAGCTCCCTGTGCCCTTGAGTGTTTCATGTGATTTTCATATGACTTTGCTTACGCCCCGAGGGGCAGTGATGTAAAAGATATATATGCTAAATTTCAATAAGATTGGATAATATTTAGGGGTTACGCACATTGATCACTTTTATTACAACTCTCACTCCTGTACCTAGGAGTTTGGTCTAAAAACAACTTCAGTAGTGATGTTGCGAACATAAAATTTTCCGTTCGCGAACGGCGAACACGAACTTCCGCAAATGTTTGCGAACGGGCGAACTGGGTAAACCGCCATAGACTTCAATAGGCAGGCAAATTTCAAAACCCACAGGGACTCTTTCTGGCCACAATAGTGATGGAAAAGTTGTTTCCAGGGGGCTAACACCTGGACTATGGCATGCCGGAGGGGGATCCATGGCAAAACTCCCATGGAAAATTACATAGTTGACGCAGAGTTGGGTTTTAATCCATAAAAGGCATAAATCACCTAACAATCCAAAAATTTTTTGAACAACATGGTTTAAAACATCTAGTGTGTGTATACGATCAGGTATGATGTTGTATCGATCAGGGTTACAGGGTTGTATCGATAAGGGTTACACCCGCTTCACAGACATTGACAGACCAAACTCCCCTTTTAATGCACTGCAAACAACCGCAAACAGTTCATTTGCACAACCGCAAACTCCCCATTTGCACAAGGTTGGATACCAAGCTAGCCATGTCCCGGTGATGTCATTGAAGGTTTCTTCCTCCACGCAGCCACGTACAACACCAAGGGTCCCCGAAAGGTGAATTGAATATAACGGGGAGATGGTTAAAAAAATGCTGGCTCCCTCCCCTTTGTTTTTATCCACGGTCACTGCGTCTGCGCCGTGCAATTTACTGTCACACCCGATATGAGTGGTATTTTCTGTAGTACTATTCTAATCAGTTTAATCCCTGTTATGTCCCCAATCTGGGGTCCATTTATTGAATTGATTTTTCGAACGGGGAGATGGTTAAAAAAACAATGGCTCACTCCACTCTTTTTTAATCCACGGTCACTGCGTCTGCGCCGTGCAATTTACTGTCACACCCCCATATGAGTGGTATTTTCTGTAGTACTATTCTCATCAGTTTAATCCCTCTAACGTCCCCAATCTGGGGTCCATTTATTGAATAGATTTTTCGAACGGGGAGATGGTTAAAAAAACGCTGGTTCCCTCCACTCTGTTTTAATCCACAGTCACTGCGTCTGCGCCGTGCAATTTACTGTCACACCCCATATGAGTGGTATTTTCTGTAGTACTATTCTCATCAGTTTAATCCCTGTTACATCCCATATCATAGATTGCCTTTTGTGAAAAAAAATTTAGGCCGGGTACCTTCGACTGCCTTCACAGTGACAGACCAAACTCTCATACACCAAACTGAATTGATTTCAGGAACCGGGAGATGGAAAAAGCAGCTTGGTCGGTCCTCTTACTCCCAAATTGGGGCACTGAGCGTGCACAGAGCAATGTGCTGTGACACCCTATATGAGTGGTGTCTAAACTAGTACTATTCCTATCAGTTTAATCCCTGTTACGGACCCTATCCGGGGAGGTGTGTCGAATTGATTAACCATTGTCGAATTAGCGAACCATTACGACATCATAAAATAATTTAGTTCTGAGCTCTGTACTTGCTTTGTATTGGAATTGATGGGGATTTTTTTAATTGTCTGCATTATTTCTAATAAACTATTAAGAGACTTTATTATGATTTTTGATTTTATGTATTAAAAACCCATACAACATTAAAATAAAAATAATAAAAAAAGGTAAATTAATGTTTTTTCTATGAAATATTATCCAGCCGTCCGATCGCTTTTGGTCTGACCATAAAGAAGCAACGGTCTTATCATCTGGGGTGTGGCAACATTGCCAACACACTCATAGGAGGTGATGATTGCTTAACTGTGATACGCAAGCCCCTTCACCACAACAAGGTAACGATCACGAAGGGGAATTGACACTTGTATGTGCCTTTTTTTTTTAATTTGTTTTTGCAGCCACAGTGCTGCACCATAGGACAGAAAAATTGGGCATGTACATATGCCTGAAAAATAATGGCATTGTTGCAGCTGCTATTGTAGCAGCGGCCGGAAAAATTGATGTTTTCCAGGCAGAAAAGTGACTAAAACATTGCGGCTTGAACCCTAGTTGGTGGTGGAGAATTCACAAAAGTCATCCGGTATGCAGACATTAAATACAACAGCGTGGGGACCATTTTGAGGCCAAGGCATGTAATCAGGCCTTTTGTTAGTCAAACGTATCCCCCACTGTCAGTTTCTTCGGGATCCATGCCTCATTCATCTTTATGAAGGTGAGGTAATCAACACTGTTTTGACCGAGGCCACTTCTCTTGTCAGTGACAATGCCTTCTGCTGCACTGAAGGTCCTTTCTGACAGGACACTTGAAGCAGGGCAGGCCAGAAGTTCTATCGCAAACTGGGATAGCTCAGGCCACAGGTCAAGCCTGCACACCCAGTAGTGAAGGGGTTCATTGCTCCTCAGAGTGTCGATATCTGCTGTTAAGGTGAGGTAGTCTGCTACCTGTCGGTCGAGTCGTTCTCTAAGGCTGGATCCCGAAGGGCTGTGGCGATAAGTAGGACTGAAAAAACTCTGCATGTCCTCCATCAACAACACATCTGTAAATCGTCCATTCCTTGCCGCCGTGGTAGGAGGAGGATTACACTCACCTCTTCCCCTGTTAGATTCCCGTTGTGCTGTGACATCCCCCTTATAAGCTGTGTAAAGCATATTTTTTAGTTTGGTTTTGAACTGCTGCATCCTTTCCGACTTTCGGTAATTTGGTAACATTTCTGCCACTTTCTGCTTATACCGGGGGTCTAGTAGCATGGCCACCCAGTACAGGTCTTTCTCCTTCATCCTTTTTATACGAGGGTCCCTCAACAGACATGACAGCATGAAAGACCCCTTTTGAACAAGGTTGGATGCAGAGCTACTCATTTCCCGTTCCTCGTCCTCACTGATGTCATTGACGGTCTGTTCTTCCCCCCAGCCACGTACAACACCATGGGTCCCAGATAGGTGACAACAACAAGCACCCTGGGGTGCCTGCTGTGGTTGGTCTTCCTCCTCCTCAGAGCCGCCACATTCCTCCTCTGACTCCTCTTCCTCATACTCCTCTTCCAGCGTTGCCGCAGGTCTGGCAAGCGATGATGACAAGGCTGTTTCTGGTGGTGATGGTGACCACAACTCTTCCTCTTCTTCTTCACGCTCATCTACAGCCTGATCCAGCACTCTTCGCAGGGCACGCTCCAGGAAGAAAACAAATGGGATGAGGTCGCTGATGGTGCCTTCGGTGTGACTGACTAGGTTTGTCACCTCCTCAAAAAATTCCCAGCTCCGCAGAGGCTGTCCTAGCACCCCGGTCATACAAATACTCATTGACGGATATTTTTTTTGTTGGAGCAGGCGGTCGAACATTAGGATTGTAGAATTCCAACGTGTCTGGCTGTTGAAAATCAAGCGCCTCACTGGCATGTTGTTTCGCAGCTGAATGTCGGAAAAGTGCGCCATGGCCATGTAGGAATGCCTGAAATGGCCACACACCTTCCGGGCCTGCTTGAGGATGTCCTGTTATCCTTGGTACTTACACACAAAGCGTTGTGCAATCAGATTCAACACATTTGCCATGCACGGCACATGTGTCAACTTGCCCAAATTCAATGCCGCCAACCGATTGCTTCCATTGTCTCACACCAGATTGCCAATCTCCAGTTGGTGCTGGGTCAGCCACTGATCCACTTGTGCGTTCAGGGCGGACAGGAGTGCTGGTCCTGTGTGGCTCTCTGCTTTAATGCAAGTCAACCCCAAGACAGCGTGACACTGTGGTATCCGGGATGTGGAATAGCCCCTGGGGAGCTGGGGGGATTCAGTTGATGTGCAGCCAGACACCGCAGCAGAAGAGGACTCAGCCGAGGAGGATGAAGTAGGAGTAGAGGAGGTGGCAGTAGGTCTGCCTGCAAGTCGTGGCAGTGTCACCAACTCCACTGCGGAGCCACGCATTCCATGCTTGTCAGCCGTCAGCAGGTTGACCCAATGCGCAGTGTACGTGATATACCTGCCCTGACCGTGCTTTGCAGACCAGGTATCAGTGGTCAGATGGACCCTTGCCCCAATACTGTATGCCAGAGATGCCATGACTTCCTTTTCAATGACATTGTAGAGGTTTGGGATTGCATTTTTTGAAAAAAAAATTTGTCCGGGTACCATCCACTGTGGTGTCCCAATAGCGACAAATTTTTTGAAGGCCTCAGACTCCACCAGCTGGTATGGTAAAAGCTGGCGGGCTAAGAGTTCCGTCAAGCCAGCTGTCAGTCGCCGGGCAAGGGGGTAATTCTGTGACATTGGCTTCTTACGCTCAAACGTGTCCTTGACAGACACCTGACTGTGGGCAGATGAGCAGGAACTGCTGAAGGTGAGAGGCGGAGTGACGGTTGGTTGAGAGGGGGCAGGGAGGACAGCAGTGGTTGACGTGGCTGAAGATGCTGGACCAGGAGGAGCATGGTGGCTTTGAGTTTGTGTGCTGCTTGTACTCATGTGTTGATCCCATAGGCGTTTGTGATGTGAGATCATGTGCCTTCGTAAAGCAGTTGTACCGAGGTGGGTGTTGAAAATGCCACACTGCTGAGCCACGGCATTCTGGTGGTGGCAACAGCATGCGTTGACTGGCGTGCTGTCTGGCTGACCCCGGGTGCCGATACATGCTGTCTGACTGTGCCACTAACTCTTTGCGACGACCTCCCCCTGCTTCCAACTCGTCTCCTCATTCTCTCTGTCTCCCCTTCTGAACTTTCCCCCTCTTCTTCTCTTCGAGCAGGCACCCACGTGGCATCCGTAGACACATCGTCATCATCAACAGCTTCACTTGCATCTGACACCTCAGCAAAGGAAGCAGCAGCGGGTACAACATCATCACCAACATCATCACACTATAGGTCCGTGTGTGTAATCCTGCCTGACTGAGACATATCCCTGTAATCTACATCATCTGGCAATAATGGTTGCGCATCACTAATTGCATCCAACTGATGTGTAAATAACTCCTCTGAGGGATCAAGTGAAGTGGCTGTGGTGGCTGTGGTGGTAGTGGTGGTGGTGGCGGCGGGCGGGAGCGTGGTAACTTGAGAGCAGGTGACCGAAGCTGAGCTGGAGGAGAATGTTGCTTCAAGGTTCTTAGCGGAAGCTGTTGAAGATTGGATGTCCTGTCTAAGCCAGTCAACTATGTCCTCAGAATTTTTCGGGTTCAGGGTACGTGGCCTCTGAGCACTAGGCATTATTCCAGGGACAGTGGAAATCACAGCATCACGACCACGACAGCCACTGCGGGGTGGCCTGCCTCTGCCTGTAATTTTTTTTTAGATAAGTGGTACTACACGTGCTAGGTACTGTGCCACCCGGTATCAGTGGTTGGCAATGGCAGTGGGCACACTACAGTCTGTGGAAGTGGGCCTGACACACACTGGCAGCAGGCAAGCAACTGAAATTATACTACTGTCTAAAAATGAAATGCCTTATTTATCGGCAAGCTACTGTGCCACCCGGTATCAGTGGTGGGCACTGGCAGTGGGCACACTACAGTTAGTGGAGATGGGTCTGACACACACTGGCAGCAGGCAAGCAACTGAAATTATACTACTGTCTAAAAATGAAATGCCTTATTTATCGGCAAGCTACTGTGCCACCCGGGAATCAGTGGTGGGCACTGGCAGTGGGCACACTACAGTCAGTGGAAGTGTGCTGACACACACTGGCAGCAGGCAAGCAACTGAAATTAGACTACTGTCTAAAAATTAAATGCTTTATTTATCGGCAAGCTACTGTGCCACCCGGTATCAGTGGTTGGCACTGGCAGTGGGCACACTACAGTCTGTGAAAGTGGGCCTGACACACACTGGCAGCAGACAAGCAACTGAAATTAGACTACTGTCTAAAAATTAAATGCTTTATTTATCGGCAAGCTACTGTGCCACCCAGTATCAGTGGTTGGCAATGGCAGTGGGCACACTACAGTCTGTGAAAGTGAGCCTGACACACACTGGCAGCAGACAAGCAACTGAAATTAGACTACTGTCTAAAAATTAAATGCTTTATTTATCGGCAAACTACTGTGCCACCTGGTATTAGTGGTTGGCAATGGCAGTGGGCACAATACAGATTGTGGAAGTGGGCCTGACACACACTGGTGGCAGGCAAGCAACTGAATTTAGACTACTGTCTAAAAATTAAATGCCTTATTTATCGGCAAGCTACTGTGCCACCCGGTATCAGTGGTGGGCACTGGCAGTGGGCACACTACAGTCAGTGGAAGTGGGCCTGACACACACTGGCAGCAGGCAAGCAACTGAATTTAGACTACTGTCTAAAAATTAAATGCCTTAATTATCGGCAAGATACTGTGCCACCCGGTATCAGTGGTGGGCACTGGCAGTGGGCACACTACAGTCAGTGGAAGTGGGCCTGACACACACTGGCAGCAGGCAAGCAACTGAATTTAGACTACTGTCTAAAAATTAAATGCCTTTTTTATCGGCAAGCTACTGTGCCACCCGGTATCAGTGTTTGGCACTGGCAGTGGGCAAACTACAGTCTGTGAAAGTGGGCATGACACACACTAGCAGCAGGCAAGCAACTGAAATTAGACTACTGTCTAAAAATTAAATGCTATATTTATCGGCAAGCTACTGTTCCACCCGGTATCAGTATTTGGCACTGGCAGTGGGCACACTACAGTCTGTGGAAGTGGGCCTGACACACACTGGCAGCAGGCAAGCAACTGAATTTAGACTACTGTCTAAAAATTAAATGCCTTATTTATCGGCAAGCTACTGTGCCACCCGGTATCAGTGGTGGGCACTGGCAGTGGGCACACTACAGTCAGTGGAAGTGGGCTTGACACACACTGGCAGCAGGCAAGCAACTGAATTTAGACTACTGTCTAAAAATAAAATGCCTTATTTATAGACAAGCTACTGTGCCACCCGGTATCAGTGGTTGGCACTGGCAGTGGGCACAGTACAGTCTGTGGAAGTGGGCCTGACACACACTAGTAGGCAAGCAACTGAAATTACACTAAAGTGTAAAAATTAAATGCCTTTTTTTGATGCAAAGTCCTGTGCCACACAGGATGACAGGGGTGGGCACTGGCAGTGGGCACACTACAGTCAGTGGAAGTCGGCCTGACACACACTAGCAGGCAAGCAACTGAAATTACACTAAAGTGTAAAAATTAAATGCCTTTTTTTGATGCAAAGTCCTGTGCCACACGGGATGACAGGGGTGGGCACTGGCAGTGGGCACACTACAGTCAGTGGAAGTCGGCCTGACACACACTAGCAGGCAAGCAACTGAAATTACACTAAAGTGTAAAAATTAAATGCCTTTTGTTGATGCAAAGTCCTGTGCCACACGGGATGACAGGGGTGGGCACTACAGTCTGTGGGCCTGCAGCTCCTCACACTCAGGCAGGCCAGGCAACTGCAATATATATATGGAGAGAAAAAAAAAAGCAGACTAATGTTGCCGACCTAAAATGGGCTTTTTAGGGTGCTGTCAGGACGCTCTCCTTACAGCAGAGATCAGATGAGTCTTTCAGGACTGGAGTGGACACTGAATGCACTAGCCTAGTTATCGATTTCCCAATTAATTCAGCAGCAGCTACACTGTCCCTCCTCTCACTAAGACTGCAAATTCCGAATGAATCTAAAATGGATGCTGTTCAGGAGATGGGAGGGTCTGGGAGGGAGGGTATGCTGCTGATTGGCTGGAATGTGTCTGCTGACTGTGTGGTACAGGGTCAAAGTTTGCTCAATGATGATGTATAGGGGGCGGACCGAACATCGCATGTGTTCGCCCGCCGCGGCGAACGCGAACAAGCTATGTTCGCCGGGAACTGTTCGCCGGCGGATAGTTCGGGCCATCTCTAAACTTCAGTTTCAGGATCCCAGGGGCACTGCATAAAGCAAGGTGGATGGCAAAGGCAATATATGCACTTAAAATTGTCCTCTTTTACTAAACAGTTGAATATTCCTCAACGAGAATTGAAAGGTTTGAAACGGGTTGTACCTTTTGTCAGCCTCATATATATTCGCTTATGGCACGAAGCAATTGTAAATCGATGGGCTCCAAAGAATGATTTGGATATGCTACAGCTTCTGAGCACTTACCCAGATGCAGACGTAAAAAAAAGTGCTCTCACAGTTTGTAAAAGACACCTTTCGTATCTGTCAGAGGTAGGATTGCCTTTTTTGGAAGAACGTATTACTCAGGCTGTTAAGGAAAATATGACTAAATATTTAGAAACCAAACCTGCAAAGAAAAAGAAAATGAAACAATTAGAGGGTAAAAACCTAGTTTTTGAAGGAAAAGACCTGAGCCATATTTTTATTAATAATAAAACAAAGACATTATTTGATTTGTTTGGGATCCACGACGTGATAGAATACTGCAGTGATTCTCTAAGAAGCCATGTGAACGCTCTTAAGGTGGTCAATGATACCGCAGAATGAGGAATTGCTCTGAAAAAATAGTTTATCGAATCGGTCAGGGACAAACAACAAAAACAATTCTTGTTGAGGGTAGTCGAGCATCACAGAAAAGTCGTCACCAAGCCAACAAAAGAAAGGTTTGCATTGTTCAAAGTTGATTAATATAACACATGTTTTGCCTATCATACTACCTAAATTTTACATTTTATTTTTTTCCATTACAAAATGAAACACCCTACTGTGCCCGCTGTTTGTGTGCTCCCCTGTGCCCGCTGCGTGTGAGCTCCCTTGTGCCCGCTGTGTGTGCTCCCCTGTTCCAGCTGTGTGTGCTCCCTGTGCCTGCTGTGTGAGCTTCCTATGCCCACTCTGTGTGCACCCTATGTGTGATCCCTGTGTCCACTGTGTGTGCTTCCTGTGCCCCCCTGTGTCATCCACAGATCTCCCATAACAGTGTAATCTACAGGTCCCCCATAAGTGTGTCACCCACAGATCCCCCATGACAGAGTTTCATCCATAGGTACCCCATAACAGTGTCATCCATAGATCCCCCCATAACAGTGTGTCATCCACAGGTCCCCCATAACAGTGTGTCATCCACAGGTCCCATATAACAGTGTGCCATCCACAGGTCCCCATAACAATATGTCATCCACAGGTCCCCCATAACCTTGTGTCATCCACAGGTCCCCCATAACAGTGTCATCCACACGTTCCCCATAATAGTGTGCATGCACAGCATTATCTCCATTCATTGCTATGGAATTTCGAAAAACAGCAGAACCAGTAATCAGCTATTATCAGAACACTCATAGCATAATGGAGGATGACCATGCATGTACACTGTGCTCTCTCTTCACTTCAGGGGCCCGGATGGGACAGCCCCTTTATTCAGCTTGTGGTTTTATAAACTGCACCATGGAAAAACAGAAGTGCCCTGGCCTTAAAGGGAACCTGTCACCAGGAAATTCACTGATATACCAGGCACACTGCCTTGTAGGGCTCACTCTGCTGAATATAATGATACCTTTCACTTGGTGATCTGTTGCTTTATTGTAGAGAAAAAGTACTTTTAATCCATATGCTAATGAGCTGATTTGAGTCCAGTAGTTGATATGAGTCCAGCGTTTTTTTCTATTCAGAGCTGTAGCCACTCCCCTATTCACTTCTTAAGATGTAAAGGGGCGTGGTTTATTACATCCTTCGTTTAAATAATTGTTTATCAAACGTGTTCATCACCCCATGAACAAAGTAGCCCTTATTATAATTACTAACTTCAATAGTATATTCCTCCCCCTTTTTTTTACCTTAGTAATATAATACCTTAGCATTCCCTTTTATTCATTTTTCCGCCAATTATTAAAATGAATGAATGATGTAGTAAACCACGCCCCTTTTACATCTATAGAAGTGAATAGGGGAGTGGCTACAGCTCTGAATAGAAAAACCGCTGGACTCATATCAACTACTGGACTCAAATCAGCTCATTAGCATACAGATTAAAAGTACTATTTCTCCTCAATAAAGCAACAGATCACCAAGTGAAAGGTATGATTATATTCAGCAGAGTGAGTCCTATAAGGCAACATGCCTGGTTTATCTGTGAATTTCCTGGTGACAGGTTCTCTTTAAATAAAACGGGGTCCATGTCCAGAATTCTCATTGAAAATGGGAAGGAATGAAAATCCACGCCAAAACTGTATCGAAAAGTGTTTTATAAAATGCATCAGAAAAAAAACACATAAAAAAACTGATGCGGATTCTGCATTATGTTTTTTTAAGCACAGAAAATACTCTGTGTGAACATATCCAAAGAGGCTGCAAGATCAGCAGTTTACACTGGAAAGGCTAAAGAGAGATGATGTGGCAGACTGGCAGTCTGCAATCAGCTGCTGTGGTTGCAACCGCTGTCCATGCCTACAAAGTTCTGTCAAACTGCTAGTCCAATATTTCAGGATTTCGGGCCATACTTTGTCTAAAACCAGCCCTGTACACAATTCTTCTTCTTTGTAATCTTCACTTTCCATGTCAGTATGATACAAGCTTGATTGATTTCTGACTATCCCTGATTGATTTCTGATTGTCCCTGAACCCCTAAGATGATTTTTCTGTAAGATACTGTAAGACCCAACCACCATTATTCACAGCCCAGCACAGAATGGAATTCTGTTTATTCTGCTAGGACACCTACCTGCCTGTTGCAGCACTGATTACCTCATTCAGGCAACCTGGGGGCCAATTGGGGCAAGCCCTCCTCCCACTTCCTCTCAGGATAATGTGATGCCCCTTCTTCTTCCTCCCTAGTGCTTTTTTCCTGTCGAAATGTGCATAAAAATGTTGGTACATGTTTTAGTGGATTTGTCTGAAACAAACCTAAAAATATTCGGGTTCGTCTGCTGTCTGAAAAATAGCAAAGTACAGACCGAACCCAGTTTGCTACAAAATGGTTCACTCATTCTTACTACCTAATCATGATTAATTCTGCTTTACACCGCTAAAAAAGCTCTGATCCATTGAGCCATGGATTTCACAAAACATCTGAAGGTGTTATGTGACATCAAGCTTAAAGGGGTTATCCCATGATTATTGTAAAAAATGAATCCAGAGATCACATGGATCCAGAGATCTTCCATTCATTGCCCTTCTAGATTTATACCAAGCTGACAGCTCAAGGGTAGTCTCTTTTCAGCAGCAGCTCAGGGGGCGTGTCCATTCTTCTGGAGTTCTCTCCCTATCACAGCTCAGGAGGCAGTTGAGGGATGAAACTGAGCATGTGCAGTCATCTCAGTGAGCAGGACAAACAGATAAGAAAAAAAACAAACAGCTGGCGGCGCTGTACAGATACATTTTATTGAATAACTCTGTATCTATGCTAAATTGTTAATAACATACAATTATAAAAGAATTCAGATCCAGGTGCTGGTTTGAAAACTGTATAATATTGTTTGTGGGGCAACCACTTTACGTTGAAAGTTAAACTCTTGGATCAGGCTTCCATGGATCTGATTTGTCTTTACAGCTCATCTTAAATCTGGGGATTCTAGTCGAGGCCAATTTAACATCTTGAACTCTTTGTCATGTTCCTTAAAGGGCTTCTGTCACCCCCCAAAAGCCTTTTTTTTTTTTTGCCTCACTAAAAAGCTTATAGGGCGATTATTCTAAACATATTCTTGTTAACCGTTTTTGTAGGTTAATTTTGCTATAAAACGTTATTTTATAATATGCAAATTACCTTGCTACCAGCAAGTAGGGCGTTTACTTGCTGGTAGCCGCTGCATCCCGCTTGTAAAAAAACGCCCCTCCTGTGGTTGATTGACAGGGCCAGCGAGCGCTCTCCTCCTCCAGCTGGCCCTGTCTCCGTTTAAAATCTCGCGCCTGCGCCATACCGTTCTTCAGTCGGCGCAGGCGCACTGAGAGGAGTACTCTCGCTCGGCCGCTCCTTCCTCAGTGCGCCAATGACGTCACAGCTGCACCCGGAAGAGAAGACGCAGGCGCAGTGGAGCTTTGCCCAGAGCATCATACGGCTTGTCATTTTTCCATAGTGCATCTTAGTACCATCTTTACCCCAGGTAAGCAGTGCAAGCACCTGATGTAAAAGAAAACATGATTCATTGAACAATAATTTTGGGTAAGAAAAAGGTATTCCGTGAGGGGTATGGTGAGTTCATGTAAAATTTTATTTTTTGTCACAAGTTAGTGAAATATGAGACTTTGTAAAAAACAAAAATAAAAAAAAACATATATCAATTTCCGCTAACTTGTGCCAAAACAAAAAAAATTCTGTGAACTCGCCATGCCCCTCACGGAATACCTTGGGGTGTCTTCTTTCCAAAATGGGGTCACTTGTGGGGTATTTATACTGCCCTGGCATTTTAGGGGCCCTAAAGTGTGAGAATCCAAAATGCGTAAAAATGCCCTGTGAAATCCTAAAGGTACTCATTGGTTTTAGGGCCCCTTTGCGCATCTTGGCTGCAAAAAAGTGTCACTCATGTGGTATCGTCGTACTCAGGAGTAGTAGGGCAATGTGTTTTGGGGTGTATTTTTACATATACACATGCTGGGTGTGAAAAAAATCTCTGTAAATGACAACTTTTTAAAATTTTTTATACAAAGTTGTCAATTTACAGAGATGTTTCTCTCACCC
Source organism: Bufotes viridis (assembly GCA_033119425.1). NCBI lineage: Eukaryota > Metazoa > Chordata > Amphibia > Anura > Bufonidae > Bufotes > Bufotes viridis. The sequence goes on from CM065597.1 coordinate 63,712,052, forward strand.
AGCATCGGTATATGTAAAAATACACCCCAAAACACATTGCCCTACTTCTCCTGAGTACGGCGATACCACATGTATGACACTTTTTTGCAGCCAAGATGTTGAAAGGGGCCCTAAAACCAATGAGTACCTTTTAGGAGAGCATTTTTACGCATTTTCCTTCTCATGCTTTAGGGCCCCTAAAATGCCAGGGCAGTATAAATACCCCACATGTGACCCCATTTTGGAAAGAAGACACCCCAAGGTATTCCGTGAGGGGCATGGCGAGTTCACAGCAGATGTTTTTATTTTTTTGGCACAAGTTAGCGGAAATTGATTTTTTATTGTTTTTTCTCACAAAGTCTCCCTTTCTGCTAACTTTTGACAAAAACTTCAATTTTCATGGACTCACTATGCCCCTCAGCGAATACCTTGGGGTGTCTTCTTTCCAAAATGGGGTCAGTTGTGGGGTGTTTGTACTGTTCTGGCATTTTGGGCGGGGCTAAATTGTGAGCAACCCTGTAAAACCTAAAGGCACTCGTTGGAATTTGGGCCCCTTTGCGCACTTAGGCTGCAAAAAAGTGTCACTCATGTGGTATTGCCGTACTCAGTAGAAGTAGGGCAATGTGTTTTGGGGTGTATTTTTACATATACCCATGTTGGGTGAGAGAAATATCTCTGTAAATTGACAATTTTGTATAAAAAAAATTATAAAGTTGTCGTTTACAGCGATATTTCTCACACAAAGTATGGGTATATATAAAAATACACCCCAAAACACATTGCCCTACTTCTCCTGAGTACAGCGATACCACATGTGTGCCACTTTTTTGCAGCCAAAATGCACAAAGGGGCCCAAATTCCAATGAGTACCTTTAGGATTTCACAGGGCATTTTTACGCATTTTGGATTCTCACGCTTTAGGGCCCCTAAAATGCCAGGGCAGTATAAATACCCCACATGTGACCCCATTGTGGAAAGAAGACACCCCAAGGTATTCCGTGAGGGGCATGGCAAGTTCACAGAAAAAAAAAAAATTTGACACAAGTTAGCGGAAATTGATATATATATATTTTTTTTACAAAGTCTCATATTCCACTAACTTGTGACAAAAAATAAAATTTTACATGAACTCACTATACCCCTCACGGAATACCTTGGGGTGTCTTCTTTCTAAAATGGGGTCACATGTTAGGTTTTTGTACTGCCCTGGCATTTGAGGGTCTCCGCAATCATTACACGTATGTCCAGCATTAGGAGTTTCTGCTATTCTCCTTATATTGAGCATACGGGAAATGAGATTTTTTTTTTCCATTCAGCCTCTGGGCTGAAAAAAAAAAAATGAACGGCACAGATTTACTAATTCGCATCGATCAATGTGGATGAAAAAATCTCTGCCAAAAAGTGTGCAAAAAAAAAAAAAAAAAAGTAGTAAGGCCCCATTCACTCGTCCGCAAAAATGTCCGCATCTATTCCGCAATTCGTCTCGCGAGAGGACGCGCCCGGGAGGAACAAACCGACCGCCGCCAGGACGCGATTCTGCGTTCGGCGGTCGGGAAGTAGTTAAAAGACATTGGCAGGTGTTGTTGACTGATAAGGACCTTAGAACTCAGATCTCACACTGTCCACTGCTGCTGAGCTGACCATCGAAAAATTATGGGCGAGGGCCTGCTTGAAAGTATGTCATACGTACAGTAGCGTAGGATTTGGAAGTGTGTGTGCAAAAAAATTAAAAGAGGTATTTGGTATGTGGAAACGTCACACAGGAAATATACCGCAGATAATGTCAATGCTGTGACCAGAGGCAAATAGAAAAATTACAGGGAATGTCACAGGTATTTGGGATGAGGAAACGTTATACAGGAGAGGTACCACCGGTAATGTCACAGTCTGCAGCGTCTATGGAAAAGGTACACTGTATGTCACAGATAAATTATTTAAGCACACACGTTACACTGCAGATTTGGCACTGGTAATGTCACTGTCAGAAGCGGATACCATGTATTGAAAAAGTACACTGTATGTAACAGATACATTTTTTCAGCGCACATGTTACACTGCAGATGTTGCGCTGGTAATGTCACTGTCCGCAGCAGACACCGTCTACACTGGATGTCACAGATATTTTTTGAATGCGCACACTTTACACTGGAAATGTGGCGCAACTAATGTCACTGTCTGCAGCGGCCCAGCTATTGCACACTATTTATCGCAGGGTGCACTAAAAATAGATATTGCGGCCACTCACAATATTCCTTAAAAGGACTTTAAGGGTCTGTAAAGTTTTAGTTATTTAGCGCAATTTGCGCTAAAAATATATATTGCTGCTGCCATACAATATAGTTCTTAAAAGGAATTTTGGGTCTCTGAAATAGTTTTTCTAATAAAAGTATTCCTATATCACTCCCTACACTGTCTGTGCCTTCCTCAGCACAGCTCTCTCTGACTAAGATTGAGCCGAACACGTGTCATAGGGTGCTAGATAGCACCCGATGACACACTCCGGACAGTCAATCACTGTAATGCCAGTAACCAATATGGCCACGGCATAACAGTGAGGGCAGTACTTACCTGCATGTTTATTGGCTGTGTAGCAGCCAAGAATCGTGCGGGGAGGAGACTCGAGCATTGCACTCGAGCACATGCGGTATTCGGCCAAATACCGCCATGTGCCGAGCATAGCTATGCTCAAGCCGTTCGGCCGAGCATTCTCGCTCCAAACTATTTATAATTAAAGGGAAAAAAATATAAACTTAGTATGCTGACACGGAGAGCGGCGCCCAGGGATCTCCCTGCACTTACTATTATCCCTGGGTGCCGCTCTGTTCTCCCGGTATTGGCTCCGGTATTTTCGCTCACTTGGTTCTACTAGGCCTTCGAGTGCCCTTATTCTCCTGGGCATCTCCTGGGCACTCCCAGGCTTTGAGCTCTGCACTGCTATTGGCCAGCGCTACAGCTGGAGACGTCCAGTAGAGCAAGGGCACTCTCCGCCTAGTAGAACCAAGTCAGGCAGGCTCCACCTAGTAGAACCAAGTGAGCGAAGATACTGGAGCCAATACCGGGAGAACGGAGCGGCACCCAGGGATAACTGTAAGTGCAGGGAGATCCCTGAGCGCCGCTCTCCATATCAGCATACTTAGTTCATATTTTTTTTCCCTGGTGAAAGGTCCTCTTTAATGACTCTTCTGGTGAAAAGGAGTACAAAATTGTATACCATATAGCATGCAGTATGGCATCTTTACGTTAAACTGTAGATCAGTAAAATTACAGTATTAGCAAATTTATATAGTTTTTTTTATGTTTTACTACTTTACATAATAAAAACAGTTTGAGGATGCTTTCACAACATAGATTTTCAGTGGCATTTCTCTGTACTTTTGCATTTTTGCAGCATTTTTTGTACCAGCAAATTTTACTGCGTTTTTTTCACCATTTCCACATAGGAGCTGAAGATCTATGGATACTCAGGACACACAAGCACTTTTTTTGGTACTGCCATTATTGTTCATTATATATTTTTTTTTTGTCTGTCTGGCTTCTTTTAAAATATCCTGCATGCCCTGGCTGTTGGTGTTTATTCAAGCATTTTAACATCACCGTCTCTATAGTATAAGAAATGCCACAAAGAAAATGTTCATGTGTGCTAGGTGTCAAAACAAACACAGAACCAGAGATAGGTGCACACTGCCGTGACACTAAACCCTCACACTGATGTTAAAAATTGAGAGTTAGTTCGACATATCCTACTAGGAGGACGTGTCTTAAGCCTCGGGCACCAGCGTCAAGGTCTCTCAAGTAGCCCGTGGGCCCTAACACTCACCTACCTGCGCCATATGGGCGATATCAGGGGCCAGTGGGCAATTACAGGAGCATTAGGACGACTCACAAACATCTCCTCTGTTACCTCCAGCATGTGGCCATGCTTGCAATGGGAGGTGTCTATGAGCCCTACCCAAGACTGACTGATATAGCCCAAGACCAAGCAGGTGCACCCAAATGTGACCTGAAGATGAAAAGCAGGCACATTTAAATTGGAGTTTTATACACCTCCATACATATATATATAAACCATCAAAAAGTGTGGTGATAAGAAAGCAGGATGTGCTCATACCCATATGCAGTTGTGCATTTCTGTAGGGGAGCACATCCTGCACTTGTAGTCCGTTGCTAATGGCAATCACCAGCAAAAAATGCATACAATGGATGATGCCAGCAACGGACTACAAGTACCACAATGGACATCCTACATAAGATGAAATTTATGTGGATGTGGCAAGAATTCAAAACAAACACAGAACCAGAGATAGGTGCACACTGCCGTGACACTAAACCCTCACACTGATGTTAAAAATTGAGAGTTAGTTCGACATATCCTACTAGGAGGACGTGTCTTAAGCCTCGGGCACCAGCGTCAAGGTCTCTCAAGTAGCCCGTGGGCCCTAACACTCACCTACCTGCACCATATGGGCGATATCAGGGGCCAGTGGGCAATTACAGGAGCATTAGGAAGTGTGGTGATGATAAAGCAGGATGTGCTCCTACCCATATGCAGTTGTGCATTTCTGTAGGGGAGCACATCCTGCACCGCTGCAACGGACTACAGGTGCAGGATGTGCTCCCTACAGAAATGCACAACTGCATATGGGTATGAGCACATCCTGCTTTCTTATCACCACACTTTTTGATGGTTTATATATATATGTATGGAGGTGTATAAAACTCCAATTTAAATGTGCCTGCTTTTCATCTTCAGGTCACATTTGGGTGCACCTGCTTGGTCTTGGGCTATATCAGTCAGTCTTGGGTAGGGCTCATAGACACCTCCCACCTCCCATTGCAAGCATGGCCACATGCTGGAGGTAACAGAGGAGATGTTTGTGAGTCGTCCTAATGCTCCTGTAATTGCCCACTGGCCCTGATATCGCCCATATGGCGCAGGTAGGTGAGTGTTAGGGCCCACGGGCTACTTAGAGACCTTGACGCTGGTGCCCGAGGCTTAAGACACGTCCTCCTAGTAGGATATGTCGAACTAACTCTCAATTTTTAACATCAGTGTGAGGGTTTAGTGTCACGGCAGTGTGCACCTATCTCTGGTTCTGTGTTTGTTTTGAATTCTTGCCACATCCACATAAATTTCATCTGATGTAGGATGTCCATTGTGGTACTTGTAGTCCGTTGCTGGCATCATCCATTGTATGCATTTTTTGCTGGTGATTGCCATTAGCAACGGACTACAGGTGCAGGATGTGCTCCCCTACAGAAATGCACAACTGCATATGGGTATGAGCACATCCTGCTTTCTTATCACCACACTTTTTGATGGTTTATATGTGTGCTAGGTGTGTGCAAAAAAATACAAGAAAAATGGCAAACAACAAAAACGCAACAACCAAAAAATGTTGCAAGAATGTAACTGAAAATAATTTATTTTTGTGTCACAGTATTCTGAGACTCATAACTTTTTCATTCTTCCATTGACATGGCTGTGTGAGGGTTCGTTTTTTGGAGTTGATATTTCTTACATTGGTATCATTTTGTGGTACATAATTTTTTTACCTCTTTTTATTTCTTTATTTTGGGAAAAGCTATGAACACAATAACATGAATTATTCCCTTATTTATGGTATTTACTGTGCAGGTTTAATAATCTAATAATTTTGTAGTTTGGGTCTCTATGGTTGCAGCAACACAGTTGCGGTTTTGTTAATGGTTTGATTAAATAGCACTGTGTCTAGTGGTGCTCATGTACTGGTCTAGAGGGCCACAGTTTTTTTTTCTCTTTTTTTTTCTCTTTAATATTTATTAATTAACAAAGACAAACTGCATCTATTGAAAAAAAAATTTATGCACTACTTCTTTGCGGTGCAGAGACATGGATTAAAAACCCATAAAAGCACTCCGTAGTGCTTCCATGGGCTTCCAAGCCGTGCCTCTGTTCCACCCCACACTGTATCTTCTGAAATGTATCAAGTGATCCCATGCAGTCGCTTCCATTTAACTGTGAGCTGATAACAGGGAGAGTCGTGGCAAGCACTCATGCTCTAGAGACAGTGTTGCTGAAAACTGTTTAAAAATGGAATATTGGAGAGGGAAGGTGCAGAGAGAGTGGAGTGAGATCATAGGGAGAGTTTTTTGAGACTGTAGGGAAAGTGCAGGGAGACTGCAGGTTTAGTATAATTAACGTGTGCATCATGTTCTAGTGCACCCACATTCAGAGTTAATCCCTTATTTTAGCAATACAGTTAGTGTGCCTAAGTATATAAGGCAGGTTGAATCGCCATGTGCATCACATTCTAGTGCACCCACATTCACAGTTAATCCCTTATATTAGTGATACAGTTACATTGTGTCCGTATTCTGGGATGGTGTCATTTTTTGCCCTGTACATATGTGCAGTGGAGTGAAATGTATTATAGCGAAAGCCTTCTGTTAGCTGTTGTGTTACATAGCATCAGTATGATGTCATCATTAAATATTTCACCCTGTAAATGTGTGCAGTGAACTAAATTGATTATAACGAATGCCTTCTGTTAGCTGTTGCGTTACATATCGGAAGATGACTCCATGGTTACATACTTTGCCCATTGCATGTGCGCATTGAAATTAAATTGATTAATTAGTGATGAGCAGCAGGGGTGAAATTCGAATTTGCGATATTTAGCAAATACTTGGGGAAATATTCGCCCGAAATTCGCAAATTTGGGAATTCGCCTTTATTCTTTTGATTGCGAAAATCGGCAATGTAATATTCGCAAATTGCACGTGAAATACAGGCGTGGGTCATTTTTGCTACATTTTTCAAGCTGCTAGAAGTTTCCTGAGACTGGAGAAAATGGTTGGCACAGGAGAACATTACAATACAAAATGGAGAGTGAATCTGGATCGCACATCCTCAACAATATGCTTTTGATATTACGACTGTCTCAGCAAAATTACGTGGCGAATCCGCCAAATTTGTAATACATTGTATGCTGTGCATAAGAGGCATTAGTTAACAGTTTGATTAAAAAGCATAAGCCCACTTTCCACGACAAGGATGCCTCTGCAAGTGGGAAACTACTCTAACCTATAAATGGCGCAGCCGTGCGCGGCGACCACCGGCGCCCCAGCACCGCACCAGCGACAGACAGCGGGACCCAGGAGCCACACAGCAACCCCACTGTGCAGCAAAGCCTCCTTGGCTCTGGGGCCCACCGCCCCGCCAGCACAGCACTGAGGCAGCAATGGCAGACACGCAGTACTGCACCATGTGAACGAGTGCAAAGAGCTCACCCAGTCACAACCCTCAGGGAATGCATCTGAGAGATAGAAGGAGTTTATAAACCCCTTGCCACTAAGGCTAATTAAAAACACCTAGTCCAAATGGGGAGGAGTGCTGACCCCAGAGGGGGAGCTTAGCTCAAAGAAAATAGACAAGTACAATACAAAATGGAGAGTGAATCTGGATCGCACATCCTCAACAATATGCTTTTGATATTACGACTGTCTCAGCAAAATTACGTGGCGAATCCGCCAAATTTGTAATACATTGTATGCTGTGCATAAGAGGCATTAGTTAACAGTTTGATCAAAAGCATAAGCCCACTTTCCACGACAAGGATGCCTCTGCAAGTGGGAAACTACTCTAACCTATAAATGGCGCAGCCGTGCGCGGCGACCACCGGCGCCCCAGCACCGCACCAGCGACAGACAGCGGGACCCAGGAGCCACACAGCAACCCCACTGTGCAGCAAAGCCTCCTTGGCTCTGGGGCCCACCGCCCCGCCAGCACAGCACTGAGGCAGCAATGGCAGACACGCAGTACTGCACCATGTGAACGAGTGCAAAGAGCTCACCCAGTCACAACCCTCAGGGAATGCATCTGAGAGATAGAAGGAGTTTATAAACCCCTTGCCACTAAGGCTAATTAAAAACACCTAGTCCAAATGGGGAGGAGTGCTGACCCCAGAGGGGGGGAGCTTAGCTCAAAGAAAATAGACAAGTACAATACAAAATGGAGAGACACTGCGTGTCTGCCATTGCTGCCTCAGTGCTGTGCTGGCGGGGCGGTGGGCCCCAGAGCCAAGGAGGCTTTGCTGCACAGTGGGGTTGCTGTGTGGCTCCTGGGTCCCGCTGTCTGTCGCTGGTGCGGTGCTGGGGCGCCGGTGGTCGCCGCGCACGGCTGCGCCATTTATAGGTTAGAGTAGTTTCCCACTTGCAGAGGCATCCTTGTCGTGGAAAGTGGGCTTATGCTTTTTGATCAAACTGTTAACTAATGCCTCTTATGCACAGCATACAATGTATTACAAATTTGGCGGATTCGCCACGTAATTTTGCTGAGACAGTCGTAATATCAAAAGCATATTGTTGAGGATGTGCGATCCAGATTCACTCTCCATTATGTACAGGAGAACATTACAATAGCTTTATATGCAGATAGAGTGCTCCAATATATTTGCGATTTCGCAAATCAGCAATTAATAATGCGCATATTTTGGCGCAATACATGCAACTTCACATTTTAGCAGGTCTGACTACATATTACTGATTGGTGCACTAAATATTGTTGTGAACTTGTGACATCACAGCACTATGTCTGTAGCATGTATGTATGGACAACAAAACCACACTACCCTGCACCCTGCAACCTATCAGCTACACTATATCACGATCTAACCTACACTGACTATCTCCCACTAACTATCTGTATTATATATATAAAAGCTAACTAACTAACTATCTAATGTTATGACACAGCAAAGCACAGAGCACAGGAATGACACTGCCGTCTCTCTCAGAACTGCAAAAAACTGCAGAAAATGGCTGCTGGGGAGGTTCTTATATAGTAAGGGGCAACTTTCCTATTGGTTGCTAGGGATGTTGCTAAGCTCAGACAAATACATTGTAGCCTTCTCATTGGCCCACAAGCAAGAAGCAGGGAGGGATAATGGGTTCAGATGAAAAAAAATCTAGAATATTCACGAATACGAATATATAGCACAAATTCTCAAAGTGGCAATATTTGCGGTTAAAATTTGCGACCGACATTATTGATTATATCAAATGTCTTCTGTTAGCTGTTGCATTAAATAGCGTCATTAGCGATGAGTGAATTTCTTAAAAGTTTGATTTGGCTGATTCGCCAAATTTCACAAAAAAAATTAGCTTCATGACAAATTACTTTGTGACAAGTAGTAAACAAGTTGGATAACACTCTATTTGAGTGCGTGGGTCACAGGGAACGGTTCCCAAGCCGAGCTAAACGTAAACAAATAAGGTTCCTGGACACCATTGTGATGTTTAAATTAATTTATTGTAGCTTGGTATACAATAGGCGGACTGCCAGTTTAAAAATGATTGATGTTTCAGCGTATAGCCTTCTTCAGAAAACCGGAGGAGCTGCACTGTTTAGCCAAGGATGCTTGTATGGTGCTGGATGGGTCTCTATGGCCCTGTGAGTGGAAGTGTAGTGGGTACGGCAAATTGCCTGGTTGTAGGGCGCCAGTGGTGTCCAGGTATTTGTTTACTTTGTGACAAAGCGCATTTTTGGGTAAGTAACTGGTGCAATGACAGGAAAAAGCGATAGCACCGCCCAGGCATTGTACCCCTCAGATGCCGTGTTCATACATGATTGCGGCATCTGTGTGTAAAATTAACAATAAAAAAAATATTATAAAACTTACCACCTCCATTTGCTCGTGACAGGCCGGCTGCCGCTATCTTTCTTGAAGATCTTGGCTGAAATCGTGTGCAGCGTGAGATTACGTCATCACGCAGGCTGGCGTGGTGACATATGACTAGAGTTGAGCGAACACCTGGATGTTCGGGTTCGACGAGTTCGGCCGAACTTTCGAAAAATGTTCGGGTTCGTGATCCGAACTCGACCCGAACTTCATCCCGAACCCGAACCCCATAGAAGTCAATGGGGACCCGAACTTTTGGGCACTAAAAAGGCTGTAAAACACACCCGGAAAGGGCTAGAGGGCTGCAAAAGGCAGCAAAATGTAGTTAAATCCCCTGCAAACAAATGTAGATAGGGAAATG